>JBAJHW010000013.1:10085966-10685966 GCA_037013535.1 Intellagama lesueurii
AAGAATGAAAGAAAGAAAGAAATTAACTACAGATAGAATGAAAGAAGTTATGAAAGCTAGAATGAAAGCTATCAAGAAAGAAAGAAACAAAGAAACAAACGAAAGATAGAATAAGAGAAGGTATAAAATCTAGAATGAAAGACCTCAAGAAAGAAAATATTAACTAAAGATAGAATGAGAGAAGGTATGAAAGCTAGAATGAAAGACAGCAAGAAAGAAGGAAATTAACTATAGATAGAATGAGAGAAGGTATGAAAGTAAGAATTAAAGATATCAAGAAACAAAGAAACAAAGAAAGAAAGAAACTAAAAATAGAAAGAGAGAAGGTATGAAAGCTAGAATGAATGATATCAAGAATGAAAAAAAGAAAGAAATTAAGTAAAGATAGAATGAGAGAAGGTATGAAAGCTAGAATGAAAGACATCAAGAAAGAAAGAAAGAAACTATAGATAGAATGAGAGAAGGTATGAAAGCTAGAATTAAAGATATCAAGAAACAAAGAAACAGAGAAAGAAAGAAACTAAAGATAGAATGAGAGAAGGTATGAAAGCTAGATTGAAAGACATCAAGAAAGAAAGAAAGAAACTATAGATAGAATGAAAGAAGGTATCAATGCTATAATTAAAGATATCAAGAAAAAAGGAAACAAAGAAAGAAAGAAACTAAAGATAGAATGAGAGAAGGTATGAAAGCTAGAATGAAAGATATCAAGAATGAAAGAAAGAAAGAAATTAACTAAAGCTGGAATGAGAGAATTTATAAAAGCTTGAATGAAAGACATCAAGAATGAAAGAAAGAAAGTAATAACTAAAGATAGAATGAGGGAACGTATGAAAGCTAGAATGAAAGACATCAAGAAAGAATGAAAGAAACTATAGATAGAATGAGAGAAGGTATGAAAGCTAAAATGAAAGATATCAAGAATGAAAGAAAGAAAGAAATTAACTAAAGATAGAATGACAAAGGGTATGAAAGCTAGATTGAAAGACATCAAGAAAGAAAGAAAGAAACTATAGATAGAATGAGAGAAGGTATGAAAGCTAGAATTAAAGATATCAAGAAACAAAGAAACAAAGAAAGAAAGAAACTAAAGATAGAAAGAGAGAAGGTATGAAAGCTAAAATGAAAGATATCAAGAATGAAAGAAAGAAAGAAATTAACTAAAGATAGAATGACAGAGGGTATGAAAGCTAGAATGAAAGACATCAAGAAAGAAAGAAAGAAACTATAGATAGAATGAGAGAAGGTATGAAAGCTAGAATTAAAGATATCAAAAAACAAAGAAACAGAGAAAGAAAGAAACTAAAGATAGAATGAGAGAAGGTATAAAAGCTAGAATGAAAGATATCAAGAATGAAAGAAAGAAAGAAATTAACTAAAGCAAGAATGAGAGAAGGTATGAAAGCTGGAATGAAAGACATCAAGAAGGAAATAAAGAAAATATAGATAGAATGAAAGAAGGTATCAAAGCTAAAATGCAAGACATCAAGAAAGAAAGAAAGAAAAATATAAACTAAAGGTAGAATGAGAGAAGGAATGAAAGCTAGATTGAAATATATCAAGAAAGAAAGAAAGAATCTAAAGATAGAGTGAGAGAAGGTATGAAAGGTAGAATGAAAGACATCAAGAAAGAAAGAAAGAAACTATAGATAGAATGAGAGAAGGTATGAAAGTTAGAATTAAAGATATCAAGGAACAAAGAAACAAAGAAAGAAAGAAACTAAAGATAGAAAGAGAGAAGGTATGAAAGCTAGAATGAAAGATATCAAGAATGAAAGAAAGAAAGAAATTAACTAAAGAAAGAGTGAGAGAAGGTGTGAAAGCTAGAATGAAAGAAATAAAGAAAGAAAGAAAGTAAGTAAGAAAGAAAAGATAGAAGGAGAGAAGGTATGAAAGCTAGAATTAAAGGTATCAAGAAACATAGAAACAAAGAAAGAAAGAAACTAAAGATAGAAAGAGAGAAGGTATGAAACCTAGAATGATAGATATGAAGAATGAAAGAAAGAAAGAAATTAACTACAGATAGAATGAGAGAAATTATGAAAGCTAGAATGAAAGCTATCAAGAAAGAAAGAAACAAAGAAACAAACGAAAGATAGAATAAGAGAAGGTATAAAATCTAGAATGAAAGACCTCAAGAAAGAAAATATTAACTAAAGATAGAATGAGAGAAGGTATGAAAGCTAGAATGAAAGACATCAAGAAAGAAGGAAATTAACTATAGATAGAATGAGAGAAGGTATGAAAGTAAGAATTAAAGATATCAAGAAACAAAGAAACAAAGAAAGAAAGAAACTAAAAATAGAAAGAGAGAAGGTATGAAAGCTAGAATGAATGATATCAAGAATGAAAAAAAGAAAGAAATTAAGTAAAGATAGAATGAGAGAAGGTATGAAAGCTAGAATGAAAGACATCAAGAAAGAAAGAAAGAAACTATAGATAGAATGAAAGAAGGTATCAATGCTAGAATTAAAGATATCAAGAAAAAAAGAAACAAAGAAAGAAAGAAACTAAAGATAGAATGAGAGAAGGTATGAAAGCTAGAATGAAAGATATCAAGAATGAAAGAAAGAAAGAAATTAACTAATGCTAGAATGAGAGAATTTATGAATGCTTGAATGAAATACATCAAGAATGAAAGAAAGTAAGTAATAACTAAAGATAGAATGAGGGAAGGTATGAAATCTAGAATGAAAGACATCGAGAAAGAAAGAAAGAAAGAAAGATACTAAAGATAGAATGAGAGAAGGCATGAATGCTAAAATGAAAGATATCAAGAATGAAAGAAAGAAAGAAATTAACTAAAGATAGAATGACAGAGGGTATGAAAGCTAGAATGAAAGACATCAAGAAAGAAAGAAAGAAACTAAAGATATAATGAGAGAAGGTATGAAAGCTAGAATTAAAGATATCAAGAAACAAAGAAACAAAAAAAGAAAGAAACTAAAGATAGAATGAGAGAAGGTATGAAATGTAGAATGAAAGATATCAAGAATGAAAGAAAGAAAGAAATTAACTAAAGCTAGAATGAGAGAAGGTATGAAAGCTGGAATGAAAGACATCAAGATGGAAAGAAAGAAAATATAGATAGAGTGAAAGAAGGTATCTAAGCTAAAATGAAAGAGATCAAGAAAGAAAGAAAGAAAAATATAAACTAAAGGTAGAATGAGAGAAGGAATGAAAGCTAGATTGAAATATATCAAGAAAGAAAGAAAGAATCTAAAGATAGAGTGAGAGAAGGTATGAAAGGTAGAATGAAAGACATCAAGAAAGAAAGAAAGAAACTATAGATAGAATGAGAGAAGGTATGAAAGTTAGAATTAAAGATATCAAGGAACAAAGAAACAAAGAAAGAAAGAAACTAAAGATAGAAAGAGAGAAGGTATGAAAGCTAGAATGAAAGATATCAAGAATGAAAGAAAGAAAGAAATTAACTAAAGATAGAATGAGAGAAGGTATGAATGCTAGAATGAAAGACATCAAGAAAGAAAGAAAGAAACTATAGATAGAATGAAAGAAGGTATCAATGCTAGAATAAAAGATATCAAGAAACAAAGAAACAAAGAAAGAAAGAAACTAAAGATAGAATGAGAGAATTTATGAAAGCTAGAATGAAAGATATCAAGAATGAAAGAAAGAAAGAAATTAACTAAAGATAGAATGAGAGAAGTTATGAAAACTAGAATGAAAGATGTGAAGAAAGAACGAAAGAAACTAAAGATAGAATGAGAGAAGGTATGAAAGCTAGAATTAAAGATATCAAGAAACATAGAAACCAAAAAAGAAAGAAACTAAAGATAGAAAGAGAGAAGGTATGAAACCTAGAATGAAAGATATCAAGAATGAAAGAAAGAAAGATATTAACTACAGATAGAATGAGAGAAGTTATGAAAGCTAGAATGAAAGCTATCAAGAAACAAAGAAACAAAGAAACAAACTAAAGATAGAATAAGAGAAGGTAAAAAATCTAGAATGAAAGACCTCAAGAAAAAAAAATAAACTAAAGATAGAATGAGAGAAGGTATGAAAGCTAGAATTAAAGATATCAAGGAACAAAGAAACAAAGAAAGAAACTAAAGATAGAAAGAGAGAAGGTATGAAAGCTAGAATGAAAGATATCAAGAAAAAAAGAAAGAAATTAATTAAAGATAGAATGAGAGAATGTATGAAAGCTAGAATGAAAGACATCAAGAAAGAAAGAAAGAAACTTTAGATAGAATGAAAGAAGGTATCAATGCTAGAATTAAAGATATCAAGAAACAAAGAAACAAAAAAAGAAAGAAACTAAAGATAGAATGAGAGAATTTATGAAAGCTAGAATGAAAGATATCAAGAATGAAAGAAAGAAAGAAATTAACTAAAGAAAGATTGTGAGAAGGTATGATAGCTAGAATGAAAGAAATAGAGAAAGAAAGAAAGAAAGAAAGAAAAGATAGAAGGAGAGAAGGTATGAAAGCTAGAATTAAAGGTATCAAGAAACATAGAAACAAAGAAAGAAAGAAACTAAAGATAGAAAGAGAGAAGGTATGAAAGCTAGAATGAAAGCTACCAAGAAAGAAAGAAACAAAGAAACAAACTAAAGATAGAAGAAGAAAAGGTATAAAATCTAGAATGAAAGACCTCAAGAAAGAAAAAATTAACTAAAGGTAGAATGAGAGAAGGTATGAAAGCTAGAATGAAAGACATCAAGAAAGAAAGAAATTAACTATAGATAGAGTGGGAGAAGGTATGAAAGTAAGAATTAAAGATATCAAGAAACAAAGAAACAAAGAAAGAAAGAAACTAAAAATAGAAAGAGAGAATTTATGAAAGCTAGAATGAAAGATATCAAGAATGAAAGAAAGAAATTAACTAAAGATAGAATGAGAGAAGGTATGCAAGCTAGAATGAAATAAAGAAAGAAAGAAAGAAAGAAACTAAAGATAGAATGAGAGAAGGTATGAAAGCTAGAATTAAAGGTATCAAGAAACATAGAAACAAAGAAAGAAAAAAACGAAAGATAGAAAGAGAGAAGGAATAAAACCTAGAATGAAAGATATCAAGAATGAAAGAAAGAAAGAAATTAACTACAGATAGAATGAGAGAAGTTATGAAAGCTAGAATGAAAGCTATCATGAAAGAAAGAAAAAAAGAAACAAACTAAAGATAGAATGAGAGAAGGTATGAAAGCTAGAATGAAAGACATCAAGAAAGATAGAAAGAAAAGAATAAACTAAAGATAGAATGAGAGAAGGTATGAAAGGAACAATGAATGATATCAAGAAAGAAAGAAAGAAACTATAGAAAGAATGAAAGAATGTATCAATGCTAGAATTAAAGATATCAAGAAACAAAGAAACAAAGAAAGAAAGAAACTAAAGATAGAAAGAGAGAATTTATGAAAGCTAGAATGAAAGATATCAAGAATGAAAGAAAGAAAGAAATTAACTAAAGATAGAATGAGGGAAGGTATGAAAGCTAGAATGAAAGACATAAAGAAAGAAAGAAAGAAAGATACTAAAGATAGAATGAGAGAAGGTATGAAAGCTAAAATGAAAGATATCAAGAATGAAAGAATGAAAGAAATTAACTAAAGATAGAATGACAGAGGGTATGAAAGCTAGAATGAAAGACATCAAGAAAGAAAGAAAGAAACTATAGATAGAATGAGAGAAGGTATGAAAGCTAGAATTAAAGATATCAAGAAACAAAGAAAGAAAGAAACTAAAGATAGAATGAGAGAAGGTATGAAAGCTAGAATGAAAGATATCAAGAATGAAAGAAAGAAAGAAATTAACTAAAGCTAGAATGAGAGAAGGTATGAAAGCTGGAATGAAAGACAGTAAGAAGGAAAGAAAGAAAATATAGATAGAATGAAAGAAGCTTATCAAAGCTAGAATGAAAGTCATCAAGAAAGAAAGAAAAAAAAATATAAACTAAAGATAGAATGAGAGAAGGTATGAAAGCTAGATTGAAAGATATCAAGAAAGAAAGAAAGAAAGAATCTAAAGATAGAGTGAGAGAAGGTATGAAAGCTAGAATGAAAGACATCAAGAAAGAAAGAAAGAAAATATAGATAGAATGAGAGAAGGTATGAAAGTTAGAATTAAAGATATCAAGGAACAAAGAAACAAAGAAAGAAAGAAACTAAAGATAGAAAGAGAGAAGGTATGAAAGCTAGAATGAAAGATATGAAGAATGAAAGAAAGAAAGAAAATAACTAAAGATAGAATAAGAAAAGGTATGAATGCTAGAATGAAAGACATCAAGAAAGAAAGAAAGAAACTATAGATAGAATGAAAGAAGGTATCAATGCTAGAATAAAAGATATCAAGAAACAAAGAAACAAAGAAAGAAAGAAACTAAACATAGAATGAGAGAATTTATGAAAGCTAGAATGAAAGATATCAAGAATGAAACAAAGAAAGAAATTTACTAAAGAAAGAATGAGAGAAGGTATGAAAGCTAGAATGAAAGAAAGAAAGAAAGAAAGAAAAGATAGAAGGAGAGAAGGTATGAAAGCTAGAAGTAAAGGTATCAAGAAAAATAGAAACAAAGAAAGAAAGAAACTAAAGATAGAAAGAGAGAAGGTATGAAACCTAGAATGAAAGATATCAAGAATGAAAGAAAGAAAGAAATTAACTACAGATAGAATGAGAGAAGTTATGAAAGCTAGAATGAAAGCTATCAAGAAAGAAAGAAACAAAGAAACAAACTAAAGATAGAATAAGAGAAGGTATAAAATCTAGAATGAAAGAGCTCAAGAAAGAAAAAATTAACTAAAGAAAGAATGAGAGAAGGTATGAAAGTAAGAATTAAAGATATCAAGAAACAAAGAAACAAAGAAAGAAAGAACTAAAAATAGAAAGAGAGAAGGTATGAAAGCTAGAATGAAAGACATCAAGAAAGAAAGAAAGAAACTATAGATAGAATGAAAGAAGGTATCAAAGCTAGAATGAAAGACATCAAGAAAGAAAGAAAGAAAAATATAAACTAAAGATAGAATGAGAGAAGGTATGAAAGCTAGAATGAAAGATATCAAGAACGAAAGAAAGAAAGAAAGAATCTAAGGATAGAGTGAGAGAAGGTATGAAAGGTAGAATGAAAGACATCAAGAAAGAAAGAAAGAAACTATAGATAGAATGAAAGAAGGTATCATTGCTAGAATTAAAGATATCAAGAAACAAAGAAACAAAGAAAGAAAGAAACTAAAGATAGAATGAGAGAATTTATGAAAGCTAGAATGAAAGATATTAAGAATGAAAGAAAGAAAGAAATTAACTAAAGATAGAATGAGAGAAGGTATGCAAGCTAGAATGAAAGAAAGAAAGAAAGAAAGAAACTAAAGATAGAAAGAGAGAAGGTATGAAACCTAGAATGAAAGATATCAAGAATGAAAGAAAGAAAGAAATTAACTACAGATAGAATAAGCGAAGGTATAAAATCTAGAATGAAAGACCTCAAGAAAGAAAAAATAAACTAAAGATAGAATGAGAGAAGGTATGAAAGCTAGAATGAAAGACATCAAGAAAGAAAGAAAGAAAAATATAAACTAAAGATAGAATGAGAGAAGGTATGAAAGCTAGAATGAAAGACATCAAGAGAGAAAGAAAGAAACTATAGATAGAATGAGAGAAGGTATGAAAGGAAGAATAAAAGATATCAAGAAACAAAGAAACAAAGAAAGAAAGAAACTAAAGATAGAATGAGAGAAGGTATGAAACCTAGAATGAAAGATATCAAGAATGAAAGAAAGAAATAAATTAACTAAAGATAGAATGAGAGAAGGTGTGAAAGCTAGAATGAAAGTTATCAAGAAAGAAAGAAACAAAGAAAGAAATAAAGTATGGATAGAATGAGAGAAGGTATCAAAGCTAGAATGAAAGATATCAAGAATGAAAGAAAGAAACTATAGATAGAATGAAAGAAGGTATCAAAGCTAGAATGAAAGACATCAAGAAAGAAAGAAAGAAAAATGTAAACTAAAGATAGAATGAGAGAAGGTATGAAAGCTAGAATGAAAGATATCAAGAAAGAAAGAAAAAAGAAAGAATCTAAAGATAGAATGAGAGAAGGTATGAAAGCTAGAATGAAAGATATCAAGAATGAATGAAAGAAAGAAATTAACTAAAGATAGAATGAGAGAAGGTATGCAAGCTAGAATGAAAGACATCAAGAAAGAAAGAAAGAAAATATAGATAGAATGAAAGAAGGTATCAATGCTAGAATGAAAGATATCAAGAAAAAAACAAAGAAAGAAAGAAAGAACCTAATGATAGAATGAGGGAAGGTATGAAAGCTAGAATGAAAGACGTCAAGAAAGAAAGAAAGAAAGATACTAAAGAAAGAATGAGAGAAGGTATGAAAGCTAAAATGAAAGATATCAAGAATGAAAGAAAGAAAGAAATTAACTAAAGATAGAATAACAGAGGGTATGAAAGCTAGAATGAAAGACATCAAGAAAGAAAGAAAGAAACTATAGATAGAATGAGAGAAGGTATGAAAGCTAGAATTTAAGATATCAAGAAACAAAGAAACAAAGAAAGAAAGAAATTAACTAAAGCTAGAATGAGAGAAGGTATGAAAGCTGGAATGAAAGACATCAAGAAGGAAAGAAATAAAATATAGATAGAATGAAAGAAGGTATCAAAGCTAGAATGAAAGACATCAAGAAAGAAAGAAAGAAAAATATAAACTAAAGATAGAATGAGAGAAGGTATGAAAGCTAGATTGAAAGATATCAAGAAAGAAAGAAAGAAAGAATCTAAAGATAGAGTGAGAGAAGGTATGAAAGGTAGAATGAAAGACATCAAGAAAGAAAAAAAGAACCTATAGATAGAATGAGAGAAGGTATGAAAGTTAGAATGAAAGATATTAAGAATGAAAGAAAGAAAGAAATTAACTAAAGATAGAATGAGAGAAGGTATGAATGCTAGAATGAAAGACATCAAGAAAGAAAGAAAGAAACTATAGATAGAATGAAAGAAGGTATCAATGCTAGATTAAAAGATATCAAGAAACAAAGAAACAAAGAAAGAAAGAAACTAAAGATAGAATGAGAGAATTTATGAAAGCTAGAATGAAAGATATCAAGAAACATAGAAACAAAGAAAGAAAGAAACTAAAGATAGAAAGAGAGAAGGTATGAAACCTAGAATGAAAGATATCAAGAATGAAAGAAAGAAAGAAATTAACTACAGATAAAATAAGAGAAGGTTTAAAATCTAGAATGAAAGTCCTGAAGAAAGAAAAAATAAACTAAAAATACAATGAGAAATGGTATGAAAGCTAGAATGAAAGACATCAAGAAAGAAAGAAAGAAAAATATAAACTAAAGATAGAATGAGAGATGGTATGAAAGCTAGAATGAAAGATATCAAGAAAGAAAGAAAGAAAGAAAGAAAGAAAGAAAGAAAGAAAGAAAGAAAGAAAGAAAGAAAGAAAGAAAGAAAGAAAGAAACAAAAGATAGAATGAGAGAAGGTATGAAACCTAGAATGAAAGATATCAAGAATGAAAGAAAGAAATAAATTAACTAAAGATAGAATGAGAGAAGGTATGAAAGGAACAATGAATGATATCAAGAAAGAAAGAAAGAAACTATAGATAGAATGAAAGAAGGTATCAATGCTAGAATTAACGATATCAAGAAACAAAGAAACAAAGAAAGAAAGAAACTAAAGATAGAATGAGAGAATTTATGAAAGCTTGAATGAAAGACATCAAGAATGAAAGAAAGACAGAAATTAACTAAAGATAGAATAAGAGAAGGTATAAAATCTAGAATGAAAGACATCAAGAAAGAAAAAAATAAACTAAAGATAGAATGAGAGAAGGTATGAAAGCTAGAATGAAAGACATCAAAAAAGATAGAAAGAAAAAATAAACTATAGATAGAATGAGAGAAGGTATGAAAGCTAGAATGAAAGATATCAAGAAAGAAAGAAAGAAAAAAGAAACTAAAGACAGAATGAGAGAAGTTATGAAAGCTAGAATGAAAGACATCAAGAAAGAAAGAAAGAAATTAAAGCTAGAATGAGAGAAGGTATGAAAGTTAGAATTAAAGATATGAAGAAACAAAGAAAGAAAGAAAGAAAGAAAGAAAGAAACTAAAGATAGAATGAGAGAAGGTATGAAACCTAGAATGAAAGATATCGTGAATGAAAGAAAGAAAGAAATTAAATAAAGATAAAATGAGAGAAGGTATGAAAGCATGAATGAAAGCTATCAAGAAAGAAAGAAAGAAAGAAAGAAAGATAGAAAGAAACTAAAGATAGAATGAGAGAATTTATGAAAGCTAGAATGAAAGATATCAAGAAAGAAAGAAACAAAGAAAGAAATTAACTAAAGATAGACTGAGAGTAGGAATGAAAGCTAGAATGAAAGACATCAAGAAAGAAAGAAAGAAACTATAGATAGACTGAGAGTAGGAATGAAAGCGAGAATGAAAGACATCTAGAAAGAAAGAAAGAAACTAAAGATAGAATGAGAGAAGGCATGAAAGCTAGAATTAAAGATATCAAGGAACAAAGAAACAAAGAAAGAAAGAAACTAAAGATAGAAAGAGAGAAGGTATGAAAGCTAGAATGAAAGATATCAAGAATGAAAGAAAGAAATTAACTAAAGATAGAATTAGAGAAGGTATGAAAGCTAGAATGAAAGACATCAAGAAAGAAAGAAAGAAACTATAGATAGAATGAAAGAAGGTATCAATGCTAGAATTAAAGATATCAAGAAAAAAAGAAACAAAGAAAGAAAGAAACTAATGATAGAATGAGGGAAGGTATGAAAGCTAGAATGAAAGACATCAAGAAAGAAAGAAAGAAAGATACTAAAGATAGAATACGAGAAGGTATGAAAGCTAAAATGAAAGATATCAAGAATGAAAGAAAGAAAGAAATTAACTAAACATAGAATGACAGAGGGTATGAAAGCTAGAATGAAAGACATCAAGAAAGAAAGAAACTGTAGATAGAATGAAAGAAGGTATCAAAGCTAGAATGAAAGACATCAAGAAAGAAAGAAAGAAAAATGTAAACTAAAGATAGAATGAGAGAAGGTATGAAAGCTTGAATGAAAGATATCAAGAAAGAAAGAAAGAAAGAAAGAATCTAAAGATAGAGAGAGAGAATGTATGAAAGGTAGAATGAAAGACATCAAGAAAGAAAGAAAGAAAAATGTAAACTAAAGATAGAATGAGAGAAGGTATGAAAGCTTGAATGAAAGATATCAAGAAAGAAAGAAAGAAAGAAAGAATCTAAAGATAGAGAGAGAGAATGTATGAAAGGTAGAATGAAAGACATCAAGAAAGAAAGAAATTAACTAAAAATAGAATGAGAGAAGGTATGAAAGTTAGAATTAAAGATATCAAGAATGAAAGAAAGAAAGAAATTAACTAAAGATAGAATGAGAGAAGGTATGAAAGCTAGAATGAAAGACATCAAGAATGAAAGAAAGAAAGAAATTAACTTAAGATAGAATGAGGTAAGGTATGAAAGCTAGAATGAAAGACATCAAGAAAGAAAGAAAGAAAGATACTAAAGATAGAATGAGAGAAGGTATGAAAGCTAAAATGAAAGATATCAAGAATGAAACAAAGAAAGAAATTAACTAAAGCTAGAATGAGAGAAGGTATGCAAGCTAGAATGAAATAAAGAAAGAAAGAAAGAAAGAAACTAAAGATAGAATGAGAGAAGGTATGAAAGCTAGAATTTAAGGTATCAAGAAACATAGAAACAAAGAAAGAAAGAAACGAAAGATAGAAACAGAGAAGGAATGAAACCTAGAATGAAAGATATCAAGAATGAAAGAAAGAAAGAAATTAACTACAGATAGAATGAGAGAAGTTATGAAAGCTAGAATGAAAGCTATCAAGAAAGAAAGAAACAAAGAATCAAACTAAAGATAGAATGAGAGAAGGTATGAAAGCAACAATGAATGATATCAAGAAAGAAAGAAAGAAACTATAGATAGAATGAAAGAAGGTATCAATGCTAGAATAAAAGATATCAAGAAACAAAGAAACAAAGAAAGAAAGAAACTAAAGATAGAATGAGAGAATTTATGAAAGCTTGAATGAAAGACATCAAGAATGAAAGAAAGAAAGAAATTAACTTAAGATAGAATGAGGGAAGGTATGAAAGCTAGAATGAAAGACATCAAGAAAGAAAGAAAGAAAGATACTAAAGAGAGAATGAGAGAAGGTATGAAAGCTAAAATGAAAGATATCAAGAATGAAAGAAAGAAAGAAATTAACTAAAGATAGAATGACAGAGGGTAAGAAAGCTAGAATGAAAGACATCAAGAAAGAAAAAAGAAACTATAGATAGAATGAAAGAAGGTATGAAAGCTAGATTGAAAGATATCAAGAAAGAAAGAAAGAATCTAAAGATAGAGTGAGAGAAGGTATGAAAGGTAGAATGAAAGACATCAAGAAAGAAAGAAAGAAACTATAGATAGAATGAGAGAAGGTATGAAAGTTAGAATTAAAGATATCAAGGAACAAAGAAACAAAGAAAGAAAGAAACTAAAGATAGAATGAGAGAAGGTATGAAAGCTAGATTGAAAGATATCAAGAAAGAAAGAAAGAATCTAAAGATAGAGTGAGAGAAGGTATGAAAGGTAGAATGAAAGACATCAAGAAAGAAAGAAAGAAACTATAGATAGAATGAGAGAAGGTATTAAAGTTAGAATTAAAGATATCAAGGAACAAAGAAACAAAGAAAGAAAGAAACTAAAGATAGAAAGAGAGAAGGTATGAAAGCTAGAATGAAAGATATCAAGATTGAAAGAAAGAAAGAAATTAACTAAAGATAGAATGAGAGAAGGTATGAAAGCTAGATTGAAAGACATCAAGAAAGAAAGAAAGAAACTATAGATAGAATGAAAGAAGGTATCAATGCTAGAATTAAAGATATCAAGAAAAAAAGAAACAAAGAAAGAAAGAAACTAAAGATAGAATGAGAGAAGGTATGAAAGCTAGAATGAAAGATATCAAGAAACAAAGAAAGAAAGAAAGAAAGAAAGAAAGAAAGAAAGAAACTAAAGATAGAATGAGAGAAGGTATGAAACCTAGAATGAAAGATATCAAGAATGAAAGAAAGAAAGAAATTAACTACAGATAGAATAAGAGAAGGTATAAAATCTAGAATGAAAGTCCTCAAGAAAGAAAAAATAAACTAAAGATACAATGAGAAATGGTATGGAAGCTAGAATGAAAGACATCAAGAAAGAAAGAAAGAAAAATATAAACTAAAGATAGAATGAGAGATGGTATGAAAGCTAGAATGAAAGATATCAAGAAAGAAAGAAAGAAAGAAAGAAACAAAAGATAGAATGAGAGAAGGTATGAAACCTAGAATGAAAGATATCAAGAATGAAAGAAAGAAATAAATTAACTAAAGATAGAATGAGAGAAGGTATGAAAGGAACAATGAATGATATCAAGAAAGAAAGAAAGAAACTATAGATAGAATGAAAGAAGGTATCAATTCTAGAATTAACGATATCAAGAAACAAAGAAACAAAGAAAGAAAGAAACTAAAGATAGAATGAGAGAATTTATGAAAGCTTGAATGAAAGACATCAAGAATGAAAGAAAGACAGAAATTAACTAAAGATAGAATGAGAGAAGGTATGCAAGCTAGAATGAAAGAAATCAAGAAAGAAAGAAAGAAACTAAAGATAGAATGAGAGATGGTATGAAAGCTAGAATGAAAGATATCAAGAAACAAACAAAGAAATAAAGAAATAAACTAAAGATAGAGAGAGAGAAGGTATGAAAGCTAGAATGAAAGCTATCAAGAAAGAAAGAAACAAAGAAACAAACAAAAAATAGAATAAGAGAAGGTATAAAATCTAGAATGAAAGACATCAAGAAAGAAAAAAATAAACTAAAGATAGAATGAGAGAAGGTATGAAAGCTAGAATGAAAGATATCAAGAAAGAAAGAAAGAAAAAAAAACTAAAGACAGAATGAGAGAAGTTATGAAAGCTAGAATGAAAGACATCAAGAAAGAAAGAAAGAAATTAAAGCTAGAATGAGAGAAGGTATGAAAGTTAGAATTAAAGATATGAAGAAACAAAGAAAGAAAGAAAGAAAGAAAGAAAGAAAGAAAGAAAGAAATAAAGAAAGAAACTAAAGATAGAATGAGAGAAGGTATGAAACCTAGAATGAAAGATATCGTGAATGAAAGAAAGAAAGAAATTAACTTAAGATAAAATGAGAGAAGGTATGAAAGCTAGAATGAAAGCTATCAAGAAAGAAAGAAAGAAAGAAAGAAAGATAGAAAGAAACTAAAGATAGAATGAGAGAATTTATGAAAGCTAGAATGAAAGATATCAAGAAAGAAAGAAACAGAGAAAGAAATTAACTAAAGATAGACTGAGAGTAGGAATGAAAGCTAGAATGAAAGACATCAAGAAAGAAAGAAAGAAACTATAGATAGACTGAGAGTAGGAATGAAAGCGAGAATGAAAGACATCAAGAAAGAAAGAAAGAAACTAAAGATAGAATGAGAGAAGGCATGAAAGCTAGAATTAAGGATATCAAGGAACAAAGAAACAAAGAAAGAAAGAAACTAAAGATAGAAAGAGAGAAGGTATGAAAGCTAGAATGAAAGATATCAAGAATGAAAGAAAGAAATTAACTAAAGATAGAATTAGAGAAGGTATGAAAGCTAGAATGAAAGACATCAAGAAAGAAAGAAAGAAACTATAGATAGAATGAAAGAAGGTATCAATGCTAGAATTAAAGATATCAAGAAAAAAAGAAACAAAGAAAGAAAGAAACTAATGATAGAATGAGGGAAGGTATGAAAGCTAGAATGAAAGACATGAAGAAAGAAAGAAAGAAAGATACTAAAGATAGAATAAGAGAAGGTATGAAAGCTAAAATGAAAGATATCAAGAATGAAAGAAAGAAAGAAATTAACTAAAGATAGAATGACAGAGGGTATGAAAGCTAGAATGAAAGACATCAAGAAAGAAAGAAACTGTAGATAGAATGAAAGAAGGTATCAAAGCTAGAATGAAAGACATCAAGAAAGAAAGAAAGAAAAATGTAAACTAAAGATAGAATGAGAGAAGGTATGAAAGCTTGAATGAAAGATATCAAGAAAGAAAGAAAGAAAGAAAGAATCTAAAGATAGAGAGAGAGAATGTATGAAAGGTAGAATGAAAGACATCAAGAAAGAAAGAAATTAACTAAAAATAGAATGAGAGAAGGTATGAAAGTTAGAATTAAAGATATCAAGAATGAAAGAAAGAAAGATATTAACTAAAGATAGAATGAGAGAAGGTATGAAAGCTAGAATGAAAGACATCAAGAATGAAAGGAAGAAAGAAATTAACTTAAGATAGAATGAGGGAAAGTATGAAAGCTAGAATGAAAGACATCAAGAAAGAAAGAAAGAAAGATACTAAAGATAGAATGAGAGAAGGTATGAAAGCTAAAATGAAAGATATCAAGAATGAAACAAAGAAAGAAATTAACTAAAGCTAGAATGAGAGAAGGTATGCAAGCTAGAATGAAATAAATAAAGAAAGAAAGAAAGAAACTAAAGATAGAATGAGAGAAGGTATGAAAGCTAGAATTTAAGGTATCAAGAAACATAGAAACAAAGAAAGAAAGAAACGAAAGATAGAAAGAGAGAAGGAATAAAACCTAGAATGAAAGATATCAAGAATGAAAGAAAGAAAGAAATTAACTACAGATAGAATGAGAGAAGTTATGAAAGCTAGAATGAAAGCTATCAAGAAAGAAACAAAGAATCAAACTAAAGATAGAATGAGAGAAGGTATGAAAGGAACAATGAATGATATCAAGAAAGAAAGAAAGAAACTATAGATAGAATGAAAGAAGGTATCAATGCTAGAATAAAAGATATCAAGAAACAAAGAAACAAAGAAAGAAAGAAACTAAAGATAGAATGAGAGAATTTATGAAAGCTAGAATGAAAGACATCAAGAAAGAAAGAAAGAAAGATACTAAAGATAGAATGAGAGAAGGTATGAAAGCTAAAATGAAAGATATCAAGAATGAAAGAAAGAAAGAAATTAACTAAAGATAGAATGAGAGAAGGTATGAAAGCTAGATTGAAAGACATCAAGAATGAAAGAAAGAAAGAAATTAACTAAAGATAGAATGACAGAGGGTATGAAAGCTAGAATGAAAGACATGAAGAAAGAAAGAAAGAAACTATAGATAGAATGAGAGAAGGTATGAAAGCTAGAATTAAAGATATCAAGAAACAAAGAAACAAAGAAAGAAAGAAACTAAAGATAGAATGAGAGAAGGTATGAAAGCTAGATTGAAAGATATCAAGAAAGAAAGAAAGAAAGAATCTAAAGATAGAGTGAGAGAAGGTATGAAAGGTAGAATGAAAGACATCAAGAAAGAAAGAAAGAATCTATAGAGAGAATGAGAGAAGGTATGAAAGTTAGAATTAAAGATATCAAGGAACAAAGAAACAAAGAAAGAAAGAAACTAAAGATAGAAAGAGAGAAGGTATGAAAGCTAGAATGAAAGATATGAAGAATGAAAGAAAGAAAGAAAGAAAAGATAGAAGGTGAGAAGGTATGAAAGCTAGATTGAAAGATATCAAGAAAGAAAGAAAGAAAGAATCTAAAGAAAGAATGAGAGAAGGTATGAAAGCTGGAATGAAAGAAAGAAAGAAAGAAAGAAAGAAAAGATAGAAGGAAAGAAGGTATCAATGCTAGAATTAAAGATATCAAGAAAAAAAGAAACAAAGAAAGAAAGAAACTAAAGATAGAATGAGAGAAGGTATGAAAGCTAGAATGAAAGATATCAAGAATGAAAGAAAGAAAGAAATTAACTAAAGATAGAATGAGAGAAGGTATGAAAACTAGAATGAAAGAAATAAAGAAAGAACGAAATAAACTAAAGATAGAATGAGAGAAGGTATGAAAGCTAGAATTAAAGATATCAAGAAACAAAGAAACAAGAAAAGAAAGAAACTAAAGATAGAATGAGAGAAGGTATGAAATGTAGAATGAAAGATATCAAGAATGAACGAAAGAAAGAAATTAACTAAAGCTAGAATGAGAGAAGGTATGAAAGCTGGAATGAAAGACATCAAGAATGAAAGAAAGAAAGTAATAACTAAAGATAGAATGAGGGAAGGTATGAAAGCTAGAATCAAAGACATCAAGAAAGAAAGAAAGAAAGAAAGATACTAAAGATAGAATGAGAGAAGGTATGAAAGCTAAAATGAAAGATATCAAGAATGAAAGAAAGAAAGAAGTTAACTAAAGATAGAATGACAGAGGGTGTGAAAGCTAGAATGAAAGACATCAAGAAAGAAAGAAAGAAACTATAGATAGAATGAGAGAAGGTATGAAAGCTAGTATTAAAGATATCAAGAAACAAAGAAACAAAAAAAGAAAGAAACTAAAGATAGAATGAGAAAAGGTATGAAATGTAGAATGAAAGATATGAAGAATGAACGAAAGAAAGAAATTAACTAAAGCTAGAATGAGAGAAGGTATGAAAGCTGGAATGAAAGACATCAAGAAGGAAAGAAAGAAAATATAGATAGAATGAAAGAAGGTATCAAAGCTAGAATGAAAGAGATCAAGAAAGAAAGAAAGAAAAATATAAACTAAAGATAGAATGAGAGAAGGTATGAAAGCTAGATTGAAAGATATTAAGAAAGAAAGAAAGAAAGAATCTAAAGATAGAGTGAGAGAAGGTATGAAAGGTAGAATGAAAGACATCAAGAAAGAAAGAAAGAAACTATAGATAGAATGAGAGAAGGTATGAAAGTTAGAATTAAAGATATCAAGGAACAAAGAAAGAAAGAAAGAAAGAAACTAAAGATAGAAAGAGAGAAGGTATGAAAGCTAGAATGAAAGATATCAAGAATGAAAGAAAGAAAGAAATTAACTAAAGATAGAATAAGAAAAGGTATGAATGCTAGAATGAAAGACATCAAGAAAGAAAGAAAGAAACTATAGATAGAATGAAAGAAGGTATCAATGCTAGAATAAAAGATATCAAGAAACAAAGAAACAAAGAAAGAAAGAAACTAAAGATAGAATGAGAGAATTTATGAAAGCTAGAATGAAAGATATCAAGAATGAAAGAAAGAAAGAAATTAACTAAAGAATGAATGAGAGAAGGTATGAAAACTAGAATGAAAGAAATAAAGAAAGAAAGAAAGAAACTATAGATAGAATGAGAGAAGGTATGAAAGTTAGAATTAAAGATATCAAGGAACAAAGAAACAAAGAAAGAAAGAAACTAAAGATAGAAAGAGAGAAGGTATGAAAGCTAGAATGAAAGATATCAAGAATGAAAGAAAGAAAGAAATTAACTAAAGATAGAATGAGAGATGGTATGAATGCTAGAATGAAAGACATCAAGAAAGAAAGAAAGAAACTATAGATAGAATGAAAGAAGGTATCAATGCTAGAATAAAAGATATCAAGAAACAAAGAAACAAAGAAAGAAAGAAACTAAAGATAGAATGAGAGAATTTATGAAAGCTAGAATGAAAGATATCAAGAATGAAAGAAAGAAAGAAATTAACTAAAGAATGAATGAGAGAAGGTATGAAAACTAGAATGAAAGAAATAAAGAAAGAACGAAAGAAACTAAAGATAGAATGAGAGAAGGTATGAAAGCTAGAATTAAAGATATCAAGAAACATAGAAACAAAGAAAGAAAGAAACTAAAGATAGAAAGAGAGAAGGTATGAAACCTAGAATGAAAGATATCAAGAATGAAAGAAAGAAAGATATTAACTACAGATAGAATGAGAGAAGGTATGAAAACTAGAATGAAAGAAATAAAGAAAGAACGAAAGAAACTAAAGATAGAATGAGAGAAGGTATGAAAGCTAGAATTAAAGATATCAAGAAACAAAGAAACAAAAAAAGAAAGAAACTAAAGATAGAATGAGAGAAGGTATGAAATGTAAAATGAAAGATATCAAGAATGAACGAAAGAACGAAATTAACTAAAGCTAGAATGAGAGAAGGTATGAAAGCTGGAATGAAAGACATCAAGAATGAAAGAAAGAAAGTAATAACTAAAGATAGAATGAGGGAAGGTATGAAAGCTAGAATCAAAGACATCAAGAAAGAAAGAAAGAAAGATACTAAAGATAGAATGAGAGAAGGTATGAAAGCTAAAATGAAAGATATCAAGAATGAAAGAAAGAAAGAAGTTAACTAAAGATAGAATGACAGAGGGTATGAAAGCTAGAATGAAAGACATCAAGAAAGAAAGAAAGAAACTATAGATAGAATGAGAGAAGGTATGAAAGATAGAATTAAAGATATCAAGAAACAAAGAAACAAAAAAAGAAAGAAACTAAAGATAGAATGAGAAAAGGTATGAAATGTAGAATGAAAGATATGAAGAATGAACGAAAGAAAAAAATTAACTAAAGCTAGAATGAGAGAAGGTATGAAAGCTGGAATGAAAGACATCAAGAAGGAAAGAAAGAAAATATAGATAAAATGAAAGAAGGTATCAAAGCTAGAATGAAAGAGATCAAGAAAGAAAGAAAGAAAAATATAAACTAAAGATAGAATGAGAGAAGGTATGAAAGCTAGATTGAAAGATATTAAGAAAGAAAGAAAGAAAGAATCTAAAGATAGAGTGAGAGAAGGTATGAAAGGTAGAATGAAAGACATCAAGAAAGAAAGAAAGAAACTATAGATAGAATGAGAGAAGGTATGAAAGTTAGAATTAAAGATATCAAGGAACAAAGAAAGAAAGAAAGAAAGAAACTAAAGATAGAAAGAGAGAAGGTATGAAAGCTAGAATGAAAGATATCAAGAATGAAAGAAAGAAAGAAATTAACTAAAGATAGAATAAGAAAAGGTATGAATGCTAGAATGAAAGACATCAAGAAAGAAAGAAAGAAACTATAGATAGAATGAAAGAAGGTATCAATGCTAGAATAAAAGATATCAAGAAACAAAGAAACAAAGAAAGAAAGAAACTAAAGATAGAATGAGAGAATTTATGAAAGCTAGAATGAAAGATATCAAGAATGAAAGAAAGAAAGAAATTAACTAAAGAATGAATGAGAGAAGGTATGAAAACTAGAATGAAAGAAATAAAGAAAGAACGAAAGAAACTAAAGATAGAATGAGAGAAGGTATGAAAGCTAGAATTAAAGATATCAAGAAACATAGAAACAAAGAAAGAAAGAAACTAAAGATAGAAAGAGAGAAGGTATGAAACCTAGAATGAAAGATATCAAGAATGAAAGAAAGAAAGATATTAACTACAGATAGAATGAGAGAAGTTATGAAAGCTAGAATGAAAGCTATCAAGAAAGAAAGAAACAAAGAAACAAACTAAAGATAGAATAAGAGAAGGTAAAAAATCTAGATTGAAAAACCTCAAGAAAAGAAAATAAACTAAAGATAGAATGAGAGAAGGTATGAAAGCTAGAATTAAAGATATCAAGGAACAAAGAAACAAAGAAAGAAACTAAAGATAGAAAGAGAGAAGGTATGAAAGCTAGAATGAAAGATATCAAGAATGAAAGAAAGAAATTAACTAAAGATAGAATGAGAGAAGGTATGAAAGCTAGAATGAAAGACATCAAGAAAGTAAGAAAGAAACTATAGATAGAATGAAAGAAGGTATCAATGCTAGAATTAAAGATATCAAGAAACAAAGAAACAAAGAAAGAAAGAAACTAAAGATAGAATGAGAGAATTTATGAAAGCTAGAATGAAAGATATCAAGAATGAAAGAAAGAAAGAAATTAACTAAAGAAAGAATGTGAGAAGGTATGATAGCTAGAATGAAAGAAATAGAGAAAGAAAGAAAGAAAGAAAAGATAGAAGAAGAGAAGTTATGAAAGCTAGAATGAAAGCTATCAAGATTGAAAGAAACAAAGAAACAAACTAAAGATAGAAGAAGAGAAGGTATAAAATCTAGAATGAAAGACCTCAAGAAAGAAAAAATTAACTAAAGATAGAATGAGAGAAGGTATGAAAGCTAGAATGAAAGACATCAAGAAAGAATGAAATTAACTATAGATAGAATGAGAGAAGGTATGAAAGTAAGAATTAAAGATATCAAGAAACAAAGATACAAAGAAAGAAAGAAACTAAAAATAGAAAGAGAGAATTTATGAAAGCTAGAATGAAAGATATCAAGAATGAAAGAAAGAAAGAAATTAACTAAAGATAGAATGAGAGAAGGTATGCAAGCTAGAATGAAAGAAAGAAAGAAAGAAAGAAACTAAAGATAGAATGAGAGAAGGTATGAAAGCTAGAATTAAAGGTATCAAGAAACATAGAAACAAAGAAAGAAAAAAACGAAAGATAGAAAGAGAGAAGGAATGAAACCTAGAAAGAAATATATTAAGAATGAAAGAAAGAAAGAAATTAACTACAGATAGAATGAGAGAAATTATGAAAGCTAGAATGAAAGCTATCAAGAAAGAAAGAAAGAAAGAATCAAACTAAAGATAGAATGAGAGAAGGTATGAAAGCTAGAATGAAAGACATCAAGAAAGATAGAAAGAAAAAAATAAACTAAAGATAGAATGAGAGAAGGTATGAAAGGAACAATGAATGATATCAAGAAAGAAAGAAAGAAACTATAGATAGAATGAAAGAAGGTATCAATGCTAGAATTAAAGATATCAAGAAAGAAAGAAACGAAGAATCAAACTAAAGATAGAATGAGAGAATTTATGAAAGCTTGAATGAAAGACATCAAGAATGAAAGAAAGAAAGAAAGTAACTTAAGATAGAATGAGGGAAGGTATGAAAGCTAGAATGAAAGACATCAAGAAAGAAAGAAAGAAAGATACTAAAGATAGAATGAGAGAAGGTATGAAAGCTAAAATGAAAGATATCAAGAATGAAAGAAAGAAAGAAATTAACTAAAGATAGAATGACAGAGGGTATGAAAGCTAAAATGAAAGACATCAAGAAAGAAAGAAAGAAACTATAGATAGAATGAGAGAAGGTATGAAAGCTAGAATTAAAGATATCAAGAAACAAAGAAACAAAGAAAGAAAGAAACTAAAGATAGAATGAGAGAAGGTATGAAAGCTAGAATGAAAGATATCAAGTATGAAAGAAAGAAAGAAATTAACTAAAGCTAGAATGAGAGAAGGTATGAAAGCTGGAATGAAAGACATCAAGAAGGAAAGAAAGAAAATATAGATATAATGAAAGAAGCTTATCAAAGCTAGAATAAAAATCATCAAGAAAGAAAGAAAAAAAATATAAACTAAAGATAGAATGAGAGAAGGTATGAAAGCTAGATTGAAAGATATCAAGAAAGAAAGAAAGAAAGAATCTAAAGATAGAGTGAGAGAAGGTATGAAAGGTAGAATGAAAGACATCAAGAAAGAAAGAAAGAAACTATAGATAGAATGAGAGAAGGAATGAAAGTTAGAATTAAAGATATCAAGGAACAAAGAAGCAAAGAAAGAAAGAAACTAAAGATAGAAAGAGAGAAGGTATGAAAGCTAGAATGAAAGATATCAAGAAAGAAAGAAAGAAAAATATAAACTAAAGATAGAATGAGAGAAGGTATGAAAGCTAGAATGAAAGATATCAAGAAAGAAAGAAAGAAAGAAAGAATCTAAGGATAGAGTGAGAGAAGGTATGAAAGGTAGAATGAAAGACATCAAGAAAGAAAGAAAGAAACTATAGATAGAATGAAAGAGGGTATCAATGCTAGAATTAAAGATATCAAGAAACAAAGAAACAAAGAAAGAAAGAAACTAAAGAAGAATGAGAGAATTTATGAAAGCTAGAATGAAAGATATCAAGAATGAAAGAAAGAAAGAAATTAACTAAAGATAGAATGAGAGAAGGTATGCAAGCTAGAATGAAAGAAAGAAAGAAAGAAAGAAACTAAAGATAGAAAGAGAGAAGGTATGAAACCTGGAATGAAAGATATCAAGAATGAAAGAAAGAAAGAAATTAACTACAGATAGAATAAGAGAAGGTATAAAATCTAGAATGAAAGTCCTCAAGAAAGAAAAAATAAACTAAAGATACAATGAGAAATGGTATGAAAGCTAGAATGAAAGACATCAAGAAAGAATGAAAGAAAAATATAAACTAAAGAAAGAATGAGAGATGGTATAAAAGCTAGAATGAAAGATATCAAGAAAGAAAGAAAGAAAGAAAGAAAGAAACTAAAGATAGAATGAGAGAAGGTATGAAACCTAGAATGAAAGATATCAAGAATGAAAGAAAGAAATAAATTAACTAAAGATAGAATGAGAGAAGGTATGAAAGGAACAATGAATGATATCAAGAAAGAAAGAAAGAAACTGTAGATAGAATGAAAGAAGGTATCAATGCTAGAATTAACAATATCAAGTAACAAAGAAACAAAGAAAGAAAGAAACTAAAGATAGAATGAGAGAATTTATGAAAGCTTGAATGAAAGACATCAAGAATGAAAGAAAGAAAGAAATTAACTAAAGATAGAATGAGAGAAGGTATGCAAGCTAGAATGAAAGAAATCAAGAAAGAAAGAAAGAAACTAAAGATAGAATGAGAGATGGTATGAAAGCTAGAATGAAAGATATCAAGAAACAAAGAAAGAAAGAAATAAATAAACTAAAGATAGAAAGAGAGAAGGTATGAAAGCTGGAATGAAAGCTATCAAGAAAGAAAGAAAGAAAAAAGAAACTAAAGACAGAATGAGAGAAGTTATGAAAGCTAGAATGAAAGACATCAAGAAAGAAAGAAAGAAATTAAAGCTAGAATGAGAGAAGGTATGAAAGTTAGAATTAAAGATATCAAGAAACAAACAAAGAAAGAAAGAAAGAAAGAAAGAAAGATAGAAAAAAACTAAAGATAGAATGAGAGAAGTTATGAAACCTAGAATGAAAGCTATCAAGAAAGAAAGAAACAAAGAAACAAACTAAAGTTAGAATAAGAGAAGATATAAAACCTAGAATGAAAGACCTCAAGAAAGAAAGAAATTAACAAAAGCTAGAATGAGAGAAGGTATGAAAGCTGGAATGAAAGACATCAAGAAGGAAAGAAAGAAAATATATATAGAATGAAAGAAGCTTATCAAAGCTAGAATGAAAGTCATCAAGAAAGAAAGAAAAAAAAATATAAACTAAAGATAGAATGAGAGAAGGTATGAAAGCTAGATTGAAAGATATCAAGAAAGAAAGAAAGAATCTAAAGATAGAGTGAGAGAAGGTATGAAAGGTAGAATGAAAGACATCACGAAAGAAAGAAAGAAACTACAGATAGAATGAGAGAAGATATGAAAGTTAGAATTAAAGATATCAAGGAACAAAGAAGCAAAGAAAGAAAGAAACTAAAGATAGAAAGAGAGAAGGTATGAAAGCTAGAATGAAAGATATCAATAATGAAAGAAAGAAAGAAATTAACTAAAGATAGAATGAGAGAAGGTATGAATGCTAGAATGAAAGACATCAAGAAAGAAAGAAAGAAACTATAGATAGAATGAAAGAAGGTATCAATGCTAGAATAAAAGATATCAAGAAACAAAGAAACAAAGAAAGAAAGAAACTAAAGATAGAATGAGAGAATTTATGAAAGCTAGAATGAAAGATTTCAAGAATGAAAGAAAGAAAGAAATTAACTAAAGAAAGAATGAGAGAAGGTATGAAAGCTAGAATGAAAGAAATAAAGAAAGAAAGAAAGAAAGAAAAGATAGAAGGAGAGAAAGTATGAAAGCTAGAATTAAAGGTATCAAGAAACATAGAAACAAAGAAAGAAAGAAACTAAAGATAGAAAGAGAGAAGGTATGAAACCTAGAATGAAAGATATCAAGAATGAAAGAAAGAAAGAAATTAACTACAGATAGAATGAGAGAAGGTATGAAAGCCAGAATGAAAGCTATCAAGAAAGAAAGAAACAAAGAAACAAACTAAAGATAGAATAAGAGAAGGTATAAAATCTAGAATGAAAGACATCAAGAAAGAAAAAAATAAACTAAAGATAGAATGAGAGAAGGTATGCAAGCTAGAATGAAAGACATCAAAAAAGATAGAAAGAAAAAATAAACTAAAGATAGAATGAGAGAAGGTATGCAAGCTAGAATGAAAGATATCAAGAAAGAAAGAAAGAAAAAAGAAACTAAAGACAGAATGAGAGAAGTTATGAAAGCTAGAATGAAAGACATCAAGAAAGAAAGAAAGAAATTAAAGCTAGAATGAGAGAAGGTATGAGAGTTAGAATTAAAGATATCAAGAAACAAAGAAAGAAAGAAAGAAAGAAAGATAGAAAGAAACTAAAGATAGAATGAGAGAAGGTATGAAACCTAGAATGAAAGATATCGAGAATGAAAGAAAGAAAGAAATTAACTAAAGATAGAATGAGAGAAGGTATGAAAGCTAGAATGAAAGCTATGAAGAAAGAAAGAAAGAAAGAAAGATAGAAAGAAACTAAAGATAGAATGAGAGAAGTTATGAAAGCTAGAATGAAAGCTATCAAGAAAGAAAGAAACAAAGAAACAAACTAAAGTTAGAATAAGAGAAGGTATAAAATCTAGAATGAAAGACCTCAAGAAAGAAAAAATTAACTAAAGATAGAATGAGAGAAGGTATGAAAGCTAGATTGAAAGACATGAAGAAAGAAAGAAATTAACTATAGATAGAATCAGAGAAGGTATGAAAGTAAGAATTAAAGATATCAAGAAACAAAGAAACAAAGAAAGAAAGAAACTAAAAATAGAAAGAGAGAAGGTATGAAAGCTAGAATGAATGATATCAAGAATGAAAAAAAGAAAGAAATTAACTAAAGATAGAATGAGAGAAGGCATGAAAGCTAGAATGAAAGACATCAAGAAAGAAAGAAAGAAACTATTGATAGAATGAAAGAAGGTATCAAAGCTAGAATGAAAGACATCAAGAAAGAAAGAAAGGAAAATATAAACTAAAGATAGAATGAGAGAAGGTATGAAAACTAGAATGAAAGATATCAAGAAAGAAAGAAAGAAAGAAAGAATCTAAGGATAGAGTGAGGGAAGGTAAGAAAGGTAAAATGAAAAACATCAAGAAAGAAAGAAAGAAACTATAGATAGAATGAAAGAAGGTATCAATGCTAGAATTAAAGATATCAAGAAACAAAGAAACAAAGAAAGAAAGAAACTAAAGATAGAATGAGAGAATTTATGAAAGCTAGAATGAAAGATATCAAGAATGAAAGAAAGAAAGAAATTAACTAAAGATAGAATGAGAGAAGGTATGCAAGCTAGAATGAAAGAAAGAAAGAAAGAAACTAAAGATAGAAAGAGAGAAGGTATGAAACCTAGAATGAAAGTTATAAAGAATGAAAGAAAGAAAGAAATTAACTACAGATAGAATAAGAGAAGGTATAATATCTAGAATGAAAGTCCTCAAGAAAGAAAAAATAAACTAAAGATAGAATGAGATATGGTATGAAAGCTAGAATGAAAGACATCAAGAAAGAAAGAAAGAAAAATATAAACTAAAGATAGAATGAGAGATGGTATGAAAGCTAGAATGAAAGATATCAAGAAAGAAAGAAAGAAAGAAAAAAAGAAACTAAAGATAGAATGAGAGAAGGTATGAAACCTAGAATGAAAGATATCAAGAATGAAAGAAAGAAATAAATTAACTAAAGATAGAATGAGAGAAGGTATGAAAGGAACAATGAATGATATCAAGAAAGAAAGAAAGAAACTATAGATAGAATGAAAGAAGGTATCAATGCTAGAATTAACGATATCAAGAAACAAAGAAACAAAGAAAGAAAGAAACTAAAGATAGAATGAGAGAATTTATGAAAGCTTGAATGAAAGACATCAAGAATGAAAGAAAGAAAGAAATTAACTAAAGATAGAATGAGAGAAGGTATGCAAGCTAGAATGAAAGAAATCAAGAAAGAAAGAAAGAAACTAAAGATAGAATGAGAGATGGTATGAAAGCTAGAATGAAAGATATCAAGAAACAAAGAAAGAAAGAAAGAAAGAAACTAAAAATAGAAAGAGAGAAGGTATGAAAGCCAGAATGAAAGCTATCAAGAAAGAAAGAAACAAAGAAACAAACTAAAGATAGAATAAGAGAAGGTATAAAATCTAGAATGAAAGACATCAAGAAAGAAAAAAATAAACTAAAGATAGAATGAGAGAAGGTATGAAAGCTAGAATGAAAGACATCAAAAAAGATAGAAAGAAAAAATAAACTAAAGATAGAATGAGAGAAGGTATGAAAGCTAGAATGAAAGATATCAAGAAAGAAAGAAAGAAAGAATCTAAAGATAGAGTGAGAGAAGGTATGAAAGGTAGAATGAAAGACATCAAGAAAGAAAGAAAGAAACTATAGATAGAATGAGAGAAGGAATGAAAGTTAGAATTAAAGATATCAAGGAACAAAGAAGCAAAGAAAGAAAGAAACTAAAGATAGAAAGAGAGAAGGTATGAAAGCTAGAATGAAAGATATCAAGAAAGAAAGAAAGAAAAATATAAACTAAAGATAGAATGAGAGAAGGTATGAAAGCTAGAATGAAAGATATCAAGAAAGAAAGAAAGAAAGAAAGAATCTAAGGATAGAGTGAGAGAAGGTATGAAAGGTAGAATGAAAGACATCAAGAAAGAAAGAAAGAAACTATAGATAGAATGAAAGAGTGTATCAATGCTAGAATTAAAGATATCAAGAAACAAAGAAACAAAGAAAGAAAGAAACTAAAGATAGAATGAGAGAATTTATGAAAGCTAGAATGAAAGATATCAAGAATGAAAGAAAGAACGAAATTAACTAAAGATAGAATGAGAGAAGGTATGCAAGCTAGAATGAAAGAAAGAAAGAAAGAAAGAAACTAAAGATAGAAAGAGAGAAGGTATGAAACCTAGAATGAAAGATATCAAGAATGAAAGAAAGAAAGAAATTAACTACAGATAGAATAAGAGAAGGTATAAAATCTAGAATGAAAGTCCTCAAGAAAGAAAAAATAAACTAAAGATACAATGAGAAATGGTATGAAAGCTAGAATGAAAGACATCAAGAAAGAATGAAAGAAAAATATAAACTAAAGAAAGAATGAGAGATGGTATAAAAGCTAGAATGAAAGATATCAAGAAAGAAAGAAAGAAAGAAAGAAAGAAACTAAAGATAGAATGAGAGAAGGTATGAAACCTAGAATGAAAGATATCAAGAATGAAAGAAAGAAATAAATTAACTAAAGATAGAATGAGAGAAGGTATGAAAGGAACAATGAATGATATCAAGAAAGAAAGAAAGAAACTGTAGATAGAATGAAAGAAGGTATCAATGCTAGAATTAACAATATCAAGTAACAAAGAAACAAAGAAAGAAAGAAACTAAAGATAGAATGAGAGAATTTATGAAAGCTTGAATGAAAGACATCAAGAATGAAAGAAAGAAAGAAATTAACTAAAGATAGAATGAGAGAAGGTATGCAAGCTAGAATGAAAGAAATCAAGAAAGAAAGAAAGAAACTAAAGATAGAATGAGAGATGGTATGAAAGCTAGAATGAAAGATATCAAGAAACAAAGAAAGAAAGAAATAAATAAACTAAAGATAGAAAGAGAGAAGGTATGAAAGCTGGAATGAAAGCTATCAAGAAAGAAAGAAACAAAGAAACAAACTAAAGATAGAATAAGAGAAGGTATAAAATCTAGAATGAAGGACATCAAGAAAGAAAAAAATAAGCTAAAGATAGAATGAGAGAAGGTATGAAAGCTAGAATGAAAGACATCAAAAAAGATAGAAAGAAAAAATAAACTAAAGATAGAATGAGAGAAGGTATGAAAGCCAGAATGAAAGATATCAAGAAAGAAAGAAAGAAAAAAGAAACTAAAGACAGAATGAGAGAAGTTATGAAAGCTAGAATGAAAGACATCAAGAAAAAAAGAAAGAAATTAAAGCTAGAATGAGAGAAGGTATGAAAGTTAGAATTAAAGATATCAAGAAACAAAGAAAGAAAGAAAGAAAGAAAGAAAGATAGAAAAAAACTAAAGATAGAATGAGAGAAGTTATGAAACCTAGAATGAAAGCTATCAAGAAAGAAGGAAACAAAGAAACAAACTAAAGTTAGAATAAGAGAAGATATAAAATCTAGAATGAAAGACCTCAAGAAAGAAAGAAATTAACAAAAGCTAGAATGAGAGAAGGTATGAAAGCTGGAATGAAAGACATCAAGAAGGAAAGAAAGAAAATATATATAGAATGAAAGAAGCTTATCAAAGCTAGAATGAAAGTCATCAAGAAAGAAAGAAAAAAAAATATAAACTAAAGATAGAATGAGAGAAGGTATGAAAGCTAGATAGAAAGATATCAAGAAAGAAAGAAAGAATCTAAAGATAGAGTGAGAGAAGGTATGAAAGGTAGAATGAAAGACATCACGAAAGAAAGAAAGAAACTACAGATAGAATGAGAGAAGATATGAAAGTTAGAATTAAAGATATCAAGGAACAAAGAAGCAAAGAAAGAAAGAAACTAAAGATAGAAAGAGAGAAGGTATGAAAGCTAGAATGAAAGATATCAATAATGAAAGAAAGAAAGAAATTAACTAAAGATAGAATGAGAGAAGGTATGAATGCTAGAATGAAAGACATCAAGAAAGAAAGAAAGAAACTATAGATAGAATGAAAGAAGGTATCAATGCTAGAATAAAAGATATCAAGAAACAAAGAAAAAAAGAAAGAAAGAAACTAAAGATAGAATGAGAGAATTTATGAAAGCTAGAATGAAAGATTTCAAGAATGAAAGAAAGAAAGAAATTAACTAAAGAAAGAATGAGAGAAGGTATGAAAGCTAGAATGAAAGAAATAAAGAAAGAAAGAAAGAAAGAAAAGATAGAATGAGAGAAGGTATGCAAGCTAGAATGAAAGAAATCAAGAAAGAAAGAAAGAAACTAAAGATAGAATGAGAGATGGTATGAAAGCTAGAATGAAAGATATCAAGAAACAAAGAAAGAAAGAAAGAAATAAACTAAAAATAGAAAGAGAGAAGGTATGAAAGCCAGAATGAAAGCTATCAAGAAAGAAAGAAACAAAGAAACAAACTAAAGATAGAATAAGAGAAGGTATAAAATCTAGAATGAAAGACATCAAGAAAGAAAAAAATAAACTAAAGATAGAATGAGAGAAGGTATGAAAGCTAGAATGAAAGACATCAAAAAAGATAGAAAGAAAAAATAAACTAAAGATAGAATGAGAGAAGGTATGAAAGCTAGAATGAAAGATATCAAGAAAGAATGAAAGAAAAAAGAAACTAAAGACAGAATGAGAGAAGTTATGAAAGCTAGAATGAAAGACATCAAGAAAGAAAGAAAGAAATTAAAGCTAGAATGAGAGAAGGTATGAGAGTTAGAATTAAAGATATCAAGAAACAAAGAAAGAAAGAAAGAAAGAAAGAAAGATAGAAAGAAACTAAAGATAGAATGAGAGAAGGTATGAAACCTAGAATGAAAGATATCGAGAATGAAAGAAAGAAAGAAATTAACTAAAGATAGAATGAGAGAAGGTATGAAAGCTAGAATGAAAGCTATGAAGAAAGAAAGAAAGAAAGAAAGATAGAAAGAAACTAAAGATAGAATGAGAGAAGTTATGAAAGCTAGAATGAAAGCTATCAAGAAAGAAAGAAACAAAGAAACAAACTAAAGTTAGAATAAGAGAAGGTATAAAATCTAGAATGAAAGACCTCAAGAAAGAAAAAATTAACTAAAGATAGAATGAGAGAAGGTATGAAAGCTAGAATGAAAGACATGAAGAAAGAAAGAAATTAACTATAGATAGAATCAGAGAAGGTATGAAAGTAAGAATTAAAGATATCAAGAAACAAAGAAACAAAGAAAGAAAGAAACTAAAAATAGAAAGAGAGAAGGTATGAAAGCTAGAATGAATGATATCAAGAATGAAAAAAAGAAAGAAATTAACTAAAGATAGAATGAGAGAAGGTATGAAAGCTAGAATGAAAGACATCAAGAAAGAAAGAAAGAAACTATAGATAGAATGAAAGAAGGTATCAAAGCTAGAATGAAAGACATCAAGAAAGAAAGAAAGAAAAATATAAACTAAAGATAGAATGAGAGAAGGTATGAAAGCTAGAATGAAAGATATCAAGAAAGAAAGAAAGAAAGAATCTAAGGATAGAGTGAGGGAAGGTAAGAAAGGTAGAATGAAAAACATCAAGAAAGAAAGAAAGAAACTATAGATAGAATGAAAGAAGGTATCAATGCTAGAATTAAAGATATCAAGAAACAAAGAAACAAAGAAAGAAAGAAACTAAAGATAGAATGAGAGAATTTATGAAAGCTAGAATGAAAGATATCAAGAATGAAAGAAAGAAAGAAATTAACTAAAGATAGAATGAGAGAAGGTATGCTAGCTAGAATGAAAGAAAGAAAGAAAGAAACTAAAGATAGAAAGAGAGAAGGTATGAAACCTAGAATGAAAGTTATAAAGAATGAAAGAAAGAAAGAAATTAACTACAGATAGAATAAGAGAAGGTATAATATCTAGAATGAAAGTCCTCAAGAAAGAAAAAATAAACTAAAGATAGAATGAGATATGGTATGAAAGCTAGAATGAAAGACATCAAGAAAGAAAGAAAGAAAAATATAAACTAAAGATAGAATGAGAAATGGTATGAAAGCTAGAATGAAAGATATCAAGAAAGAAAGAAAGAAAGAAAAAAAGAAACTAAAGATAGAATGAGAGAAGGTATGAAACCTAGAATGAAAGATATCAAGAATGAAAGAATGAAATAAATTAACTAAAGATAGAATGAGAGAAGGTATGAAAGGAACAATGAATGATATCAAGAAAGAAAGAAAGAAACTATAGATAGAATGAAAGAAGGTATCAATGCTAGAATTAACGATATCAAGAAACAAAGAAACAAAGAAAGAAAGAAACTAAAGATAGAATGAGAGAATTTATGAAAGCTTGAATGAAAGACATCAAGAATGAAAGAAAGAAAGAAATTAACTAAAGATAGAATGAGAGAAGGTATGCAAGCTAGAATGAAAGAAATCAAGAAAGAAAGAAAGAAACTAAAGATAGAATGAGAGATGGTATGAAAGCTAGAATGAAAGATATCAAGAAACAAAGAAAGAAAGAAAGAAATAAACTAAAAATAGAAAGAGAGAAGGTATGAAAGCCAGAATGAAAGCTATCAAGAAAGAAAGAAACAAAGAAACAAACTAAAGATAGAATAAGAGAAGGTATAAAATCTAGAATGAAAGACATCAAGAAAGAAAAAAATAAACTAAAGATAGAATGAGAGAAGGTATGAAAGCTAGAATGAAAGACATCAAAAAAGATAGAAAGAAAAAATAAACTAAAGAAAGAATGAGAGAAGGTATGAAAGCTAGAATGAAAGATATCAAGAAAGAATGAAAGAAAAAAGAAACTAAAGACAGAATGAGAGAAGTTATGAAAGCTAGAATGAAAGACATCAAGAAAGAAAGAAAGAAATTAAAGCTAGAATGAGAGAAGGTATGAAAGTTAGAATTAAAGATATCAAGAAACAAAGAAACAAAGAAAGAAAGAAACTAAAGATAGAATGAGAGAAGGTATGAAACCTAGAATGAAAGATATCGAGAATGAAAGAAAGAAAGAAATTAACTAAAGATAGAATGAGAGAAGGTATGAAAGCTAGAATGAAAGCTATCAGGAAAGAAAGAAAGAAAGATAGAAAGAAACTAAAGATAGAATGAGAGAAGGTATGAAAGCTAGAATGAAAGATATCAAGAAAGAAAGAAACAAAGAAAGAAATTAACTACAGATAGACTGAGAGTAGGAATGAAAGCTAGAAGGAAAGACATCAAGAAAGAAAGAAAGAAACTATAGATAGACTGAGAGTAGGAATGAAAGCGAGAATGAAAGACATCAAGAAAGAAAGAAAGAAACTAAAGATAGAATGAAAGAAGGTATCAAAGCTAGAATGAAAGACATCAAGAAAGAAAGAAAGAAAAATGTAAACTAAAGAGAGAACGAGAGAAGGTATGAAAGCTAGAATGAAAGATATCAAGAAAGAAAGAAAGAAAGAATCTAAAGATAGAGAGATAGAATGTATGAAAGGGAGAATGAAAGACATCAAGAAAGAAAGAAATTCACTAAAAATAGAATGAGAGAAGGTATGAAAGTTAGAATTAAAGACATCAAGAATGAAAGAAAGAAAGAAATTAACTTAAGATAGAATGAGGGAAGGTATGAAAGCTAGAATGAAAGTTATCAAGAAAGAAAGAAAGAAAGAAAGATACTAAAGATAGAATGAGAGAAGGTATGAAAGCTAAAATGAAAGATATTAAGAATGAAAGAAAGAAAGAAATTAACTAAAGATAGAATGACAGAGGGTATGAAAGCTAGAATGAAAGACATCAAGAAAGAAAGAAAGAAACTATAGATAGAATGAGAGAAGGTATGAAAGCTAGAATTAAAGATATCAAGAAACAAAGAAACAAAGAAAGAAAGAAACTAAAGATAGAATGAGAGAACGTATGAAAGCTAGAATAAAAGATATCAAGTATGAAAGAAAGAAAGAAATTAACTAAAGCTAGAATGAGAGAAGGTATGCAAGCTAGAATGAAATAAAGAAAGAAAGAAAGAAAGAAACTAAAGATAGAATGAGAGAAGGTATGAAAGCTAGAATTAAAGGTATCAAGAAACATAGAAACAAAGAAAGAAAGAAACGAAAGGTAGAAAAAGAGAAGGAATGAAACCTAGAATGAAAGATATCAAGAATGAAAGAAAGAAAGAAATTAACTACAGATAGAATGAGAGAAGTTATGAAAGCTAGAATGAAAGCTATCAAGAAAGAAAGAAACAAAGAATCAAACTAAAGATAGAATGAGAGAAGGTATGAAAGCTAGAATGAAAGACATCAAGAAAGATAGAAAGAAAAAAATAAACTAAAGATAGAATGAGAGAAGGTATGAAAGGAACAATGAATGATATCAAGAAAGAAAGAAAGAAACTATAGATAGAATGAAAGAAGGTATCAATGCTAGAATAAAAGATATGAAGAAACAAAGAAACAAAGAAAGAAAGAAACTAAAGATAGAATGAGAGAATTTATGAAAGCTTGAATGAAAGACATCAAGAATGAAAGAAAGAAAGAAATTAACTTAAGATAGAATGAGGGAAGGTATGAAAGCTAGAATGAAAGACATCAAGAAAGAAAGAAAGAAAGATACTAAAGATAGAATGAGAGAAGGTATGAAAGTTAGAATGATAGATATCAAGAATGAAAGAAAGAAAGAAATTAACTAAAGCTAGAATGAGAGAAGGTATGAAAGCTGGAATGAAAGACATCATGAAGGAAAGAAAGAAAATATAGATAGAATGAAAGAAGGTATCAAAGCTAGAATGAAAGATATCAAGAAACAAAGAAACAAAGAAACAAACAAAGAAAGAAAATAAACATAGAATGAGAGAAGGTGTGAAAGCTAGAATGATAGATATCAAGAATGAAAGAAAGAAAGAAATTAACTAAAGCTAGAATGAGAGAAGGTATGAAAGCTGGAATGAAAGACATCAAGAAGGAAAGAAAGAAAATATAGATAGAATGAAAGAAGGTATCAAAGCTAGAATGAAAGTCGTCAAGAAAGAAATAAAGAAAAATATAAACTAAAAATAGAATGAGAGAAGGTATGAAAGCTAGATTGAAAGATATCAAGAAAGAAAGAAAGAATCTAAAGATAGAGTGAGAGAAGGTATGAAAGCGAGAATGAAAGACATCAAGAAAGAAAGAAAGAAACTAAAGATAGAATGAAAGAAGGTATCAAAGCTAGAATGAAAGACATCAAGAAAGAAAGAAACAAAGAAAGAAAGAAACTAAAGATAGAAAGAGGGAAGGTATGAAAGCTAGAATGAAAGATATCAAGAATGAAAGAAAGAAAGAAATTAACTAAAGATAGAATGAGAGAAGGTATGAAAGGTAGATTGAAAGACATCAAGAAAGAAAGAAAGAAACTATAGATAGAAAGAAAGAAGGTATCAATGCTAGAATTAAAGATATCAAGAAAAAAAGAAACAAAGAAAGAAAGAAACTAAAGATAGAATGAGAGAAGGTATGAAAGCTAGAATGAAAGGTATAAAGAATGAAAGAAAGAAAGAAATTAACTAAAGCTAGAATGAGAGAATTTATGAAAGCTTGAATGAAAGACATCAAGAATGAAAGAAAGAAAGTAATAACTAAAGATAGAATGAGAGAAGGTATGAATGCTAGAATGAAAGACATCAAGAAAGAAAGAAAGAAACTATAGATAGAATGAAAGAAGGTATCAATGCTAGAATAAAAGATATCAAGAAACAAAGAAACAAACAAAGAAAGAAACTAAACATAGAATGAGAGAATTTATGAAAGCTAGAATGAAAGATATCAAGAATGAAAGAAAGAAAGAAATTAACTAAAGAAAGAATGAGAGAAGGTATGAAAGCTAGAATGAAAGAAATAAAGAAAGAAAGAAAGATAGAAAAGATAGAAGGAGAGAAGGTATGAAAGCTAGAATTAAAGGTATCAAGAAACATAGAAACAAAGAAAGAAAGAAACTAAAGATAGAAAGAGAGAAGGTATGAAACCTAGAATGAAAGATATCAAGAATGAAAGAAAGAAATTAACTACAGATAGAATGAGAGAAGTTATGAAAGCTAGAATGAAAGCTATCAAGAAAGAAAGAAACAAAGAAACAAACTAAAGATAGAATAAGAGAAGGTATAAAATCTAGAATGAAAGACCTCAAGAAAGAAAAAATTAACTAAAGATATAATGAGAGAAGGTATGAAAGCTAGAATGAAAGACATCAAGAAAGAAAGAAATTATCTATAGATAGAATGAGAGAAGGTATGAAAGTAAGAATTAAAGATATCAAGAAACAAAGAAACAAAGAAAGAATGAAACTAAAAATAGAAAGAGAGAAGGTATGAAAGCTAGAATGAATGATATCAAGAATGAAAAAAAGAAAGAAATTAACTAAAGATAGAATGAGAGAAGGTATGAAAGCTAGAATGAAAGACATCAAGAAATAAAGAAAGAAACTATAGATAGAATGAAAGAAGGTATCTAAGCTAGAATGAAAGACATCAAGAAAGAAAGAAAGGAAAATATAAACTAAAGATAGAATGAGAGAAGGTATGAAAGCTAGAATGAAAGATATCAAGAAAGAAAGAAAGAAAAAAAGAATCTAAGGATAGAGTGAGAGAAGGTATGAAAGGTAGAATGAAAGACATCAAGAAAGAAAGAAAGAAACTATAGATAGAATGAAAGAAGGTATCATTGCGAGAATTAAAGATATCAAGAAACAAAGAAACAAAGAAAGAAAGAAACTAAAGATAGAATGAGAGAATTTATGAAAGCTAGAATGAAAGATATCAAGAATGAAAGAAAGAAAGAAATTAACTAAAGATAGAATGAGAGAAGGTATGCAAGCTAGAATGAAAGAAAGAAAGAAAGAAAGAAACTAAAGATAGAAAGAGAGAAGGTATGAAACCTAGAATGAAAGATATCAAGAATGAAAGAAAGAAAGAAATTAACTACAGATAGAATAAGCGAAGGTATAAAATCTAGAATGAAAGACCTCAAGAAAGAAAAAATAAACTAAAGATAGAATGAGAGAAGGTATGAAAACTAGAATGAAAGACATCAAGAAAGAAAGAAAGAAAAATATAAACTAAAGATAGAGTGAGTGAAGGTATGAAAGCTAGAATGAAAGACATCAAGAAAGAAAGAAAGAAACTATAGATAGAATTAGAGAAGGTATGAAAGGAAGAATAAAAGATATCAAGAAACAAAGAAACAAAGAAAGAAAGAAACTAAAGATAGAATGAGAGAAGGTATGAAACCTAGAATGAAAGATATCAAGAATGAAAGAAAGAAATAAATTAACTAAAGATAGAATGAGAGAAGGTATGAAAGGAACAATGAATGATATCAAGAAAGAAAGAAAGAAACTATAGATAGAATGAAAGAAGGTATCAATGCTAGAATTAAAGATATCAAGAAACAAAGAAACAAAGAAAGAAAGAAACTAAAGAAAGAATGAGAGAATTTATGAAAGCTTGAATGAAAGACATCAAGAATGAAAGAAAGAAAGAAATTAACTAAAGATAGAATGAGAGAAGGTATGCAAGCTAGAATGAAAGAAATCAAGAAAGAAAGAAAGAAACTAAAGATAGAATGAGAGATGGTATGAAAGCTAGAATGAAAGATATCAAGAAACAAAGAAACAAAGAAAGAAATAAATTAAAGATAGAAAGAGAGAAGGTATGAAAGCTAGAATGAAAGCTATAAAGAAAGAAAGAAATAAAGAAACAAACTAAAGATAGAATAAGAGAAGGTATAAAATCTAGAATGAAAGACATCAAGAAAGAAAAAAATAAACTAAAGATAGAATGAGAGAAGGTATGAAAGCTAGAATGAAAGACATCAAGAAAGATAGAAAGAAAAAATAATCTAAAGACAGAATGAGAGAAGTTATGAAAGCTAGAATGAAAGACATCAAGAAAGAAAGAAAGAAATTAAAGATAGAATGAGAGAAGGTATGAAAGTTAGAATTAAAGATATCAAGAAACAAAGAAAGAAAGAAAGAAAGAAAGAAACTAAATATAGAATGAGAGAAGGTATGAAACCTAGAATGAAAGATATCGAGAATGAAAGAAAGATAGAAATTAACTAAAGATAGAATGAAAGAAGGTATGAAAGCTAGAATGAAAGCTATCAAGAAAGAAAGAAAGAAAGAAAGAAAGAAACTAAAAATAGAATGAGAGAAGGTATGAAAGCTAGAATGAAAGATATCAAGAAAGAAAGAAACAAAGAAAGAAATTAACTAAAGATAGACTGAGAGTAGGAATGAAAGCTAGAATGAAAGACATCAAGAAAGAAAGAAAGAAACTATAGATAGAATGAAAGAAGGTATGAAAGCTAGAATTAAAGATATCAAGAAACAAAGAAAGAAAGAAAGAAACTAAAGATAGAATGAGAGAAGGTATGAAAGCTAGAATGAAAGATATCAAGAATGAAAGAAAGAGATGGGGGGTGGAGCAACGGGCAGCGAGAACAGGGGAAATTCCAGGGCTCTGGATTCCTCTGGGTTTACTCCGAGTCAGCGGACCCCCCAGGAGAAGGGGGGGCAAGTTTTCCACAGGAGAGTGGACTTGCAGCAAGCGGGGCTTGGAAACGCCGAATTTTAGACGGCGGTCTGTCTTTTGGAAGAGTTTCTTTTCCCGCACGCAACTGGCTCGTGTAGTCGCCATGATTGGTGAGTTAGCTGCCCGGAGAGGGGGAGGTCTGAAGATTTATTACCTGACTGCATGAACAGAGATTAATGATCTGCTGCTAAGCGACAGCAAGTAAAAGATCAGATGTGTTCTTTTGGAAGCTGATGAGGAGAAAGATCTCAAGCGGCATAACTTTGGTAATGCCCGTAACATTGGAGTTTTTCTTACTGCGTCACAGCTGAGAGAACTGGGAAAAACGAAACCAACTGTCTTTTCTCTCTTAACCCTTCCTCCCCGAGAACTGGCTTTTTCATAAATTCAGGACTTAAGAACTTTAAATAACTCTCCACAACTTAACCTATGTGACTCTACATCGAGCTACAAAGGTGGATTATAAATCAAATAACATCCTTAACATAGCTGGAGCTACGATTAGAGTGTCCTTCGCATGTCTTTAAGTGTGGACTGGCTAATAAATCAAGAGGGAAATCTGAGTAATTAGCCTGCTGACTGTTATGGCCATGGATAGAGGGGGAGACTCATTATTGGAACCCACAATGGAGATTTATCTCAAGAGATCTCTTCAGGAATTCCAACTAGATATCATCAATCAAATTAAGGCTCAATTTTTAGAAGCTAAGGCAGAATTTAAGGCGACGCTTCTTGGATTGCATGTTAAGATGGAGAGCGTCTTAAAGCAGGATGAAATGTCTGCGTCAGAGAGAGAGAGAGAGACTGTCTTAAAGCTATATGAAATGTCTGAACAAACCATTGAACCTACTCAACAACTGCTATTGCCAGAGAGAGAGACTGTTTTTCTCAAAAAGTTTGATGAATTGCTCAAAAAGGACAAAAGGGGAGGTTGGAAAGAGGGGGGAAAGCATATTGAGATTGTATCGATGGGAATGGATGTAAAGGGGGAGAAATGCGCGAATTTGAGGGCAGAAATTTATGATCAGAGATCGGACAGATCTATGTTGCTCCAAAATCAAGACATTGACTATATTGGGATGAAATTAGTAAATCGGACAGAAAATGCCTTAAAGAGATTTTATAGATGGCATTTTAAAACTGGCAAGGCATTTTAAAACTGGCAAAAAAGAGGCGAGAGGCCAAGCTTGGATTGATAATACTGGAGCTGATAAGCAAAAATGAAAGGGGGAAAGTTACTTGCTGAATAAATAATAGAAACCATTGGTGTGAGAGAGAGATATTTACATATAAAGTAACATGAGAAATACACTATGAATTGTAACATGATTAAGTAAATAAGGTTAGATATATATATCTTTTTGTCTTCTGAAATGTTGATGTCTGATGATTGTTAAGCATGGATATTCTAATATGTAGTTGGATAGATAAGAATCCAAGAGAAAGAATCTAGTAAAATTAATCACTATAGATTTAGGATGCTATATATTGAATTAAACATCTGAAATGTTGATATGAAATATATGTATGCATAGACACATATTATGGGGAACACAATATTAATTGTAAGGCACTCACATAGAGATACTGTATCAAGTATATATGAATTATAACATGATTATGTAGTTAAGGATAGATAGATATATCTTTTTGTATTTTGAAATGTTGATTACTCATGATTGTAAAGCATTGATATTCTGAGATATAATTGGATAGATAAGAATGCAAGAGAAAGAATCTATAAAAAATCAATCACCAGAATTATCATAACTTTAGGATGATTTATATTGAACTAAATATTTGAGAGCAATAAGGTTGATGCAGTCAGATTCATATAATGGATAATATTGTAAGGAAAATGCCTCCCCACCTATGTGTTTTTGTTTGTTTTGTATGTTTTGTTGATCTTGAAGGTCTATATGTGTTAGAAAAAATTTTTTAAAAAAAAGAATGAAAGAAAGAAAGCAATTAACTAAAGCTAGAATGAGAGAAGGTATGAAAGCTGGAATGAAAGACTTCAAGAAAGAAAGAAAGAAACTATAGATAGAATGAAAGAAGGTATCAAAGCTAGAATGAAAGACATCAAGAAAGAAAGAAAGAAAAATATAAACTAAAGATAAAATGAGAGAAGGTATGAAAGCTAGATTGAAAGATATCAAGAAAGAAATAAAGAAAGAAAGAAAGAAACTATGGATAGAATGAGAGAAGGTATGAAAGTTAGAATTAAAGATATCAAGAAACAAATAAATAAATAAATAAAGAAACTAAAGATAGAATGAGAGAAGGTATGAAACCTAGAAGGAAAGATATCAAGAATGACAGAAAGAAAGAAATTAACTAAAGATAGAATGAGAGAAGGTATGAAAGTAAGAATAAAAGATATCAAAATACAAAGAAACAAAGAAAGAAAGAAACTAAAGATAGAATGAGAGAATTTATGAAAGCTAGAATGAAAGATATCAAGAATGAAAGAAAGAAAGAAATTAACTAAAGATAGAATGAGAGAAGGTATGAAAGGAACAATGAATGATATCAAGAATGAAAGAAATAAACTATAGATAGAATGAAAGAAGGTATCAATGCTAGAATTAAAGATATCAAAAAACAAAGAAACAAAGAAAGAAAGAAACTAAAGATAGAATGAAAGAAGGTATCAATGCTAGAATTAAAGATATCAAGAAACAAAGAAAGAAAGAAAGAAAGAAACTAAAGGTAGAAAGAGAGAATTTCTGAAAGCTTGAATGAAAGACATCAAGAATGAAAGAAAGAAAGAAATTAACTAAAGATAGAATGAGAGAAGGTATGCAAGCTAGAATGAAAGAAATCAAGAAAGAAAGAAAGAAACTAAAGATAGAATGAGAGATGGTATGAAAGCTAGAATGAAAGATATCAAGAAACAAAGAAATAAATAAATAAATAAACTAAAGATAGAAAGAGAGAAGGTATGAAAGCTAGAATGAAAGCTATCAAGAAAGAAAGAAACAAAGAAACAAAAAAAAGATAGAATAAGAGAAGGTATAAAATCTAGAATGAAAGACATCAAGAAAGAAAAAAATAAACTAAAGATAGAATGAGAGATGGTATGAAAGCTAGAATGAAAGATATCAAGAAACAAAGAAACAAAGAAAGAAATAAACTAAAGCTAGAAAGAGAGAAGGTATGAAAGCTAGAATGAAAGATATCAAGAAAGAAAGAAAAAAGAAACTAAAGACAGAATGAGAGAAGTTATGAAAGCTAGAATGAAAGACATCCAGAAAGAAAGAAAGAAATTAAAGATAGAATGAGAGAAGGTATGAAAGTTAGAATTAAAGATATCAAGAAACAAAGAAAGAAAGAAAGAAAGAAAGAAACTAAAGATAGAATGAGAGAAGGTATGAAACCTACAATGAAAGATATCGAGAATGAAAGAAAAAAAGAAATTAACTAAAGATAGAATGAGAGAACGTATGAAAGCTAGAATGAAAGCTGTCAAGAAAGAAAGAAAGAAAGAAACTAAAGATAGAATTAGAGAAGGTATGAAAGCTAGAATGAAAGATATCAAGAAAGAAAGAAACAAAGAAAGAAATTAACTAAAGATAGACTGAGAGTAGGAATGAAAGCTAGAATGAAAGACATCAAGAAAGAAAGAAAGAAATTATAGAAAAAATGAGAGAAGGTATGAAAGCTAGAATTAAAGATATCAAGAAACAAAGAAACAAAGAAAGAAAGAAAGAAACTAAAGAGAGAATGAGAGAAGGTATGAAAGCTAGAATGAAAGATATCAAGAATGAAAGAAAGAAAGAAATTAACTAAAGCTAGAATGAGAGAAGGTATGAAAGCTGGAATGAAAGACATCAAGAAAGAAAGAAAGAAACTATAGATAGAATGAAAGAAGGTATCAAAGCTAGAAAAAGACATCAAGAAAGAAAGAAAGAAACATATAAACTAAAGATAGAATGAGAGAAGGTATGAAACCTAGAAGGAAAGATATCAAGAATGACAGAAAGAAAGAAATTAACTAAAGATAGAATGAGAGAAGGTATGAAAGCTAGAATGAACGTTATCAAGAAAGAAAGAAAGAAACTAAAGATAGAATGACAGATGGTATGAAAGCTAGAATGAAAGCTATAAAGAAAGAAAGAAACAAAGAAACAAACTAAAGATATAATAAGAGAAGGTATAAAATCTAGAATGAAAGACCTCAAGAAAGAAAAAAATAACTAAAGATAGAATGAGAGAAGGTATGAAAGCTAGAATGAAAGAAAGAAAGAAAGAAAGAAAGAAAAGATAGAAGGAGAGAAGGTATGAAAGCTAGAATTAAAGGTGTCAAGAAACATAGAAACAAAGAAAGAAAGAAACTAAAGATAGAAAGAGAGAAGGTATGAAACCTAGAATGAAAGATATCAAGAATGAAAGAAAGAAAGAAATTAACTACAGATAGAATGAGAGAAGTTATGAAAGCTAGAATGAAAGCTATCAAGAAAGAAAGAAACAAAGAAACAAACTAAAGGTATAATAAGAGAAGGTATAAAATGTAGAATGAAAGACCTCAAGAAAGAAAAAATTAACTAAAGATAGAATGAGAGAAGGTATGAAAGCTAGAATGAAAGACATCAAGAAAGAAAGAAATTAACTATAGATACAATGAGAGAAGGTATGAAAGTAAGAATTAAAGACATCAAGAAAGAAAGAAAGAAACTATAGATAGAATGAGAGAAGGTATGAAAGCTAGAATTAAAGATATCAAGAAACAAAGAAACAAAGAAAGAAAGAAACTAAAAATAGAAAGAGAGAAGGTATGAAAGCTAGAATGAATGATATCAAGAATGAAAAAAAGAAAGAAATTAACTAAAGATAGAATGAGAGAAGGTATGAAAGCTAGAATGAAAGACATCAAGAAAGAAAGAAAGAAAATATAGATAGAATGAAAGAAGGTATCAAAGCTAGAATGAAAGACATCAAGAAAGAAAGAAAGAAAACTATAAACTAAAGATAGAATGAGAGAAGGTATGAAAGCTAGAATGAAAGATATCAAGAAAGAAAGAAAGAAAGAAAGAATCTAAGGATAGAGTGAGAGAAGGTATGAAAGGTAGAATGAAAGACATCAAGAAAGAAAGAAAGAAACTATAGATAGAATGAAAAAAGGTATCATTGCTAGAATTAAAGATATCAAGAAACAAAGAAACAAAGAAAGAAAGAAACTAAAGATAGAATGAGAGAATTTATGAAAGCTAGAATGAAAGATATCAAGAATGAAAGAAAGAAAGAAATTAACTAAAGATAGAATGAGAGAAGGTATGCAAGCTAGAATGAAAGAAATAAAGAAAGAAAGAAACTAAAGATAGAAGGAGAGAAGGTATGAAACCTAGAATGAAAGATATCAAGAATGAAAGAAAGAAAGAAATTAACTACAGATAGAATAAGCGAAGGTATAAAATCTAGAATGAAAGACCTCAAGAAAGAAAAAATAAACTAAAGATAGAATGAGAGAAGGTATGAAAGCTAGAATGAAAGACATCAAGAAAGAAAGAAAGAAAAATATAAACTAAAGATAGAGTGAGTGAAGGTATGAAAGCTAGAATGAAAGACATCAAGAAAGAAAGAAAGAAACTATAGATAGATTGAGAGAAGGTATGAAAGGAAGAATAAAAGATATCAAGAAACAACGAAACAAAGAAAGAAAGAAACTAAAGATAGAATGAGAGAAGGTATGAAACCTAGAATGAAAGATATCAAGAATGAAAGAAAGAAATAAATTAACTAAAGATAGAATGAGAGAAGGTATGAAAGGAACAATGAATGATATCAAGAAAGAAAGAAAGAAACTATAGATAGAATGAAAGAAGTTATCAATGCTAGAATTAAAGATATCAAGAAACAAAGAAACAAAGAAAGAAAGAAACTAAAGATAGAATGAGAGAATTTATGAAAGCTTGAATGAAAGACATCAAGATTGAAAGAAAGAAAGAAATTAACTAAAGATAGAATGAGAAAAGGTATGCAAGCTAGAATGAAAGAAATCAAGAAAGAAAGAAAGAAACTAAAGATAGAATGAGAGATGGTATGAAAGCTAGAATGAAAGATATCAAGAAACAAAGAAAAAAAGAAAGAAATAAACTAAAGATAGAAAGAGAGAAGGTATGAAAGCTAGAATGAAAGCTATCAAGAAAGAAAGAAACAAAGAAACAAAAAAAAGATAGAATAAGAGAAGGTATAAAATCTAGAATGAAAGACATCAAGAAAGAAAAAAATAAACTAAAGATAGAATGAGAGATGGTATGAAAGCTAGAATGAAAGATATCAAGAAACAAAGAAACAAAGAAAGAAATAAACTAAAGCTAGAAAGAGAGAAGGTATGAAAGCTAGAATGAAAGATATCAAGAAAGAAAGAAAAAAGAAACTAAAGACAGAATGAGAGAAGTTATGAAAGCTAGAATGAAAGACATCCAGAAAGAAAGAAAGAAATTAAAGATAGAATGAGAGAAGGTATGAAAGTTAGAATTAAAGATATCAAGAAACAAAGAAAGAAAGAAAGAAAGAAAGAAACTAAAGATAGAATGAGAGAAGGTATGAAACCTACAATGAAAGATATCGAGAATGAAAGAAAAAAAGAAATTAACTAAAGATAGAATGAGAGAACGTATGAAAGCTAGAATGAAAGCTGTCAAGAAAGAAAGAAAGAAAGAAACTAAAGATAGAATTAGAGAAGGTATGAAAGCTAGAATGAAAGATATCAAGAAAGAAAGAAACAAAGAAAGAAATTAACTAAAGATAGACTGAGAGTAGGAATGAAAGCTAGAATGAAAGACATCAAGAAAGAAAGAAAGAAATTATAGAAAAAATGAGAGAAGGTATGAAAGCTAGAATTAAAGATATCAAGAAACAAAGAAACAAAGAAAGAAAGAAAGAAACTAAAGATAGAATGAGAGAAGGTATGAAAGCTAGAATGAAAGATATCAAGAATGAAAGAAAGAAAGAAATTAACTAAAGCTAGAATGAGAGAAGGTATGAAAGCTGGAATGAAAGACATCAAGAAAGAAAGAAAGAAACTATAGATAGAATGAAAGAAGGTATCAAAGCTAGAAAAAGACATCAAGAAAGAAAGAAAGAAAAATATAAACTAAAGATAGAATGAGAGAAGGTATGAAACCTAGAAGGAAAGATATCAAGAATGACAGAAAGAAAGAAATTAACTAAAGATAGAATGAGAGAAGGTATGAAAGCTAGAATGAAAGCTATCAAGAAAGAAAGAAACAAAGAAACAAACTAAAGATATAATAAGAGAAGGTATAAAATCTAGAATGAAAGACCTCAAGAAAGAAAAAATTAACTAAAGATAGAATGAGAGAAGGTATGAAAGCTAGAATGAAAGAAATAAAGAAAGAAAGAAAGAAAGAAAAGATAGAAGGAGAGAAGGTATGAAAGCTAGAATTAAAGGTGTCAAGAAACATAGAAACAAAGAAAGAAAGAAACTAAAGATAGAAAGAGAGAAGGTATGAAACCTAGAATGAAAGATATCAAGAATGAAAGAAAGAAAGAAATTAACTACAGATAGAATGAGAGAAGTTATGAAAGCTAGAATGAAAGCTATCAAGAAAGAAAGAAACAAAGAAACAAACTAAAGATATAATAAGAGAAGGTATAAAATCTAGAATGAAAGACCTCAAGAAAGAAAAAATTAACTAAAGATAGAATGAGAGAAGGTATGAAAGCTAGAATGAAAGACATCAAGAAAGAAAGAAATTAACTATAGATAGAATGAGAGAAGGTATGAAAGTAAGAATTAAAGACATCAAGAAAGAAAGAAAGAAACTATAGATAGAATGAGAGAAGGTATGAAAGCTAGAATTAAAGATATCAAGAAACAAAGAAACAAAGAAAGAAAGAAACTAAAAATAGAAAGAGAGAAGGTATGAAAGCTAGAATGAATGATATCAAGAATGAAAAAAAGAAAGAAATTAACTAAAGATAGAATGAGAGAAGGTATGAAAGCTAGAATGAAAGACATCAAGAAAGAAAGAAAGAAACTATAGATAGAATGAAAGAAGGTATCAAAGCTAGAATGAAAGACATCAAGAAAGAAAGAAAGAAAAATATAAACTAAAGATAGAATGAGAGAAGGTATGAAAGCTAGAATGAAAGATATCAAGAAAGAAAGAAAGAAAGAAAGAAAGAATCTAAGGATAGAGTGAGAGAAGGTATGAAAGGTAGAATGAAAGACATCAAGAAAGAAAGAAAGAAACTATAGATAGAATGAAAGAAGGTATCATTGCTAGAATTAAAGATATTAAGAAACAAAGAAACAAAGAAAGAAAGAAACTAAAGATAGAATGAGAGAATTTATGAAAGCTAGAATGAAAGATATCAAGAATGAAAGAAAGAAAGAAATTAACTAAAGATAGAATGAGAGAAGGTATGCAAGCTAGAATGAAAGAAATAAAGAAAGAAAGAAACTAAAGATAGAAGGAGAGAAGGTATGAAACCTAGAATGAAAGATATCAAGAATGAAAGAAAGAAAGAAATTAACTACAGATAGAATAAGCGAAGGTATAAAATCTAGAATGAAAGACCTCAAGAAAGAAAAAATAAACTAAAGATAGAATGAGAGAAGGTATGAAAGCTAGAATGAAAGGCATCAAGAAAGAAAGAAAGAAAAATATAAACTAAAGATAGAGTGAGTGAAGGTATGAAAGCTAGAATGAAAGACATCAAGAAAGAAAGAAAGAAACTATAGATAGATTGAGAGAAGGTATGAAAGGAAGAATAAAAGATATCAAGAAACAACGAAACAAAGAAAGAAAGAAACTAAAGATAGAATGAGAGAAGGTATGAAACCTAGAATGAAAGATATCAAGAATGAAAGAAAGAAATAAATTAACTAAAGATAGAATGAGAGAAGGTATGCAAGCTAGAATGAAAGAAATCAAGAAAGAAAGAAATAAACTAAAGATAGAATGAGAGATGGTATGAAAGCTAGAATGAAAGATATCAAGAAACAAAGAAACAAAGAAAGAAATAAACTAAAGATAGAAAGAGAGAAGGTATGAAAGCTAGAATGAAAGCTATCAAGAAAGAAAGAAACAAAGAAACAAACTAAAGATAGAATAAGAGAAGGTATAAAATCTAGAATGAAAGACATCAAGAAAGAAAAAAATAAACTAAAGATAGAATGAGAGAAGGTATGAAAGCTAGAATGAAAGACATCAAGAAAGATAGAAAGAAAAAATAAACTAAAGATAGAATGAGAGAAGGTATGAAAGCTAGAATGAAAGATATCAAGAAAGAAAGAAAGAAAAAAGAAACTAAAGACAGAATGAGAGAAGTTATGAAAGCTAGAATTAAAGACATCAAGAAAGAAAGAAAGAAATTAAAGATAGAATGAGAGAAGGTATGAAAGTTAGAATTAAAGATATCAAGAAACAAAGAAAGAAAGAAAGAAAGAAAGAAAGAACCTAAAGATAGAATGAGAGAAGGTATGAAACCTAGAATGAAAGATATCGAGAATGAAAGAAAGATAGAAATTAACTAAAGATAGAATGAAAGAAGGTATGAAAGCTAGAATGAAAGCTATCAAGAAAGAAAGAAAGAAAGAAAGAAACTAAAGATAGAATGAGAGAAGGTATGAAAGCTAGAATGAAAGATATCAGGAAAGAAAGAAACAAAGAAAGAAATTAACTAAAGATAGACTGAGAGTAGGAATGAAAGCTAGAATGAAAGACATCAAGAAAGAAAGAAAGAAACTATAGATAGAATGAGAGAAGGTATGAAAGCTAGAATTAAAGATATCAAGAAACAAAGAAACAAAGAAAGAAAGAAACTAAAGATAGAATGAGAGAAGGTATGAAAGCTAGAATGAAAGATATCAAGAATGAAAGAAAGAGATGGGGGGTGGAGCAACGGGCAGCGAGAACAGGGGAAATTCCAGGGCTCTGGATTCCTCTGAGTTTACTCCGAGTCAGCGGACCCCCCAGGAGAAGGGGGGGCAAGTTTTCCACAGGAGAGTGGACTTGCAGCAAGCGGGGCTTGGAAACGCCGAATTTTAGACGGCGGTCTGTCTTTTGGAAGAGTTTCTTTTCCCGCACGCAACTGGCTCGTGTAGTCGCCATGATTGGTGAGTTAGCTGCCCGGAGAGGGGGAGGTCTGAAGATTTATTACCTGACTGCATGAACAGAGATTAATGATCTGCTGCTAAGCGACAGCAAGTAAAAGATCAGATGTGTTCTTTTGGAAGCTGATGAGGAGAAAGATCTCAAGCGGCATAACTTTGGTAATGCCCGTAACATTGGAGTTTTTCTTACTGCGTCACAGCTGAGAGAACTGGGAAAAACGAAACCAACTGTCTTTTCTCTCTTAACCCTTCCTCCCCGAGAACTGGCTTTTTCATAAATTCAGGACTTAAGAACTTTAAATAACTCTCCTCAACTTAACCTATGTGACTCTACATCGAGCTACAAAGGTGGATTATAAATCAAATAACATCCTTAACATGGCTGGAGCTACGATTAGAGTGTCCTTCGCATGTCTTTAAGTGTGGACTGGCTAATAAATCAAGAGGGAAATCTGAGTAATTAGCCTGCTGACTGTTATGGCCATGGATAGAGGGGGAGACTCATTATTGGAACCCACAATGGAGATTTATCTCAAGAGATCTCTTCAGGAATTCCAACTGGATATCATCAATCAAATTAAGGCTCAATTTTTAGAAGCTAAGGCAGAATTTAAGGCGACGCTTCTTGGATTGCATGTTAAGATGGAGAGCGTCTTAAAGCAGGATGAAATGTCTGCGTCAGAGAGAGAGAGAGAGACTGTCTTAAAGCTATATGAAATGTCTGAACAAACCATTGAACCTACTCAACAACTGCTATTGCCAGAGAGAGAGACTGTTTTTCTCAAAAAGTTTGATGAATTGCTCAAAAAGGACAAAAGGGGAGGTTGGAAAGAGGGGGGAAAGCATATTGAGATTGTATCGATGGGAATGGATGTAAAGGGGGAGAAATGCGCGAATTTGAGGGCAGAAATTTATGATCAGAGATCGGACAGATCTATGTTGCTCCAAAATCAAGACATTGACTATATTGGGATGAAATTAGTAAATCGGACAGAAAATGCCTTAAAGAGATTTTATAGATGGCATTTTAAAACTGGCAAGGCATTTTAAAACTGGCAAAAAAGAGGCGAGAGGCCAAGCTTGGATTGATAATACTGGAGCTGATAAGCAAAAATGAAAGGGGGAAAGTTACTTGCTGAATAAATAATAGAAACCATTGGTGTGAGAGAGAGATATTTACATATAAAGTAACATGAGAAATACACTATGAATTGTAACATGATTAAGTAAATAAGGTTAGATATATATATCTTTTTGTCTTCTGAAATGTTGATGTCTGATGATTGTTAAGCATGGATATTCTAATATGTAGTTGGATAGATAAGAATCCAAGAGAAAGAATCTAGTAAAATTAATCACTATAGATTTAGGATGCTATATATTGAATTAAACATCTGAAATGTTGATATGAAATATATGTATGCATAGACACATATTATGGGGAACACAATATTAATTGTAAGGCACTCACATAGAGATACTGTATCAAGTATATATGAATTATAACATGATTATGTAGTTAAGGATAGATAGATATATCTTTTTGTATTTTGAAATGTTGATTACTCATGATTGTAAAGCATTGATATTCTGAGATATAATTGGATAGATAAGAATGCAAGAGAAAGAATCTATAAAAAATCAATCACCAGAATTATCATAACTTTAGGATGATTTATATTGAACTAAATATTTGAGAGCAATAAGGTTGATGCAGGCAGATTCATATAATGGATAATATTGTAAGGAAAATGCCTCCCCACCTATGTGTTTTTGTTTGTTTTGTATGTTTTGTTGATCTTGTAGGTCTATATGTGTTAGAAAAAAAAATTTTAAAAAAAAAGAATGAAAGAAAGAAAGCAATTAACTAAAGCTAGAATGAGAGAAGGTATGAAAGCTGGAATGAAAGACTTCAAGAAAGAAAGAAAGAAACTATAGATAGAATGAAAGAAGGTATCAAAGCTAGAATGAAAGACATCAAGAAAGAAAGAAAGAAAAATATAAACTAAAGATAGAATGAGAGAAGGTATGAAAGCTAGATTGAAAGATATCAAGAAAGAAAGAAAGAAAGAAAGAAAGAAACTATGGATAGAATGAGAGAAGGTATGAAAGTTAGAATTAAAGATATCAAGAAACAAAGAAAGAAATAAATAAAGAAACTAAAGATAGAATGAGAGAAGGTATGAAACCTAGAAGGAAAGATATCAAGAATGACAGAAAGAAAGAAATTAACTAAAGATAGAATGAGAGAAGGTATGAAAGCTAGAATGAAAGTTATCAAGAAAGAAAGAAACAAAGAAATAAATAAACTAAAGATAGAATGAGAGATGGTATGAAAGCTAGAATGAAAGATTTCAAGAAAGAAAGAAAGAAAGAAAGAAACTATAGATAGAATGAGAGAAGGCATGAAAGAAAGAATAAAAGATATCAAGATACAAAGAAACAAAGAAAGAAAGAAACTAAAGATAGAATGAGAGAATTTATGAAAGCTAGAATGAAAGATATCAAGAATGAAAGAAAGAAATAAATTAACTAAAGATAGAATGAGAGAAGGTATGAAAGGAACAATGAATGATATCAAGAAAGAAAGAAATAAACTATAGATAGAATGAAAGAAGGTATCAATGCTAGAATTAAAGATATCAAGAAACAAAGAAACAAAGAAGGAAAGAAACTAAAGATAGAATGAGAGAATTTATGAAAGCTTGAATGAAAGACATCAAGAATGAAAGAAAGAAAGAAATTAACTAAAGATAGAATGAGAGAAGGTATGCAAGCTAGAATGAAAGAAATCAAGAAAGAAAGAAAGAAACTAAAGATAGAATGAGAGATGTTTTGAAAGCTAGAATGAAAGATATCAAGAAACAAAGAAAGAAATAAACTAAAGATAGAAAGAGAGAAGGTATGAAAGCTAGAATGAAAGCTATCAAGAAAGAAAGAAAGAAAGAAACAAAAAAAAGATAGAATAAGAGAAGGTATAAAATCTAGAATGAAAGACCTCAAGAAAGAAAAAAATAAACTAAAGATAGAATGAGAGAAGGTATGAAAGCTAGAATTAAAGATATAAAGGAACAAAGAAACAAAGAAAGAAAGAAACTAAAGATAGAAAGAGAGAAGGTATGAAAGCTAGAATGAAAGATATCAAGAATGAAAGAAAGAAATTAACTAAAGATAGAATGAGAGAAGGTATGAAAGCTAGAATGAAAGTCATCAAGAAAGAAAGAAAATAACTATAGATAGAATGAAAGAAGGTATCAATGCTATAATTAAAGATATCAAGAAACAAAGAAACAAAGAAAGAAAGAAACTAAAGATAGAATGAGAGAATTTATGAAAGCTAGAATGAAAGATATCAAGAATGAAAGAAAGAAATTAACTAAAGAAAGAATGAGAGAAGGTATGAAAGCTAGAATGAAAGAAAGAAAGAAAGAAAGAAAGAAAGAAAGAAAAGATAGAAGGAGAGATGGTATGAAAGCTAGAATGAAAGACATCAAGAAAGAAAGAAATTAACTATAGATAGAATGAGAGAAGGTATGAAAGTAAGAATTAAAGATATCAAGAAAAAAAGAAACAAACAAAGAAAGAAACTAATGATAGAATGAGGGAAGGTATGAAAGCTAGAATGAAAGACATCAAGAAAGAAAGAAAGAAAGGTACTAAAGATAGAATGACAGAAGGTATGAAAGCTAGAATGAAAGATATCAAGAATGAAAGAAAGAAAGAAAGAATTTAAAGATAGAGAGAGAATGTATGAAAGGTAGAATGAAAGACATCAAGAAAGAAAGAAATTCACTAAATATAGAATGAGAGAAGGTATGAAAGTTAGAATTAAAGATATCAAGGAACAAAGAAACAAAGAAAGAAAGAAACTAAAGATAGAAAGAGAGAAGGTATGAAAGCTAGAATGAAAGACATCAAGAAAGAAAGAAATTAACTATAGATAGAATGAGAGAAGGTATGAAAGTAAGAATTAAAGATATCAAGAAACAAAGAAACAAAGAAAGAAAGAAACTAAAAATAGAAAGAGAGAAGGTATGAAAGCTAGAATGAAAGATATCAAGAATGAAAAAAAGAAAGAAATTATCTAAAGATAGAATGAGAGAAGGTATGAAAGCTAGAAAGAAAGACATCAAGAAAGAAAGAAAGAAGCTATAGATAGCATGAAAGAAGTTATCAATGCTAGAATTAAAGATATCAAGAAAAAAAGAAACAAAGAAAGAAAGAAATTAATAATAGAATGAGGGAAGGTATGAAAGCTAGAATGAAAGACATCAAGAAATAAAGAAAGAAAGATACTAAAGATAGAATGAGAGAAGGTATGAAAGCTAGAATGAAAGATATCAAGAAAGAAAGAAAGAAAGAAATTAACTAAAGATAGAATGACAGAAGGTATGAAAGCTAGAATGAAAGACATCAAGAAAGAAAGAAAGAAACTATAGATAGAATGAAAGAAGGTATCAAAGCTAGAATGAAAGACATCAAGAAAGAAAGAAAGAAAAATGTAAACTAAAGATAGAATGAGAGAAGGTATGAAAGCAAGAATGAAAGATATGAAGAAAGAAAGAAAGAAAGAAAGAATCTAAAGATAGAGAGAGAGAATGTATGAAAGGTAGAAAGACATCAAGAAAGAAAGAAATTCACAAAAAATAGAATGAGAGAAGGTATGAAAGTTAGAATTAAAGATATCAAGGAACAAAGAAACAAAGAAAGAAAGAAACTAAAGATAGAAAGAGAGAAGGTATGAAAGCTAGAATGAAAGATATCAAGAATGAAAGAAAGAAAGAAATTAACTAAAGATAGAATGAGAGAAGGTATGCAAGCTAGAATGAAATAAATAAATAAATAAAGAAAGAAACTAAAGATAGAATGAGAGAAGGTATGAAAGCTAGAATTAAAGGTATAAAGAAACATAGAAACAAAGAAAGAAAGAAACGAAAGATAGAAAGAGAGAAGGAATGAAACCTAGAATGAAAGATATCAAGAATGAAAGAAAGAAAGAAATGAACTAAAGATAGAATGAGAGAAGTTATGAAAGCTAGAATGAAAGCTATCAAGAAAGAAAGAAACAAAGAAACAAACTAAAGATAGAATAAGAGAAAGTATAAAATCTAGAATGAAAGACCTCAAAAAATAAAAAAATAAACTAAAGATAGAATGAGAGAAGGTATGAAAGCTAGAATGAAAGACATCAAGAAAGAAAGAAAGAAAAATATAAACTAATGATAGAATGAGAGAAGGTATGAAAGCTAGATTGAAAGATATCAAGAAAGAAAGAAAGAAAGAAAGAATCTAAAGATAGAGTGAGAGAAGGTAGGAAAGGTAGAATGAAAGATATCAAGAAAGAAAGAAAGAAACTATAGATAGAATGAGATAAGGTATGAAAGTTAGAATTAAAGATATCAAGGAACGAAGAAACAAAGAAAGAAAGAAACTAAAGATAGAAAGAGAGAAGGTATGAAAGCTAGAATGAAAGATATCAAGAATGAAAGAAAGAAATTAACTAAAGATAGAATGAGAGAAGGTATGCAAGCTAGAATGAAATAAATAAAGAAAGAAAGAAACTAAAGATAGAATGAGAGAAGGTATGAAAGCTAGAATAAAAGGTATAAAGAAACATAGAAACAAAGAAAGAAAGAAACGAAAGATAGAAAGAGAGAAGGAATGAAACCTAGAATGAAAGACATCAAGAATGAAAGAAAGAAAGAAATGAACTAAAGATAGAATGAGAGAAGTTATGAAAGCTAGAATGAAAGCTATCAAGAATGAAAGAAAGAAAGAAATTAACTAAAGATAGAATGAGAGAAGGTATGAAAGCTGGAATGAAAGACATCAAGAAAGAAAGGAAGAAACTATAGATAGAATGAAAGAAGGTATCAAAGCTAGAATGAAAGACATCAAGAAAGAAAGAAAGAAAAATATAATCTAAAGATAGAATGAGAGAAGGTATGAAAGCTAGATTGAAAGATATCAAGAAAGAAAGAAAGAAAGAAAGAATCTAAAGATAGAGTGAGAGAAGGTATGAAAGGTAGAATGAAAGACATCAAGAAAGAAAGAAAGAAACTATAGATAGAATGAGATAAGGTATGGAAGTTAAAATTAAAGATATCAAGGAACAAAGAAACAAAGAAAGAAAGAAACTAAAGATAGAAAGAGAGAAGGTATGAAAGCTAGAATGAAAGATATCAAGAATGAAAGAAAGAAAGAAATTAACTAAAGATAGAATGAGAGAAGGTATGAATGCTAGAATGAAAGACATCAAGAAAGAAAGAAAGAAACTATAGATAGAATGAAAGAAGGTATCAATGCTAGAATAAAAGATATAAAGAAACAAAGAAACAAAGGAATAAATAAACTAAAGATAGAAGGAGAGAAGGTATGAAAGCTAGAATGAAAGGTATCAAGAAACATAGAAACAAAGAAAGAAAGAAACTAAAGATAGAAAGAGGGAAGGTATGAAACCTAGAATGAAAGATATCAAGAAAGAAAGAAAGAAAGAAATTAACTAAAGATAGAATGAGAGAAGGTATAAAATCTAGAATGAAAGACCTCAAGAAAGAAAAAAAACTAAAGATAGAATGAGAGAAGGTATGAAAGCTAGAATTAAAGATATAAAGGAACAAAGAAACAAAGAAAGAAAGAAACTAAAGATAGAAAGAGAGAAGGTATGAAAGCTAGAATGAAAGTCATCAAGAAAGAAAGAAAAAACTATAGATAGAATGAAAGAAGGTATCAATGCTATATTTAAAGATATCAAGAAACAAAGAAACAAAGAAAGAAAGAAACTAAAGATAGAATGAGAGAATTTATGAAAGCTAGAATGAAAGATATCAAGAATGAAAGAAAGAAAGAAATTAACTAAAGAAAGAATGAGAGAAGGCATGAAAGCTAGAATGAAAGAAATAAAGAAAGAAAGAAAGAAAAGATAGATGGAGAGAAGGTATGAAAGCTAGAATTAAAGGTATCAAGAAACATAGAAACAAAGAAAGAAAGAAACTAAAGATAGAAAGAGAGAAGGTATGAAACCTAGAATGAAAGATATCAAGAATGAAAATACGAAAGAAATTAACTATAGATAGAATGAGAGAAGGTATGAAAGTAAGAATTAAAGATATCAAGAAACAAAGAAACAAAGAAAGAAAGAAACTAAAAATAGAAAGAGAGAAGGTATGAAAGCTAGAATGAAAGATATCAAGAATGAAAAAAAAGAAAGAAATTAACTAAAGTTAGAATGAGAGAAGGTATGAAAGCTAGAATGAAAGACATCAAGAAAGAAAGAAAGAAACTATAGATAGAATGAAAGAATGTATCAATGCTAGAATTAAAGATATCAAGAAACAAAGAAACAAAGAAAGAAAGAAACTAAAGAAAGAATGAGAGAATTTATGAAAGCTAGAATGAAAGATATCAAGAATGAAAGAAAGAAATTAACTAAAGAAAGAATGAGAGAAGGTATGAAAGCTAGAATGAAAGAAAGAAAGAAAGAAAGAAAGAAAGAAAAGATAGAAGGAGAGATGGTATGAAAGCTAGAATTAAAGGTATCAAAAAACATAGAAACAAAGAAAGAAAGAAACTAAAGATAGAAAGAGAGAAGGTATGAAACCTAGAATGAAAGATATCAAGAATGAAAGAACGAAAGAAATTTACTACAGATAGATTGAGAGAAGTTATGAAAGCTAGAATGAAAGCTATCAAGAAAGAAAGAAACAAAGAAACAAACTAAAGATAGAATAAGAGAAGGTATAAAATCTAGAATGAAAGACCTCAAGAAAGAAAAAATTAACTAAAGATAGAATGAGAGAAGGTATGAAAGCTAGAATGAAAGACATCAAGAAAGAAAGAAATTAACTATAGATAGAATGAGAGAAGGTATGAAAGTAAGAATTAAAGATATCAAGAAAAAAAGAAACAAACAAAGAAAGAAACTAATGATAGAATGAGGGAAGGTATGAAAGCTAGAATGAAAGGCATCAAGAAAGAAAGAAAGAAAGATACTAAAGATAGAATGACAGAAGGTATGAAAGCTAGAATGAAAGATATCAAGAATGAAAGAAAGAAAGAAAGAATTTAAAGATAGAGAGAGAATGTATGAAAGGTAGAATGAAAGACATCAAGAAAGAAAGAAATTCACTAAAAATAGAATGAGAGAAGGTATGAAAGTTAGAATTAAAGATATCAAGGAACAAAGAAACAAAGAAAGAAAGAAACTAAAGATAGAAAGAGAGAAGGCATGAAAGCTAGAATGAAAGATATCAAGAATGAAAGAAAGAAAGAAATTAACTAAAGTTAGAACGAGAGAAGGTATGCAAGCTAGAATGAAATAAATAAATAAATAAAGAAAGAAACTAAAGATAGAATGAGAGAAGGTATGAAAGCTAGAATTAAAGGTATAAAGAAACATAGAAGCAAAGAAAGAAAGAAACGAAAGATAGAAAGAGAGAAGGAATGAAACCTAGAATGAAAGATATCAAGAATGAAAGAAAGAAAGAAAGATAGAATGAGAGAAGTTATGAAAGCTAGAATGAAAGCTATCAAGAAAGAAAGAAACAAAGATACAAACTAAAGAAAGAATAAGAGAAGTTACAAAATCTAGAATGAAAGACCTCAAGAAGGAAAAAAATAAAGTAAAGATAGAATGAGAGAAGGTATAAAAGCTACAATGAAAGACATCAAGAAAGAAAGAAAGAAAGAAATAAACTAAAGATAGAATGAGAGAAGGTATGAAAGGAACAATGAATGATATCAAGAAAGAAAGAAAGAAACTATAGATAGAATGAAAGAAGGTATCAATGCTAGAATTAAAGATATCAAGAAACAAAGAAACAAAGAAAGAAAGAAACCAGAGATAGAATGAGAGAATTTATGAAAGCTTGAATGAAAGACATCAAGAATGAAAGAAAGAAAGAAATTAACTAAAGATAGAATGAGAGAATGTATGCAAGCTAGAATGAAAGAAATCAAGAAAGAAAGAAAGAAACTAAAGATAGAATGAGAGAAGGTATGAAAACTAAAATGAAAGATATCAAGAAACAAAGAAACAAAGAAAGAAATAAACTAAAGATAGAAAGAGAGAAGGTATGAAAGCTAGAAAGAAAGCTATCAAGAAACAAAGAAACAAAGAAACAAACTAAAGATAGAAAGAGAGAAGGAATGAAACCTAGAATGAAAGATATCAAGAATGAAAGAAAGAAAGAAATTAACTACAGATAGAATGAGAGAAGTTATGAAAGCTAGAATGAAAGCTATCAAGAAAGAAAGAAACAAAGAAACAAACTAAAGATAGAATGAGAGAAGGTATGAATGGAACAATGAATGATATCAAGAAAGATAGAAAGAAACTATAGATAGAATGAAAGAAGGTATCAATGCTAGAATTAAAGATATCAAGAAAAAAAAAACAAAGAAAGAAAGAAACTAAAAATAGAATGAGAGAATTTATGAAAGCTTGAATGAAAGACATCAAGAATGAAAGAAAGAAAGAAATTAACTAAAGATAGAATGAGGGAAGGTATGAAAGCTAGAATGAAAGATATCAAGAAAGAAAGAAAGAAAGATACTAAAGATAGAATGAGAGAAGGTATGAAAGCTAAAATGAAAGATATCAAGAATGAAAGAAAGAAAGAAATTAACTAAAGATAGAATGAGAGAAGGTATGAAAGCTAGAATGAAAGATATCAAGAAAGAAAGAAAGAAAGATACTAAAGATAGAATGAGAGAAGGTATGAAAGCTAAAATGAAAGATATCAAGAATGAAAGAAAGAAAGAAATTAACTAAAGATAGAATGACAGAGGGTATGAAAGCTAGATTGAAAGATATCAAGAAAGAAAGAAAGAATCTAAAGATAGAGTGAGAGTAGGTATGAAAGGTAGAATGAAAGACATCAAGAAAGAAAGAAAGAAAATATAGATAGAATGAGAGAGGTATGAAAGTTAGAATTACAGATATCAAGGAACAAAGAAACAAAGAAAGAAAGAAACTAAAGATAGAAAGAGAGAAGGTATGAAAGCTAGAATGAAAGATATCAAGAATGAAAGAAAGAAAGAAATTAACTAAAGATAGAATGAGAGAAGGTATGAAAGCTAGAATGAAAGATATCAAGAAAGAAAGAAAGAAAAAATAAACTAAAGACAGAATGAGAGAAGTTATGAAAGCTAGAATGAAAGACATCAAGAAAGAAAGAAAGAAACTAAAGATAGAATGAGAGAAGGTATGAAAGTTAGAGTTAAAGATATCAAGAAACAAAGAAAGAAAGAAAGAAAGAAAGAAACTAAAGATAGAATGAGAGAAGGTATGAAACCTAGAATGAAAGATATCAAGAATGAAAGAAAAAAAGAAATTAACTAAAGATAGAATGAGAGAAGGTATGAAAGCTAGAATGAAAGATATCAAGAAAGGAAGAAACAAAGAAAGAAAGAAACTAAAGATAGAATGAGAGAAGGTATGAAAGCTAGAATGAAAGATATCAAGAAAGGAAGAAACAAAGAAAGAAATTAACTAAAGAAAGACTGAGAGTAAGAATGAAAGCTAGAATGAAAAACATCAAGAAAGAATGAAAGAAACTATAGATAGAATGAGAGAAGGTATGAAAGTTATAATTACAGATATCAAGGAACAAAGAAACAAAGAAAGAAAGAAACTAAAGATAGAATGAGAGAAGGTATGAAAGCTAGAATGAAAGATATCAAGAATGAAAGAAAGAAAGAAATTAACTAAAGCTAGAATGAGAGAAGGTATGAAAGCTCGAATGAAAGACATCAAGAAAGAAAGAAAGAAACTATAGATAGAATGAAAGAAGGTATCAAAGCTAGAATGAAAGACATCAAGAAAGAAAGAAAGAAAAATATAAACTAAAGATAGAATGAGAGAAGGTATGCAAGCTAGAATGAAAGAAAGAAAGAAAGAAAAAAACTAAAGATAGAATGAGAGAAGTTATGAAAGCTAGAATTAAAGGTATCAAGAAACATAGAAATAAAGAAAGAAAGAAACTAAAGATAGAATGAGAGAAGGTATGAAAGCTAGAATGAAAGATATCAAGAAAGAAAGAAAGAAAAACGAAACTAAAGACAGAATGAGAGAAGGTATGCAAGCTAGAATGAAAGAAAGAAAGAAAGAAAGAAAGAAACTAAAGATAGAATGAGAGAAGTTATGAAACCTACAATGAAAGATATCAAGAATGAAAGAAAGAAAGAAATTAACTACAGATAGAATAAGAGAAGGTATAAAATCTAGAATGAAAGACCTCAAGAAAGAAAAAATAAACTAAAGAGAGAATGAGAGAACGTATGAAAGCTAGAATGAAAGACATCAAGAAAGAAAGAAAGAAAAAATAAACTAAAGATAGAATGAGAGATGGTATGAAAGCTAGAATGAAAGACATCAAGAAAGAAAGAAAGAAACTATAGGTAGAATGAGAGAAGGTATGAAAGTAAGAATAAAAGATATCAAGAAACAAAGAAACAAAGAAACAAAGAAAGAAAGAAACTAAAGATAGAATGAGAGAAGGTATGAAACCTAGAATGAAAGATATCAAGAATGAAATAATTAAATAAATTAACTAAAGATAGAATGAGAGAAGGTATGAAAGGAACAATGAATGATATCAAGAAAGAATGAAAGAAACTATAGGTAGAATGAAAGAAGGTATCAATGCTAGAATTAAAGATATCAAGAAACAAAGAAACAAAGAAAGAAAGAATCTAAAGATAGAATGAGAGAAGGTATGCAAGCTAGAATGAAAGAAATCAAGAAAGAAAGAAAGAAACGAAAGATAGAATGAGAGAAGGTATGAAAGCTAGAATGAAAGATATCAAGAAACAAAGAAACAAAGAAATAAATAAACTAAAGATAGAAAGAGAGAAGGTATGAAAGCTTGAATGAAAGCTATCAAGAAAGAAAGAAACAAAGAAACAAATTAAAGATAGAATAAGAGAAGGTATAAAATCTAGAATGAAAGACATCAAGAAAGAAAAAAATAAGCTAAAGATAGAATGAGAGAAGGTATGAAAGCTAGAATGAAAGACATCAAGAAAGAAAGAAAGAGAAAATAAACTAAAGATAGAATGAGAGAAGGTATTAAAGCTAGAATGAAAGATATCAAGAAAGAAAGAAAGAAAAAAAACTAAAGACAGAATGAGAGAAGTTATGAAAGCTAGAAGGAGAGACATCAAGAAAGAAAGAAAGAAACTAAAGATAGAATGAGAGAAGGTATGAAAGTTAGAATTAAAGATATCAAGAAAAAAAGAAACATAGAAAGAAAGAAAGAAACTAAAGATAGAATGAGAGAAGGTATGAAACCTAGAATGAAAGATATCCAGAATGAAAGAAAGAAATAAATTAACTAATGATAGAATGAGAGAAGGTATGAAAGGAACAATGAATGATATCAAGAAAGAAAGAAAGAAACTATAGGTAGAATGAAAGAAGGTATCAATGCTAGAATTAATGATATCAAGAAACAAATAAACAAAGAATGAAAGAAACTAAAGATAGAATGAGAGAATTTATGAAAGCTTGAATGAAAGACATCAAGAATGAAAGAAAGAAAGAAATTAACTAAAGATAGAATGAGAGAAGGTATTCAAGCTAGAATGAAAGAAATCAAGAAAGAAAGAAAGAAACTAAAGATAGAATGAGAGAAGGTATGAAAGCTAGAATGAAAGATATCAAGAAACATAGAAACAAAGAAAGAAAGAAACTAAAGATAGAAAGAGAGAAGGTATGAAAGGAACAATGAATGATATCAAGAAAGAAAGAAAGAAACTATAGGTAGAATGAAAGAAGGTATCAATGCTAGAATTAAAGATATCAAGAAACAAAGAAAAAAAGAAACAAACTAAAGATAGAATAAGAGAAGGTATAAAATCTAGAATGAAGGACATCAAGAAAGAAAAAAATAAGCTAAAGATAGAATGAGAGATGGTATGAAAGCTAGAATGAAAGATATCAAGAAAGAAAGAAAGAAAGAAAGAAACTAAAGATAGAGTGAGAGAATGTATGAAAGCTAGAATAAAAGACATCAAGAAAGAAAGAAAGAAACTATAGATAGAATGAGAGAAGGCATGAAAGTAAGAATAAAAGATATCAAGAAACAAAGAAACAAAGAAACAAAGAAAGAAAGACACTAAAGATAGAATGAGAGAAGGTATGAAAGTAACAATGAATGATATCAAGAAAGAATGAAAGAAACTATAGGTAGAATGAAAGAAGGTATCAATGCTAGAATTAAAGATATCAAGAAACAAAGAAACAAAGAAAGAAAGAATCTGAAGATAGAATGAGAGAATTTATGAAAGCTTGAATGAAAGACATCAAGAATGAAAGAAAGAAAGAAATTAACTAAAGATAGAAAGAGAGAAGGTATGCAAGCTAGAATGAAAGAAATCAAGAAAGAAAGAAAGAAACGAAAGATAGAATGAGAGAAGGTATGAAAGCTTGAATGAAAGCTATCAAGAAAGATAGAAACAAAGAAACAAATTAAAGATAGAATAAGAGAAGGTATAAAATCTAGAATGAAAGATATCAAGAAAGAAAAAAAAAGCTAAAGATAGAATGAGAGAAGGTATGAAAGCTAGAATGAAAGACATCAAGAAAGAAAGAAATAGAAAATAAACTAAAGATAGAATGAGAGAAGGTATGAAAGCTAGAATGAAAGATATCAAGAAAGAAAGAAAGAAAAAACAAACTAAAGACAGAATGAGAGAAGTTATGAAAGCTAGAAGGAAAGAAATCAAGAAAGAAAGAAAGAAACTAAAGATAGAATGAGAGAAGGTATGAAAGTTAGAATTAAAGGTATCAAGAAAAAAAGAAACAAAGAAAGAAAGAAAGAAATTTACTAAAGATAGAATGAGAGAAGGTATGAAAGCTAGAATGAAAGCTATTAAGAAAGAAAGAAAGAAAGAAAGAAAGAAAGAAAGAAAGAAAGAAAGAAAGAAACTAAAGATAGAATGAGAGAAGGTATGAAAGCTAGAATGAAAGATATCAAGAAAGAAAGAAACAAAGAAAGAAATTAACTAAAGATAAACTGAGAGTAGGAATGAAAGCTAGAATGAAAGACATCAAGAAAGGAAGAAAGAAACTATAGTAAGAATGAGAGAAGGTATGAAAGCTAGAATGAAAGACATCAAAAAAGAAAGAAATAAAAATACTAAAGCTAGAATGAAAGAAGGTATGAAATCTAGATTGAAAGACATCAAGAAAGAAAGAAAGAAACTTCAGATTGAATGAATGAAATTATGAAAGCTAGAATGAAAGACATCAAGAAAGAAAGGAAGTAAGATACCAAAGATAGAATGAGAGAAGGTATGAAAGCTAGAATGAAAACTATCAAGAAAGAATGAAAGAAACAAATAAACAAACTAAAGATAGAATAGAGAAGGTATAAAAGGAATAATGAAAGATATCACGAAAGAAAGAAAGAAACTAAAATAGATTGACAGAATGTATGAAAGCTAGAATGAAAGACATCAAGAAAGAAAGGAAGAAAGATACCAAAGATAGAATGAGAGAAGGTATAAAAACTAAAATGAAAGATATCAAGAATGAAAGAAAGAAAGAAATTAACAAATGATAGAATGAGAGAAGGTATGAAAGGAATGATGAAAGATATCAAGAAAGAAAGAAAGAAAGAAACTAAAATAGAATGAGAGAAGGTATGAAAGCTAGAATGAAATATATCAAGAAAGAAAGAAATAAACTAAAGATAGAATGAGAGAAGTTATGAAAGCTAGAATGAAAGACCAAGAAAGAAAGAAACTAAAGATAGAATGAGACAAGGTATGAAAGCTAGAGTGAAAGATATCAAGAAAGAAACAAACAAAGAAAGAAAGAAACTAATGATAGAATGAGAGAAGGTATGCAAGCTAGAATGAAAGACATCAACAAAGAAAGAAATAAAGATACTAAACCTAGAATGAGAGAAAGTATGAAAGCTGTAATGAAAGACATCAAGAAAGAAAGAAAGAACGATACTAAATCTTGAATGATAGATGGTATGAAAGCTAGAATGAAAGACATCAAGAAAGAAAGATAGAAACTATATATAGAATGAGAGAAGGTATGAAAGCTAGAATTAAGGATATCAAGAAACAAAGAAACATGGAAAGAAAGAAACTGAAAATAGAATGAGAGAACGTATGAAAGGAACAATGAATGATATCAAGAAAGAAAGAAAGAAACTATAGGTAGAATGAAAGAAGGTATGAATGCTAGAATTAAAGATATCAAGAAACAAATAAACAAAGAATGAAAGAAACTAAAGATAGAATGAGAGAATTTATGAAAGATTGAATGAAAGACATCAAGAATGAAAGAAAGAAAGAAATTAACTAAAGATAGAATGAGAGAAGGTATGCAAGCTAGAATGAAAGAAATCAAGAAGGAAAGAAAGAAACTAAAGATAGAATGAGAGAAGGTATGAAAGCTAGAATGAAAGATATCAAGAAACAAAGAAACAAAGAAAGAAATAAACTAAAGATAGAAAGAGAGAAGGTATGAAAGCTAGAATGAAAGCTATCAAGAAAGAAAGAAACAAAGAAAAAAACTGAAGATAGAATAAGAGAAGGTATAAAATCTAGAATGAAGGACATCAAGAAAGAAAAAAATAAGCTAAAGATAGAATGAGAGATGGTATGAAAGCAAGAATGAAAGACATCAAGAAAGAAAGAAAGAAAGAAAGAAAGAAACTAAAGATAGTGAGAGAAGGTATGAAAGCTCGAATGGAAGACATCAAGAAAGAAAGAAAGAAACTATAGATAGAATGAGAGAAGGTATGAAAGTAAGAATAAAAGATATCAAGAAACAAAGAAACAAAGAAACAAACAAAGAAAGAAAGAAAAATATAAACTAAAGATAGAATGAGAGAAGGTATGCAAGCTAGAATGAAAGAAAGAAAGAAAGAAAGAAAAAAACTAAAGATAGAATGAGAGAAGTTATGAAAGCTAGAATTAAAGGTATCAAGAAACATAGAAACAAAGAAAGAAAGAAACTAAAGATAGAATGAGAGAAGGAATGAAAGCTAGAATGAAAGATATCAAGAAAGAAAGAAAGAAAAAAGAAACTAAAGACAGAATGAGAGAAGTTATTAAAGCTAGAATGAAAGACATCAAGAAAGAAAGAAAGAAACTAAAGATAGAATTAGAGAAGGTATGCAAGCTAGAATGAAAGAAAGAAAGAAAGAAAAAAACTAAAGATAGAATGAGAGAAGTTATGAAACCTACAATGAAAGATATCAAGAATGAAAGAAAGAAAGAAATTAACAACAGATAGAATAAGAGAAGGTATAAAATCTAGAATGAAAGACCTCAAGAAAGAAAAAATAAACTAAAGAGAGAATGAGAGAAGGTATGAAAGCTAGAATGAAAGACATCAAGAAAGAAAGAAAGAAACTATAGGTAGAATGAGAGAAGGTATGAAAGTAAGAATAAAAGATATCAAGAAACAAAGAAACAAAGAAAGAAAGACACTAAAGATAGAATGAGAGAAGGTATGAAACCTAGAATGAAAGATATCAAGAATGAAATAATTAAATAAATTAACTAAAGATAGAATGAGAGAAGGTATGAAAGGAACAATGAATGATATCAAGAAAGAATGAAAGAAACTATAGGTAGAATGAAAGAAGGTATCAATGCTAGAATTAAAGATATCAAGAAACAAAGAAACAAAGAAAGAAAGAATCTGAAGATAGAATGAGAGAATTTATGAAAGCTTGAATGAAAGCTATCAAGAAAGAAAGAAACAAAGAAACAAATTAAAGATAGAATAAGAGAAGGTATAAAATCTAGAATGAAAGACATCAAGAAAGAAAAAAATAAGCTAAAGATAGAATGAGAGAAGGTATGAAAGCTAGAATGAAAGACATCAAGAAAGAAAGAAAGAGAAAATAAACTAAAGATAGAATGAGAGAAGGTATTAAAGCTAGAATGAAAGATATCAAGAAAGAAAGAAAAAAAAACTAAAGACAGAATGAGAGAAGTTATGAAAGCTAGAAGGAGAGACATCAAGAAAGAAAGAAAGAAACTAAAGATAGAATGAGAGAAGGTATGAAAGTTAGAATTAAAGATATCAAGAAAAAAAGAAACAAAGAAAGAAAGAAAGAAAGAAACTAAAGATACAATGAGAGAAGGTATGAAAGCTACAATGAAAGATATCAAGAAAGAAGGAAACAAAGAAAGAAATTAACTAAAGATAGACTGAGAGTAGGAATGAAAGCTAGAATGAAAGACATCAAGAAAGGAAGAAAGAAACTATAGTAAGAATGAGAGAAGGTATGAAAGCTAGAATGAAAGACATCAACAAAGAAAGAAATAAAAATTCTAAAGCTAGAATGAGAGAAGGTATGAATGCTAGAATGAAAGCTATCAAGAAAGAAAAAACAAAGAAAGAAACTAAAGATAGAATAAGAGAAGGTATAAAATCTAGAATGGAAAACCTCAAGAAAGAAAAAATTAACTAAAGATAGAATGAGAGAAGGTATGAAAGCTAGAATGAAAGACATCAAGAAAGAAAGAAATTAACTATAGATAGAATGAGAGAAGGTATGAAAGTAAGAATTAAAGATCTCAAGAAACAAAGAAACAAAGAAAGAAAGAAACTAAAAATAGAAAGAGAGAAGGTATGAAAGCTAGAATGAAAGATATCAAGAATGAAAAAAGGAAAGAAATTAACTAAAGATAGAATGAGAGAAGGTATGAAAGCTAGAATGAAAGACATCAAGAAAGAAAGAAAGAAACTATAGATAGAATGAAAGAAGGTATCAATGCAAGAATTAAAGATATCAAGAAACAAAGAAACAAAGAAAGAAAGAAAGAAACTAAAGATAGAATGAGAGAATTTATGAAAGCTAGAATGAAAGATATGAAGAATGAAAGAAAGAAATTAACTAAAGAAAGAATGAGAGAAGGTATGAAAGCTAGAATGAAAGAAATAAAGAAAGAAAGAAAGAAAGAAAGAAAAGATAGAAGGAGAGAAGGTATGAAAGCTAGAATTAAAGGTATCAAGAAACATAGAAGCAAAGAAAGAAAGAAACGAAAGATAGAAAGAGAGAAGGAATGAAACCTAGAATGAAAGATATCAAGAATGAAAGAAAGAAAGAAATGAACTAAAGATAGAATGAGAGAATGTATGAAAGCTAGAATGAAAGACATCAAGAAAGAAAGAAAGAAACTATAGATAGAATGAAAGAAGGTATCATTGCTAGAATTAAAGATATCAAGAAAAAAGAAACAAACAAAGAAAGAAACTAATGATAGAATGAGGGAAGGTATGAAAGCTAGAATGAAAGACATCAAGAAAGAAAGAAAGAAAGATACTAAAGATAGAATGACAGAAGGTATGAAAGCTAGAATGAAAGATATCAAGAATAAAAGAAAGAAAGAAAGAATTTAAAGATAGAGAGAGAGAAGGTATGAAAGCTAGAATGAAAGATATCAAGAATGAAAGAAAGAAAGAAATTAACTAAAGTTAGAATGAGAGAAGGTATGCAAGCTAGAATGAAATAAAGAAAGAAAGAAAGAAAGAAACTAATGATAGAATGAGAAAAGGTATGAAAGCTAGAATTAAAGGTATAAAGAAACATAGAAGCAAAGAAAGAAAGAAATGAAAGATAGAAAGAGAGAAGGAATGAAACCTAGAATGAAAGATATCAAGAATGAAAGAAAGAAAGAAATGAACTAAAGATAGAACGAGAGAAGTTATGAAAGCTAGAATGAAAGCTATCAAGAAAGAAAGAAACAAAGAAACAAACTAAAGATAGAATAAGAGAAGGTACAAAATCTAGAATGAAAGAAATCAAGAAAGAAAAAAATAAACTAAAGATAGAATGAGAGAAGGGATAAAAGCTAGAATGAAAGACATCAAGAAAGAAAGAAAGAAAGAAATAAACTAAAGATAGAATGAGAGAAGGTATGAAAGGAACAATGAATGATATCAAGAAAGAAAGAAAGAAACTATAGATAGAATGAAAGAAGGTATCAATGCTAGAATTAAAGATCTCAAGAAACAAAGAAACAAAGAAAGAAAGAAACTAAAGATAGAAAGAGAGAAGGTATGCAAGCTAGAATGAAAGAAATCAAGAAAGAAAGAAAGAAACTAAAGATAGAATGAGAGAAGGTATGAAAGCTAGAATGAAAGCTATCAAGAAACAAAGAAACAAAGAAAGAAATAAACTAAAGATAGAAAGAGAGAAGGTATGAAAGCTAGAATGAAAGCTATCAAGAAACAAAGAAACAAAGAAACAAACTAAAGATAGAAAGAGAGAAGGAATGAAACCTAGAATGAAAGATATCAAGAATGAAAGAAAGAAATTAACTACAAATAGAATGAGAGAAGTTATGAAAGCTAGAATGAAAGCTATCAAGAAAGAAAGAAACAAAGAAACAAACTATAGATAGAATGAGAGAAGGTATGAATGGAACAATGAATGATATCAAGAAAGAAAGAAAGAAACTATAGATAGAATGAAAGAAGGTATCAATGCTAGAATTAAAGATATCAAGAAACAAAGAAACAAAGAAAGAAAGAAACTAAAGATAGAAAGAGAGAATTTATGAAAGTTTGATTGAAAGACATCAAGAATGAAAGAAAGAAAGAAATTAAGTAAAGATAGAATGAGGGAAGGTATGAAAGCTAGAATGAAAGATATCAAGATAGAAAGAAAGAAAGATACTAAAGATAGAATGAGAGAAGGTATGAAAGCTTAAATGAAAGATATCAAGACTGAAAGAAAGAAAGAAATTAACTAAAGATAGAATGACAGAGGGTATGAAAGCTAGAATGAAAGACATCAAGAAAGAAAGAAAGAAACTATAGATAGAATGAGAGAAGGTATGAAAGCTAGAATTAAAGATATCAAGAAACAAAGAAAGAAAGAAAGAAAGAAACTAAAGATAGAATGAGAGAAGGTATGAAAGCTAGAATGAAAGATATCAAGAATGAAAGAAAGAAAGAAATTAACTAAAGCTAGAATGAGAGAAGGTATGAAAGCTGGAATGAAAGACATCAAGAAGGAAAGAAAGAAAATATAGATACAATGAAAGAAGGTATCAAAGCTAGAATGAAAAATATCAAGAAAGAAAGAAAGAAAAATATAAACTAAAGATAGAATGAGAGAAGGTATGAAAGCCAAATTGAAAGATATCAAGAAAGAAAGAAAGAATCTAAAGATAGAGTGAGAGAAGGTATGAAAGGTAGAATGAAAGACATCAAGAAAGAAAGAAAGAAAATATAGATAGAATGAGAGAAGGTATGAAAGTTAGAATTAAAGATATCAAGGAAAAAAGAAACAAAGAAAGAAAGAAACTAAAGATAGAAAGAGAGAAGGTATGAAAGCTAGAATGAAAGATATCAAGAATGAAAGAAAGAAAGAAATTAACTAAAGATAGAATGAGAGAATGTATGAAAGCTAGAATGAAAGATATCAAGAAAGAAAGAAAGAAAAAAGAAACTAAAGACAGAATGAGAGAAGTTATGAAAGCTAGAATGAAAGACATTAAGAAAGAAAGAAAGAAACTAAAGATAGAATGAGAGAAGGTATGAAAGCTAGAATGAAAGAAAGAAAGAAAGAAAAAAACTAAAGATAGAATGAGAGAAGTTATGAAACCTAGAATGAAAGATATCAAGAATGATAGAAAGAAAGAAATTAACTACAGATAGAATAAGAGAAGTTTTAAAATCTAGAATGAAAGACCTCAAGAAAGAAAAAATAAACTAAAGAGAGAATGAAAGAAGGTATGAAAGCTAGAATGAAAGACATCAAGAAAGAAAGAAAGAAAAAAATAAACTAAAGATAGAATGAGAGATGGTATGAAAGCTAGAATGAAAGATATCAAGAAAGAAAGAAAGAAAAAAAAGAAACTAAAGATAGAGTGAGAGAAGGTATGAAAGCTAGAATGAAAGACATCAAGAAAGAAAGAAAGAAACTATAGGTAGAATGAGAGAAGGTATGAAAGTAAGAGTAAAAGATATCAAGAAACAAAGAAACAAAGAAACAAAGAAAGAAAGAAACTAAAGATAGAATGAGAGAAGGTATGAAACCTAGAATGAAAGATATCAAGAATGAAAGAAAGAAATAAATTAACTAAAGATAGAATGAGAGAAGGTATGAAAGGAACAATGAATGATATCAAGAAAGAAAGAAAGAAACTATAGGTAGAATGAAAGAAGGTATCAATGCTAGAATTAAAGATATCAAGAAACAAATGAACAAAGAATGAAAGAAACTAAAGATAGAATGAGAGAATTTATGAAAGCTTGAATGAAAGACATCAAGAATGAAAGAAAGAAAGAAATTAACTAAAGATAGAATGAGAGAAGGTATGCTAGCTAGAATGAAAGAAATCGAGAAAGAAAGAAATAAACGAAAGATAGAATGAGAGAAGGTATGAAAGCTTCAAGGAAAGCTATCAAGAAAGAAAGAAACAAAGAAACAAATTAAAGATAGAATAAGAGAAGGTATAAAATCTAGAATGAAAGACATCAAGAAAGAAAAATATAAGCTAAAGATAGAATGAGAGAAGGTATGAAAGCTAGAATGAAAGACATCAAGAAAGAAAGAAAGAGAAAATAAACTAAAGATAGAATGAGAGAAGGTATGAAAGCTAGAATGAAAGATATCAAGAAAGAAAGAAAGAAAAAACAAACTAAAGACAGAATGAGAGAAGGTATGAAAGCTAGAAGGAAAGACATCAAGAAAGAAAGAAAGAAACTAAAGATAGAATGAGAGAAGGTATGAAAGTTAGAATTAAAGATATCAAGAAAAAAAGAAACAAAGAAAGAAAGAAAGAAAGAAACTAAAGATAGAATGAGAGAAGGTATGAAACCTAGAATGAAAGATATCAAGAATGAAAGAAAGAAAGAAATTAACTAAAGATAGAATGAGAGAAGGTATGAAAGCTAGAATGAAAGCTATTAAGAAAGAAAGAAAGAAAGAAAGAAACTAAAGATAGAATGAGAGAAGGTATGAAAGCTAGAATGAAAGATATCAAGAAAGAAAGAAACAAAGAAAGAAATTAACTAAAGATAGACTGAGAGTAGGAATGAAAGCTAGAATGAAAGACATCAAGAAAGGAAGAAAGAAACTATAGTAAGAATGAGAGAAGGTATGAAAGCTAGAATGAAAGACATCAAAAAAGAAAGAAATAAAAATACTAAAGCTAGAATGAAAGAAGGTATGAAATCTAGATTGAAAGACATCAAGAAAGAAAGAAAGAAACTTCAGATTGAATGAATGAAATTATGAAAACTAGAATGAAAGCTATCAAGAAAGAATGAAAGAAATAAATGAACAAACTAAAGATAGAATAGAGAAGGTATAAAAGGAATAATGAAAGATATCACGAAAGAAAGAAAGAAACTAAAATAGATTGAGAGAATGTATGAAAGCTAGAATGAAAGACATCAAGAAAGAAAGGAAGAAAGATACCAAAGATAGAATGAGAGAAGGTATGAAAACTAAAATTAAAGATATCAAGAATGAAAGAAAGAAAGAAATTAACTAAAGACAGAATGAGAGAAGGTATGCAAGCTAGAATGAAAGAAAGAAAGAAAGAAAGAAACTAAAGATAGAAAGAGAGAAGGTATGAAACCTAGAATGAAAGATATCAAGAATGAAAGAAAGAAAGAAATAAACTACAGATAGAAGAAGAGAAGGTATAAAATCTAGAATGAAAGAAATAAAGAAAGAACGAAAGAAACTAAAGATAGAAGGAGAGAAGGTATGAAAGCTAGAATTAAAGGTATCAAGAAACATAGAAACAAAGAAAGAAAGAAACTAAAGATAGAAAGAGAGAAGGTATGAAACCTAGAATGAAAGATATCAAGAAAGAAAGAAAGAAAGAAACAAACTAAAGAAAGAATAAGAGAAGGTATAAAATCTAGAATGAAAGACCTCAAGAAAGAAAAAAATAAACTAAAGATAGAATGAGAGAAGGTATGAAAGCTAGAATTAAAGATATAAAGGAACAAAGAAACAAAGAAAGAAAGAAACTAAAGATAGAAAGAGAGAAGGTATGAAAGCTAGAATGAAAGATATCAAGAATGAAAGAAAGAAATTAACTAAAGATAGAATGAGAGAAGGTATGAAAGCTAGAATGAAAGTCATCAAGAAAGAAAGAAAAAAACTATAGATAGAATGAAAGAAGGTATCAATGCTATAATTAAAGATATCAAGAAACAAAGAAACAAAGAAAGAAAGAAACTAAAGATAGAATGAGAGAATTTATGAAAGCTAGAATGAAAGATATCAAGAATGAAAGAAAGAAATTAACTAAAGAAAGAATGAGAGAAGGTATGAAAGCTAGAATGAAAGAAATAAAGAAAGAAAGAAAGAAAGAAAAGATAGAAGGAGAAATGGTATGAAAGCTAGAATGAAAGACATCAAGAAAGAAAGAAATTAACTATAGATAGAATGAGAGAAGGTATGAAAGTAAGAATTAAAGATATCAAGAAAAAAAGAAACAAACAAATAAAGAAACTAATGATAGAATGAGGGAAGGTATGAAAGCTAGAATGAAAGACATCAAGAAAGAAAGAAAGAAAGATACTACAGATAGAATGACAGAAGGTATGAAAGCTAGAATGAAAGATATCAAGAATGAAAGAAAGAAAGAAAGAATTTAAAGATAGAGAGAGAATGTATGAAAGGTAGAATGAAAGACATCAAGAAAGAAAGAAATTAACTATTGATAGAATGAGAGAAGGTATGAAAGTAAGAATTAAAGATATCAAGAAACAAAGAAACAAAGAAAGAAAGAAACTAAAAATAGAAAGAGAGAAGGTATGAAAGCTAGAATGAAAGACATCAAGAAAGAAAGAAAGAAAGATACTAAAAGAATGAGAGAAGGTATGAAAGCTAGAATGAAAGATATCAAGAAAGAAAGAAAGAAAGAAATTAACTAAAGATAGAATGACAGAAGGTATGAAAGCTAGAATGAAAGACATCAAGAAAGAAAGAAAGAAAGAAAGAATCTAAAGATAGAGAGAGAGAATGTATGAAAGGTAGAATGAAAGACATCAAGAAAGAAAGAAATTCACAAAAAATAGATTGAGAGAATGTATGAAAGCTAGAATTAAAGGTATAAAGAAACATAGAAACAAAGAAAGAAAGAAACGAAACATAGAAAGAGAGAAGGAATGAAACCTAGAATGAAAGATATCAAGAATGAAAGAAAGAAAGAAATGAACTAAAGATAGAATGAGAGAAGTTATGAAAGCTAGAATGAAAGCTATCAAGAAAGAAAGAAACAAAGAAACAAACTAAAGATAGAATAAGAGAAAGCATAAAATCTAGAATGAAAGACCTCAAAAAAGAAAAAAATAAACTAAGAATGAGAGAAGGTATGAAAGCTAGAATGAAAGACATCAAGAAAGAAAGAAAGAAAAATATAAACTAAAGATAGAATGAGAGAAGGTATGAAAGCTAGATTGAAAGATATCAAGAAAGAAAGAAAGAAAGAAAGAATCTAAAGATAGAGTGAGAGAAGGTATGAAAGGTAGAATGAAAGACATCAAGAAAGAAAGAAAGAAACTATAGATAGAATGAGATAAGGTATGAAAGTTAAAATTAAAGATATCAAGGAACAAAGAAACAAAGAAAGAATGAAACTAAAGATAGAAAGAGAGAAGGTATGAAAGCTAGAATGAAAGATATCAAGAATGAAAGAAAGAAAGAAATTAACTAAAGATAGAATGAGAGAAGGTATGAATGCTAGAATGAAAGACATCAAGAAAGAAAGAAAGAAACTATAGATAGAATGAAAGAAGGTATCAATGCTAGAATAAAAGATATCAAGAAACAAAGAAACAAACAAATAAATAAACTAAAGATAGAGAGAAGGTATGAAAGCTAGAATGAAAGATATCAAGAATGAAAGAAAGAAAGAAATTAACTAAAGATAGAATGAGAGAAGGTATGAAAACTAGAATGAAAGAAATAAAGAAAGAACGAAAGAAACTAAAGATAGAAGGAGAGAAGGTATGAAAGCTAGAATGAAAGGTATCAAGAAACATAGAAACAAAGAAGGAAAGAAACTAAAGATAGAAAGAGAGGAGGTATGAAACCTAGAATGAAAGATATCAAGAAAGAAAGAAAGAAAGAAATTAACTAAAGATAGAATGAGAGAAGGTATAAAATCTAGAATGAAAGACCTCAAGAAAGAAAAAAAAACTAAAGATAGAATGAGAGACGGTATGAAAGCTAGAATTAAAGATATAAAGGAACAAAGAAACAAAGAAAGAAAGAAACTAAAGATAGAAAGAGAGAAGGTATGAAAGCTAGAATGAAAGTCATCAAGAATGAAAGAAAAAACTATAGATAGAATGAAAGAAGGTATCAATGCTATAATTAAAGATATCAAGAAACAAAGAAACAAAGAAAGAAAGAAACTAAAGATAGAATGAGAGAATTTATGAAAGCTAGAATGAAAGATATCAAGAATGAAAGAAAGAAAGAAATTAACTAAAGAAAGAATGAGAGAAGGCATGAAAGCTAGAATGAAAGAAAGAAAGAAAGAAAGAAAGAAAAGATAGAAGGAGAGAAGGTATGAAAGCTAGAATTAAAGGTATCAAGAAACATAGAAACAAAGAAAGAAAGAAACTAAAGATAGAAAGAGAGAAGGTATGAAACCTAGAATGAAAGATATCAAGAATGAAAGAACGAAAGAAATTAACTATAGATAGAATGAGAGAAGGTATGAAAGTAAGAATTAAAGATATCAAGAAACAAAGAAACAAAGAAAGAAAGAAACTAAAAATAGAAAGAGAGAAGGTATGAAAGCTAGAATGAAAGATATCAAGAATGAAAAAAAAGAAAGAAATTAACTATAGATAGAATGAGAGAAGGTATGAAAGCTAGAATGAAAGACATCAAGAAAGAAAGAAAGAAACTATAGATAGAATGAAAGAAGGTATCAATGCTAGAATTAAAGATATCAAGAAACAAAGAAACAAAGAAAGAAAGAAACTAAAGAAAGAATGAGAGAATTTATGAAAGCTAGAATGAAAGATATCAAGAATGAAAGAACGAAAGAAATTAACTACAGATAGATTGAGAGAAGTTATGAAAGCTAGAATGAAAGCTATCAAGAAAGAAAGAAACAAAGAAACAAACTAAAGATAGAATAAGAGAAGGTATAAAATCTAGAATGAAAGACCTCAAGAAAGAAAAAATTAACTAAAGATAGAATGAGAGAAGGTATGAAAGCTAGAATGAAAGACATCAAGAAAGAAAGAAATTAACTATAGATAGAATGAGAGAAGGTATGAAAGTAAGAATTAAAGATATCAAGAAAAAAAGAAACAAACAAAGAAAGAAACTAATGATAGAATGAGGGAAGGTATGAAAGCTAGAATGAAAGGCATCAAGAAAGACAGAAAGAAAGATACTAAAGATAGAATGACAGAAGGTATGAAAGCTAGAATGAAAGATATCAAGAATGAAAGAAAGAAAGAAAGAATTTAAAGATAGAGAGAGAATGTATGAAAGGTAGAATGAAAGACATCAAGAAAGAAAGAAATTCACTAAAAATAGAATGAGAGAAGGTATGAAAGTTAGAATTAAAAATATCAAGGAACAAAGAAACAAAGAAAGAAAGAAACTAAAGATAGAAAGAGAGAAGGCATGAAAGCTAGAATGAAAGATATCAAGAATGAAAGAAAGAAAGAAATTAACTAAAGTTAGAATGAGAGAAGGTATGCAAGCTAGAATGAAATAAATAAATAAATAAAGAAAGAAACTAAAGATAGAATGAGAGAAGGTATGAAAGCTAGAATTAAAGGTATAAAGAAACATAGAAGCAAAGAAAGAAAGAAACGAAAGATAGAAAGAGAGAAGGAATGAAACCTAGAATGAAAGATATCAAGAATGAAAGAAAGAAAGAAAGATAGAATGAGAGAAGTTATGAAAGCTAGAATGAAAGCTATCAAGAAAGAAAGAAACAAAGATACAAACTAAAGAAAGAATAAGAGAAGTTACAAAATCTAGAATGAAAGACCTCAAGAAGGAAAAAAATAAAGTAAAGATAGAATGAGAGAAGGTATAAAAGCTACAATGAAAGACATCAAGAAAGAAAGAAAGAAAGAAATAAACTAAAGATAGAATGAGAGAAGGTATGAAAGGAACAATGAATGATATCAAGAAAGAAAGAAAGAAACTATAGATAGAATGAAAGAAGGTATCAATGCTAGAATTAAAGATATCAAGAAACAAAGAAACAAAGAAAGAAAGAAACCAGAGATAGAATGAGAGAATTTATGAAAGCTTGAATGAAAGACATCAAGAATGAAAGAAAGAAAGAAATTAACTAAAGATAGAATGAGAGAATGTATGCAAGCTAGAATGAAAGAAATCAAGAAAGAAAGAAAGAAGCTAAAGATAGAATGAGAGAAGGTATGAAAGCTAGAATGAAAGATATCAAGAAACAAAGAAACAAAGAAAGAAATAAACTAAAGATAGAAAGAGAGAAGGTATGAAAGCTAGAAAGAAAGCTATCAAGAAACAAAGAAACAAAGAAACAAACTAAAGATAGAAAGAGAGAAGGAATGAAACCTAGAATGAAAGATATCAAGAATGAAAGAAAGAAAGAAATTAACTACAGATAGAATGAGAGAAGTTATGAAAGCTAGAATGAAAGCTATCAAGAAAGAAAGAAACAAAGAAACAAACTAAAGATAGAATGAGAGAAGGTATGAATGGAACAATGAATGATATCAAGAAAGATAGAAAGAAACTATAGATAGAATGAAAGAAGGTATCAATGCTAGAATTAAAGATATCAAGAAAAAAAAAACAAAGAAAGAAAGAAACTAAAAATAGAATGAGAGAATTTATGAAAGCTTGAATGAAAGACATCAAGAATGAAAGAAAGAAAGAAATTAACTAAAGATAGAATGAGGGAAGGTATGAAAGCTAGAATGAAAGATATCAAGAAAGAAAGAAAGAAAGATACTAAAGATAGAATGAGAGAAGGTATGAAAGCTAAAATGAAAGATATCAAGAATGAAAGAAAGAAAGAAATTAACTAAAGATAGAATGACAGAGGGTATGAAAGCTAGATTGAAAGATATCAAGAAAGAAAGAAAGAATCTAAAGATAGAGTGAGAGTAGGTATGAAAGGTAGAATGAAAGACATCAAGAAAGAAAGAAAGAAAATATAGATAGAATGAGAGAGGTATGAAAGTTAGAATTACAGATATCAAGGAACAAAGAAACAAAGAAAGAAAGAAACTAAAGATAGAAAGAGAGAAGGTATGAAAGCTAGAATGAAAGATATCAAGAATGAAAGAAAGAAAGAAATTAACTAAAGATAGAATGAGAGAAGGTATGAAAGCTAGAATGAAAGATATCAAGAAAGAAAGAGAGAAACTAAAGATAGAATGAGAGAAGGTATGAAAGTTAGAGTTAAAGATATCAAGAAACAAAGAAAGAAAGAAAGAAAGAAAGAAACTAAAGATAGAATGAGAGAAGGTATGAAACCTAGAATGAAAGATATCAAGAATGAAAGAAAAAAAGAAATTAACTAAAGATAGAATGAGAGAAGGTATGAAAGCTAGAATGAAAGATATCAAGAAAGGAAGAAACAAAGAAAGAAAGAAACTAAAGATAGAATGAGAGAAGGTATGAAAGCTAGAATGAAAGATATCAAGAAAGGAAGAAACAAAGAAAGAAATTAACTAAAGAAAGACTGAGAGTAAGAATGAAAGCTAGAATGAAAAACATCAAGAAAGAATGAAAGAAACTATAGATAGAATGAGAGAAGGTATGAAAGTTATAATTACAGATATCAAGGAACAAAGAAACAAAGAAAGAAAGAAACTAAAGATAGAATGAGAGAAGGTATGAAAGCTAGAATGAAAGATATCAAGAATGAAAGAAAGAAAGAAATTAACTAAAGCTAGAATGAGAGAAGGTATGAAAGCTGGAATGAAAGACATCAAGAAAGAAAGAAAGAAACTATAGATAGAATGAAAGAAGGTATCAAAGCTAGAATGAAAGACATCAAGAAAGAAAGAAAGAAAAATATAAACTAAAGATAGAATGAGAGAAGGTATGCAAGCTAGAATGAAAGAAAGAAAGAAAGAAAAAAACTAAAGATAGAATGAGAGAAGTTATGAAAGCTAGAATTAAAGGTATCAAGAAACATAGAAATAAAGAAAGAAAGAAACTAAAGATAGAATGAGAGAAGGTATGAAAGCTAGAATGAAAGATATCAAGAAAGAAAGAAAGAAAAACGAAACTAAAGACAGAATGAGAGAAGGTATGCAAGCTAGAATGAAAGAAAGAAAGAAAGAAAGAAAGAAACTAAAGATAGAATGAGAGAAGTTATGAAACCTACAATGAAAGATATCAAGAATGAAAGAAAGAAAGAAATTAACTACAGATAGAATAAGAGAAGGTATAAAATCTAGAATGAAAGACCTCAAGAAAGAAAAAATAAACTAAAGAGAGAATGAGAGAACGTATGAAAGCTAGAATGAAAGACATCAAGAAAGAAAGAAAGAAAAAATAAACTAAAGATAGAATGAGAGATGGTATGAAAGCTAGAATGAAAGACATCAAGAAAGAAAGAAAGAAACTATAGGTAGAATGAGAGAAGGTATGAAAGTAAGAATAAAAGATATCAAGAAACAAAGAAACAAAGAAACAAAGAAAGAAAGAATTATTTCAAGAATGAAATAATTAAATAAATTAACTAAAGATAGAATGAGAGAAGGTATGAAAGGAACAATGAATGATATCAAGAAAGAATGAAAGAAACTATAGGTAGAATGAAAGAAGGTATCAATGCTAGAATTAAAGATATCAAGAAACAAAGAAACAAAGAAAGAAAGAATCTAAAGATAGAATGAGAGAAGGTATGCAAGCTAGAATGAAAGAAATCAAGAAAGAAAGAAAGAAACGAAAGATAGAATGAGAGAAGGTATGAAAGCTAGAATGAAAGATATCAAGAAACAAAGAAACAAAGAAATAAATAAACTAAAGATAGAAAGAGAGAAGGTATGAAAGCTTGAATGAAAGCTATCAAGAAAGAAAGAAACAAAGAAACAAATTAAAGATAGAATAAGAGAAGGTATAAAATCTAGAATGAAAGACATCAAGAAAGAAAAAAATAAGCTAAAGATAGAATGAGAGAAGGTATGAAAGCTAGAATGAAAGACATCAAGAAAGAAAGAAAGAGAAAATAAACTAAAGATAGAATGAGAGAAGGTATTAAAGCTAGAATGAAAGATATCAAGAAAGAAAGAAAGAAAAAAAACTAAAGACAGAATGAGAGAAGTTATGAAAGCTAGAAGGAGAGACATCAAGAAAGAAAGAAAGAAACTAAAGATAGAATGAGAGAAGGTATGAAAGTTAGAATTAAAGATATCAAGAAAAAAAGAAACATAGAAAGAAAGAAAGAAACTAAAGATAGAATGAGAGAAGGTATGAAACCTAGAATGAAAGATATCCAGAATGAAAGAAAGAAATAAATTAACTAATGATAGAATGAGAGAAGGTATGAAAGGAACAATGAATGATATCAAGAAAGAAAGAAAGAAACTATAGGTAGAATGAAAGAAGGTATCAATGCTAGAATTAATGATATCAAGAAACAAATAAACAAAGAATGAAAGAAACTAAAGATAGAATGAGAGAATTTATGAAAGCTTGAATGAAAGACATCAAGAATGAAAGAAAGAAAGAAATTAACTAAAGATAGAATGAGAGAAGGTATTCAAGCTAGAATGAAAGAAATCAAGAAAGAAAGAAAGAAACTAAAGATAGAATGAGAGAAGGTATGAAAGCTAGAATGAAAGATATCAAGAAACATAGAAACAAAGAAAGAAAGAAACTAAAGATAGAATGAGAGAATTTATGAAAGCTTGAATGAAAGACATCAAGAATGAAAGAAAGAAAGAAATTAACTAAAGATAGAAAGAGAGAAGGTATGCAAGCTAGAATGAAAGAAATCAAGAAAGAAAGAAAGAAACGAAAGATAGAATGAGAGAAGGTATGAAAGCTTGAATGAAAGCTATCAAGAAAGATAGAAACAAAGAAACAAATTAAAGATAGAATAAGAGAAGGTATAAAATCTAGAATGAAAGACATCAAGAAAGAAAAAAAAAGCTAAAGATAGAATGAGAGAAGGTATGAAAGCTAGAATGAAAGACATCAAGAAAGAAAGAAATAGAAAATAAACTAAAGATAGAATGAGAGAAGGTATGAAAGCTAGAATGAAAGATATCAAGAAAGAAAGAAAGAAAAAACAAACTAAAGACAGAATGAGAGAAGTTATGAAAGCTAGAAGGAAAGACATCAAGAAAGAAAGAAAGAAACTAAAGATAGAATGAGAGAAGGTATGAAAGTTAGAATTAAAGGTATCAAGAAAAAAAGAAACAAAGAAAGAAAGAAAGAAATTTACTAAAGATAGAATGAGAGAAGGTATGAAAGCTAGAATGAAAGCTATTAAGAAAGAAAGAAAGAAAGAAAGAAAGAAAGAAAGAAAGAAAGAAAGAAACTAAAGATAGAATGAGAGAAGGTATGAAAGCTAGAATGAAAGATATCAAGAAAGAAAGAAACAAAGAAAGAAATTAACTAAAGATAGACTGAGAGTAGGAATGAAAGCTAGAATGAAAGACATCAAGAAAGGAAGAAAGAAACTATAGTAAGAATGAGAGAAGGTATGAAAGCTAGAATGAAAGACATCAAAAAAGAAAGAAATAAAAATACTAAAGCTAGAATGAAAGAAGGTATGAAATCTAGATTGAAAGACATCAAGAAAGAAAGAAAGAAACTTCAGATTGAATGAATGAAATTATGAAAGCTAGAATGAAAGACATCAAGAAAGAAAGGAAGTAAGATACCAAAGATAGAATGAGAGAAGGTATGAAAGCTAGAATGAAAGCTATCAAGAAAGAATGAAAGAAACAAATAAACAAACTAAAGATAGAATAGAGAAGGTATAAAAGGAATAATGAAAGATATCACGAAAGAAAGAAAGAAACTAAAATAGATTGACAGAATGTATGAAAGCTAGAATGAAAGACATCAAGAAAGAAAGGAAGAAAGATACCAAAGATAGAATGAGAGAAGGTATAAAAACTAAAATGAAAGATATCAAGAATGAAAGAAAGAAAGAAATTAACAAATGATAGAATGAGAGAAGGTATGAAAGGAATGATGAAAGATATCAAGAAAGAAAGAAAGAAAGAAACTAAAATAGAATGAGAGAAGGTATGAAAGCTAGAATGAAATATATCAAGAAAGAAAGAAATAAACTAAAGATAGAATGAGAGAAGTTATGAAAGCTAGAATGAAAGACCAAGAAAGAAAGAAACTAAAGATAGAATGAGACAAGGTATGAAAGCTAGAGTGAAAGATATCAAGAAAGAAACAAACAAAGAAAGAAAGAAACTAATGATAGAATGAGAGAAGGTATGCAAGCTAGAATGAAAGACATCAACAAAGAAAGAAATAAAGATACTAAACCTAGAATGAGAGAAAGTATGAAAGCTGTAATGAAAGACATCAAGAAAGAAAGAAAGAACGATACTAAATCTTGAATGATAGATGGTATGAAAGCTAGAATGAAAGACATCAAGAAAGAAAGATAGAAACTATAGATAGAATGAGAGAAGGTATGAAAGCTAGAATTAAGGATATCAAGAAACAAAGAAACATGGAAAGAAAGAAACTGAAAATAGAATGAGAGAACGTATGAAAGGAACAATGAATGATATCAAGAAAGAAAGAAAGAAACTATAGGTAGAATGAAAGAAGGTATGAATGCTAGAATTAAAGATATCAAGAAACAAATAAACAAAGAATGAAAGAAACTAAAGATAGAATGAGAGAATTTATGAAAGATTGAATGAAAGACATCAAGAATGAAAGAAAGAAAGAAATTAACTAAAGATAGAATGAGAGAAGGTATGCAAGCTAGAATGAAAGAAATCAAGAAGGAAAGAAAGAAACTAAAGATAGAATGAGAGAAGGTATGAAAGCTAGAATGAAAGATATCAAGAAACAAAGAAACAAAGAAAGAAATAAACTAAAGATAGAAAGAGAGAAGGTATGAAAGCTAGAATGAAAGCTATCAAGAAAGAAAGAAACAAAGAAACAAACTGAAGATAGAATAAGAGAAGGTATAAAATCTAGAATGAAGGACATCAAGAAAGAAAAAAATAAGCTAAAGATAGAATGAGAGATGGTATGAAAGCAAGAATGAAAGATATCAAGAAAGAAAGAAAGAAAGAAAGAAAGAAACTAAAGATAGTGAGAGAAGGTATGAAAGCTCGAATGGAAGACATCAAGAAAGAAAGAAAGAAACTATAGATAGAATGAGAGAAGGTATGAAAGTAAGAATAAAAGATATCAAGAAACAAAGAAACAAAGAAACAAACAAAGAAAGAAAGAAAAATATAAACTAAAGATAGAATGAGAGAAGGTATGCAAGCTAGAATGAAAGAAAGAAAGAAAGAAAGAAAAAAACTAAAGATAGAATGAGAGAAGTTATGAAAGCTAGAATTAAAGGTATCAAGAAACATAGAAACAAAGAAAGAAAGAAACTAAAGATAGAATGAGAGAAGGAATGAAAGCTAGAATGAAAGATATCAAGAAAGAAAGAAAGAAAAAAGAAACTAAAGACAGAATGAGAGAAGTTATTAAAGCTAGAATGAAAGACATCAAGAAAGAAAGAAAGAAACTAAAGATAGAATTAGAGAAGGTATGCAAGCTAGAATGAAAGAAAGAAAGAAAGAAAAAAACTAAAGATAGAATGAGAGAAGTTATGAAACCTACAATGAAAGATATCAAGAATGAAAGAAAGAAAGAAATTAACAACAGATAGAATAAGAGAAGGTATAAAATCTAGAATGAAAGACCTCAAGAAAGAAAAAATAAACTAAAGAGAGAATGAGAGAAGGTATGAAAGCTAGAATGAAAGACATCAAGAAAGAAAGAAAGAAACTATAGGTAGAATGAGAGAAGGTATGAAAGTAAGAATAAAAGATATCAAGAAACAAAGAAACAAAGAAAGAAAGACACTAAAGATAGAATGAGAGAAGGTATGAAACCTAGAATGAAAGATATCAAGAATGAAATAATTAAATAAATTAACTAAAGATAGAATGAGAGAAGGTATGAAAGGAACAATGAATGATATCAAGAAAGAATGAAAGAAACTATAGGTAGAATGAAAGAAGGTATCAATGCTAGAATTAAAGATATCAAGAAACAAAGAAACAAAGAAAGAAAGAATCTGAAGAAAGAATGAGAGAATTTATGAAAGCTTGAATGAAAGCTATCAAGAAAGAAAGAAACAAAGAAACAAATTAAAGATAGAATAAGAGAAGGTATAAAATCTAGAATGAAAGACATCAAGAAAGAAAAAAATAAGCTAAAGATAGAATGAAAGAAGGTATGAAAGCTAGAATGAAAGACATCAAGAAAGAAAGAAAGAGAAAATAAACTAAAGATAGAATGAGAGAAGGTATTAAAGCTAGAATGAAAGATATCAAGAAAGAAAGAAAAAAAAACTAAAGACAGAATGAGAGAAGTTATGAAAGCTAGAAGGAGAGACATCAAGAAAGAAAGAAAGAAACTAAAGATAGAATGAGAGAAGGTATGAAAGTTAGAATTAAAGATATCAAGAAAAAAAGAAACAAAGAAAGAAAGAAAGAAAGAAACTAAAGATACAATGAGAGAAGGTATGAAAGCTACAATGAAAGATATCAAGAAAGAAGGAAACAAAGAAAGAAATTAACTAAAGATAGACTGAGAGTAGGAATGAAAGCTAGAATGAAAGACATCAAGAAAGGAAGAAAGAAACTATAGTAAGAATGAGAGAAGGTATGAAAGCTAGAATGAAAGACATCAACAAAGAAAGAAATAAAAATTCTAAAGCTAGAATGAGAGAAGGTATGAATGCTAGAATGAAAGCTATCAAGAAAGAAAGAAACAAAGAAAGAAACTAAAGATAGAATAAGAGAAGGTATAAAATCTAGAATGGAAAACCTCAAGAAAGAAAAAATTAACTAAAGATAGAATGAGAGAAGGTATGAAAGCTAGAATGAAAGACATCAAGAAAGAAAGAAATTAACTATAGATAGAATGAGAGAAGGTATGAAAGTAAGAATTAAAGATATCAAGAAACAAAGAAACAAAGAAAGAAAGAAACTAAAAATAGAAAGAGAGAAGGTATGAAAGCTAGAATGAAAGATATCAAGAATGAAAAAAGGAAAGAAATTAACTAAAGATAGAATGAGAGAAGGTATGAAAGCTAGAATGAAAGACATCAAGAAAGAAAGAAAGAAACTATAGATAGAATGAAAGAAGGTATCAATGCAAGAATTAAAGATATCAAGAAACAAAGAAACAAAGAAAGAAAGAAAGAAACTAAAGATAGAATGAGAGAATTTATGAAAGCTAGAATGAAAGATATGAAGAATGAAAGAAAGAAATTAACTAAAGAAAGAATGAGAGAAGTTATGAAAGCTAGAATGAAAGAAATAAAGAAAGAAAGAAAGAAAGAAAGAAAAGATAGAAGGAGAGAAGGTATGAAAGCTAGAATTAAAGGTATCAAGAAACATAGAAGCAAAGAAAGAAAGAAACGAAAGATAGAAAGAGAGAAGGAATGAAACCTAGAATGAAAGATATCAAGAATGAAAGAAAGAAAGAAATGAACTAAAGATAGAATGAGAGAATGTATGAAAGCTAGAATGAAAGACATCAAGAAAGAAAGAAAGAAACTATAGATAGAATGAAAGAAGGTATCATTGCTAGAATTAAAGATATCAAGAAAAAAGAAACAAACAAAGAAAGAAACTAATGATAGAATGAGGGAAGGTATGAAAGCTAGAATGAAAGACATCAAGAAAGAAAGAAAGAAAGATACTAAAGATAGAATGACAGAAGGAATGAAACCTAGAATGAAAGATATCAAGAATGAAAGAAAGAAAGAAATGAACTAAAGATAGAACGAGAGAAGTTATGAAAGCTAGAATGAAAGCTATCAAGAAAGAAAGAAACAAAGAAACAAACTAAAGATAGAATAAGAGAAGGTACAAAATCTAGAATGAAAGAAATCAAGAAAGAAAAAAATAAACTAAAGATAGAATGAGAGAAGGGATAAAAGCTAGAATGAAAGACATCAAGAAAGAAAGAAAGAAAGAAATAAACTAAAGATAGAATGAGAGAAGGTATGAAAGGAACAATGAATGATATCAAGAAAGAAAGAAAGAAACTATAGATAGAATGAAAGAAGGTATCAATGCTAGAATTAAAGATCTCAAGAAACAAAGAAACAAAGAAAGAAAGAAACTAAAGATAGAAAGAGAGAAGGTATGCAAGCTAGAATGAAAGAAATCAAGAAAGAAAGAAAGAAACTAAAGATAGAATGAGAGAAGGTATGAAAGCTAGAATGAAAGCTATCAAGAAACAAAGAAACAAAGAAAGAAATAAACTAAAGATAGAAAGAGAGAAGGTATGAAAGCTAGAATGAAAGCTATCAAGAAACAAAGAAACAAAGAAACAAACTAAAGATAGAAAGAGAGAAGGAATGAAACCTAGAATGAAAGATATCAAGAATGAAAGAAAGAAATTAACTACAGATAGAATGAGAGAAGTTATGAAAGCTAGAATGAAAGCTATCAAGAAAGAAAGAAACAAAGAAACAAACTATAGATAGAATGAGAGAAGGTATGAATGGAACAATGAATGATATCAAGAAAGAAAGAAAGAAACTATAGATAGAATGAAAGAAGGTATCAATGCTAGAATTAAAGATATCAAGAAACAAAGAAACAAAGAAAGAAAGAAACTAAAGATAGAAAGAGAGAATTTATGAAAGCTTGAATGAAAGACATCAAGAATGAAAGAAAGAAAGAAATTAAGTAAAGATAGAATGAGGGAAGGTATGAAAGCTAGAATGAAAGATATCAAGATAGAAAGAAAGAAAGATACTAAAGATAGAATGAGAGAAGGTATGAAAGCTTAAATGAAAGATATCAAGACTGAAAGAAAGAAAGAAATTAACTAAAGATAGAATGACAGAGGGTATGAAAGCTAGAATGAAAGACATCAAGAAAGAAAGAAAGAAACTATAGATAGAATGAGAGAAGGTATGAAAGCTAGAATTAAAGATATCAAGAAACAAAGAAAGAAAGAAAGAAAGAAACTAAAGATAGAATGAGAGAAGGTATGAAAGCTAGAATGAAAGATATCAAGAATGAAAGAAAGAAAGAAATTAACTAAAGCTAGAATGAGAGAAGGTATGAAAGCTGGAATGAAAGACATCAAGAAGGAAAGAAAGAAAATATAGATACAATGAAAGAAGGTATCAAAGCTAGAATGAAAAATATCAAGAAAGAAAGAAAGAAAAATATAAACTAAAGATAGAATGAGAGAAGGTATGAAAGCTAGATTGAAAGATATCAAGAAAGAAAGAAAGAATCTAAAGATAGAGTGAGAGAAGGTATGAAAGGTAGAATGAAAGACATCAAGAAAGAAAGAAAGAAAATATAGATAGAATGAGAGAAGGTATGAAAGTTAGAATTAAAGATATCAAGGAAAAAAGAAACAAAGAAAGAAAGAAACTAAAGATAGAAAGAGAGAAGGTATGAAAGCTAGAATGAAAGATATCAAGAATGAAAGAAAGAAAGAAATTAACTAAAGATAGAATGAGAGAATGTATGAAAGCTAGAATGAAAGATATCAAGAAAGAAAGAAAGAAAAAAGAAACTAAAGACAGAATGAGAGAAGTTATGAAAGCTAGAATGAAAGACATTAAGAAAGAAAGAAAGAAACTAAAGATAGAATGAGAGAAGGTATGAAAGCTAGAATGAAAGAAAGAAAGAAAGAAAAAAACTAAAGATAGAATGAGAGAAGTTATGAAACCTAGAATGAAAGATATCAAGAATGATAGAAAGAAAGAAATTAACTACAGATAGAATAAGAGAAGTTTTAAAATCTAGAATGAAAGACCTCAAGAAAGAAAAAATAAACTAAAGAGAGAATGAAAGAAGGTATGAAAGCTAGAATGAAAGACATCAAGAAAGAAAGAAAGAAAAAAATAAACTAAAGATAGAATGAGAGATGGTATGAAAGCTAGAATGAAAGATATCAAGAAAGAAAGAAAGAAAAAAAAGAAACTAAAGATAGAGTGAGAGAAGGTATGAAAGCTAGAATGAAAGACATCAAGAAAGAAAGAAAGAAACTATAGGTAGAATGAGAGAAGGTATGAAAGTAAGAGTAAAAGATATCAAGAAACAAAGAAACAAAGAAACAAAGAAAGAAAGAAACTAAAGATAGAATGAGAGAAGGTATGAAACCTAGAATGAAAGATATCAAGAATGAAAGAAAGAAATAAATTAACTAAAGATAGAATGAGAGAAGGTATGAAAGGAACAATGAATGATATCAAGAAAGAAAGAAAGAAACTATAGGTAGAATGAAAGAAGGTATCAATGCTAGAATTAAAGATATCAAGAAACAAATGAACAAAGAATGAAAGAAACTAAAGATAGAATGAGAGAATTTATGAAAGCTTGAATGAAAGACATCAAGAATGAAAGAAAGAAAGAAATTAACTAAAGATAGAATGAGAGAAGGTATGCTAGCTAGAATGAAAGAAATCGAGAAAGAAAGAAATAAACGAAAGATAGAATGAGAGAAGGTATGAAAGCTTCAAGGAAAGCTATCAAGAAAGAAAGAAACAAAGAAACAAATTAAAGATAGAATAAGAGAAGGTATAAAATCTAGAATGAAAGACATCAAGAAAGAAAAATATAAGCTAAAGATAGAATGAGAGAAGGTATGAAAGCTAGAATGAAAGACATCAAGAAAGAAAGAAAGAGAAAATAAACTAAAGATAGAATGAGAGAAGGTATGAAAGCTAGAATGAAAGATATCAAGAAAGAAAGAAAGAAAAAACAAACTAAAGACAGAATGAGAGAAGGTATGAAAGCTAGAAGGAAAGACATCAAGAAAGAAAGAAAGAAACTAAAGATAGAATGAGAGAAGGTATGAAAGTTAGAATTAAAGATATCAAGAAAAAAAGAAACAAAGAAAGAAAGAAAGAAAGAAACTAAAGATAGAATGAGAGAAGGTATGAAACCTAGAATGAAAGATATCAAGAATGAAAGAAAGAAAGAAATTAACTAAAGATAGAATGAGAGAAGGTATGAAAGCTAGAATGAAAGCTATTAAGAAAGAAAGAAAGAAAGAAAGAAACTAAAGATAGAATGAGAGAAGGTATGAAAGCTAGAATGAAAGATATCAAGAAAGAAAGAAACAAAGAAAGAAATTAACTAAAGATAGACTGAGAGTAGGAATGAAAGCTAGAATGAAAGACATCAAGAAAGGAAGAAAGAAACTATAGTAAGAATGAGAGAAGGTATGAAAGCTAGAATGAAAGACATCAAAAAAGAAAGAAATAAAAATACTAAAGCTAGAATGAAAGAAGGTATGAAATCTAGATTGAAAGACATCAAGAAAGAAAGAAAGAAACTTCAGATTGAATGAATGAAATTATGAAAACTAGAATGAAAGCTATCAAGAAAGAATGAAAGAAATAAATGAACAAACTAAAGATAGAATAGAGAAGGTATAAAAGGAATAATGAAAGATATCACGAAAGAAAGAAAGAAACTAAAATAGATTGAGAGAATGTATGAAAGCTAGAATGAAAGACATCAAGAAAGAAAGGAAGAAAGATACCAAAGATAGAATGAGAGAAGGTATGAAAACTAAAATTAAAGATATCAAGAATGAAAGAAAGAAAGAAATTAACTAAAGACAGAATGAGAGAAGGTATGCAAGCTAGAATGAAAGAAAGAAAGAAAGAAAGAAACTAAAGATAGAAAGAGAGAAGGTATGAAACCTAGAATGAAAGATATCAAGAATGAAAGAAAGAAAGAAATAAACTACAGATAGAAGAAGAGAAGGTATAAAATCTAGAATGAAAGAAATAAAGAAAGAACGAAAGAAACTAAAGATAGAAGGAGAGAAGGTATGAAAGCTAGAATTAAAGGTATCAAGAAACATAGAAACAAAGAAAGAAAGAAACTAAAGATAGAAAGAGAGAAGGTATGAAACCTAGAATGAAAGATATCAAGAAAGAAAGAAAGAAAGAAACAAACTAAAGAAAGAATAAGAGAAGGTATAAAATCTAGAATAAAAGACCTCAAGAAAGAAAAAAATAAACTAAAGATAGAATGAGAGAAGGTATGAAAGCTAGAATTAAAGATATAAAGGAACAAAGAAACAAAGAAAGAAAGAAACTAAAGATAGAAAGAGAGAAGGTATGAAAGCTAGAATGAAAGATATCAAGAATGAAAGAAAGAAATTAACTAAAGATAGAATGAGAGAAGGTATGAAAGCTAGAATGAAAGTCATCAAGAAAGAAAGAAAAAAACTACAGATAGAATGAAAGAAGGTATCAATGCTATAATTAAAGATATCAAGAAACAAAGAAACAAAGAAAGAAAGAAACTAAAGATAGAATGAGAGAATTTATGAAAGCTAGAATGAAAGATATCAAGAATGAAAGAAAGAAATTAACTAAAGAAAGAATGAGAGAAGGTATGAAAGCTAGAATGAAAGAAATAAAGAAAGAAAGAAAGAAAGAAAAGATAGAAGGAGAAATGGTATGAAAGCTAGAATGAAAGACATCAAGAAAGAAAGAAATTAACTATAGATAGAATGAGAGAAGGTATGAAAGTAAGAATTAAAGATATCAAGAAAAAAAGAAACAAACAAATAAAGAAACTAATGATAGAATGAGGGAAGGTATGAAAGCTAGAATGAAAGACATCAAGAAAGAAAGAAAGAAAGATACTACAGATAGAATGACAGAAGGTATGAAAGCTAGAATGAAAGATATCAAGAATGAAAGAAAGAAAGAAAGAATTTAAAGATAGAGAGAGAATGTATGAAAGGTAGAATGAAAGACATCAAGAAAGAAAGAAATTCACTAAAAATAGAATGAGAGAAGGTATGAAAGTTAGAATTAAAGATATCAAGGAACAAAGAAACAAAGAAAGAAAGAAACTAAAAATAGAAAGAGAGAAGGTATGAAAGCTAGAATGAAAGACATCAAGAAAGAAAGAAATTAACTATAGATAGAATGAGAGAAGGTATGAAAGTAAGAATTAAAGATATCAAGAAACAAAGAAACAAAGAAAGAAAGAAACTAAAAATAGAAAGAGAGAAGGTATGAAAGCTAGAATGAAAGACATCAAGAAAGAAAGAAAGAAACTATAGAAAGCATGAAAGAAGTTATCAATGCTAGAATTAAAGATATCAAGAAAAAAAGAAACAAAGAAAGAAAGAAACTAATAATAGAATGAGGGAAGGTATGAAAGCTAGAATGAAAGACATCAAGAAAGAAAGAAAGAAAGATACTAAAAGAATGAGAGAAGGTATGAAAGCTAGAATGAAAGATATCAAGAAAGAAAGAAAGAAAGAAATTAACTAAAGATAGAATGACAGAAGGTATGAAAGCTAGAATGAAAGACATCAAGAAAGAAAGAAAGAAAGAAAGAATCTAAAGATAGAGAGAGAGAATGTATGAAAGGTAGAATGAAAGACATCAAGAAAGAAAGAAATTCACAAAAAATAGATTGAGAGAATGTATGAAAGCTAGAATTAAAGGTATAAAGAAACATAGAAACAAAGAAAGAAAGAAACGAAACATAGAAAGAGAGAAGGAATGAAACCTAGAATGAAAGATATCAAGAATGAAAGAAAGAAAGAAATGAACTAAAGATAGAATGAGAGAAGTTATGAAAGCTAGAATGAAAGCTATCAAGAAAGAAAGAAACAAAGAAACAAACTAAAGATAGAATAAGAGAAAGCATAAAATCTAGAATGAAAGACCTCAAAAAAGAAAAAAATAAACTAAAGATAGAATGAGAGAAGGTATGAAAGCTAGAATGAAAGACATCAAGAAAGAAAGAAAGAAAAATATAAACTAAAGATAGAATGAGAGAAGGTATGAAAGCTAGATTGAAAGATATCAAGAAAGAAAGAAAGAAAGAAAGAATCTAAAGATAGAGTGAGAGAAGGTATGAAAGGTAGAATGAAAGACATCAAGAAAGAAAGAAAGAAACTATAGATAGAATGAGATAAGGTATGAAAGTTAAAATTAAAGATATCAAGGAACAAAGAAACAAAGAAAGAATGAAACTAAAGATAGAAAGAGAGAAGGTATGAAAGCTAGAATGAAAGATATCAAGAATGAAAGAAAGAAAGAAATTAACTAAAGATAGAATGAGAGAAGGTATGAATGCTAGAATGAAAGACATCAAGAAAGAAAGAAAGAAACTATAGATAGAATGAAAGAAGGTATCAATGCTAGAATAAAAGATATCAAGAAACAAAGAAACAAACAAATAAATAAACTAAAGATAGAAAGAGAGAAGGTATGAAAGCTAGAATGAAAGATATCAAGAATGAAAGAAAGAAAGAAATTAACTAAAGATAGAATGAGAGAAGGTATGAAAACTAGAATGAAAGAAATAAAGAAAGAACGAAAGAAACTAAAGATAGAAGGAGAGAAGGTATGAAAGCTAGAATGAAAGGTATCAAGAAACATAGAAACAAAGAAGGAAAGAAACTAAAGATAGAAAGAGAGAAGGTATGAAACCTAGAATGAAAGATATCAAGAAAGAAAGAAAGAAAGAAATTAACTAAAGATAGAATGAGAGAAGGTATAAAATCTAGAATGAAAGACCTCAAGAAAGAAAAAAAAACTAAAGATAGAATGAGAGAAGGTATGAAAGCTAGAATTAAAGATATAAAGGAACAAAGAAACAAAGAAAGAAAGAAACTAAAGATAGAAAGAGAGAAGGTATGAAAGCTAGAATGAAAGTCATCAAGAATGAAAGAAAAAACTATAGATAGAATGAAAGAAGGTATCAATGCTATAATTAAAGATATCAAGAAACAAAGAAACAAAGAAAGAAAGAAACTAAAGATAGAATGAGAGAATTTATGAAAGCTAGAATGAAAGATATCAAGAATGAAAGAAAGAAAGAAATTAACTAAAGAAAGAATGAGAGAAGGCATGAAAGCTAGAATGAAAGAAAGAAAGAAAGAAAGAAAGAAAAGATAGAAGGAGAGAAGGTATGAAAGCTAGAATTAAAGGTATCAAGAAACATAGAAACAAAGAAAGAAAGAAACTAAAGATAGAAAGAGAGAAGGTATGAAACCTAGAATGAAAGATATCAAGAATGAAAGAACGAAAGAAATTAACTATAGATAGAATGAGAGAAGGTATGAAAGTAAGAATTAAAGATATCAAGAAACAAAGAAACAAAGAAAGAAAGAAACTAAAAATAGAAAGAGAGAAGGTATGAAAGCTAGAATGAAAGATATCAAGAATGAAAAAAAAGAAAGAAATTAACTATAGATAGAATGAGAGAAGGTATGAAAGCTAGAATGAAAGACATCAAGAAAGAAAGAAAGAAACTATAGATAGAATGAAAGAAGGTATCAATGCTAGAATTAAAGATATCAAGAAACAAAGAAACAAAGAAAGAAAGAAACTAAAGAAAGAATGAGAGAATTTATGAAAGCTAGAATGAAAGATATCAAGAATGAAAGAACGAAAGAAATTAACTACAGATAGATTGAGAGAAGTTATGAAAGCTAGAATGAAAGCTATCAAGAAAGAAAGAAACAAAGAAACAAACTAAAGATAGAATAAGAGAAGGTATAAAATCTAGAATGAAAGACCTCAAGAAAGAAAAAATTAACTAAAGATAGAATGAGAGAAGGTATGAAAGCTAGAATGAAAGACATCAAGAAAGAAAGAAATTAACTATAGATAGAATGAGAGAAGGTATGAAAGTAAGAATTAAAGATATCAAGAAAAAAAGAAACAAACAAAGAAAGAAACTAATGATAGAATGAGGGAAGGTATGAAAGCTAGAATGAAAGGCATCAAGAAAGACAGAAAGAAAGATACTAAAGATAGAATGACAGAAGGTATGAAAGCTAGAATGAAAGATATCAAGAATGAAAGAAAGAAAGAAAGAATTTAAAGATAGAGAGAGAATGTATGAAAGGTAGAATGAAAGACATCAAGAAAGAAAGAAATTCACTAAAAATAGAATGAGAGAAGGTATGAAAGTTAGAATTAAAGATATCAAGGAACAAAGAAACAAAGAAAGAAAGAAACTAAAGATAGAAAGAGAGAAGGCATGAAAGCTAGAATGAAAGATATCAAGAATGAAAGAAAGAAAGAAATTAACTAAAGTTAGAATGAGAGAAGGTATGCAAGCTAGAATGAAATAAATAAATAAATAAATAAAGAAACTAAAGATAGAATGAGAGAAGGTATGAAAGCTAGAATTAAAGGTATAAAGAAACATAGAAGCAAAGAAAGAAAGAAACGAAAGATAGAAAGAGAGAAGGAATGAAACCTAGAATGAAAGATATCAAGAATGAAAGAAAGAAAGAAATGAACTAAAGATAGAATGAGAGAAGTTATGAAAGCTAGAATGAAAGCTATCAAGAAAGAAAGAAACAAAGAAACAAACTAAAGAAAGAATAATAGAAGTTACAAAATCTAGAATGAAAGACCTCAAGAAAGAAAAAAATAAACTAAAGATAGAATGAGAGAAGGTATAAAAGCTACAATGAAAGACATCAAGAAAGAAAGAAAGAAAGAAATAAACTAAAGATAGAATGAGAGAAGGTATGAAAGGAACAATGAATGATATCAAGAAAGAAAGAAAGAAACTATAGATAGAATGAAAGAAGGTATCAATGCTAGAATTAAAGATATCAAGAAACAAAGAAACAAAGAAAGAAAGAAACCAGAGATAGAATGAGAGAATTTATGAAAGCTTGAATGAAAGACATCAAGAATGAAAGAAAGAAAGAAATTAACTAAAGATAGAATGAGAGAAGGTATGCAAGCTAGAATGAAAGAAATCAAGAAAGAAAGAAAGAAACTAAAGATAGAATGAGAGAAGGTATGAAAGCTAGAATGAAAGATATCAAGAAACAAAGAAACAAAGAAAGAAATAAACTAAAGATAGAAAGAGAGAAGGTATGAAAGCTAGAAAGAAAGCTATCAAGAAACAAAGAAACAAAGAAACAAACTAAAGATAGAAAGAGAGAAGGAATGAAACCTAGAATGAAAGATATCAAGAATGAAAGAAAGAAAGAAATTAACTACAGATAGAATGAGAGAAGTTATGAAAGCTAGAATGAAAGCTATCAAGAAAGAAAGAAACAAAGAAACAAACTAAAGAGAGAATGAGAGAAGGTATGAATGGAACAATGAATGATATCAAGAAAGAAAGAAAGAAACTATAGATAGAATGAAAGAAGGTATCAATGCTAGAATTAAAGATATCAAGAAAAAAAAACAAAGAAAGAAAGAAACTAAAGATAGAATGAGAGAATTAATGAAAGCTTGAATGAAAGACATCAAGAATGAAAGAAAGAAAGAAATTAACTAAAGATAGAATGAGGGAAGGTATGAAAGCTAGAATGAAAGATATCAAGAAAGAAAGAAAGAAAGATACTAAAGATAGAATGAGAGAAGGTATGAAAGCTAAAATGAAAGATATCAAGAATGAAAGAAAGAAAGAAATTAACTAAAGATAGAATGACAGAGGGTATGAAAGCTAGAATGAAAGACATCAAGAAAGAAAGAAAGAAACTATAGATAGAATGAGAGAAGGTATGAAGGCTAGAATTAAAGATATCAAGAAAGAAAGAAAGAAAGATACTAAAGATAGAATGAGAGAAGGTATGAAAGCTAAAATGAAAGATATCAAGAATGAAAGAAAGAAAGAAATTAACTAAAGATAGAATGACAGAGGGTATGAAAGCTAGATTGAAAGATATCAAGAAAGAAAGAAAGAATCTAAAGATAGAGTGAGAGAAGGTATGAAAGGTAGAATGAAAGACATCAAGAAAGAAAGAAAGAAAATATAGATAGAATTAGAGAAGGTATGAAAGTTAGAATTACAGATATCAAGGAACAAAGAAACAAAGAAAGAAAGAAACTAAAGATAGAAAGAGAGAAGGTATGAAAGCTAGAATGAAAGATATCAAGAATGAAAGAAAGAAAGAAATTAACAAAAGATAGAATGAGAGAAGGTATGAAAGCTAGAATGAAAGATATCAAGAAAGAAATAAAGAAAAAAGAAACTAAAGACAGAATGAGAGAAGTTATGAAAGCTAGAATGAAAGACATCAAGAAAGAAAGAAAGAAACTAAAGATAGAATGAGAGAAGGTATGAAAGTAAGAATTAAAGATATCAAGAAAAAAAGAAACAAACAAAGAAAGAAACTAATGATAGAATGAGGGAAGGTATGAAAGCTAGAATGAAAGGCATCAAGAAAGACAGAAAGAAAGATACTAAAGATAGAATGACAGAAGGTATGAAAGCTAGAATGAAAGATATCAAGAATGAAAGAAAGAAAGAAAGAATTTAAAGATAGAGAGAGAATGTATGAAAGGTAGAATGAAAGACATCAAGAAAGAAAGAAATTCACTAAAAATAGAATGAGAGAAGGTATGAAAGTTAGAATTAAAGATATCAAGGAACAAAGAAACAAAGAAAGAAAGAAACTAAAGATAGAAAGAGAGAAGGCATGAAAGCTAGAATGAAAGATATCAAGAATGAAAGAAAGAAAGAAATTAACTAAAGTTAGAATGAGAGAAGGTATGCAAGCTAGAATGAAATAAATAAATAAATAAATAAAGAAACTAAAGATAGAATGAGAGAAGGTATGAAAGCTAGAATTAAAGGTATAAAGAAACATAGAAGCAAAGAAAGAAAGAAACGAAAGATAGAAAGAGAGAAGGAATGAAACCTAGAATGAAAGATATCAAGAATGAAAGAAAGAAAGAAATGAACTAAAGATAGAATGAGAGAAGTTATGAAAGCTAGAATGAAAGCTATCAAGAAAGAAAGAAACAAAGAAACAAACTAAAGAAAGAATAAGAGAAGTTACAAAATCTAGAATGAAAGACCTCAAGAAAGAAAAAAATAAACTAAAGATAGAATGAGAGAAGGTATAAAAGCTACAATGAAAGACATCAAGAAAGAAAGAAAGAAAGAAATAAACTAAAGATAGAATGAGAGAAGGTATGAAAGGAACAATGAATGATATCAAGAAAGAAAGAAAGAAACTATAGATAGAATGAAAGAAGGTATCAATGCTAGAATTAAAGATATCAAGAAACAAAGAAACAAAGAAAGAAAGAAACCAGAGATAGAATGAGAGAATTTATGAAAGCTTGAATGAAAGACATCAAGAATGAAAGAAAGAAAGAAATTAACTAAAGATAGAATGAGAGAAGGTATGCAAGCTAGAATGAAAGAAATCAAGAAAGAAAGAAAGAAACTAAAGATAGAATGAGAGAAGGTATGAAAGCTAGAATGAAAGATATCAAGAAACAAAGAAACAAAGAAAGAAATAAACTAAAGATAGAAAGAGAGAAGGTATGAAAGCTAGAAAGAAAGCTATCAAGAAACAAAGAAACAAAGAAACAAACTAAAGATAGAAAGAGAGAAGGAATGAAACCTAGAATGAAAGATATCAAGAATGAAAGAAAGAAAGAAATTAACTACAGATAGAATGAGAGAAGTTATGAAAGCTAGAATGAAAGCTATCAAGAAAGAAAGAAACAAAGAAACAAACTAAAGAGAGAATGAGAGAAGGTATGAATGGAACAATGAATGATATCAAGAAAGAAAGAAAGAAACTATAGATAGAATGAAAGAAGGTATCAATGCTAGAATTAAAGATATCAAGAAAAAAAAACAAAGAAAGAAAGAAACTAAAGATAGAATGAGAGAATTAATGAAAGCTTGAATGAAAGACATCAAGAATGAAAGAAAGAAAGAAATTAACTAAAGATAGAATGAGGGAAGGTATGAAAGCTAGAATGAAAGATATCAAGAAAGAAAGAAAGAAAGATACTAAAGATAGAATGAGAGAAGGTATGAAAGCTAAAATGAAAGATATCAAGAATGAAAGAAAGAAAGAAATTAACTAAAGATAGAATGACAGAGGGTATGAAAGCTAGAATGAAAGACATCAAGAAAGAAAGAAAGAAACTATAGATAGAATGAGAGAAGGTATGAAGGCTAGAATTAAAGATATCAAGAAAGAAAGAAAGAAAGATACTAAAGATAGAATGAGAGAAGGTATGAAAGCTAAAATGAAAGATATCAAGAATGAAAGAAAGAAAGAAATTAACTAAAGATAGAATGACAGAGGGTATGAAAGCTAGATTGAAAGATATCAAGAAAGAAAGAAAGAATCTAAAGATAGAGTGAGAGAAGGTATGAAAGGTAGAATGAAAGACATCAAGAAAGAAAGAAAGAAAATATAGATAGAATTAGAGAAGGTATGAAAGTTAGAATTACAGATATCAAGGAACAAAGAAACAAAGAAAGAAAGAAACTAAAGATAGAAAGAGAGAAGGTATGAAAGCTAGAATGAAAGATATCAAGAATGAAAGAAAGAAAGAAATTAACAAAAGATAGAATGAGAGAAGGTATGAAAGCTAGAATGAAAGATATCAAGAAAGAAATAAAGAAAAAAGAAACTAAAGACAGAATGAGAGAAGTTATGAAAGCTAGAATGAAAGACATCAAGAAAGAAAGAAAGAAACTAAAGATAGAATGAGAGAAGGTATGAAAGCTAAAATGAAAGATATCAAGAATGAAAGAAAGAAAGAAATTAACTAAAGATAGAATGACAGAGGGTATGAAAGCTAGAATGAAAGACATCAAGAAAGAAAGAAAGAAACAATAGATAGAATGAGAGAAGGTATGAAAGCTAGAATTAAAGATATCAAGAAAGAAAGAAAGAAAGATACTAAAGATAGAATGAGAGAATTTATGAAAGCTAAAATGAAAGATATCAAGAATGAAAGAAAGAAAGAAATTAACTAAAGATAGAATGACAGAGGGTATGAAAGCTAGATTGAAAGATATCAAGAAAGAAAGAAAGAATCTAAAGATAGAGTGAGAGAAGGTATGAAAGGTAGAATGAAAGACAACAAGAAAGAAAGAAAGAAAATATAGATAGTATGAGATAAGGTATGAAAGTTAGAATTAAAGATATCATGGAACGAAGAAACAAAGAAAGAAAGAAACTAAAGATAGAAAGAGAGAAGGTATGAAAGCTAGAATGAAAGATATCAAGAATGAAAGAAAGAAAGAAATTAACTAAAGATAGAATGAGAGAAGGTATGCAAGCTAGAATGAAAGCTATCAAGAAAGAAAGAAACAAAGAAACAAACTAAAGATAGAATAAGAGAAAGTATAAAATCTAGAATGAAAGACCTCAAGAAAGAAAAAAATAAACTAAAGATAGAATGAGAGAAGGTATGAAAGCTAGAATGAAAGACATCAAGAAAGAAAGAAAGAAACTAGAGATAGTATGAGAGAAGGTATGAAAGTTAAAATTAAAGATATCAAGGAACAAAGAAACAAAGAAAGAAAGAAACTAAAGATAGAAAGAGAGAAGGTATGAAAGCTAGAATGAAAGATATCAAGAATGAAAGAAAGAAAGAAATTAACTAAAGAGAATGAGAGAAGGTATGAAAGCTAGAATGAAAGACATCAAGAAAGAAAGAAAGAAACTATAGATAGAATGAAAGAAGGTATCAATGCTAGAATAAAAGATATCAAGAAACAAAGAAACAAAGAAATAAATAAACTAAAGATAGAAAGAGAGAAGGTATGAAAGCTAGAATGAAAGGTATCAAGAAACATAGAAACAAAGAAAGAAAGAAACTAAAGATAGAAAGAGAGAAGGTATGAAAGCTAGAATGAAAGATATCAAGAATGAAAGAAAGAAAGAAATTAACTAAAGATAGAATGAGAGAAGGTATGAAAACTAGAATGAAAGAAATAAAGAAAGAAAGAAAGAAAAGATAGAAGGAGAGAAGTTATGAAAGCTAGAATTAAAGGTATCAAGAAACATAGAAACAAAGAAAGAAAGAAACTAAAGATAAAAAGAGAGAAGGTATGAAACCTAGAATAAAAGATATCAAGAATGAAAGAACGAAAGAAATTAACTATAGATAGAATGAGAGAAGGTATGAAAGTAAGAATTAAAGATATCAAGAAACAAAGAAACAAAGAAAGAAAGAAACTTAAAATAAAAAGAGAGAAGGTATGAAAGCTAGAATGAAAGATATCAAGAATGAAAAAAAAGAAAGAAATTAACTAAAGATAGAATGAGAGAAGGTATGAAAGCTAGAATGAAAGACATCAAGAAAGAAAGAAAGAAACTATAGATAGAATGAAAGAAGGTATCAATGCTAGAATTAAAGATATCAAGAAACAAAGAAACAAAGAAAGAAAGAAACTAAAGATAGAATGAGAGAATTTATGAAAGCTAGAATGAAAGATATCAAGAATGAAAGAAAGAAATTAACTAAAGAAAGAATGAGAGAAGGTATGAAAGCTAGAATGAAAGAAAGAAAGAAAGAAAGAAAGAAAGAAAAGATAGAAGGAGAGATGGTATGAAAGCTAGAATTAAAGGTATCAAAAAACATAGAAACAAAGAAAGAAAGAAACTAAAGATAGAAAGAGAGAAGGTATGAAACCTAGAATGAAAGATATCAAGAATGAAAGAACGAAAGAAATTTACTACAGATAGATTGAGAGAAGTTATGAAAGCTAGAATGAAAGCTATCAAGAAAGAAAGAAACAAAGAAACAAACTAAAGATAGAATAAGAGAAGGTATAAAATCTAGAATGAAAGACCTCAAGAAAGAAAAAATTAACTAAAGATAGAATGAGAGAAGGTATGAAAGCTAGAATGAAAGACATCAAGAAAGAAAGAAATTAACTATAGATAGAATGAGAGAAGGTATGAAAGTAAGAATTAAAGATATCAAGAAAAAAAGAAACAAACAAAGAAAGAAACTAATGATAGAATGAGGGAAGGTATGAAAGCTAGAATGAAAGGCATCAAGAAAGAAAGAAAGATACTAAAGATAGAATGACAGAAGGTATGAAAGCTAGAATGAAAGATATCAAGAAAGAAAGAAAGAAAGAAAGAATTTAAAGATAGAGAGAGAATGTATGAAAGGTAGAATGAAAGACATCAAGAAAGAAAGAAATTCACTAAAAATATAATGAGAGAAGGTATGAAAGTTAGAATTAAAGATATCAAGGAACAAAGAAACAAAGAAAGAAAGAAACTAAAGATAGAAAGAGAGAAGGCATGAAAGCTAGAATGAAAGATATCAAGAATGAAAGAAAGAAAGAAATTAACTAAAGTTAGAATGAGAGAAGGTATGCAAGCTAGAATGAAATAAAGAAAGAAAGAAAGAAAGAAACTAAAGATAGAATGAGAGAAGGTATGAAAGCTAGAATTAAAGGTATAAAGAAAGAAAGAAACAAAGAAACAAACTAAAGATAGAATAAGAGAAGTTACAAAATCTAGAATGAAAGACCTCAAGAAAGAAAAAAATAAACTAAAGATAGAATGAGAGAAGGTATAAAAGCTAGAATGAAAGACATCAAGAAAAAAAGAAAGAAAGAAATAAACTAAATATAGAATGAGAGAAGGTATGAAAGGAACAATGAATGATATCAAGAAAGAAAGAAAGAAACTATAGATAGAATGAAAGAAGGTATCAATGCTAGAATTAAAGATATCAAGAAACAAAGAAACAAAGAAAGAAAGAAACCAGAGATAGAATGAGAGAATTTATGAAAGCTTGAATGAAAGACATCAAGAATGAAAGAAAGAAAGAAATTAACTAAAGATAGAATGAGAGAAGGTATGCAAGCTAGAATGAAAGATATCAAGAAAGAAAGAAAGAATCTAAAGATAGAGTGAGAGAAGGTATGAAAGGTAGAATGAAAGACATCAAGAAAGAAAGAAAGAAAATATAGATAGAATGAGAGAGGTATGAAAGTTAGAATTACAGATATCAAGGAACAAAGAAACAAAGAAAGAAATTAACTAAAGATAGAATGAGAGAAGGTATGAAAGCTAGAATGAAAGATATCAAGAAAGAAAGAAAGAAAAAATAAACTAAAGACAGAATGAGAGAAGTTATGAAAGCTAGAATGAAAGACATCAAGAAAGAAAGAAAGAAACTAAAGATAGAATGAGAGAAGGTATGAAAGTTAGAATTAAAGATATCAAGAAACAAACAAAGAAAGAAAGAAAGAAAGAAACTAAAGATAGAATGAGAGAAGGTATGAAACCTAGAATGAAAGATATCAAGAATGAAAGAAAAAAAGAAATTAACTAAAGATAGAATGAGAGAAGGTATGAAAGCTAGAATGAAAGCTATCAAGAAAGAAAGAAAGAAAGAAAGAAATTAACTAAAGATAGAATGAGAGAAGGTATGAAAGCTAGAATGAAAGAAATCAAGAAAGAAAGAAAGAAACTAAAGATAGAATGAGAGAAGGTATGAAAGCTAGAATGAAAGATATCAAGAAACATAGAAACAAAGAAAGAAAGAAACTAAAGATAGAAAGAGAGAAAGTATGAAAGGAACAATGAATGATATCAAGAAAGAATGAAAGAAACTATAGGTAGAATGAAAGAAGGTATCAATGCTAGAATTAAAGATATCAAGAAACAAAGAAAAAAAGAAACAAACTAAAGATAGAATAAGAGAAGGTATAAAATCTAGAATGAAGGACATCAAGAAAGAAAAAAATAAGCTAAAGATAGAATGAGAGATGGTATGAAAGCTAGAATGAAAGATATCAAGAAAGAAAGAAAGAAAGAAAGAAACTAAAGATAGAGTGAGAGAATGTATGAAAGCTAGAATAAAAGACATCAAGAAAGAAAAAAAGAAACTATAGATAGAATGAGAGAAGGTATGAAAGTAAGAATAAAAGATATCAAGAAACAAAGAAACAAAGAAACAAAGAAAGAAAGACACTAAAGATAGAATGAGAGAAGGTATGAAAGTAACAATGAATGATATCAAGAAAGAATGAAAGAAACTATAGGTAGAATGAAAGAAGGTATCAATGCTAGAATTAAAGATATCAAGAAACAAAGAAACAAAGAAAGAAAGAATCTGAAGATAGAATGAGAGAATTTATGAAAGCTTGAATGAAAGACATCAAGAATGAAAGAAAGAAAGAAATTAACTAAAGATAGAAAGAGAGAAGGTATGCAAGCTAGAATGAAAGAAATCAAGAAAGAAAGAAAGAAACGAAAGATAGAATGAGAGAAGGTATGAAAGCTAGAATGAAAGATATCAAGAAACAAAGAAACAAAGAAATAAATAAACTAAAGATAGAAAGAGAGAAGGTATGAAAGCTTGAATGAAAGCTATCAAGAAAGATAGAAACAAAGAAACAAATTAAAGATAGAATAAGAGAAGGTATAAAATCTAGAATGAAAGACATCAAGAAAGGAAAAAAAAAGCTAAAGATAGAATGAGAGAAGGTATGAAAGCTAGAATGAAAGACATCAAGAAAGAAAGAAAGAGAAAATAAACTAAAGATAGAATGAGAGAAGGTATGAAAGCTAGAATGAAAGATATCAAGAAAGAAAGAAAGAAAAAACAAACTAAAGACAGAATGAGAGAAGTTATGAAAGCTAGAAGGAAAGACATCAAGAAAGAAAGAAAGAAACTAAAGATAGAATGAGAGAAGGTATGAAAGTTAGAATTAAAGGTATCAAGAAAAAAAGAAACAAAGAAAGAAAGAAAGAAATTAACTAAAGATAGAATGAGAGAAGGTATGAAAGCTAGAATGAAAGCTATTAAGAAAGAAAGAAAGAAAGAAAGAAACTAATGATAGAATGAGAGAAGGTATGAAAGCTAGAATGAAAGATATCAAGAAAGAAAGAAACAAAGAAAGAAATTAACTAAAGATAGACTGAGAGTAGGAATGAAAGCTAGAATGAAAGACATCAAGAAAGGAAGAAAGAAACTATAGTAAGAATGAGAGAAGGTATGAAAGCTAGAATGAAAGACATCAGAAAAGAAAGAAATAAAAATACTAAAGCTAGAATGAAAGAAGGTATGAAATCTAGATTGAAAGACATCAAGAAAGAAAGAAAGAAACTTCAGATTGAATGAATGCAATTATGAAAGCTAGAATGAAAGACATCAAGAAAGAAAGGAAGTAAGATACCAAAGATAGAATGAGAGAAGGTATGAAAGCTAGAATGAAAGCTATCAAGAAAGAATGAAAGAAACAAATAAACAAACTAAAGATAGAATAGAGAAGGTATAAAAGGAATAATGAAAGATATCACGAAAGAAAGAAAGAAACTAAAATAGATTGACAGAATGTATGAAAGCTAGAATGAAAGACATCAAGAAAGAAAGGAAGAAAGATACCAAAGATAGAATGAGAGAAGGTATAAAAACTAAAATGAAAGATATCAAGAATGAAAGAAAGAAAGAAATTAAAAAATGATAGAATGAGAGAAGGTATGAAAGGAATGATGAAAGATATCAAGAAAGAAAGAAAGAAAGAAACTAAAATAGAATGAGAGAAGGTATGAAAGCTAGAATGAAATATATCAAGAAAGAAAGAAATAAACTAAAGATAGAATGAGAGAAGGTATGAAAGCTAGAATGAAAGACCAAGAAAGAAAGAAACTAAAGATAGAATGAGACAAGGTATGAAAGCTAGAGTGAAAGATATCAAGAAAGAAACAAACAAAGAAAGAAAGAAACTAATGATAGAATGAGAGAAGGTATGCAAGCTAGAATGAAAGACATCAACAAAGAAAGAAATAAAGATACTAAACCTAGAATGAGAGAAAGTATGAAAGCTGTAATGAAAGACATCAAGAAAGAAAGAAAGAACGATACTAAATCTTGAATGATAGATGGTATGAAAGCTAGAATGAAAGACATCAAGAAAGAAAGATAGAAACTATAGATAGAATGAGAGAAGGTATGAAAGCTAGAATTAAGGATATCAAGAAACAAAGAAACATGGAAAGAAAGAAACTAAAAATAGAATGAGAGAACGTATGAAAGGAACAATGAATGATATCAAGAAAGAAAGAAAGAAACTATAGGTAGAATGAAAGAAGGTATCAATGCTAGAATTAAAGATATCAAGAAACAAATAAACAAAGAATGAAAGAAACTAAAGATAGAATGAGAGAATTTATGAAAGCTTGAATGAAAGACATCAAGAATGAAAGAAAGAAAGAAATTAACTAAAGATAGAATGAGAGAAGGTATGCAAGCTAGAATGAAAGAAATCAAGAAAGAAAGAAAGAAACTAAAGATAGAATGAGAGTAGGTATGAAAGCTAGAATGAAAGATATCAAGAAACAAAGAAACAAAGAAAGAAATAAACTAAAGATAGAATGAGAGAAGGTATGAAAGGAACAATGAATGATATCAAGAAAGAAAGATAGAAACTATAGGTAGAATGAAAGAAGGCATCAATGCTAGAAATAAAGATATCAAGAAACAAATAAACAAAGAATGAAAGAAACTAAAGACAGAATGAGAGAAGTTATGAAAGCTAGAATGAAAGACATCAAGAAAGAAAGAAAGAAACTAAAGATAGAATGAGAGAAGGTATGCAAGCTAGAATGAAAGAAAGAAAGAAAGAAAAAAACTAAAGATAGAATGAGAGAAGTTATGAAACCTACAATGAAAGATATCAAGAATGAAAGAAAGAAAGAAATTAACTACAGATAGAATAAGAGAAGGTATAAAATCTAGAATGAAAGACCTCAAGAAAAAAAAAATAAACTAAAGAGAGAATGAGAGAAGGTATGAAAGCTAGAATGAAAGACATCAAGAAAGAAAGAAAGAAACTATAGGTAGAATGAGAGAAGGTATGAAAGTAAGAATAAAAGATATCAAGAAACAAAGAAACAAAGAAACAAAGAAAGAAAGACACTAAAGATAGAATGAGAGAAGGTATGAAACCTAGAATGAAAGATATCAAGAATGAAATAATTAAATAAATTAACTAAAGATAGAATGAGAGAAGGTATGAAAGGAACAATGAATGATATCAAGAAAGAATGAAAGAAACTATAGGTAGAATGAAAGAAGGTATCAATGCTAGAATTAAAGATATCAAGAAACAAAGAAACAAAGAAAGAAAGAATCTGAAGATAGAATGAGAGAATTCATGAAAGCTTGAATAAAAGACATCAAGAATGAAAGAAAGAAAGAAATTAACTAAAGATAGAATGAGAGAAGGTATGCAAGCTAGAATGAAAGATATCAAGAAACAAAGAAACAAAGAAAGAAATAAACTAAAGATAGAAAGAGAGAAGGTATGAAAGCTAGAATGAAAGCTATCAAGAAAGAAAGAAACAAAGAAACAAACTAAAGATAGAATAAGAGAAGGTATAAAATCTAGAATGAAGGACATCAAGAAAGAAAAAAATAAGCTAAAGATAGAATGAGAGATGGTATGAAAGCAAGAATGAAAGATATCAAGAAAGAAAGAAAGAAAGAAAGAAACTAAAGATAGTGAGATAAGGTATGAAAGCTGGAATGGAAGACATCAAGAAAGAAAGAAAGAAACTATAGATAGAATGAGAGACGGTATGAAAGTAAGAATAAAAGATATCAAGAAACAAAGAAACAAAGAAACAAACAAAGAAAGAAAGAAAAATATAAACTAAAGATAGAATGAGAGAAGGTATGCAAGCTAGAATGAAACAAAGAAAGAAAGAAAGAAAAAAACTAAAGATAGAATGAGAGAAGTTATGAAAGCTAGAATTAAAGGTATCAATAAACAAAGAGAGAAAGAAACTAAAGATAGAATGAGAGAAGGTATGAAAGCTAGAATGAAAGATATCAAGAAAGAAAGAAAGAAAAAAGAAACTAAAGACAGAATGAGAGAAGTTATGAAAGCTAGAATGAAAGACATCAAGAAAGAAAGAAAGAAACTAAAGATAGAATGAGAGAAGGTATGCAAGCTAGAATGAAAGAAAGAAAGAAAGAAAGAAACTAAAGATAGAATGAGAGAAGTTATGAAACCTACAATGAAAGATATCAAGAATGAAAGAAAGAAAGAAATTAACTACAGATAGAATAAGAGAAGGTATAAAATCTAGAATGAAAGACCTGAAGAAAGAAAAAATAAACTAAAGAGAGAATGAGAGAAGGTATGAAAGCTAGAATGAAAGACATCAAGAAAGAAAGAAAGAAAAAAATAAACTAAAGATAGAGTGAGAGAAGGTATGAAAGCTAGAATGAAAGACATCAAGAAAGAAAGAAAGAAACTATACGTAGAATGAGAGAAGGTATGAAAGTAAGAATAAAAGATATCAAGAAACAAAGAAACAAAGAAACAAAGAAAGAAAGACACTAAAGATAGAATGAGAGAAGGTATGAAACCTAGAATGAAAGATATCAAGAATGAAATAATTAAATAAATTAACTAAAGATAGAATGAGAGATGGTATGAAAGGAACAATGAATGATATCAAGAAAGAATGAAAGAAACTATAGGTAGAATGAAAGAAGGTATCAATGCTAGAATTAAAGATATCAAGAAACAAAGAAACAAAGAAAGAAAGAATCTGAAGATAGAATGAGAGAATTCATGAAAGCTTGAATAAAAGACATCAAGAATGAAAGAAAGAAAGAAATTAACTAAAGATAGAATGAGAGAAGGTATGCAAGCTAGAATGAAAGAAATCAAGAAAGAAAGAAAGAAACGAAAGATAGAATGAGAGAAGGTATGAAAGCTAGAATGAAAGATATCAAGAAACAAAGAAACAAACAAATAAATAAACTAAAGATAGAAAGAGAGAAGGTATGAAAGCTTGAATGAAAGCTATCAAGAAAGAAACAAAGAAACAAATTAAAGATAGAATAAGAGAAGGTATAAAATCTAGAATGAAAGACATCAAGAAGGAAAAAAATAAGCTAAAGATAGAATGAGAGAAGGTATGAAAGCTAGAATGAAAGACATCAAGAAAGAAAGAAAGAGAAAATAAACTAAAGATAGAATGAGAGAAGGTATTAAAGCTAGAATGAAAGATATCAAGAAAGAAAGAAAGAAAAAACAAACTAAAGACAGAATGAGAGAAGTTATGAAAGCTAGAAGGAAAGACATCAAGAAAGAAAGAAAGAAACTAAAGATAGAATGAGAGAAGGTATGAAACCTAGAATGAAAGATATCCAGAATGAAAGAAAGAAATAAATTAACTAAAGATAGAATGAGAGAAGGTATGAAAGCTAGAATGAAAGCTATTAAGAAAGAAAGAAAGAAAGAAAGAAAGAAAATAAAGATAGAATGAGAGAAGGTATGAAAGCTACAATGAAAGATATCAAGAAAGAAAGAAACAAAGAAAGAAATTAACTAAAGATAGACTGAGAGTAGGAATGAAAGCTAGAATGAAAGACATCAAGAAAGGAAGAAAGAAACTATAGTAAGAATGAGAGAAGGTATGAAAGCTAGAATGAAAGACATCAACAAAGAAAGAAATAAAAATTCTAAAGCTAGAATGAGAGAAGGTATGAATGCTAGAATGAAAGCTATCAAGAAAGAAAGAAACAAAGAAAGAAACTAAAGATAGAATAAGAGAAGGTATAAAATCTAGAATGGAAAACCTCAAGAAAGAAAAAATTAACTAAAGATAGAATGAGAGAAGGTATGAAAGCTAGAATGAAAGACATCAAGAAAGAAAGAAATTAACTATAGATAGAATGAGAGAAGGTATGAAAGTAAGAATTAAAGATATCAAGAAACAAAGAAACAAAGAAAGAAAGAAACTAAAAATAGAAAGAGAGAAGGTATGAAAGCTAGAATGAAAGATATCAAGAATGAAAAAAGGAAAGAAATTAACTAAAGATAGAATGAGAGAAGGTATGAAAGCTACAATGAAAGACATCAAGAAAGAAAGAAAGAAACTATAGATAGAATGAAAGAAGGTATCAATGCTAGAATTAAAGATATCAAGAAACAAAGAAAGAAAGAAAGAAACTAAAGATAGAATGAGAGAATTTATGAAAGCTAGAATGAAAGATATGAAGAATGAAAGAAAGAAATTAACTAAAGAAAGAATGAGAGAAGGTATGAAAGCTAGAATGAAAGAAATAAAGAAAGAAAGAAAGAAAGAAAAGATAGAAGGAGAGAAGGTATGAAAGCTAGAATTAAAGGTATCAAGAAACATAGAAACAAAGAAAGAAAGAAACTAAAGATAGAAAGAGAGAAGGTATGAAACCTAGAATGAAAGATATCAAGAATGAAAAAAAGAAAGAAATTAACTAAAGATAGAATGAGAGAATGTATGAAAGCTAGAATGAAAGACATCAAGAAAGAAAGAAAGAAACCATAGAAAAAATGAAAGAAGGTATCATTGCTAGAATTAAAGATATCAAGAAAAAAGAAACAAACAAAGAAAGAAACTAATGATAGAATGAGGGAAGGTATGAAAGCTAGAATGAAAGACATCAAGAAAGAAAGAAAGAAAGATACTAAAGATAGAATGACAGAAGGTATGAAAGCTAGAATGAAAGATATCAAGAATAAAAGAAAGAAAGAAAGAATTTAAAGATAGAGAGAGAGAAGGTATGAAAGCTAGAATGAAAGATATCAAGAATAAAAGAAAGAAAGAAATTAACTAAAGTTAGAATGAGAGAAAGTATGCAATCTAGAATGAAATAAACAAAGAAAGAAAGAAAGAAACTAAAGATAGAATGAGAGAAGTTATGAAAGCTAGAATGAAAGCTATCAAGAAAGAAAGAAACAAAGAAACAAACTAAAGATAGAATAAGAGAAGGTACAAAATCTAGAATGAAAGAAATCAAGAAAGAAAAAAATAAACTAAAGATAGAATGAGAGAAGGGATAAAAGCTAGAATGATAGACATCAAGAAAGAAAGAAAGAAAGAAATAAACTAAAGATAGAATGAGAGAAGGTATGAAAGGAACAATGAATGATATCAAGAAAGAAAGAGAGAAACTATAGACAGAATGAAAGAAGGTATGAAAGTTAGAATTAAAGATATCAAGAAACAAAGAAAGAAAGAAAGAAAGAAAGAAACTAAAGATAGAATGAGAGAAGGTATGAAACCTAGAATGAAAGATATCAAGAATGAAAGAAAGAAAGAAATTAACTAAAGATAGAATGAGAGAAGGTATGAAAGCTAGAATGAAAGAAAGAAAGAAAGAAAAAAACTAAAGATAGAATGAGAGAAGTTATGAAACCTAGAATGAAAGATATCAAGAATGAAAGAAAGAAAGAAATTAACTACAGATAGAATAAGAGAAGTTTTAAAATCTAGAATGAAAGACCTCAAGAAAGAAAAAATAAACTAAAGAGAGAATGAAAGAAGGTATGAAAGCTAGAATGAAAGACATCAAGAAAGAAAGAAAGAAAAAAATAAACTAAAGATAGAATGAGAGATGGTATGAAAGCTAGAATGAAAGATATCAGGAAAGAAAGAAAGAAAAAAAGAAACTAAAGATAGAGTGAGAGAAGGTATGAAAGCTAGAATGGAAGACATCAAGAAAGAAAGAAAGAAACTATAGGTAGAATGAGAGAAGGTATGAAAGTAAGAGTAAAAGATATCAAGAAACAAAGAAACAAAGAAACAAAGAAAGAAAGAAACTTAAGATAGAATGAGAGAAGGTATGAAACCTAGAATGAAAGATATCAAGAATGAAAGAAAGAAATAAATTAACTAAAGATAGAATGAGAGAAGGTATGAAAGGAACAATGAATGATATCAAGAAAGAAAGAAAGAAACTATAGGTAGAATGAAAGAAGGTATCCATGCTAGAATTAAAGATATCAAGAAACAAATGAACAAAGAATGAAAGAAACTAAAGATAGAATGAGAGAATTTATGAAAGCTTGAATGAAAGACATCAAGAATGAAAGAAAGAAAGAAATTAACTAAAGATAGAATGAGAGAAGGTATGCAAGCTAGAATGAAAGAAATCGAGAAAGAAAGAAATAAACGAAAGATAGAATGAGAGAAGGTATGAAAGCTTCAATGAAAGCTATCAAGAAAGAAAGAAACAAAGAAACAAATTAAAGATAGAATAAGAGAAGGTATAAAATCTAGAATGAAAGACATCAAGAAAGAAAAATATAAGCTAAAGATAGAATGAGAGAAGGTATGAAAGCTAGAATGAAAGACATCAAGAAAGAAAGAAAGAGAAAATAAACTAAAGATAGAATGAGAGAAGGTATGAAAGCTAGAATGAAAGATATCAAGAAAGAAAGAAAGAAAAAACAAACTAAAGACAGAATGAGAGAAGTTATGAAAGCTAGAAGGAAAGACATCAAGAAAGAAAGAAAGAAACTAAAGATAGAATGAGAGAAGGTATGAAAGTTAGAATTAAAGATATCAAGAAAAAAAGAAACAAAGAAAGAAAGAAAGAAAGAAACTAAAGATAGAATGAGAGAAGGTATGAAACCTAGAATGAAAGATATCAAGAATGAAAGAAAGAAAGAAATTTACTAAAGATAGAATGAGAGAAGGTATGAAAGCTAGAATGAAAGCTATTAAGAAAGAAAGAAAGAAAGAAAGAAAGAAACTAAAGATAGAATGAGAGAAGGTATGAAAGCTAGAATGAAAGATATCAAGAAAGAAAGAAACAAAGAAAGAAATTAACTAAAGATAGACTGAGAGTAGGAATGAAAGCTAGAATGAAAGACATCAAGAAAGGAAGAAAGAAACTTTCTTAAGAATGAGAGAAGGTATGAAAGCTAGAATGAAAGACATCAAAAAAGAAAGAAATAAAAATACTAAAGCTAGAATGAAAGAAGGTATGAAATCTAGATTGAAAGACATCAAGAAAGAAAGAAAGAAACTTCAGATTGAATGAATGAAATTATGAAAGCTAGAATGAAAGACATCAAGATAGAAAGGAAGTATGATACCAAAGATAGAATGAGAGAAGGTATGAAACCTAGAATGAAAGATATCAAGAATGAAAGAAAAAATAAATTAACTAAAGATAGAATGAGAGAAGGTATGAAAGGAACAATGAATGATATCAAGAAAGAAAGAAAGAAACTATTGGTAGAATGAAAGAAGGTATCAATGCTAGAATTAAAGATATCAAGACACAAATGAACAAAGAATGAAAGAAACTAAAGATAGAATGAGAGAATTTATGAAAGCTTGAATGAAAGACATCAAGAATGAAAGAAAGAAAGAAATTAACTAAAGATAGAATGAGAGAAGGTATGCAAGCTAGAATGAAAGAAATCGAGAAAGAAAGAAATAAACGAAAGATAGAATGAGAGAAGGTATGAAAGCTTCAATGAAAGCTATCAAGAAAGAAAGAAACCTAGAAGGTATGAAACCTAGAATGAAAGATATCAAGAATGAAAGAAAGAAAGAAATTAACTAAAGATAGAATGAGAGAAGGTATGAAAGCTAGAATGAAAGCTATCAAGAAAGAAAGAAAGAAAGAAAGAAAGAAAATAAAGATAGAATGAGAGAAGGTATGAAAGCTAGAATGAAAGATATCAAGAAAGAAAGAAACAAAGAAAGAAATTAACTAAAGATAGACTGAGAGTAGGAATGAAAGCTAGAATGAAAGACATCAAGAAAGAAAGAAAGAAACTATAGATAGAATGAGAGGAGGTATGAAACCTAGAATGAAAGATATCAAGAATGAAAAAGAAAGAAATTAACTAAAGATAGAATGAGAGAAGGTATGAAAGCTAGAATGAAAGATATCAAGAATGAAAGAAAGAAAGAAATTAACTAAAGCTAGAATGAGAGAAGGTATGAAAGCTGGAATGAACAACATCAAGAAAGAAAGAAAGAAACTATAGATAGAATGAAAGAAGGTATCAAAGCTAGAATGAAAGACATCAAGAAAGAAAGAAAGAAAAATATAAACTTAAGATAGAATGAGAGAAGGTATGCAAGCTAGAATGAAAGAAAGAAAGAAAGAAAGAAACTAAAGATAGAATGAGAGAAGGTATGAAAGCTAGAATTAAAGGTATCAAGAAACATAGAAACAAAGAAAGAAAGAAACTAAAGATAGAAAGAGAGAATGTATGAAACCTAGAATGAAAGATATCAAGAATGAAAGAAAGAAAGAAATTAACTACAGATAGAATAAGAGAAGGTATAAAATCTAGAATGAAAGACCTCAAGAAAGAAAAAATAAACTAAAGGGAGAATGAGAGAAGGTATGAAAGCTAGAATGAAAGACATCAAGAAAGAAAGAAAGAAAAAAATAAACTAAAGATAGAATGAGAGATGGTATGAAAGCTAGAATGAAAGATACCAAGAAAGAAAGAAAGAAAGAAAGAAACTAAAGATAGAGTGAGAGAAGGTATGAAAGCTAGAATGAAAGACATCAAGAAAGAAAGAAAGAAACTATAGATAGAATGAGAGAAGGTATGAAAGTAAGAATAAAAGATATCAAGAAACAAAGAAATAAAGAAAGAAAGAAAGAAAGAAACTAAAGATAGAATGAGAGAAGGTATGAAACCTAGAATGAAAGACATCAAGAATGAAAGAAAGAAAGAAATTAACTAAAGATAGAATGAGAGAAGGTATGCAAGCTAGAATGAAAGAAATCAAGAAAGAAAGAAAGAAACTAAAGATAGAATGAGAGAACGTATGAAAGCTAAAATGAAAGATATCAAGAAACAAAGAAACAAAGAAAGAAATAAACTAAAGATAGAAAGAGAGAAGGTATGAAAGCTAGAATGAAAGCTATCAAGAAAGAAAGACACAAAGAAACAAACTAAAGATAGAATAAGAGAAGGTATAAAATCTAGAATGAAGGACATCAAGAAAGAAAAAAATAAGCTAAAGATAGAATGAGAGATGGTATGAAAGCAAGAATGAAAGATATCAAGAAAGAAAGAAAGAAAGAAACTAAAGATAGAGTGAGAGAAGGAATGAAAGCTAGAATGAAAGACATCAAGAAAGAATGAAAGAAACTATAGATAGAATGAGAGATGGTATGAAAGTAAGAATAAAAGATATCAAGAAACAAAGAAACAAAGAAACAAAGAAAGAAAGAAACTAAAGATAGAATGAGAGATGGTATGAAAGTAAGAATAAAAGATATCAAGAAACAAAGAAACAAAGAAACAAAGAAAGAAAGAAACTAAAGATAGAATGAGAGAAGGTATGAAACCTAGAATGAAAGATATCAAGAATGAAATAAATAAATAAATTAACTAAAGATAGAATGAGAGAAGGTATGAAAGGAACAATGAATGATATCAAGAAAGAAAGAAAGAAACTATAGATAGAATGAAAGAAGGTATCAATGCTAGAATTAAAGATATCAAGAAACAAAGAAACAAAGAAAGAAAGAAACTAAAGATAGAATGAGAGAATTTATGAAAGCTTGAATGAAAGACATCAAGAATGAAAGAAAGAAAGAAATTAACTAAAGATAGAATGAGAGAAGGTATGAAAGCTAGAATGAAAGACATCAAGAAAGAAAGAAAGAAACTATAGATAGAATGAAAGAAGGTATCAAAGCTAGAATGAAGGAAAGAAAGAAAGAAAGAAACTAAAGATAGAATAAGAGAAGGTATAAAATCTAGATTGAAAGACCTCAAGAAAGAAAAAATAAACTAAATATAGAATGAGAGAAGGTATGAAAGCTAGAATGAAAGACATCAAGAAAGAAAGAAAGAAAAATATAAACTAAAGATAGAATGAGAGAAGGTATGAAAGCTAGAATGAAAGCTATCAAGAAAGAAAGAAAGAAAGAAACTAATGATAGAATGAGAGAAGGTATGAAAGCTAGAATGAAAGACATCAAGAAAGAAAGAAAGAAAGAAAGAAAGAAAGAAAGAAAGAAACTAAAGATAGAATGAGAGAAGGTATGAAACCTAGAATGAAAGATATCAAGAATGAAAGAAAGAAAGAAATTAACTAAAGATAGAATGAGAGAAGGTATGAAAGCTAGAATGAAAGCTATCAAGAAAGAAAGAAAGAAAGAAAGAAAGAAAATAAAGATAGAATGAGAGAAGGTATGAAAGCTAGAATGAAAGATATCAAGAAAGAAACAAAGAAAGAAATTAACTAAAGATAGACTGAGAGTAGGAATGAAAGCTATAATGAAAGACATCAAGAAAGAAAGAAAGAAACTATAGATAGAATGAGAGAAGGTATGAAAGCTAGAATTAAAGATATCAAGAAACAAAGAAACAAAGAAAGAAAGAAAGAAACTAAAGATAGAATGAGAGAAGGTATGAAAGCTAGAATGAAAGATATCAAGAATGAAAGAAAGAAAGAAATTAACTAAAGCTAGAATGAGAGAAGGTATGAAAGCTGGAATGAACGACATCAAGAAAGAAAGAAAGAAACTATAGATAGAATGAAAGAAGGTATCAAAGCTAGAATGAAAGACATCAAGAAAGAAAGAAAGAAAAATATAAACTAAAGATAGAATGAGAGATGGTATGCAAGCTAGAATGAAAGAAAGAAAGAAAGAAACTAAAGATAGAATGAGAGAAGGTATGAAAGCTAGAATTAAAGGTATCAAGAAACATAGAAACAAAGAAAGAAAGAAACTAAAGATAGAAAGAGAGAAGGTATGAAACCTAGAATGAAAGATATCAAAAATGAAAGAAAGAAAGAAATTAACTACATATAGAATAAGAGAAGGTATAAAATCTAGAATGAAAGACCTCAAGAAAGAAAAAATAAACTAAAGAGAGAATGAGAGAAGGTATGAAAGCTAGAATGAAAGCTATCAAGAAAGAAAGAAAGAAAGAAACTAATGATAGAATGAGAGAAGGTATGAAAGCTAGAATGAAAGACATCAAGAAAGAAAGAAAGAAAGAAAGAAAGAAAGAAAGAAAGAAAGAAACTAAAGATAGAATGAGAGAAGGTATGAAACCTAGAATGAAAGACATCAAGAAAGAAAGAAAGAAACTATAGATAAAATGAGAGAAGGTATGAAAGTAAGAATAAAAGATATCAAGAAACAAAGAAACAAAGAAAGAAACTAAAGATAGAATGAGAGAAGGTATGAAACCTAGAATGAAAGATATCAAGAATGAAAGAAAGAAAGAAATTAACTAAAGATAGAATGAGAGAAGGTATGAAAGGAACAATGAATGATATCAAGAAAGAAAGAAAGAAACTATAGGTAGAATGAAAGAAGGTATCAATGCTAGAATTAAAGATATCAAGAAACAAATAAACAAAGATTGAAAGAAACTAAAGATAGAATGAGAGAATTTATGAAAGCTAGAACGAAAGAAATCAAGAAAGAAAGAAATTAACTAAAGTTAGAATGAGAGAAGGTATGAAAACTAGAATGAAAGATATCAAGAAACAAAGAAACAAAGAATGAAATAAACTAAAGATAGAATGAGAGAAGGTATGAAAGCTAGAATGAAAGACATCAAGAAAGAAAGAAAGAAAAAATAAACTAAAGATAGAATGAGAGAAGGTATGAAAGCTAGAATGAAAGATATCAAGAAAGAAAGAAAGAAAAAACAAACTAAAGATAGAATGACAGAAGGTATGAAAAATAGAAGGAAATACATCTAGAAAGAAAGAAAGAAACTAAAGATAGAATGAGAGAAGGTATGAAAGTTAGAATTAAAGATATCAAGAAAAAAAGAAACAAAGAAAGAAAGAAAGAAAGAAATTAAAGATAGAATGAGAGAAGGTATGAAACCTAGAATGAAAGATATCAAGAATGAAACAAAGAAAGAAATTAACTAAAGATAGAATGAGAGAAGGTATGAAAGCTAGAATGAAAGCTATCAAGAAAGAAAGAAAGAAAGAAAGAAACTAAAGATAGAATGAGAGAAGGTATGAAAGCTAGAATGAAAGCTATTAAGAAAGAAAGAAAGAAAGAAAGAAACTAAAGATAGAATGAGAGAAGGTATGAAAGCTAGAATGAAAGATATCAAGAAAGAAAGAAAGAAAGAAAGAAAGAAAGAAAGAAACTAAAGATAGAGTGAGAGAAGGTATGAAAGCTAGAATGAAAGACATCAAGAAAGGAAGAAAGAAACTATAGTAAGACTGAGAGAAGGTATGAAAGCTAGAATGAAAGATATCAAGAAAGAAAGAAAGAAAGAAAGAAAGAAAGAAAGAAACTAAAGATAGAATGAGAGAAGTTATGAAAGTAAGAATAAAAGATATAAAGAAACAAAGAAATAAAGAAACAAAGAAAGAAAGAAACTAAAGATAGAATGAGAGAAGGTATGAAAGCTAGAATGAAAGCTATTAAGAAAGAAAGAAAGAAAGAAAGAAACTAAAGATAGAATGAGAGAAGGTATGAAAGCTAGAATGAAAGACATCAAGAAAGAAAGAAAGAAACTATAGATAGAATGAGAGAAGTTATGAAAGTAAGAATAAAAGATATAAAGAAACAAAGAAATAAAGAAACAAAGAAAGAAAGAAACTAAAGATAGAATGAGAGAAGGTATGAAACCTAGAATGAAAGATATCAAGAATGAAAGAAAGAAATAAATTAAATAAAGATAGAATGAGAGAAGGTATGAAAGGAACAACGAATGATATCAAGAAAGAAAGATAGAAACTACAGGTAGAATGAAAGAAGGTATCAATGCTAGAATTAAAGATATCAAGAAACAAATAAACAAAGAATGAAAGAAACTAAAGATAGAATGAGAGAATTTATGAAAGCTTGAATGAAAGACATCAAGAATGAAAGAAAGAAAGAAATTAACTAAAGATAGAATGAGAGAAGGTATGCAAGCCAGAATGAAAGAAATCAAGAAAGAAAGAAACTAAAGATAGAATGAGAGAAGGTATGAAAGCAAGAATGAAAGATATCAAGAAACAAAGAAACAAAGAAAGAAATAAACTAAAGATAGAAAGAGAGAAGGTATGAAAGCTAGAATGAAAGCTATCAAGAAAGAAAGAAACAAAGAAACAAACTAAAGATAGAATAAGAGAAGGTATAAAATCTAGAATGAAGGACATCAAGAAAGAAAAAAATAAGCTAAAGATTGAATGAGAGATGGTATGAAACCTAGAATGAAAGATATCAAGAATGATAGAAAGAAAGAAATTAACTAAAGATAGAATGAGAGAAGGTATGAAAGTTAGAATTAAAGATATCAAGAAAAAAAGAAACAAAGAAAGAAACAAAGAAAGAAACTAAAGATAGAATGAGAGAAGGTATGAAACCTAGAATGAAAGATATCAAGAATGAAAGAAAGAAAGAAAGAAACTAAAGATAGAATGAGAGAAGGTATGAAAGCTAGAATTAAAGATATCAAGAAACAAAGAAACAAAGAAAGAAATTAACTAAAGATAGACTGAGAGTAGGAATGAAAGCTAGAATGAAAGACATCAAGAAAGGAAGAAAGAAACTATAGTAAGAATGAGAGAAGGTATGAAAGCTAGAATGAAAGACATCAACAAAGAAAGAAATAAAAATACTAAAGCTAGAATGAGAGAAGGTATGAAATCTAGATTGAAAGACATCAAGAAAGAAAGAAAGAAACTTCAGATTGAATGAATGAAATTATGAAAGCTAGAATGAAAGACATCAAGAAAGGAAGGAAGAAAGATACCAAAGATAGAATGAGAGAAGGTATGAAAGCTAGAATGAAAGCTATCAAGAAAGAATGAAAGAAACAAATAAACAAACTAAAGATAGAATAGAGAAGGTATAAAAGGAATAATGAAAGATATCACGAAAGAAAGAAAGAAACTAAAATAGATTGAGAGAATGTATGAAAGCTAGAATGAAAGACATCATGAAAGAAAGGAAGAAAGATACCAAAGATAGAATGAGAGAAGGTATGAAAACTAAAATGAAAGATATCAAGAATGAAAGAAACAAAGAAACAAGCTAAAGATAGAATAAGAGAAGGTATAAAATCTAGAATGAACGACATCAAGAAAGAAAAAAATAAGCTAAAGATAGAATGAGAGATGGTATGAAACCTAGAATGAAAGATATCAAGAATGAAAGAAAGAAAGAAATTAACTAAAGATAGAATGAGAGAAGGTATGAAAGTTAGAATTAAAGATATCAAGAAAAAAAGAAACAAAGAAAGAGAGAAAGAAAGAAACTAAATATAGAATGAGAGAAGGTATGAAACCTAGAATGAAAGATATCAAGAATGAAAGAAAGAAAGAAATTAACTAAAGATAGAATGAGAGAAGGTATGAAAGCTAGAATGAAAGCTATAAAGAAAGAAAGAAAGAAAGACAGAAAGAAACTAAAGATAGAATGAGAGAAGGTATGAAAGCTAGAATTAAAGATATCAAGAAAAAAAAAACAAAGAAAGAAATTAACTAAAGATAGACTGAGAGTAGGAATGAAAGCTAGAATGAAAGACATCAAGAAAGGAAGAAAGAAACTATAGTAAGAATGAGAGAAGGTATGAAATCTAGAATGAAAGACATCAACAAAGAAAGAAATAAAAATACTAAAGCTAGAATGAGAGAAGGTATGAAATCTAGATTGAAAGACATCAAGAAAAAAAGAAAGAAACTTCAGATTGAATGAATGAAATTATGAAAGCTAGAATGAAAGACATCAAGAAAGAAAGGAAGAAAGATACCAAAGATAGAATGAGAGAAGGTATGAAAGCTAGAATGAAAGCTATCAAGAAAAAATGAAAGAAACAAATTAACAAACTAAAGATAGAATAGAGAAGGTATAAAAGGAGTAATGAAAGATATCACGAAAGAAAGAAAGAAACTAAAATAGATTGAGAGAATGTATGAAAGCTAGAATGAAAGACATCAAGAAAGAAAGGAAGAAAGATTCCAAAGATAGAATGAGAGAAGGTATGAAAACTAAAATGAAAGATATCAAGAATGAAAGAAAGAAAGAAATTAACAAATTATAGAATGAGAGAAGGTATGAAAGGAATAATGAAAGATATCAAGAAAGAAAGAAAGAAAGAAACTAAAATAGAATGAGAGAAGGTATGAAAGCTAGAATGAAATATATCAAGAAAGAAAGAAATAAACTAAAGATAGAATGAGAGAAGGTATGAAAGCTAGAATGAAAGACATCAAAAAAGAAAGAAATAAAGATACTAAACCTAGAATTAGAGAAGGTATGAAAGCTGTAATGAAAGACATCAAGAAAGAAAGAAAGACCGATACTAAAGCTTGAATGAGAGATGGTATGAAAGCTAGAATGAAAGACATCAAGAAAGAAAGATAGAAACTATAGATAGAATGAGAGAAGGTATGAAAGCTAGAATTAAAGATCTCAAGAAACAAAGAAACAAACAAAGAAAGAAAATAAAGATAGAATGAGGGAAGGTATGAAAGCTAGAATGACAGACATCAAGAATGAAAGAAAGTAACTATAGATAGAATGAGAGAAGGTATGAAAGCTAGAATGAAAGATATCAAGAAACATAGAAACAAATAAAGAAACAAAATAAAGGTAGAATTACGGAAGGTATGAAAGCTAGAATGAAAGACATCAAGAAAGAAAGAAAGAAAGATACTAAAGATAGAATGAGAGAAGGTATGAAAGCTAGTATGAAAGATATCAAGAATTAAAGAAAGAAAGAAATTAACTAAAGATAGAATGAGAGAAGGTATGAAAGCTAGAATGAAAGACATCAAGAAAGAAAGAAAGAAAGAAAGAAAGAAAGAAAATAAAGATAGAATGAGAGAAGGTATGAAAGCTAGAATGAAAGATATCAAGAAAGAAAGAAACAAAGAAAGAAATTAACTAAAGATAGACTGAGAGTAGGAATGAAAGCTAGAATGAAAGACATCAAGAAAGAAAGAAAGAAACTAAAGATAGAATGAGAGAAGGAATGAAAGCTAGAATGAAAGATATCAAGAATGAAAGAAAGAAAGAAATTAACTAAAGCTAGAATGAGAGAAGGTATGAAAGCTGGAATGAACGACATCAAGAAAGAAAGAAAGAAACTATAGATAGAATGAAAGAAGGTATCAAAGCTAGAATGAAAGACATCAAGAAAGAAAGAAAGAAAAATGTAAACTAAAGATAGAATGAGAGAAGGTATGCAAGCTAGAATGAAAGAAAGAAAGAAAGAAAGAAACTAAAGATAGAATGAGAGAAGGTATGAAAGCTAGAATTAAAGGTATCAAGAAACATAGAAACAAAGAAAGAAAGAAACTAAGGATAGAAAGAGAGAAGGTATGAAACCTAGAATGAAAGATATCAAGAATGAAAGAAAGAAAGAAATTAACAACAGATAGAATAAGAGAAGGTATAAAATCTAGAATGAAAGACCTCATGAAAGAAAAAATAAACTAAAGAGAGAATGAGAGAAGGTATGAAAGCTAGAATGAAAGACATCAAGAAAGAAAGAAAGAAAAAAATAAACTAAAGATAGAATGAGAGATGGAATGAAAGCTAGAATGAAAGATATCAAGAAAGAAAGATAGATAGAAAGAAAGAAACTAAAGATAGAGTGAGAGAAGGTATGAAAGTTGAATGAAAGACATCAAGAAAGAAAGAAAGAAACTATAGATAGAATGAGAGAAGGTATGAAAGTAAGAATAAAAGATATCAAGAAACAAAGAAACAAAGAAAGAAACTAAAGATAGAATGAGAGAAGGTATGAAACCTAGAATGAAAGACATCAAGAATGAAAGAAAGAAAGAAATTAACTAAAGATAGAATGAGAGAAGGTATGCAAGCTAGAATGAAAGAAATCAAGAAAGAAAGAAATTAACTAAAGATAGAATGAGAGAAGGTATGAAAGCTAGAATGAAAGCTATCAAGAAAGAAAGAAACAAAGAAAGAAATAAACTAAAGATAGAAAGAGAGAAGGTATGAAAACTAGAATGAAAGCTATCAAGAAAGAAAGAAACAAAGAAACAAATTAAAGATAGAATAAGAGAAGGTATAAAATCTAGAATGAAAGACATCAAGAAAGAAAAATATAAGCTAAAGATAGAAGGAGAGAAAGTATGAAAGCTAGAATGAAAGACATCAAGAAAGAAAGAAAGAGAAAATAAACTAAAGATAGAATGAGAGAAGGTATGAAAGCTAGAATGAAAGATATCAAGAAAGAAAGAAAGAAAAAACAAACTAAAGAGAGAATGAGAGAAGTTATGAAAGCTAGAAGGAAAGACATCAAGAAAGAAAGAAAGAAACTAAAGATAGAATGAGAGAAGGTATGAAAGTTAGAATTAAAGATATCAAGAAAAAAAGAAACAAAGAATGATAGAAAGAAAGAAACTAAAGATAGAATGAGAGAAGGTATGAAACCTAGAATGAAAGATATCAAGAATGAAAGAAAGAAAGAAATTAACTAAAGATAGAATGAGAGAAGGTATGAAAGCTAGAATGAAAGATATCAAGAAAGAAAGAAACAAAGAAAGAAATTAACTAAAGATAGACTGAGAGTAGGAATGAAAGCTAGAATGAAAGACATCAAGAAAGGAAGAAAGAAACTATAGTAAGAATGAGAGAAGGTATGAAAGCTAGAATGAAAGACATCAAAAAAGAAAGAAATAAAAATACTAAAGCTAGAATGAAAGAAGGTATGAAATCTAGATTGAAGGACATCAAGAAAGAAGAAAGAAACTTCAGATTGAATGAATGAAATTATGAAAGCTAGAATGAAAGACATCAAGAAAGAAAGGAAGTATGATACCAAAGATAGAATGAGAGAAGGTATGAAAGCTAGAATGAAAGCTATCAAGAAAGAATGAAAGAAACAAATAAACAAACTAAAGATAGAATAGAGAAGGTATAAAAGGAATAATGAAAGATATCACGAAAGAAAGAAAGAAACTAAAATAGATTGAGAGAATGTATGAAAGCTAGAATGAAAGACATCAAGAAAGAAAGGAAGAAAGATACCAAAGATAGAATGAGAGAAGGTATGAAAACTAAAATGAAAGATATCAAGAATGAAAGAAAGAAAGAAATTAACAAATGATAGAATGAGAGAAGGTATGAAAGGAATGATGAAAGATATCAAGAAAGAAAGAAAGAAAGAAACTAAAATAGAATGAGAGAAGGTATGAAAGCTAGAATGAAATATATCAAGAAAGAAAGAAGTAAACTAAAGATAGAATGAGAGAAGGTATGAAAGCTAGAATGTAAGACATCAAGAAAGAAAGAAATAAAGATACTAAACCTAGAATGAGAGAAGGTATGAAAGCTGTAATGAAAAACATCAAGAAAGAAAGACAGAACGATACTAAAGCTTGAATGAGAGATGGTATGAAAGCTAGAATGAAAGACATCAAGAAAGAAAGATAGAAACTATAGATAGAATGAGAGAAGGTATGAAAGCTAGAATTAAAGATATCAAGAAACAAAGAAACATGGAAAGAAAGAAACTAAAAATAGAATGAGAGAAGGTATGAAAGGAACAATGAATGATATCAAGAAAGAAAGAAACAAAGAAAGAAATAAACTAAAGATAGAAAGAGAGAAGGTATGAAAGCTAGAATGAAAGCTATCAAGAAAGAAAGAAACAAAGAAACAAACTAAAGATAGAATAAGAGAAGGTATAAAATCTAGAATGAAGGACATCAATAAAGAAAAAAATAAGCTAAAGATAGAATGAGAGATGGTATGAAAGCTAGAATGAAAGATATCAAGAAAGAAAGAAAGAAAGAAAGAAACTAAAGATAGAGTGAGAGAAGGTATGAAAGCTAGAATGAAAGACATCAAGAAAGAAAGAAAGAAACTATAGATAGAATGAGAGAAGGTATGAAAGTAAGAATAAAAGATATCAAGAAACAAAGAAACAAAGAAACAAAGAAAGAAAGAAACTAAAGATAGAATGAGAGAAGGTATGAAACCTAGAATGAAAGATATCAAGAATGAAAGAAATAAATAAATTAACTAAAGATAGAATGAGAGAAGGTATGAAAGGAACAATGAATGATATAAAGAAAGAATGAAAGAAACTATAGATAGAATGAAAAAATTTATCAATGCTAGAATTAAAGATATCAAGAAACAAAGAAACAAAGAAAGAAAGAATCTGAAGATAGAATGAGGGAATTTATGAAAGCTTGAATGAAAGACATCAAGAATGAAAGAAAGAAAGAAATTAACTAAAGATAGAATGAGAGAAGGTATGCAAGCTAGAATGAAAGAAATCAAGAAAGAAAGAAAGAAACGAAAGATAGAATGAGAGAAGGTATGAAAGCTAGAATGAAAGACATCAAGAAAGAAAAAAATAAGCTAAAGATAGAATGAGAGAAGGTATGAAAGCTAGAATGAAAGACATCAAGAAAAAGAAAGAGAAAATAAACTAAAGATAGAATGAGAGAAGGTATGAAAGCTAGAATGAAAGATATCAAGAAAGAAAGAAAGAAAAAAGAAACAAAAGACAGAATGAGAGAAGTTATGAAAGCTAGAAGGAAAGACATCAAGAAAGAAAGAAAGAAACTAAAGATAGAATGAGAGAAGTTATGAAAGTTAGAATTAAAGATATCAAGAAAAAAAGAAACAAAGAAAGAAAGAAAGAAAGAAACTAAAGATAGAATGAGAGAAGGTATGAAACCTAGAATGAAAGTTATCAAGAATGAAAGAAAGAAAGAAATTAACTAAAGATAGAATGAGAGAAGGTATGAAAGCTAGAATGAAAGCTATTAAGAAAGAAAGAATGAAAGAAAGAAAGAAACTAAAGATAGAACGAGAGAAGGTATGAAAGCTAGAATGAAAGATATCAAGAAAGAAGGAAACAAAGAAAGAAATTAACTAAAGATAGACTGAGAGTAGGAATGAAAGCTAGAATGAAAGACATCAAAAAAGGAAGAAAGAAACTATAGTAAGAATGAGAGAAGGTATGAAAGCTAGAATGAAAGACATCAAAAAAGAAAGAAAGAAAAATACTAAAGCTAGAATGAAAGAAGGTATGAAATCTAGATTGAAAGACATCAAGAAAGAAAGAAAGAAACTTCAGATTGAATGAATGAAATTATGAAAGCTAGAATGAAAGACATCAAGAAAGAAAGGAAGTAAGATACCAAAGATAGAATGAGAGAAGGTATGAAAGCTAGAATGAAAGCTATCAAGAAAGAATGAAAGAAACAAATAAACAAACTAAAGATAGAATAGAGAAGGTATAAAAGGAATAATGAAAGATATCACGAAAGAAAGAAACTAAAATAGATTGAGAGAATGTATGAAAGCTAGAATGAAAGACATCAAGAAAGAAAGGAAGAAAGATACCAAAGATAGAATGAGAGAAGGTATGAAAACTAAAATGAAAGATATCAAGAATGAAAGAAAGAAAGAAATTAAAAAATGATAGAATGAGAGAAGGTATGAAAGGAATGATGAAAGATATCAAGAAAGAAAGAAAGAAAGAAACTAAAATAGAATGAGAGAAGGTATGAAAGCTAGAATGAAATATATCAAGAAAGAAAGAAATAAACTAAAGATAGAATGAGAGAAGGTATGAAAGCTAGAATGAAAGACATCAAGAAAGAAAGAAACTAAAGATAGAATGAGAGAAGGTATGAAAGCTAGAATGAAAGATATCAAGAAACAAAGAAATAAATAAATTAAAGATAGAAAGAGAGAAGGTATGAAAGCTAGAATGAAAGCTATCAAGAAAGAAAGAAACAAAGAAACAAATTAAAGATAGAATAAGAGAAGGTATAAAATCTAGAATGAAGGACATCAAGAAAGAAAAAAATAAGCTAAAGATAGAATGAGAGAAGGTATGAAAGCTAGAATGAAAGACATCAAGAAAGAAAGAAAGAAAAAATAAACTAAAGATAGAATGAGAGAAGGTATGAAATATAGAATGAAAGATATCAAGAAAGAAAGAAAGAAAAAACAAACTAAAGACAGAATGAGAGAAGTTATGAAAGCTAGAAGGAAAGACATCAAGAAAGAAAGAAAGAAACTAAAGATAGAATGAGAGAAGGTATGAAAGTTAGAATTAAAGATATCAAGAAAAAAAGAAACAAAGAAAGAAAGAAACTAAAGATAGAATGAGAGAAGGTATGCAAGCTAGAATGAAAGAAAGAAAGAAAGAAAGAAACTAAAGATAGAATGAGAGAAGGTATGAAAGCTAGAATTAAAGGTATCAAGAAACATAGAAACAAAGAAAGAAAGAAACTAAGGATAGAAAGAGAGAAGGTATGAAACCTAGAATGAAAGATATCAAGAATGAAAGAAAGAAAGAAATTAACTAAAGATAGAATGAGAGAAGGTATGAAAGCTAGAATGAAAGCTATTGAGAAAGAAAGAAAGAAACTAAAGATAGAATGTGAGAAGGTATGAAAGCTAGAATGAAAGATATCAAGAAAGAAAGAAACAAAGAAAAAAATTAACTAAAGATAGACTGAGAGTAGGAATGAAAGCTAGAATGAAAGACATCAAGAAAGGAAGAAATAAACTAAATATAGAATGAGAGAAGGTATGAAAGCTAGAATGAAAGACATCAAGAAAGAAAGAAAGAAAAATATAAACTAAAGATAGAATGAGAGAAGGTATGAAAGCTAGAATGAAAGCTATCAAGAAAGAAAGAAAGAAAGAAACTAATGATAGAATGAGAGAAGGTATGAAAGCTAGAATGAAAGACATCAAGAAAGAAAGAAAGAAAGATAGAAAGAAAGAAATTAACAAATGATAGAATGAGTGAAGGTATGAAAGGAATAATGAAAGATATCAAGAAAGAAAGAAAGAAAGACACTAAAATAGAATGAGAGAAGTTATGAAAGCTAGAATGAAATATATCAAGAAAGAAAGAAATAAACTAAAGATAGAATGAGAGACGGTATGAAAGCTAGAATGAAAGACATCAAGAAAGAAAGAAACTAAAGATAGAATGAGACAAGGTATGAAACCTAGAGTGAAAGATATCAAGAAAGAAACAAACAAAGAAAGAAAGAAGCTAATGAAAGAATGAGAGAAGGTATGAAAGCTAGAATGAAAGACATCAACAAAGAAAGAAATAAAGATACTAAACCTAGAATAAGGGAAGGTATGAAAGCTGTAATGAAAGACATCAAGAAAGAAAGAAAGAACGATACTAAAGCTTGAAAGAGAGATGGTATGAAAGCTAGAATGAAAGACATCAAGAAAGAAAGATAGAAACTATAGATAGAATGAGAGAAGGTATGAAAGCTAGAATTAAAGATATCAAGAAACAAAGAAACATGGAAAGAAAGAAACTAAAAATAGAATGAGAGAAGGTATGAAAGGAACAATGAATGATATCAAGAAAGAAAGAAAGAAACTATAGGTAGAATGAAAGAAGGTATCAATGCTAGAATTAAAGATATCAAGAAACAAATAAACAAAGAATGAAATTAACTAAAGATAGAATGAGAGAAGGTATGCAAGCTAGAATGAAAGAAATCAAGAAACAAAGAAACAAAGAAAGAAATAAACTAAAGATAGAAAGAGAGAAGGTATGAAAGCTCGAATGAAAGCTATCAAGAAAGAAAGAAACAAAAAACAAATTAAAGATAGAATAACTGAAGGTATAAAATCTAGAATGAAGGACATCAAGAAAGAAAAAAATAAGCTAAAGATAGAATGAGAGATGGTATGAAAGCAAGAATGAAAGATATCAAGAAAGAAAGAAAGAAAGAAAGAAAGAAACTAAAGATAGACTGAGAGTAGGAATGAAAGCTAGAATGAAAGACATCAAGAAAGAAAGAAAGAAACTATAGATAGAATGAGAGAAGGTATGAAAGCTAGAATTAAAGATATCAAGAAACAAAGAAACAAAGAAAGAAAGAAAGAAACTAAAGATAGAATGAGAGAAGGTATGAAAGCTAGAATTAAAGATATCAAGAAACAAAGAAACATGGAAAGAAAGAAACTAAAAATAGAATGAGAGAAGGTATGAAAGGAACAATGAATGATATCAAGAAAGAAAGAAACAAAGAAAGAAATAAACTAAAGATAGAAAGAGAGAAGGTATGAAAGCTAGAATGAAAGCTATCAAGAAAGAAAGAAACAAAGAAACAAACTAAAGATAGAATAAGAGAAGGTATAAAATCTAGAATGAAGGACATCAATAAAGAAAAAAATAAGCTAAAGATAGAATGAGAGATGGTATGAAAGCTAGAATGAAAGATATCAAGAAAGAAAGAAAGAAAGAAAGAAACTAAAGATAGAGTGAGAGAAGGTATGAAAGCTAGAATGAAAGACATCAAGAAAGAAAGAAAGAAACTATAGATAGAATGAGAGAAGGTATGAAAGTAAGAATAAAAGATATCAAGAAACAAAGAAACAAAGAAACAAAGAAAGAAAGAAACTAAAGATAGAATGAGAGAAGGTATGAAACCTAGAATGAAAGATATCAAGAATGAAAGAAATAAATAAATTAACTAAAGATAGAATGAGAGAAGGTATGAAAGGAACAATGAATGATATAAAGAAAGAATGAAAGAAACTATAGATAGAATGAAAAAATTTATCAATGCTAGAATTAAAGATATCAAGAAACAAAGAAACAAAGAAAGAAAGAATCTGAAGATAGAATGAGGGAATTTATGAAAGCTTGAATGAAAGACATCAAGAATGAAAGAAAGAAAGAAATTAACTAAAGATAGAATGAGAGAAGGTATGCAAGCTAGAATGAAAGAAATCAAGAAAGAAAGAAAGAAACGAAAGATAGAATGAGAGAAGGTATGAAAGCTAGAATGAAAGACATCAAGAAAGAAAAAAATAAGCTAAAGATAGAATGAGAGAAGGTATGAAAGCTAGAATGAAAGACATCAAGAAAAAGAAAGAGAAAATAAACTAAAGATAGAATGAGAGAAGGTATGAAAGCTAGAATGAAAGATATCAAGAAAGAAAGAAAGAAAAAAGAAACAAAAGACAGAATGAGAGAAGTTATGAAAGCTAGAAGGAAAGACATCAAGAAAGAAAGAAAGAAACTAAAGATAGAATGAGAGAAGTTATGAAAGTTAGAATTAAAGATATCAAGAAAAAAAGAAACAAAGAAAGAAAGAAAGAAAGAAACTAAAGATAGAATGAGAGAAGGTATGAAACCTAGAATGAAAGTTATCAAGAATGAAAGAAAGAAAGAAATTAACTAAAGATAGAATGAGAGAAGGTATGAAAGCTAGAATGAAAGCTATTAAGAAAGAAAGAATGAAAGAAAGAAAGAAACTAAAGATAGAACGAGAGAAGGTATGAAAGCTAGAATGAAAGATATCAAGAAAGAAGGAAACAAAGAAAGAAATTAACTAAAGATAGACTGAGAGTAGGAATGAAAGCTAGAATGAAAGACATCAAAAAAGGAAGAAAGAAACTATAGTAAGAATGAGAGAAGGTATGAAAGCTAGAATGAAAGACATCAAAAAAGAAAGAAAGAAAAATACTAAAGCTAGAATGAAAGAAGGTATGAAATCTAGATTGAAAGACATCAAGAAAGAAAGAAAGAAACTTCAGATTGAATGAATGAAATTATGAAAGCTAGAATGAAAGACATCAAGAAAGAAAGGAAGTAAGATACCAAAGATAGAATGAGAGAAGGTATGAAAGCTAGAATGAAAGCTATCAAGAAAGAATGAAAGAAACAAATAAACAAACTAAAGATAGAATAGAGAAGGTATAAAAGGAATAATGAAAGATATCACGAAAGAAAGAAACTAAAATAGATTGAGAGAATGTATGAAAGCTAGAATGAAAGACATCAAGAAAGAAAGGAAGAAAGATACCAAAGATAGAATGAGAGAAGGTATGAAAACTAAAATGAAAGATATCAAGAATGAAAGAAAGAAAGAAATTAAAAAATGATAGAATGAGAGAAGGTATGAAAGGAATGATGAAAGATATCAAGAAAGAAAGAAAGAAAGAAACTAAAATAGAATGAGAGAAGGTATGAAAGCTAGAATGAAATATATCAAGAAAGAAAGAAATAAACTAAAGATAGAATGAGAGAAGGTATGAAAGCTAGAATGAAAGACATCAAGAAAGAAAGAAACTAAAGATAGAATGAGAGAAGGTATGAAAGCTAGAATGAAAGATATCAAGAAACAAAGAAATAAATAAATTAAAGATAGAAAGAGAGAAGGTATGAAAGCTAGAATGAAAGCTATCAAGAAAGAAAGAAACAAAGAAACAAATTAAAGATAGAATAAGAGAAGGTATAAAATCTAGAATGAAGGACATCAAGAAAGAAAAAAATAAGCTAAAGATAGAATGAGAGAAGGTATGAAAGCTAGAATGAAAGACATCAAGAAAGAAAGAAAGAAAAAATAAACTAAAGATAGAATGAGAGAAGGTATGAAATATAGAATGAAAGATATCAAGAAAGAAAGAAAGAAAAAACAAACTAAAGACAGAATGAGAGAAGTTATGAAAGCTAGAAGGAAAGACATCAAGAAAGAAAGAAAGAAACTAAAGATAGAATGAGAGAAGGTATGAAAGTTAGAATTAAAGATATCAAGAAAAAAAGAAACAAAGAAAGAAAGAAACTAAAGATAGAATGAGAGAAGGTATGCAAGCTAGAATGAAAGAAAGAAAGAAAGAAAGAAACTAAAGATAGAATGAGAGAAGGTATGAAAGCTAGAATTAAAGGTATCAAGAAACATAGAAACAAAGAAAGAAAGAAACTAAGGATAGAAAGAGAGAAGGTATGAAACCTAGAATGAAAGATATCAAGAATGAAAGAAAGAAAGAAATTAACTAAAGATAGAATGAGAGAAGGTATGAAAGCTAGAATGAAAGCTATTGAGAAAGAAAGAAAGAAACTAAAGATAGAATGTGAGAAGGTATGAAAGCTAGAATGAAAGATATCAAGAAAGAAAGAAACAAAGAAAAAAATTAACTAAAGATAGACTGAGAGTAGGAATGAAAGCTAGAATGAAAGACATCAAGAAAGGAAGAAATAAACTAAATATAGAATGAGAGAAGGTATGAAAGCTAGAATGAAAGACATCAAGAAAGAAAGAAAGAAAAATATAAACTAAAGATAGAATGAGAGAAGGTATGAAAGCTAGAATGAAAGCTATCAAGAAAGAAAGAAAGAAAGAAACTAATGATAGAATGAGAGAAGGTATGAAAGCTAGAATGAAAGACATCAAGAAAGAAAGAAAGAAAGATAGAAAGAAAGAAATTAACAAATGATAGAATGAGTGAAGGTATGAAAGGAATAATGAAAGATATCAAGAAAGAAAGAAAGAAAGACACTAAAATAGAATGAGAGAAGTTATGAAAGCTAGAATGAAATATATCAAGAAAGAAAGAAATAAACTAAAGATAGAATGAGAGACGGTATGAAAGCTAGAATGAAAGACATCAAGAAAGAAAGAAACTAAAGATAGAATGAGACAAGGTATGAAACCTAGAGTGAAAGATATCAAGAAAGAAACAAACAAAGAAAGAAAGAAGCTAATGAAAGAATGAGAGAAGGTATGAAAGCTAGAATGAAAGACATCAACAAAGAAAGAAATAAAGATACTAAACCTAGAATAAGGGAAGGTATGAAAGCTGTAATGAAAGACATCAAGAAAGAAAGAAAGAACGATACTAAAGCTTGAAAGAGAGATGGTATGAAAGCTAGAATGAAAGACATCAAGAAAGAAAGATAGAAACTATAGATAGAATGAGAGAAGGTATGAAAGCTAGAATTAAAGATATCAAGAAACAAAGAAACATGGAAAGAAAGAAACTAAAAATAGAATGAGAGAAGGTATGAAAGGAACAATGAATGATATCAAGAAAGAAAGAAAGAAACTATAGGTAGAATGAAAGAAGGTATCAATGCTAGAATTAAAGATATCAAGAAACAAATAAACAAAGAATGAAATTAACTAAAGATAGAATGAGAGAAGGTATGCAAGCTAGAATGAAAGAAATCAAGAAACAAAGAAACAAAGAAAGAAATAAACTAAAGATAGAAAGAGAGAAGGTATGAAAGCTCGAATGAAAGCTATCAAGAAAGAAAGAAACAAAAAACAAATTAAAGATAGAATAACTGAAGGTATAAAATCTAGAATGAAGGACATCAAGAAAGAAAAAAATAAGCTAAAGATAGAATGAGAGATGGTATGAAAGCAAGAATGAAAGATATCAAGAAAGAAAGAAAGAAAGAAAGAAAGAAACTAAAGATAGACTGAGAGTAGGAATGAAAGCTAGAATGAAAGACATCAAGAAAGAAAGAAAGAAACTATAGATAGAATGAGAGAAGGTATGAAAGCTAGAATTAAAGATATCAAGAAACAAAGAAACAAAGAAAGAAAGAAAGAAACTAAAGATAGAATGAGAGAAGGAATGAAAGCTAGAATGAAAGATATCAAGAATGAAAGAAAGAAAGAAATTAACTAAAGCTAGAATGAGAGAAGGTATGAAAGCTGGAATGAACGACATCAAGAAAGAAAGAAAGAAACTATAGATAGAATGAAAGAAGGTATCAAAGCTAGAATGAAAGACATCAAGAAAGAAAGAAAGAAAAATGTAAACTAAAGATAGAATGAGAGAAGGTATGCAAGCTAGAATGAAAGAAAGAAAGAAAGAAAGAAACTAAAGATAGAATGAGAGAAGGTATGAAAGCTAGAATTAAAGGTATCAAGAAACATAGAAACAAAGAAAGAAAGAAACTAAGGATAGAAAGAGAGAAGGTATGAAACCTAGAATGAAAGATATCAAGAATGTAAGAAAGAAAGAAATTAACTACAGATAGAATAAGAGAAGGTATAAAATCTAGAATGAAAGACCTCATGAAAGAAAAAATAAACTAAAGAGAGAATGAGAGAAGGTATGAAAGCTAGAATGAAAGACATCAAGAAAGAAAGAAAGAAAAAAATAAACTAAAGATAGAATGAGAGATGGTATGAAAGCTAGAATGAAAGAAATCAAGAAAGAAAGATAGATAGAAAGAAAGAAACTAAAGATAGAATGAGAGAAGGTATGAAATATAGAATGAAAGATATCAAGAAAGAAAGAAAGAAAAAACAAACTAAAGACAGAATGAGAGAAGTTATGAAAGCTAGAAGGAAAGACATCAAGAAAGAAAGAAAGAAACTAAAGATAGAATGAGAGAAGGTATGAAAGTTAGAATTAAAGATATCAAGAAAAAAAGAAACAAAGAAAGAAAGAAACTAAAGATAGAATGAGAGAAGGTATGAAACCTAGAATGAAAGATATCAAGAATGAAAGAAAGAAAGAAATTAACTAAAGATAGAATGAGAGAAGGTATGAAAGCTAGAATGAAACCTATTAAGAAAGAAAGAAAGAAACTAAAGATAAGATGTGAGAAGGTATGAAAGCTAGAATGAAAGATATCAAGAAAGAAAGAAACAAAGAAAAAAATTAACTAAAGATAGACTGAGAGTAGGAATGAAAGCTAGAATGAAAGACATCAAGAAAGGAAGAAATAAACTAAATATAGAATGAGAGAAGGTATGAAAGCTAGAATGAAAGACATCAAGAAAGAAAGAAAGAAAAATATAAACTAAAGATAGAATGAGAGAAGGTATGAAAGCTAGAATGAAAGCTATCAAGAAAGAAAGAAAGAAAGAAACTAATGATAGAATGAGAGAAGGTATGAAAGCTAGAATGAAAGACATCAAGAAAGAAAGAAAGAAAGATAGAAAGAAAGAAATTAACAAATGATAGAATGAGTGAAGGTATGAAAGGAATAATGAAAGATATCAAGAAAGAAAGAAAGAAAGACACTAAAATAGAATGAGAGAAGTTATGAAAGCTAGAATGAAATATATCAAGAAAGAAAGAAATAAACTAAAGATAGAATGAGAGAAGGTATGAAAGCTAGAATGAAAGACATCAAGAAAGAAAGAAACTAAAGATAGAATGAGACAAGGTATGAAACCTAGAGTGAAAGATATCAAGAAAGAAACAAACAAAGAAAGAAAGAAGCTAATGAAAGAATGAGAGAAGGTATGAAAGCAAGAATGAAAGACATCAACAAAGAAAGAAATAAAGATACTAAACCTAGAATAAGGGAAGGTATGAAAGCTGTAATGAAAGACATCAAGAAAGAAAGAAAGAACGATACTAAAGCTTGAAAGAGAGATGGTATGAAAGCTAGAATGAAAGACATCAAGAAAGAAAGATGGAAACTATAGATAGAATGAGAGAAGGTATGAAAGCTAGAATTAAAGATATCAAGAAACAAAGAAACATGGAAAGAAAGAAACTAAAAATAGAATGAGAGAAGGTATGAAAGGAACAATGAATGATATCAAGAAAGAAAGAAAGAAACTATAGGTAGAATGAAAGAAGGTATCAATGCTAGAATTAAAGATATCAAGAAACAAATAAACAAAGAATGAAATTAACTAAAGATAGAATGAGAGAAGGTATGCAAGCTAGAATGAAAGAAATCAAGAAACAAAGAAACAAAGAAAGAAATAAACTAAAGATAGAAAGAGAGAAGGTATGAAAGCTAGAATGAAAGCTATCAAGAAAGAAAGAAACAAAAAACAAATTAAAGATAGAATAACTGAAGGTATAAAATCTAGAATGAAGGACATCAAGAAAGAAAAAAATAAGCTAAAGATAGAATGAGAGATGGTATGAAAGCAAGAATGAAAGATATCAAGAAAGAAAGAAAGAAAGAAAGAAAGAAACTAAAGATAGAGTGAGAGAAGTTATGAAAGCTAGAATGAAAGACATCAAGAAAGAAAGAAAGAAACTATAGATAGAATGAGAGAAGGTATGAAAGTAAGAATAAAAGATATCAAGAAACAAGAAACAAAGAAACAAAGAAAGAAAGAAATTAAAGATAGAATGAGAGAAGGTATGAAACCTAGAATGAAAGATATCAAGAATGAAATAAATAAATAAATTAACTAAAGATAGAATGAGAGAAGGTATGAAAGGAACAATGAATGATATCAAGAAAGAAAGAAAGAAACTATAGATAGAATGAAAGAAGGTACCAATGCTAGAATTAAAGATATCAAGAAACAAAGAAACAAAGAAAGAAAGAAACTAAAGATAGAATGAGAGAATTTATGAAAGCTTGAATGAAAGACATCAAGAATGAAAGAAAGAAAGAAATTAACTAAAGATAGAATGAGAGAAGGTATGAAAGCTAGAATGAAAGACATCAAGAAAGAAAGAAAGAAACTATAGAAAGAATGAAAGAAGGTATCAAAGCTAGAATGAAAGACATCAAGAAAGAAAGAAAGAAAAATATAAACTAAAGATAGAGTGAGAGAAGGTATGAAAGGTAGAATGAAAGACATCAAGAAAGAAAGAAAGAAACTATAGATAGAATGAAAGAAGGTATCAATGCTAGAATTAAAGATATCAAGAAACAAAGAAACAAAGAAAGAAAGAAACTAAAGATAGAATGAGAGAATTTATGAAAGCTAGAATGAAAGATATCAAGAATGAAAGAAAGAAAGAAATTAACTAAAGATAGAATGAGAGAAGGTATGCAAGCTAGAATGAAAGAAAGAAAGAAAGAAACTAAAGATAGAAAGAGAGAAGGTATGAAACCTAGAATGAAAGATATCAAGAATGAAAGAAAGAAATGAACTACAGATAGAATAAGAGAAGGTATAAAATCTAGAATGAAAGACCTCAAGAAAGAAAAAATAAACTAAATATAGAATGAGAGAAGGTATGAAAGCTAGAATGAAAGACATCAAGAAAGAAAGAAAGAAAAATATAAACTAAAGATAGAATGAGAGAAGGTATGAAAGCTAGAATGAAAGCTATCAAGAAAGAAAGAAAGAAAGAAACTAATGATAGAATGAGAGAAGGTATGAAAGCTAGAATGAAAGACATCAAGAAAGAAAGAAAGAAAGAAAGAAAGAAAGAAACTAAAGATAGAATGAGAGAAGGTATGAAACCTAGAATGAAAGATATCAAGAATGAAAGAAAGAAAGAAATTAACTAAAGATAGAATGAGAGAAGGTATAAAAGCTAAAATGAAAGCTATCAAGAAAGAAAGAAAGAAAGAAAGAAAATAAAGATAGAATGAGAGAAGGTATGAAAGCTAAAATGAAAGATATCAAGAAAGAAAGAAACAAAGAAAGAAATTAACTAAAGATAGACTGAGAGTAGGAATGAAAGCTAGAATGAAAGACATCAAGAAAGAAAAAAAGAAACTATAGATAGAATGAGAGAAGGCATGAAAGCTAGAATTAAAGATATCAAGAAACAAAGAAACAAACAAAGAATGAAAGAAACTAAAATAGAATGAGAGAAGGTATGAAAGCTAGAATGAAAGATATCAAGAATGAAAGAAAGAAAGAAATTAACTAAAGCTAGAATGAGAGAAGGTATGAAAGCTGGAATGAACGACATCAAGAAAGAAAGAAAGAAACTATAGATAGAATGAAAGAAAGTATTCAAGCTATAATGAAAGACATCAAGAAAGAAAGAAAGAAAAATATAAACTAAAGATAGAATGAGAGAAGGTATGCAAGCTAGAATGAAAGAAAGAAAGAAAGAAAGAAACTAAAGATAGAATGAGAGAAGGTATGAAAGCTAGAATGAAAGATATCAAGAATGAAAGAAAGAAAGAAATTAACTACAGATAGAATAAGAGAAGGTATAAAATCTAGAATGAAAGACCTCAAGAAAGAAAAAATAAACTAAAGAGAGAATGAGAGATGGTATGAAAGCTAGAATGAAAGATATCAAGAAAGAAAGAAAGAAAGAAAGAAACTAAAGATAGAGTGAGAGAAGGTATGAAAGCTAGAATGAAAGACATCAAGAAAGAAAGAAAGAAACTATAGATAGAATGAGAGAAGGTATGAAAGTAAGAATAAAAGATATCAAGAAACAAAGAAACAAAGAAAGAAACTAAAGATAGAATGAGAGAAGGTATGAAACCTAGAATGAAAGACATCAAGAATGAAAGAAAGAAAGAAATTAACTAAAGATAGAATGAGAGAAGGTATGCAAGCTAGAATGAAAAAAAATCAAGAAAGAAAGAAAGAAACTAAAGATAGAATGAGAGAAGGTATGAAAGCTAGAATGAAAGATATCAAGAAACAAAGAAACAAAGAAAGAAATAAACTAAAGATAGAAAGAGAGAAGGTATGAAAGCTAGAATGAAAGCTATCAAGAAAGAAAGAAACAAAGAAACAAACTAAAGATAGAATAAGAGAAGGTATAAAATCTAGAATGAAGGACATCAAGAAAGAAAAAAATAAGCTAAAGATAGAATGAGAGATGGTATGAAAGCAAGAATGAAAGATATCAAGAAAGAAAGAAAGAAAGAAAGAAACTAAAGATAGAGTGAGAGAAGGTATGAAAGCTAGAATGAAAGACATCAAGAAAGAAAGAAAGAAACTATAGATAAAATGAGAGAAGGTACGAAATCTAGAATGAAAGATATAAAGAATGAAATAAATAAATAAATTAACTAAAGATAGAATGAGAGAAGGTATGAAAGGAACAATGAATGATATCAAGAAAGAAAGAAAGAAACTATAGATAGAATGAAAGAAGGTATCAATGCTAGAATTAAAGATATCAAGAAACAAAGAAAGAAACTAAAGATAGAATGAGAGAATTTATGAAAGCTTGAATGAAAGACATCAAGAATGAAAGAAAGAAAGAAATTAACTAAAGATAGAATGAGAGAAGGTATGAAAGCTAGAATGAAAGACATCAAGAAAGAAAGAAAGAAAAATATAAACTAAAGATAGAATGAGAGAAGGTATGAAAGCTAGAATGAAAGATATCAAGAAAGAAAGAAAGAAAGAAAGAATCTAAAGATAGAGTGAGAGAAGGTATGAAAGGTAGAATGAAAGACATCAAGAAAGAAACTATAGATAGAATGAAAGAAGGTATCAATGCTAGAATTAAAGATATCAAGAAACAAAGAAACAAAGAAAGAAAGAAACTAAAGATAGAATGAGAGAATGTATGAAAGCTAGAATGAAAGATATCAAGAATGAAAGAAAGAAAGAAATTAACTAAAGATAGAATGAGAGAAGGTATGCAAGCTAGAATGAAAGAAAGAAAGAAAGAAAGAAACTAAAGATAGAATAAGAGAAGGTATAAAATCTAGAATGAAAGACCTCAAGAAAGAAAAAATATACTAAATAGAGAATGAGAGAAGGTATGAAAGCTAGAATGAAAGACATCAAGAAAGAAAGAAAGAAAAATATAAACTAAAGATAGAATGAGAGAAGGTATGAAAGCTAGAATGAAAGCTATTAAGAAAGAAAGAAAGAAACTAATGATAGAATGAGAGAAGGTATGAAAGCTAGAATGAAAGACATCAAGAAAGAAAGAAAGAAAGATAGAAAGAAAGAAACTAAAGATAGAATGAGAGAAGGTATGAAACCTAGAATGAAAGATATCAAGAATGAAAGAAAGAAAGAAATTAACTAAAGATAGAATGAGAGAAGGTATGAAAGCTAGAATGAAAGCTATCAAGAAAGAAAGAAAGAAAGAAAGAAAGAAAATAAAGATAGAATGAGAGAAGGTATGAAAGCTAGAATGAAAGATATCAAGAAAGAAAGAAACAAAGAAAGAAATTAACTAAAGATAGACTGAGAGTAGGAATGAAAGCTAGAATGAAAGACATCAAGAAAGAAAGAAAGAAACTATAGATAGAATGAGAGAAGGTATGAAACCTAGAATGAAAGATATCAAGAATGAAAGAAAGAAAGAAATTAACTAAAGATAGAATGAGAGAAGGTATGAAAGCTAGAATGAAAGATATCAAGAATGAAAGAAAGAAAGAAATTAACTAAAGCTAGAATGAGAGAAGGTATGAAAGCTGGAATGAACAACATCAAGAAAGAAAGAAAGAAACTATAGATAGAATGAAAGAAGGTATCAAAGCTAGAATGAAAGACATCAAGAAAGAAAGAAAGAAAAATATAAACTAAAGATAGAATGAGAGAAGGTATGCAAGCTAGAATGAAAGAAAGAAAGAAAGAAAGAAACTAAAGATAGAATGAGAGAAGGTATGAAAGCTAGAATTAAAGGTATCAAGAAACATAGAAACAAAGAAAGAAAGAAACTAAAGATAGAAAGAGAGAATGTATGAAACCTAGAATGAAAGATATCAAGAATGAAAGAAAGAAAGAAATTAACTACAGATAGAATAAGAGAAGGTATAAAATCTAGAATGAAAGACCTCAAGAAAGAAAAAATAAACTAAAGGGAGAATGAGAGAAGGTATGAAAGCTAGAATGAAAGACATCAAGAAAGAAAGAAAGAAAAAAATAAACTAAAGATAGAATGAGAGATGGTACGAAAGCTAGAATGAAAGATATCAAGAAAGAAAGAAAGAAAGAAAGAAACTAAAGATAGAGTGAGAGAAGGTATGAAAGCTAGAATGAAAGACATCAAGAAAGAAAGAAAGAAACTATAGATAGAATGAGAGAAGGTATGAAAGTAAGAATAAAAGATATCAAGAAACAAAGAAATAAAGAAACAAAGAAAGAAAGAAACTAAAGATAGAATGAGAGAAGGTATGAAACCTAGAATGAAAGACATCAAGAATGAAAGAAAGAAATTAACTAAAGATAGAATGAGAGAAGGTATGCAAGCTAGAATGAAAGAAATCAAGAAAGAAAGAAAGAAACTATAGATAGAATGAGAGAAGGTATGAAAGCTAAAATGAAAGATATCAAGAAACAAAGAAACAAAGAAAGAAATAAACTAAAGATAGAAAGAGAGAAGGTATGAAAGCTAGAATGAAAGCTATCAAGAAAGAAAGAAACAAAGAAACAAACTAAAGATAGAATAAGAGAAGGTATAAAATCTAGAATGAAGGACATCAAGAAAGAAAAAAATAAGCTAAAGATAGAATGAGAGATGGTATGAAAGCAAGAATGAAAGATATCAAGAAAGAAAGAAAGAAAGAAACTAAAGATAGAGTGAGAGAAGGAATGAAAGCTAGAATGAAAGACATCAAGAAAGAATGAAAGAAACTATAGATAGAATGAGAGATGGTATGAAAGTAAGAATAAAAGATATCAAGAAACAAAGAAACAAAGAAACAAAGAAAGAAAGAAACTAAAGATAGAATGAGAGATGGTATGAAAGTAAGAATAAAAGATATCAAGAAACAAAGAAACAAAGAAACAAAGAAAGAAAGAAACTAAAGATAGAATGAGAGAAGGTATGAAACCTAGAATGAAAGACATCAAGAATGAAAGAAAGAAATTAACTAAAGATAGAATGAGAGAAGGTATGAAAGCTAGAATGAAAGATATCAAGAATGAAAGAAAGAAAGAAATTAACTAAAGCTAGAATGAGAGAAGGTATGAAAGCTGGAATGAACGACATCAAGAAAGAAAGAAAGAAACTATAGATAGAATGAAAGAAGGTATCAAAGCTATAATGAAAGACATCAAGAAAGAAAGAAAGAAAAATATAAACTAAAGATAGAATGAGAGAAGGTATGCAAGCTAGAATGAAAGAAAGAAAGAAAGAAAGAAACTAAAGATAGAATGAGAGAAGGTATGAAAGCTAGAATTAAAGGTATCAAGAAACATAGAAACAAAGAAAGAAACTAAAGATAGAAAGAGAGAAGGTATGAAACCTAGAATGAAAGATATCAAGAATGAAAGAAAGAAAGAAATTAACTACAGATAGAATAAGAGAAGGTATAAAATCTAGAATGAAAGACCTCAAGAAAGAAAAAATAAACTAAAGAGAGAATGAGAGATGGTATGAAAGCTAGAATGAAAGATATCAAGAAAGAAAGAAAGAAAGAAAGAAACTAAAGATAGAGTGAGAGAAGGTATGAAAGCTAGAATGAAAGACATCAAGAAAGAAAGAAAGAAACTATAGATAGAATGAGAGAAGGTATGAAAGTAAGAATAAAAGATATCAAGAAACAAAGAAACAAAGAAAGAAACTAAAGATAGAATGAGAGAAGGTATGAAACCTAGAATGAAAGACATCAAGAATGAAAGAAAGAAAGAAATTAACTAAAGATAGAATGAGAGAAGGTAAGCAAGCTAGAATGAAAGAAATCAAGAAAGAAAGAAAGAAACTAAAGATAGAATGAGAGAAGGTATGAAAGCTAGAATGAAAGATATCAAGAAACAAAGAAACAAAGAAAGAAATAAACTAAAGATAGAAAGAGAGAAGGTATGAAAGCTAGAATGAAAGCTATCAAGAAAGAAAGAAACAAAGAAACAAACTAAAGATAGAATAAGAGAAGGTATAAAATCTAGAATGAAGGACATCAAGAAAGAAAAAAATAAGCTAAAGCTAGAATGAGAGATGGTATGAAAGCAAGAACGAAAGATATCAAGAAAGAAAGAAAGAAAGAAAGAAACTAAAGATAGAGTGAGAGAAGGTATGAAAGCTAGAATGAAAGACATCAAGAAAGAAAGAAAGAAACTATAGATAGAATGAGAGAAGGTACGAAATCTAGAATGAAAGATATAAAGAATGAAATAAATAAATAAATTAACTAAAGATAGAATGAGAGAAGGTATGAAAGGAACAATGAATGATATCAAGAAAGAAAGAAAGAAACTATAGATAGAATGAAAGAAGGTATCAATGCTAGAATTAAAGATATCAAGAAACAAAGAAAGAAACTAAAGATAGAATGAGAGAATTTATGAAAGCTTGAATGAAAGACATCAAGAATGAAAGAAAGAAAGAAATTAACTAAAGATAGAATGAGAGAAGGTATGAAAGCTAGAATGAAAGACATCAAGAAAGAAAGAAAGAAAAATATAAACTAAAGATAGAATGAGAGAAGGTATGAAAGCTAGAATGAAAGATATCAAGAAAGAAAGAAAGAAAGAAAGAATCTAAAGATAGAGTGAGAGAAGGTATGAAAGGTAGAATGAAAGACATCAAGAAAGAAACTATAGATAGAATGAAAGAAGGTATCAATGCTAGAATTAAAGATATCAAGAAACAAAGAAACAAAGAAAGAAAGAAACTAAAGATAGAATGAGAGAATTTATGAAAGCTAGAATGAAAGATATCAAGAATGAAAGAAAGAAAGAAATTAACTAAAGATAGAATGAGAGAAGGTATGCAAGCTAGAATGAAAGAAAGAAAGAAAGAAAGAAACTAAAGATAGAATAAGAGAAGGTATAAAATCTAGAATGAAAGACCTCAAGAAAGAAAAAATATACTAAATATAGAATGAGTGAAGGTATGAAAGCTAGAATGAAAGACATCAAGAAAGAAAGAAAGAAAAATATAAACTAAAGATAGAATGAGAGAAGGTATGAAAGCTAGAATGAGAGCTATCAAGAAAGAAAGAAAGAAACTAATGATAGAATGAGAGAAGGTATGAAAGCTAGAATGAAAGACATCAAGAAAGAAAGAAAGAAAGATAGAAAGAAAGAAACTAAAGATAGAATGAGAGAAGGTATGAAACCTAGAATGAAAGATATCAAGAATGAAAGAAAGAAAGAAATTAACTAAAGATAGAATGAGAGAAGGTATGAAAGCTAGAATGAAAGCTATCAAGAAAGAAAGAAAGAAAGAAAGAAAGAAAATAAAGATAGAATGAGAGAAGGTATGAAAGCTAGAATGAAAGATATCAAGAAAGAAAGAAACAAAGAAAGAAATTAACTAAAGATAGACTGAGAGTAGGAATGAAAGCTAGAATGAAAGACATCAAGAAAGAAAGAAAGAAACTATAGATAGAATGAGAGAAGTTATGAAACCTAGAATGAAAGATATCAAGAATGAAAGAAAGAAAGAAATTAACTAAAGATAGAATGAGAGAAGGTATGAAAGCTAGAATGAAAGATATCAAGAATGAAAGAAAGAAAGAAATTAACTAAAGCTAGAATGAGAGAAGGTATGAAAGCTGGAATGAACAACATCAAGAAAGAAAGAAAGAAACTATAGATAGAATGAAAGAAGGTATCAAAGCTAGAATGAAAGACATCAAGAAAGAAAGAAAGAAAAATATAAACTAAAGATAGAATGAGAGAAGGTATGCAAGCTAGAATGAAAGAAAGAAAGAAAGAAAGAAACTAAAGATAGAATGAGAGAAGGTATGAAAGCTAGAATTAAAGGTATCAAGAAACATAGAAACAAAGAAAGAAAGAAACTAAAGATAGAAAGAGAGAATGTATGAAACCTAGAATGAAAGATATCAAGAATGAAAGAAAGAAAGAAATTAACTACAGATAGAATAAGAGAAGGTATAAAATCTAGAATGAAAGACCTCAAGAAAGAAAAAATAAACTAAAGGGAGAATGAGAGAAGGTATGAAAGCTAGAATGAAAGACATCAAGAAAGAAAGAAAGAAAAAAATAAACTAAAGATAGAATGAGAGATGGTATGAAAGCTAGAATGAAAGATATCAAGAAAGAAAGAAAGAAAGAAAGAAACTAAAGATAGAGTGAGAGAAGGTATGAAAGCTAGAATGAAAGACATCAAGAAAGAAAGAAAGAAACTATAGATAGAATGAGAGAAGGTATGAAAGTAAGAATAAAAGATATCAAGAAACAAAGAAATAAAGAAACAAAGAAAGAAAGAAACTAAAGATAGAATGAGAGAAGGTATGAAACCTAGAATGAAAGACATCAAGAATGAAAGAAAGAAATTAACTAAAGATAGAATGAGAGAAGGTATGCAAGCTAGAATGAAAGAAATCAAGAAAGAAAGAAAGAAACTATAGATAGAATGAGAGAAGGTATGAAAGCTAAAATGAAAGATATCAAGAAACAAAGAAACAAAGAAAGAAATAAACTAAAGATAGAAAGAGAGAAGGTATGAAAGCTAGAATGAAAGCTATCAAGAAAGAAAGAAACAAAGAAACAAACTAAAGATAGAATAAGAGAAGGTATAAAATCTAGAATGAAGGACATCAAGAAAGAAAAAAATAAGCTAAAGATAGAATGAGAGATGGTATGAAAGCATGAATGAAAGATATCAAGAAAGAAAGAAAGAAAGAAACTAAAGATAGAGTGAGAGAAGGAATGAAAGCTAGAATGAAAGACATCAAGAAAGAATGAAAGAAACTATAGATAGAATGAGAGATGGTATGAAAGTAAGAATAAAAGATATCAAGAAACAAAGAAACAAAAAAACAAAGAAAGAAAGAAACTAAAGATAGAATGAGAGATGGTATGAAAGTAAGAATAAAAGATATCAAGAAACAAAGAAACAAAGAAACAAAGAAAGAAAGAAACTAAAGATAGAATGAGAGAAGGTATGAAACCTAGAATGAAAGACATCAAGAATGAAAGAAAGAAATTAACTAAAGATAGAATGAGAGAAGGTATGAAAGCTAGAATGAAAGATATCAAGAATGAAAGAAAGAAAGAAATTAACTAAAGCTAGAATGAGAGAAGGTATGAAAGCTGGAATGAACGACATCAAGAAAGAAAGAAAGAAACTATAGATAGAATGAAAGAAGGTATCAAAGCTATAATGAAAGACATCAAGAAAGAAAGAAAGAAAAATATAAACTAAAGATAGAATGAGAGAAGGTATGCAAGCTAGAATGAAAGAAAGAAAGAAAGAAAGAAACTAAAGATAGAATGAGAGAAGCTATGAAAGCTAGAATTAAAGGTATCAAGAAACATAGAAACAAAGAAAGAAACTAAAGATAGAAAGAGAGAAGGTATGAAACCTAGAATGAAAGATATCAAGAATGAAAGAAAGAAAGAAATTAACTACAGATAGAATGAGAGAAGGTATAAAATCTAGAATGAAAGACCTCAAGAAAGAAAAAATAAACTAAAGAGAGAATAAGAGATGGTATGAAAGCTAGAATGAAAGATATCAAGAAAGAAAGAAAGAAAGAAAGAAACTAAAGATAGAGTGAGAGAAGGTATGAAAGCTAGAATGAAAGACATCAAGAAAGAAAGAAAGAAACTATAGATAGAATGAGAGAAGGTATGAAAGTAAGAATAAAAGATATCAAGAAACAAAGAAACAAAGAAAGAAACTAAAGATAGAATGAGAGAAGGTATGAAACCTAGAATGAAAGACATCAAGAATGAAAGAAAGAAAGAAATTAACTAAAGATAGAATGAGAGAAGGTATGCAAGCTAGAATGAAAGAAATCAAGAAAGAAAGAAAGAAACTAAAGATAGAATGAGAGAAGGTATGAAAGCTAGAATGAAAGATATCAAGAAACAAAGAAACAAAGAAAGAAATAAACTAAAGATAGAAAGAGAGAAGGTATGAAAGCTAGAATGAAAGCTATCAAGAAAGAAAGAAACAAAGAAACAAACTAAAGATAGAATAAGAGAAGGTATAAAATCTAGAATGAAGGACATCAAGAAAGAAAAAAATAAGCTAAAGCTAGAATGAGAGATGGTATGAAAGCAAGAACGAAAGATATCAAGAAAGAAAGAAAGAAAGAAAGAAACTAAAGATAGAGTGAGAGAAGGTATGAAAGCTAGAATGAAAGACATCAAGAAAGAAAGAAAGAAACTATAGATAGAATGAGAGAAGGTACGAAATCTAGAATGAAAGATATAAAGAATGAAATAAATAAATAAATTAACTAAAGATAGAATGAGAGAAGGTATGAAAGGAACAATGAATGATATCAAGAAAGAAAGAAAGAAACTATAGATAGAATGAAAGAAGGTATCAATGCTAGAATTAAAGATATCAAGAAACAAAGAAAGAAACTAAAGATAGAATGAGAGAATTTATGAAAGCTTGAATGAAAGACATCAAGAATGAAAGAAAGAAAGAAATTAACTAAAGATAGAATGAGAGAAGGTATGAAAGCTAGAATGAAAGACATCAAGAAAGAAAGAAAGAAAAATATAAACTAAAGATAGAATGAGAGAAGGTATGAAAGCTAGAATGAAAGATATCAAGAAAGAAAGAAAGAAAGAAAGAATCTAAAGAAAGAGTGAGAGAAGGTATGAAAGGTAGAATGAAAGACATCAAGAAAGAAACTATAGATAGAATGAAAGAAGGTATCAATGCTAGAATTAAAGATATCAAGAAACAAAGAAACAAAGAAAGAAAGAAACTAAAGATAGAATGAGAGAATTTATGAAAGCTAGAATGAAAGATATCAAGAATGAAAGAAAGAAAGAAATTAACTAAAGATAGAATGAGAGAAGGTATGCAAGCTAGAATGAAAGAAAGAAAGAAAGAAAGAAACTAAAGATAGAATAAGAGAAGGTATAAAATCTAGAATGAAAGACCTCAAGAAAGAAAAAATATACTAAATATAGAATGAGAGAAGGTATGAAAGCTAGAATGAAAGACATCAAGAAAGAAAGAAAGAAAAATATAAACTAAAGATAGAATGAGAGAAGGTATGAAAGCTAGAATGAGAGCTATCAAGAAAGAAAGAAAGAAACTAATGATAGAATGAGAGAAGGTATGAAAGCTAGAATGAAAGACATCAAGAAAGAAAGAAAGAAAGATAGAAAGAAAGAAACTAAAGATAGAATGAGAGAAGGTATGAAACCTAGAATGAAAGATATCAAGAATGAAAGAAAGAAAGAAATTAACTAAAGATAGAATGAGAGAAGGTATGAAAGCTAGAATGAAAGCTATCAAGAAAGAAAGAAAGAAAGAAAGAAAGAAAATAAAGATAGAATGAGAGAAGGTATGAAAGCTAGAATGAAAGATATCAAGAAAGAAAGAAACAAAGAAAGAAATTAACTAAAGATAGACTGAGAGTAGGAATGAAAGCTAGAATGAAAGACATCAAGAAAGAAAGAAAGAAACTATAGATAGAATGAGAGAAGGTATGAAACCTAGAATGAAAGATATCAAGAATGAAAGAAAGAAAGAAATTAACTAAAGATAGAATGAGAGAAGGTATGAAAGCTAGAATGAAAGATATCAAGAATGAAAGAAAGAAAGAAATTAACTAAAGCTAGAATGAGAGAAGGTATGAAAGCTGGAATGAACAACATCAAGAAAGAAAGAAAGAAACTATAGATAGAATGAAAGAAGGTATCAAAGCTAGAATGAAAGACATCAAGAAAGAAAGAAAGAAAAATATAAACTAAAGATAGAATGAGAGAAGGTATGCAAGCTAGAATGAAAGAAAGAAAGAAAGAAAGAAACTAAAGATAGAATGAGAGAAGGTATGAAAGCTAGAATTAAAGGTATCAAGAAACATAGAAACAAAGAAAGAAAGAAACTAAAGATAGAAAGAGAGAATGTATGAAACCTAGAATGAAAGATATCAAGAATGAAAGAAAGAAAGAAATTAACTACAGATAGAATAAGAGAAGGTATAAAATCTAGAATGAAAGACCTCAAGAAAGAAAAAATAAACTAAAGGGAGAATGAGAGAAGGTATGAAAGCTAGAATGAAAGACATCAAGAAAGAAAGAAAGAAAAAAATAAACTAAAGATAGAATGAGAGATGGTATGAAAGCTAGAATGAAAGATATCAAGAAAGAAAGAAAGAAAGAAAGAAACTAAAGATAGAGTGAGAGAAGGTATGAAAGCTAGAATGAAAGACATCAAGAAAGAAAGAAAGAAACTATAGATAGAATGAGAGAAGGTATGAAAGTAAGAATAAAAGATATCAAGAAACAAAGAAATAAAGAAACAAAGAAAGAAAGAAACTAAAGATAGAATGAGAGAAGGTATGAAACCTAGAATGAAAGACATCAAGAATGAAAGAAAGAAATTAACTAAAGATAGAATGAGAGAAGGTATGCAAGCTAGAATGAAAGAAATCAAGAAAGAAAGAAAGAAGCTATAGATAGAATGAGAGAAGGTATGAAAGCTAAAATGAAAGATATCAAGAAACAAAGAAACAAAGAAAGAAATAAACTAAAGATAGAAAGAGAGAAGGTATGAAAGCTAGAATGAAAGCTATCAAGAAAGAAAGAAACAAAGAAACAAACTAAAGATAGAATAAGAGAAGGTATAAAATCTAGAATGAAGGACATCAAGAAAGAAAAAAATAAGCTAAAGATAGAATGAGAGATGGTATGAAAGCATGAATGAAAGATATCAAGAAAGAAAGAAAGAAAGAAACTAAAGATAGAGTGAGAGAAGGAATGAAAGCTAGAATGAAAGACATCAAGAAAGAATGAAAGAAACTATAGATAGAATGAGAGATGGTATGAAAGTAAGAATAAAAGATATCAAGAAACAAAGAAACAAAAAAACAAAGAAAGAAAGAAACTAAAGATAGAATGAGAGATGGTATGAAAGTAAGAATAAAAGATATCAAGAAACAAAGAAACAAAGAAACAAAGAAAGAAAGAAACTAAAGATAGAATGAGAGAAGGTATGAAACCTAGAATGAAAGACATCAAGAATGAAAGAAAGAAATTAACTAAAGATAGAATGAGAGAAGGTATGAAAGCTAGAATGAAAGATATCAAGAATGAAAGAAAGAAAGAAATTAACTAAAGCTAGAATGAGAGAAGGTATGAAAGCTGGAATGAACGACATCAAGAAAGAAAGAAAGAAACTATAGATAGAATGAAAGAAGGTATCAAAGCTATAATGAAAGACATCAAGAAAGAAAGAAAGAAAAATATAAACTAAAGATAGAATGAGAGAAGGTATGCAAGCTAGAATGAAAGAAAGAAAGAAAGAAAGAAACTAAAGATAGAATGAGAGAAGCTATGAAAGCTAGAATTAAAGGTATCAAGAAACATAGAAACAAAGAAAGAAACTAAAGATAGAAAGAGAGAAGGTATGAAACCTAGAATGAAAGATATCAAGAATGAAAGAAAGAAAGAAATTAACTACAGATAGAATAAGAGAAGGTATAAAATCTAGAATGAAAGACCTCAAGAAAGAAAAAATAAACTAAAGAGAGAATAAGAGATGGTATGAAAGCTAGAATGAAAGATATCAAGAAAGAAAGAAAGAAAGAAAGAAACTAAAGATAGAGTGAGAGAAGGTATGAAAGCTAGAATGAAAGACATCAAGAAAGAAAGAAAGAAACTATAGATAGAATGAGAGAAGGTATGAAAGTAAGAATAAAAGATATCAAGAAACAAAGAAACAAAGAAAGAAACTAAAGATAGAATGAGAGAAGGTATGAAACCTAGAATGAAAGACATCAAGAATGAAAGAAAGAAAGAAATTAACTAAAGATAGAATGAGAGAAGGTATGCAAGCTAGAATGAAAGAAATCAAGAAAGAAAGAAAGAAACTAAAGATAGAATGAGAGAACGTATGAAAGCTAGAATGAAAGATATCAAGAAACAAAGAAACAAAGAAAGAAATAAACTAAAGATAGAAAGAGAGAAGGTATGAAAGCTAGAATGAAAGCTATCAAGAAAGAAAGAAACAAAGAAACAAACTAAAGATAGAATAAGAGAAGGTATAAAATCTAGAATGAAGGACATCAAGAAAGAAAAAAATAAGCTAAAGATAGAATGAGAGATGGTATGAAAGCAAGAATGAAAGATATCAAGAAAGAAAGAAAGAAAGAAACTAAAGATAGAGTGAGAGAAGGTATGAAAGCTAGAATGAAAGACATCAAGAAAGAAAGAAAGAAACTATAGATAGAATGAGAGAAGGTACGAAATCTAGAATGAAAGATATAAAGAATGAAATAAATAAATAAATTAACTAAAGATAGAATGAGAGAAGGTATGAAAGGAACAATGAATGATATCAAGAAAGAAAGAAAGAAACTATAGATAGAATGAAAGAAGGTATCAATGCTAGAATTAAAGATATCAAGAAACAAAGAAAGAAACTAAAGATAGAATGAGAGAATTTATGAAAGCTTGAATGAAAGACATCAAGAATGAAAGAAAGAAAGAAATTAACTAAAGATAGAATGAGAGAAGGTATGAAAGCTAGAATGAAAGACATCAAGAAAGAAAGAAAGAAAAATATAAACTAAAGATAGAATGAGAGAAGGTATGAAAGCTAGAATGAAAGATATCAAGAAAGAAGGAAAGAAAGAAAGAATCTAAAGATAGAGTGAGAGAAGGTATGAAAGGTAGAATGAAAGACATCAAGAAAGAAACTATAGATAGAATGAAAGAAGGTATCAATGCTAGAATTAAAGATATCAAGAAACAAAGAAACAAAGAAAGAAAGAAACTAAAGATAGAATGAGAGAATTTATGAAAGCTAGAATGAAAGATATCAAGAATGAAAGAAAGAAAGAAATTAACTAAAGATAGAATGAGAGAAGGTATGCAAGCTAGAATGAAAGAAAGAAAGAAAGAAAGAAACTAAAGATAGAATAAGAGAAGGTATAAAATCTAGAATGAAAGACCTCAAGAAAGAAAAAATATACTAAATATAGAATGAGAGAAGGTATGAAAGCTAGAATGAAAGACATCAAGAAAGAAAGAAAGAAAAATATAAACTAAAGATAGAATGAGAGAAGGTATGAAAGCTAGAATGAAAGCTATCAAGAAAGAAAGAAAGAAACTAATGATAGAATGAGAGAAGGTATGAAAGCTAGAATGAAAGACATCAAGAAAGAAAGAAAGAAAGATAGAAAGAAAGAAACTAAAGATAGAATGAGAGAAGGTATGAAACCTAGAATGAAAGATATCAAGAATGAAAGAAAGAAAGAAATTAACTAAAGATAGAATGAGAGAAGGTATGAAAGCTAGAATGAAAGCTATCAAGAAAGAAAGAAAGAAAGAAAGAAAGAAAATAAAGATAGAATGAGAGAAGGTATGAAAGCTAGAATGAAAGATATCAAGAATGAAAGAAAGAAAGAAATTAACTACAGATAGAATAAGAGAAGGTATAAAATCTAGAATGAAAGACCTCAAGAAAGAAAAAATAAACTAAAGGGAGAATGAGAGAAGGTATGAAAGCTAGAATGAAAGACATCAAGAAAGAAAGAAAGAAAAAAATAAACTAAAGATAGAATGAGAGATGGTATGAAAGCTAGAATGAAAGATATCAAGAAAGAAAGAAAGAAAGAAAGAAACTAAAGATAGAGTGAGAGAAGGTATGAAAGCTAGAATGAAAGACATCAAGAAAGAAAGAAAGAAACTATAGATAGAATGAGAGAAGGTATGAAAGTAAGAATAAAAGATATCAAGAAACAAAGAAATAAAGAAACAAAGAAAGAAAGAAACTAAAGATAGAAAGAGAGAAGGTATGAAAGCTAGAATGAAAGCTATCAAGAAAGAAAGAAACAAAGAAACAAACTAAAGATAGAATAAGAGAAGGTATAAAATCTAGAATGAAGGACATCAAGAAAGAAAAAAATAAGCTAAAGATAGAATGAGAGATGGTATGAAAGCAAGAATGAAAGATATCAAGAAAGAAAGAAAGAAAGAAAGAAACTAAAGATAGAGTGAGAGAAGGTATGAAAGCTAGAATGAAAGACATCAAGAAAGAAAGAAAGAAACTATAGATAGAATGAGAGAAGGTCCGAAATCTAGAATGAAAGATATCAAGAATGAAATAAATAAATAAATTAACTAAAGATAGAATGAGAGAAGGTAGGAAAGGAACAATGAATGATATCAAGAAAGAAAGAAAGAAACTATAGATAGAATGAAAGAAGGTATCAATGCTAGAATTAAAGATATCAAGAAACAAAGAAACAAAGAAAGAAAGAAACTAAAGATAGAATGAGAGAATTTATGAAAGCTTGAATGAAAGACATCAAGAATGAAAGAAAGAAAGAAATTAACTAAAGATAGAATGAGAGAAGGTATGAAAGCTAGAATGAAAGACATCAAGAAAGAAAGAAAGAAAAATATAAACTAAAGATTGAATGAGAGAAGGTATGAAAGCTAGAATGAAAGATATAAAGAAAGAAAGAAAGAAAGAAAGAATCTAAAGATAGAGTGAGAGAAGGTATGAAAGGTAGAATGAAAGACATCAAGAAAGAAACTATAGATAGAATGAAAGAAGGTATCAATGCTAGAATTAAAGATATCAAGAAACAAAGAAACAAAGAAAGAAAGAAACTAAAGAAAGAATGAGAGAATTTATGAAAGCTTGAATGAAAGACATCAAGAATGAAAGAAAGAAAGAAATTAACTAAAGATAGAATGAGAGAAGGTATGCAAGCTAGAATGAAAGAAATCAAGAAAGAAAGAAAGAAACTAAAGATAGAATGAGAGAAGGTATGAAAGTAAGAATAAAAGATATCAAGAAACAAAGAAATAAAGAAACAAAGAAAGAAAGAAACTAAAGATAGAATGAGAGAAGGTATGAAACCTAGAATGAAAGATATCAAGAATGAAAGAAATAAATAAATTAAATAAAGATAGAATGAGAGAAGGTATGAAAGGAACAATGAATGATATCAAGAAAGAAAGATAGAAACTATAGGTAGAATGAAAGAAGTTATCAATGCTAGAATTAAAGATATCAAGAAACAAATAAACAAAGAATGAAAGAAACTAAAGATAGAATGAGAGAATTTATGAAAGCTTGAATGAAAGACATCAAGAATGAAAGAAAGAAAGAAATTAACTAAAGATAGAATGAGAGAAGGTATGCAAGCCAGAATGGAAGAAATCAAGAAAGAAAGAAAGAAACTAAAGATAGAATGAGAGAAGGTATGAAAGCTAGAATGAAAGATATCAAGAAACAAAGAAACAAAGAAAGAAATAAACTAAAGATAGAAAGAGAGAAGGTATGAAAGCTAGAATGAAAGCTATCAAGGAAGAAAGAAACAAAGAAACAAACTAAAGATAGAATAAGAGAAGGTATAAAATCTAGAATGAAGGACATCAAGAAAGAAAAAAATAAGCTAAAGATAGAATGAGAGATGGTATGAAACCTAGAATGAAAGATATCAAGAATGAAAGAAAGAAAGAAATTAACTAAAGATAGAATGAGAGAAGGTATGAAAGTTAGAATTAAAGATATCAAGAAAAAAAGAAAGAAAGAAACTAAAGATAGAATGAGAGAAGGTATGAAACCTAGAATGAAAGATATCAAGAATAAAAGAAAGAAAGAAATTAACTAAAGATAGAATGAGAGAAGGTATGAAAGCTAGAATGAAAGCTATTAAGAAAGAAAGAAAGAAAGACAGAAAGAAACTAAAGATAGAATGAGAGAAGGTATGAAAGCTAGAATTAAAGATATCAAGAAAAAAAGAAACAAAGAAAAAAATTAACTAAAGATAGACTGAGAGTAGGAATGAAAGCTAGAATGAAAGACATCAAGAAAGGAAGAAAGAAACTATAGTAAGAATGAGAGATGGTATGAAACCTAGAATGAAAGATATCAAGAATGAAAGAAAGAAAGAAATTAACTAAAGTTAGAATGAGAGAAGGTATGAAAGTTAGAATTAAAGATATCAAGAAAAAAAGAAACAAAGAAAGAAAGAAAGAAAGAAACTAAAGATAGAATGATAGAAGGTATGAAACCTAGAATGAAAGATATCAAGAATGAAAGAAAGAAAGAAATTAACTAAAAATAGAATGAGAGAACGTATGAAAGCTAGAATGAAAGCTATTAAGAAAGAAAGAAAGAAAGAAAGAAACTAAAGATAGAATGAGAGAAGGTATGAAAGCTAGAATTAAAGATATCAAGAAAAAAAGAAACAAAGAAAGAAATTAACTAAAGATAGACTGAGAGTAGGAATGAAAGCTAGAATGAAAGACATCAAGAAAGGAAGAAAGAAACTATAGTAAGAATGAGAGAAGGTATGAAATCTAGAATGAAAGACATCAACAAAGAAAGAAATAAAAATACTAAAGCTAGAATGAGAGAAGGTATGAAATCTACATTGAAAGACATCAAGAAAGAAAGAAAGAAACTTCAGATTGAATGAATGAAATTATGAAAGCTTGAATGAAAGACATCAAGAAAGAAAGGAAGAAAGATACCAAAGATAGAATGAGAGAAGGTATGAAAGCTAGAATGAAAGCTATCAAGAAAGAATGAAAGAAACAAATAAACAAACTAAAGATAGAATAGAGAAGGTATAAAAGGAATAATGAAAGATATCACGAAAGAAAGAAATAAACTAAAATAGATTGAGAGAATGTATGAAAGCTAGAATGAAAGACATCAAGAAAGAAAGGAAGAAAGATACCAAAGATAGAATGAGAGAAGGTATGAAAACTAAAATGAAAGATATCAAGAATGAAAGAAAGAAAGAAATTAACTAAAGACAGAATGAGAGAAGGTATGAAAGGAATGATGAAAGATATCAAGAAAGAAAGAAAGAAAGAAACTAAAATAGAATGAGAGAAGGTATGAAAGCTAGAATGAAATATATCAAGAAAGAAAGAAAGAAAGAAATAAACTACAGATAGAATAAGAGAAGGTATAAAATCTAGAATGAAAGACCTCAAGAAAGAAAAAATAAACTAAAGATAGAATGAGAGAAGGTATGAAAGCTTGAATGAAAGACATCAAGAAAGAAAGAAAAAAATAAACTAAAGATAGAATGAGAGATGGTATGAAAGCTAGAATGAAAGATATCAAGAAAGAAAGAAAGAAAGAAAGAAAGAAAGAAAGAAAGAAACTAAAGATAGAGTGAGAGAAGGTATGAAAGCTAGAATGAAAGACATAAAGAAAGAAAGAAAGAAACTATAGATAGAATGAGAGAAGGTATGAAAGGAAGAATAAAAGATATCAAGAAAAAAAGAAACAAAGAAAGAAAGAAACTAAAGATAGAAAGAGAGAAGGTATGAAACCTAGAATGAAAGATATCAAGAATGAAAGAAAGAAATAAATTAACTAAAGATAGAATGAGAGAAGGTATGAAAGGAACAATAAATGATATCAAGAAAGAAAGAAAGAAACTATAGATAGAATAAAAGAAGGTATCAGTGCTAGAATTAAAGATATCAAGAAACAAAGAAACAAACAAAGAAGGAAACTAAAGAAAGAATGAGAGAATTTATGATAGCTTGAATGAAAGACATCAAGAATGAAAGAAAGAAAGAAATTAACTAAAGATAGAATGAGAGAAGGTATGCAAGCTAGAATGAAAGAAATCAAGAAAGAAAGAAAGAAACTAAAGATAGAATGAGAGATGGTATGAAAGCTAGAATGAAAGATATCAAGAAATAAAGAAACAAAGAAAGAAATAAACTAAAGATAGAAAGAGAGAAGGTATGAAAGCTAGAATGAAAGCAATCAAGAAAGAAAGAAACAAAGAAACAAACTAAAGATAGGAGAAGAGAAGGTATAAAATCTAGAATGAAAGACATAAAGAAAGAAAAAAATAAACTAAAGATAGAATGAGAGATGGTATGAATGCTAGAATGAAAGATATCAAGAAAGAAAAAAGAAACTAAAGACAGAATGAGAAAAGTTATGACAGCTAGAATGAAAGACATCAAGAAAGAAAGAAAGAAATTAAAGATAGAATGAGAGAAGGTATGAAAGTTAGAATTAAAGATATCAAGAAAAAAAGAAACAAACAAAGAAAGAAAGAAATTAACTAAAGATAGAATGAGAGAAGGTATGAAAGCTAGAATGAAAGCTATTAAGAAAGAAAGAAAGAAAGAAAGAAAGAAACTAAAGATAGAATGAGAGAAGGTATAAAATCTAGAATGAAGGACATCAAGAAAGAAAAAAATAAGCTAAAGATAGAATGAGAGATGGTATGAAAGCTAGAATGAAAGATATCAAGAAAGAAAGAAAGAAAGAAAGAAACTAAAGATAGAGTGAGAGAAGGTATGAAAGCTAGAATGAAAGACATCAAGAAAGAAAGAAAGAAACTATAGATAGAATGAGAGAAGGTATGAAAGTAAGAATAAAAGGTATCAAGAAACAAAGAAACAAAGAAACAAAGAAAGAAAGAAACTAAAGATAGAATGAGAGAAGGTATGAAACCTAGAATGAAAGATATCAAGAATGAAATAAATAAATAAATTAACTAAAGATAGAATGAGAGAAGGTATGAAAGGAACAATGAATGATATCAAGAAAGAAAGAAAGAAACTATAGATAGAATGAAAGAAGGTATCAATGCTAGAATTAAAGATATCAAGAAACAAAGAAACAAAGAAAGAAAGAAACTAAAGATAGAATGAGAGAATTTATGAAAGCTTGAATGAAAGACATCAAGAATGAAAGAAAGAAAGAAATTAACTAAAGATAGAAAGAGAGAAGGTATGTAAGCTAGAATGAAAGAAATCAAGAAAGAAAGAAAGAAAGTAAAGATAGAATGAGAGAAGGTATGAAAGCTAGAATGAAAGATATCAAGAAACAAAGAAAGAAATAAACTAAAGATAGAAAGAGAGAAGGTATGAAAGCTAGAATGAAAGCTATCAAGAAAGAAAGAAACAAAGAAACAAATTAAAGATAGAATAAGAGAAGGTATAAAATCTAGAATGAAAGACCTCAAGAAAGAAAAAATAAACTAAAGATAGAATGAGAGAAGATATGAAAGCTTGAATGAAAGACATCAAGAAAGAAAGAAAAATATAAACTAAAGATAGAATGAGAGATGGTATGAAAGCTAGAATGAAAGATATCAAGAAAGAAAGAAAGAAAGAAAGAAAGAAAGAAACTAAAGATAGAGTGAGAGAAGGTATGAAAGCTAGAATGAAAGCTATTAAGAAAGAAAGAAAGAAAGAAAGAAAGAAAGAAAGAAAGAAAGAAACTAAAGATAGAATGAGAGAAGGTATAAAATCTAGAATGAAGGACATCAAGAAAGAAAAAAATAAGCTAAAGATAGAATGAGAGATGGTATGAAAGCTAGAATGAAAGATATCAAGAAAGAAAGAAAGAAAGAAAGAAACTAAAGATAGAGTGAGAGAAGGTATGAAAGCTAGAATGAAAGACATCAAGAAAGAAAGAAAGAAACTATAGATAGAATGAGAGAAGGTATGAAAGTAAGAATAAAAGGTATCAAGAAACAAAGAAACAAAGAAACAAAGAAAGAAAGAAACTAAAGATAGAATGAGAGAAGGTATGAAACCTAGAATGAAAGATATCAAGAATGAAATAAATAAATAAATTAACTAAAGATAGAATGAGAGAATGTATGAAAGGAACAATGAATGATATCAAGAAAGAAAGAAAGAAACTATAGATAGAATGAAAGAAGGTATCAATGCTAGAATTAAAGATATCAAGAAACAAAGAAACAAAGAAAGAAAGAAACTAAAGATAGAATGAGAGAATTTATGAAAGTTTGAATGAAAGACATCAAGAATGAAAGAAAGAAAGAAATTAACTAAAGATAGAAAGAGAGAAGGTATGTAAGCTAGAATGAAAGAAATCAAGAAAGAAAGAAAGAAAGTAAAGATAGAATGAGAGAAGGTATGAAAGCTAGAATGAAAGATATCAAGAAAGAAAGAAAGAAAGAAAGAAACTAAAGATAGAGTGAGAGAAGGTATGAAAGCTAGAATGAAAGACATCAAGAAAGAAAGAAAGAAACTATAGATAGAATGAGAGAAGGTATGAAAGTAAGAATAAAAGGTATCAAGAAACAAAGAAACAAAGAAACAAAGAAAGAAAGAAACTAAAGATAGAATGAGAGAAGGTATGAAACCTAGAATGAAAGATATCAAGAATGAAATAAATAAATAAATTAACTAAAGATAGAATGAGAGAAGGTATGAAAGGAACAATGAATGATATCAAGAAAGAAAGAAAGAAACTATAGATAGAATGAAAGAAGGTATCAATGCTAGAATTAAAGATATCAAGAAACAAAGAAACAAAGAAAGAAAGAAACTAAAGATAGAATGAGAGAATTTATGAAAGCTTGAATGAAAGACATCAAGAATGAAAGAAAGAAAGAAATTAACTAAAGATAGAAAGAGAGAAGGTATGTAAGCTAGAATGAAAGAAATCAAGAAAGAAAGAAAGAAAGTAAAGATAGAATGAGAGAAGGTATGAAAGCTAGAATGAAAGATATCAAGAAACAAAGAAAGAAATAAACTAAAGATAGAAAGAGAGAAGGTATGAAAGCTAGAATGAAAGCTATCAAGAAAGAAAGAAACAAAGAAACAAATTAAAGATAGAATAAGAGAAGGTATAAAATCTAGAATGAAAGACCTCAAGAAAGAAAAAATAAACTAAAGATAGAATGAGAGAAGATATGAAAGCTTGAATGAAAGACATCAAGAAAGAAAGAAAAATATAAACTAAAGATAGAATGAGAGATGGTATGAAAGCTAGAATGAAAGATATCAAGAAAGAAAGAAAGAAAGAAAGAAAGAAAGAAACTAAAGATACAGTGAGAGAAGGTATGAAAGCTAGAATGAAAGACATAAAGAAAGAAAGAAAGAAACTATAGATAGAATGAGAGAAGGTATGTAAGGAAGAATAAAAGATATCAAGAAACAAAGAAACAAAGAAAGAAAGAAACTAAAGATAGAATGAGAGAAGGTATGAAACCTAGAATGAAAGATATCAAGAATGAAAGAAAGAAAGAAATTAACTAAAGATAGAATGAGAGAAGGTATGAAAGGAACAATGAATGATATCAAGAAAGAAAGAAAGAAACTATAGATAGAATGAAAGAAGGTATCAATGCTAGAATTAAAGATATCAAGAAACAAAGAAACAAAGAAAGAAAGAAACTAAAGATAGAATGAGAGAATTTATGAAAGCTTGAATGAAAGACATCAAGAATGAAAGAAAGAAAGAAATTAACTAAAGATAGAAAGAGAGAAGGTATGTAAGCTAGAATGAAAGAAATCAAGAAAGAAAGAAAGAAAGTAAAGATAGAATGAGAGAAGGTATGAAAGCTAGAATGAAAGATATCAAGAAACAAAGAAAGAAATAAACTAAAGATAGAAAGAGAGAAGGTATGAAAGCTAGAATGAAAGCTATCAAGAAAGAAAGAAACAAAGAAACAAATTAAAGATAGAATAAGAGAAGGTATAAAATCTAGAATGAAAGACCTCAAGAAAGAAAAAATAAACTAAAGATAGAATGAGAGAAGATATGAAAGCTTGAATGAAAGACATCAAGAAAGAAAGAAAAATATAAACTAAAGATAGAATGAGAGATGGTATGAAAGCTAGAATGAAAGATATCAAGAAAGAAAGAAAGAAAGAAAGAAAGAAAGAAACTAAAGATAGAGTGAGAGAAGGTATGAAAGCTAGAATGAAAGACATAAAGAAAGAAAGAAAGAAACTATAGATAGAATGAGAGAAGGTATGTAAGGAAGAATAAAAGATATCAAGAAACAAAGAAACAAAGAAAGAAAGAAACTAAAGATAGAATGAGAGAAGGTATGAAACCTAGAATGAAAGATATCAAGAATGAAAGAAAGAAAGAAATTAACTAAAGATAGAATGAGAGAAGGTATGAAAGGAACAATGAATGATATCAAGAAAGAAAGAAAGAAACTATAGATAGAATAAAAGAAGGTATCAATGCTAGAATTAAAGATATCAAGAAACAAAGAAACAAAGAAAGAAAGAAACTAATGAAAGAATGAGAGAATTTATGAAAGCTTGAATGAAAGACATCAAGAATGAAAGAAAGAAAGAAATTAACTAAAGATAGAATGAGAGAAGGAATGCAAGCTAGAATGAAAGAAATCAAGAAAGAAAGAAAGAAACTAAAGATAGAATGAGAAAAGGTATGAAAGTAAGAATAAAAGATATCAAGAAACAAAGAAAGAAAGAAAGAAACAAAGAAAGAAACTAAAGATAGAATGAGAGAAGGTATGAAACCTAGAATGAAAGATATCAAGAATGAAAGAAAGAAATAAATTAAATAAAGATAGAATGAGAGAAGGTATGCAAGCAAGAATGAAAGAAATCAAGAAAGAAAGAAAGAAACTAAAGATAGAATGAGAGAAGGTATGAAAGTAAGAATAAAAGATATCAAGAAACAAAGAAATAAAGAAACAAAGAAAGAAAGAAACTAAAGATAGAATGAGAGAAGGTATGAAACCTAGAATGAAAGATATCAAGAATGAAAGAAAGAAATAAATTAACTAAAGATAGAATGAGAGAAGGTATGAAAGGAACAATGAATGATATCAAGAAAGAAAGAAAGAAACTATAGATAGAATAAAAGAAAGTATCAATGCTAGAATTAAAGATATCAAGAAACAAAGAAACAAACAAAGAAAGAAACTAAAGAAAGAAAGAGAGAATTTATGAAAGCTTGAATGAAAGATATCAAGAATGAAAGAAAGAAAGAAATTAACTAAAGATAGAATGAGAGAAGGTATGCAAGCTAGAATGAAAGAAAGAAAGAAAGAAACTAAAGATAGAATGAGAGATGGTATGAAAGCTAGAATGAAAGATATCAAGAAACAAAGAAACGAAGAAAGAAATAAACTAAAGATAGAAAGAGAGAAGGTATGAAAGCTAGAATGAAAGCAATCAAGAAAGAAAGAAACAAAGAAACAAACTAAAGATAGCAGAAGAGAAGGTATAAAATCTAGAATGAAAGACATAAAGAAAGAAAAAAATAAACTAAAGATAGAATGAGAGAAGGTATGAAAGCTAGAATGAAAGATATCAAGAAAGAAAGAAAGAAATTAAAGATAGAATGAGAGAAGGTATGAAAGTTAGAATTAAAGATATCAAGAAAAAAAGAAACAAACAAAGAAAGGAAAAATAAACTAAAGATAGAATGAGAGAAGGTATGAATGCTAGAATGAAAGATATCAAGAAAGAAAGAAAGAAATTAAAGATAGAATGAGAGAAGGTATGAAAGTTAGAATTAAAGATATCAAGAAAAAAAGAAACAAAGAAAGAAAGAAAGAAATTAACTAAAGATAGAATGAGAGAAGGTATGAAAGCTAGAATGAAAGCTATTAAGAAAGAAAGAAAGAAAGAAAGAAAGAAAGAAACTAAAGATAGAATGAGAGAAGGTATGAAACCTAGAAGGAAAGATATCAAGAAAGAAAAAAATAAGCTAAAGATAGAATGAGAGATGGTATGAAAGCTAGAATGAAAGATATCAAGAAAGAAAGAAAGAAAGAAACTAAAGATAGAGTGAGAGAAGGTATGAAAGCTAGAATGAAAGACATCAAGAAAGAAAGAAAGAAACTATAGATAGAATGAGAGAAGGTATGAAAGTAAGAATAAAAGGTATCAAGAAACAAAGAAACAAAGAAAGAAAGAAACTAAAGATAGAATGAGAGAAGGTATGAAACCTAGAATGAAAGATATCAAGAATGAAATAAATAAATAAATTAACTAAAGATAGAATGAGAGAAGGTATGAAAGGAACAATGAATGATATCAAGAAAGAAAGAAAGAAACTATAGATAGAATGAAAGAAGGTATCAATGCTAGAATTAAAGATATCAAGAAACAAAGAAACAAAGAAGGAAAGAAACTAAAGATAGAATGAGAGAATTTATGAAAGCTTGAATGAAAGACATCAAGAACGAAAGAAAGAAAGAAATTAACTAAAGATAGAATGAGAGAAGGTATGTAAGCTAGAATGAAAGAAATCAAGAAAGAAAGAAAGAAACTAAAGATAGAATGAGAGAAGGTATGAAAGCTAGAATGAAAGATATCAAGAAACAAAGAAAGAAATAAACTAAAGATAGAAAGAGAGAAGGTATGAAAGCTAGAATGAAAGCTATCAAGAAAGAAAGAAACAAAGAAACAAATTAAAGATAGAAAAAGAGAAGGTATAAAATCTAGAATGAAAGACCTCAAGAAAGAAAAAATAAACTAAAGATAGAATGAGAGAAGGTATGAAAGCTTGAATGAAAGACATCAAGAAAGAAAGAAAAATATAAACTAAAGAGAGAATGAGAGATGGTATGAAAGCTAGAATGAAAGATATCAAGAAAGAAAGAAAGAAAGAAAGAAAGAAAGAAAGAAAGAAAGAAAGAAAGAAAGAAAGAAAGAAAGAAAGAAACTAAAGATAGAGTGAGTGAAGGTATGAAAGCTAGAATGAAAGACATAAAGAAAGAAAGAAAGAAACTATAGATAGAATGAGAGAAGGTATGTAAGGAAGAATAAAAGATATCAAGAAACAAAGAAACAAAGAAAGAAAGAAACTAAAGATAGAATGAGAGAAGGTATGAAACCTAGAATATAAGATATCAAGAATGAAAGAAAGAAAGAAATTAACTAAAGATAGAATGAGAGAAGGTATGAAAGGAACAATGAATGATATCAAGAAAGAAAGAAAGAAACTATAGATAGAATAAAAGAAGGTATCAATGCTAGAATTAAAGATATCAAGAAACAAAGAAACAAAGAAAGAAAGAAACTAAAGAAAAAATGTGAGAATTTATGAAAGCTTGAATGAAAGACATCAAGAATGAAAGAAAGAAAGAAATTAACTAAAGATAGAATGAGAGAAGGTATGCAAGCAAGAATGAAAGAAATCAAGAAAGAAAGAAAGAAACTAAAGTTAGAATGAGAGAAGGTATGAAAGTAAGAATAAAAGATATCAAGAAACAAAGAAATAAAGAAACAAAGAAAGAAAGAAACTAAAGATAGAATGAGAGAAGGTATGAAACCTAGAATGAAAGATATCAAGAATGAAAGAAAGAAATAAATTAAATAAAGATAGAATGAGAGAAGGTATGAAAGGAACAATGAATGATATCAAGAAAGAAAGATAGAAACTATAGGTAGAATGAAAGAAGGTATCAATGCTAGAATTAAAGATATCAAGAAACAAATAAACAAAGAATGAAAGAAACTAAAGATAGAATGAGAGAATTCATGAAAGCTTGAATGAAAGACATCAAGAATGAAAGAAAGAAAGAAATTAACTAAAGATAGAATGAGAGAAGGTATGCAAGCCAGAATGGAAGAAATCAAGAAAGAAAGAAAGAAACTAAAGATAGAATGAGAGAAGGTATGAAAGCTAGAATGAAAGATATCAAGAAACAAAGAAACAAAGAAATAAATAAACTAAAGATAGAAAGAGAGAAGGTATGAAAGCTAGAATGAAAGCTATCAAGGAAGAAAGAAACAAAGAAACAAACTAAAGATAGAATAAGAGAAGGTATAAAATCTAGAATGAAGGACATCAAGAAAGAAAAAAATAAGCTAAAGATAGAATGAGAGATGGTATGAAACCTAGAATGAAAGATATCAAGAATGAAAGAAAGAAATTAACTAAAGATAGAATGAGAGAAGGTATGAAAGTTAGAATTAAAGATATCAAGAAAAAAAAGAAAGAAAGAAACTAAAGATAGAATGAGAGAAGGTATGAAACCTAGAATGAAAGATATCAAGAATAAAAGAAAGGAAGAAAGAAATTAACTAAAGATAGAATGAGAGAAGGTATGAAAGCTAGAATGAAAGACATCAACAAAGAAAGAAATAAATATACTAAAGCTAGAATGAGAGAAGGTATGAAATCTAGATTGAAAGACATCAAGAAAGAAAGAAAGAAACTTCAGATTGAATGAATGAAATTATGAAAGCTTGAAGGAAAGACATCAAGAAAGAAAGGAAGAAAGATACCAAAGATAGAATGAGAGAAGGTATGAAAGCTAGAATGAAAGCTATCAAGAAAGAATGAAAGAAAGAAATAAAAAAACTAAAGATAGAATAGAGAAGGTATAAAAGGAATAATGAAAGATATCACGAAAGAAAGAAAGAAACTAAAATAGATTGAGAGAATGTATGAAAGCTAGAATGAAAGACATCAAGAAAGAAAGGAAGAAAGATACCAAAGATAGAATGAGAGAAGTTATGAAAACTAAAATGAAAGATATCAAGAATGAAAGAAACGAAGAAACAAACTAAAGATAGAATAAGAGAAGGTATAAAATCTAGAATGAAGGACATCAAGAAAGAAAAAAATAAGCTAAAGATAGAATGATAGATGGTATGAAACCTAGAATGAAAGATATCAAGAATGAAAGAAAGAAAGAAATTAACTAAAGATAGAATGAGAGAAAGTATGAAAGTTAGAATTAAAGATATCAAGAAAAAAAGAAACAAAGAAAGAAAGAAAGAAAGAAACTAAAGATAGAATGAGAGAAGGTATGAAACCTAGAATGAAAGATATCAAGAATAAAAGAAAGAAAGAAATTAACTAAAGATAGAATGAGAGAAGGTATGAAAGCTAGAATGAAAGCTATTAAGAAAGAATGAAAGAAAGACAGAAAGAAACGAAAGATAGAATGAGAGAAGGTATGAAAGCTAGAATTAAAGATATCAAGAAAAAAGAAACAAAGAAGAAAATTAACTAAAGATAGACTGAGAGTAGGAATGAAAGCTAGAATGAAAGACATCAAGAAAGGAAGAAAGAAACTATAGTAAGAATGAGAGAAGGTATGAAAGCTAGAATGAAAGACATCAACAAAGAAATAAATAAATATACTAAAGCTAGAATGAGAGAAGGTATGAAATCTAGATTGAAAGACATCAAGAAAGAAAGAAAGAAACTTCAGATTGAATGAATGAAAATATGAAAGCTAGAATGAATGACATCAAGAAAGAAAGGAGGAAAGATACCAAAGATAGAATGAGAGAAGGTATGAAAGCTAGAATGAAAGCTATCAAGAAAGAATGAAAGAAACAAATAAACAAACTAAAGATAGAATAGAGAAGGTATAAAAGGAATAATGAAACATATCACGAAAGAAAGAAAGAAACTAAAATAGATTGAGAGAATGTATGAAAGCTAGAATGAAAGACATCAAGAAAGAAAGGAAGAAAGATACCAAAGATAGAATGAGAGAAGGTATGAAAACTAAAATGAAAGATATCAAGAATGAAAGAAAGAAAGAAATTAACTAAAGACAGAATGAGAGAAGGTATGCAAGCTAGAATGAAAGAAAGAAAGAAAGAAAGAAACTAAAGATAGAAAGAGAGAAGGTATGAAACCTAGAATGAAAGATATCAAGAATGAAAGAAAGAAAGAAATAAACTACAGATAGAATAAGAGAAGGTATAAAATCTAGAATGAAAGACCTCAAGAAAGAAAAAATAAACTAAAGATAGAATGAGAGAAGGTATGAAAGCTTGAATGAAAGACATCAAGAAAGAAAGAAAAATATAAACTAAAGATAGAATGAGAGATGGTTTGAAAGCTAGAATGAAAGATATCAAGAAAGAAAGAAAGAAAGAAAGAAAGAAAGAAAGAAAGAAAGAAAGAAACTAAAGATAGAGTGAGAGAAGGTATGAAAGCTAGAATGAAAGACATAAAGAAAGAAAGAAAGAAACTAAAGATAGAGTGAGAGAAGGTATGAAAGCTTGAATGAAAGACATCAAGAAAGAAAGAAAAATATAAACTAAAGATAGAATGAGAGAAGGTATGAAACCTAGAATGAAAGATATCAAGAATGAAAGAAAGAAATAAATTAACTAAAGATAGAATGAGAGAAGGTATGAAAGGAACAATGAATGATATCAAGAAAGAAAGAAAGAAACTATAGATAGAATAAAAGAAAGTATCAATGCTAGAATTAAAGATATCAAGAAACAAAGAAACAAACAAAGAAAGAAACTAAAGAAAGAAAGAGAGAATTTATGAAAGCTTGAATGAAAGACATCAAGAATGAAAGAAAGAAAGAAATTAACTAAAGATAGAATGAGAGAAGGTATGCAAGCTAGAATGAAAGAAAGAAAGAAAGAAACTAAAGATAGAATGAGAGATGGTATGAAAGCTAGAATGAAAGATATCAAGAAACAAAGAAACGAAGAAAGAAATAAACTAAAGATAGAAAGAGAGAAGGTATGAAAGCTAGAATGAAAGCAATCAAGAAAGAAAGAAACAAAGAAACAAACTAAAGATAGCAGAAGAGAAGGTATAAAATCTAGAATGAAAGACATAAAGAAAGAAAAAAATAAACTAAAGATAGAATGAGAGAAGGTATGAAAGCTAGAATGAAAGACATCAAGAAGGATAGAAAGAAAAAATAAACTAAAGATAGAATGAGAGAAGGTATGAATGCTAGAATGAAAGATATCAAGAAAGAAAGAAAGAAATTAAAGATAGAATGAGAGAAGGTATGAAAGTTAGAATTAAAGATATCAAGAAAAAAAGAAACAAACAAAGAAAGAAAGAAATTAACTAAAGATAGAATGAGAGAAGGTATGAAAGCTAGAATGAAAGCTATTAAGAAAGAAAGAAAGAAAGAAAGAAAGAAAGAAACTAAAGATAGAATGAGAGAAGGTATAAAATCTAGAATGAAGGACATCAAGAAAGAAAAAAATAAGCTAAAGATAGAATGAGAGATGGTATGAAAGCTAGAATGAAAGATATCAAGAAAGAAAGAAAGAAAGAAAGAAACTAAAGATAGAGTGAGAGAAGGTATGAAAGCTAGAATGAAAGATATCAAGAATGAAATAAATAAATAAATTAACTAAAGATAGAATGAGAGAAGGTATGAAAGGAACAATGAATGATATCAAGAAAGAAAGAAAGAAACTATAGATAGAATGAAAGAAGGTATCAATGCTAGAATTAAAGATATCAAGAAACAAAGAAACAAAGAAGGAAAGAAACTAAAGATAGAATGAGAGAAGGTATGAAAGTAAGAATAAAAGGTATCAAGAAACAAAGAAACAAAGAAACAAAGAAAGAAAGAAACTAAAGATAGAATGAGAGAAGGTATGAAACCTAGAATGAAAGATATCAAGAATGAAATAAATAAATAAATTAACTAAAGATAGAATGAGAGAAGGTATGAAAGGAACAATGAATGATATCAAGAAAGAAAGAAAGAAACTATAGATAGAATGAAAGAAGGTATCAATGCTAGAATTAAAGATATCAAGAAACAAAGAAACAAAGAAGGAAAGAAACTAAAGATAGAATGAGAGAATTTATGAAAGCTTGAATGAAAACATCAAGAACGAAAGAAAGAAAGAAATTAACTAAAGATAGAATGAGAGAAGGTATGTAAGCTAGAATGAAAGAAATCAAGAAAGAAAGAAAGAAACTAAAGATAGAATGAGAGAAGGTATGAAAGCTAGAATGAAAGATATCAAGAAACAAAGAAAGAAATAAACTAAAGATAGAATGAGAGAAGGTATGAAAGCTAGAATGAAAGCTATCAAGAAAGAAAGAAACAAAGAAACAAATTAAAGATAGAAAAAGAGAAGGTATAAAATCTAGAATGAAAGACCTCAAGAAAGAACAAATAAACTAAAGATAGAATGAGAGAAGGTATGAAAGCTTGAATGAAAGACATCAAGAAAGAAAGAAAAATATAAACTAAAGATAGAATGAGAGATGGTATGAAAGCTAGAATGAAAGATATCAAGAAAGAAAGAAAGAAAGAAAGAATGAAAGATATCAAGAATGAAAGAAAGAAATAAATTAACTAAAGATAGAATGAGAGAAGGTATGAAAGGAACAATGAATGATATCAAGAAAGAAAGAAAGAAACTATAGATAGAATAAAAGAAGGTATCAATGCTAGAATTAAAGATATCAAGAAACAAAGAAACAAAGAAAGAAAGAAACTAAAGAAAGAATGTGAGAATTTATGAAAGCTTGAATGAAAGACATCAAGAATGAAAGAAAGAAAGAAATTAACTAAAGATAGAATGAGAGAAGGTATGCAAGCAAGAATGAAAGAAATCAAGAAAGAAAGAAAGAAACTAAAGATAGAATGAGAGAAGGTATGAAAGTAAGAATAAAAGATATCAAGAAACAAAGAAATAAAGAAACAAAGAAAGAAAGAAACTAAAGATAGAATGAGAGAAGGTATGAAACCTAGAATGAAAGATATCAAGAATGAAAGAAAGAAATAAATTAAATAAAGATAGAATGAGAGAAGTTATGAAAGGAACAATGAATGATATCAAGAAAGAAAGATAGAAACTATAGGTAGAATGAAAGAAGGTATCAATGCTAGAATTAAAGATATCAAGAAAGAAAGAAACAAAGAAACAAACTAAAGAGAAGGTATAAAATCTAGAATGAAGGACATCAAGAAAGAAAAAAATAAGCTAAAGATAGAATGAGAGATGGTATGAAACCTAGAATGAAAGATATCAAGAATGAAAGAAAGAAAGAAATTAACTAAAGTTAGAATGAGAGAAGGTATGAAAGTTAGAATTAAAGATATCAAGAAAAAAAGAAAGAAACTATAGATAGAATAAAAGAAGGTATCAATGCTAGAATTAAAGATATCAAGAAACAAAGAAACAAAGAAAGAAAGAAACTAAAGAAAGAATGTGAGAATTTATGAAAGCTTGAATGAAAGACATCAAGAATGAAAGAAAGAAAGAAATTAACTAAAGATAGAATGAGAGAAGGTATGCAAGCAAGAATGAAAGAAATCAAGAAAGAAAGAAAGAAACTAAAGATAGAATGAGAGAAGGTATGAAAGTAAGAATAAAAGATATCAAGAAACAAAGAAATAAAGAAACAAAGAAAGAAAGAAACTAAAGATAGAATGAGAGAAGGTATGAAACCTAGAATGAAAGATATCAAGAATGAAAGAAAGAAATAAATTAAATAAAGATAGAATGAGAGAAGTTATGAAAGGAACAATGAATGATATCAAGAAAGAAAGATAGAAACTATAGGTAGAATGAAAGAAGGTATCAATGCTAGAATTAAAGATATCAAGAAAGAAAGAAACAAAGAAACAAACTAAAGAGAAGGTATAAAATCTAGAATGAAGGACATCAAGAAAGAAAAAAATAAGCTAAAGATAGAATGAGAGATGGTATGAAACCTAGAATGAAAGATATCAAGAATGAAAGAAAGAAAGAAATTAACTAAAGTTAGAATGAGAGAAGGTATGAAAGTTAGAATTAAAGATATCAAGAAAAAAAGAAAGAAACTATAGATAGAATAAAAGAAGGTATCAATGCTAGAATTAAAGATATCAAGAAACAAAGAAACAAAGAAAGAAAGAAACTAAAGAAAGAATGTGAGAATTTATGAAAGCTTGAATGAAAGACATCAAGAATGAAAGAAAGAAAGAAATTAACTAAAGATAGAATGAGAGAAGGTATGCAAGCAAGAATGAATGAAATCAAGAAAGAAAGAAAGAAACTAAAGATAGAATGAGAGAAGGTATGAAAGTAAGAATAAAAGATATCAAGAAACAAAGAAATAAAGAAACAAAGAAAGAAAGAAACTAAAGATAGAATGAGAGAAGGTATGAAACCTAGAATGAAAGATATCAAGAATGAAAGAAAGAAATAAATTAAATAAAGATAGAATGAGAGAAGTTATGAAAGGAACAATGAATGATATCAAGAAAGAAAGATAGAAACTATAGGTAGAATGAAAGAAGGTATCAATGCTAGAATTAAAGATATCAAGAAAGAAAGAAACAAAGAAACAAACTAAAGAGAAGGTATAAAATCTAGAATGAAGGACATCAAGAAAGAAAGAAATAAGCTAAAGATAGAATGAGAGATGGTATGAAACCTAGAATGAAAGATATCAAGAATGAAAGAAAGAAAGAAATTAACTAAAGTTAGAATGCGAGAAGGTATGAAAGTTAGAATTAAAGATATCAAGAAAAAAAGAAACAAAGAAAGAAAGAAAGAAAGAAACTAAAGATAGAATGAGAGAAGGTATGAAACCTAGAATGAAAGATATCAAGAATAAAAGAAAGAAAGAAATTAACTAAAGATAGAATGAGAGAAGGTATGAAAGCTAGAATGAAAGCTATAAAGAAAGAAAGAAAGAAAGAAAGACAGAAAGAAACTAAAGATAGAATGAGAGAAGGTATGAAAGCTAGAATTAAAGATATCAAGAAAAAAAGAAACAAAGAAAAAAATTAACTAAAGATAGACTGAGAGTAGGAATGAAAGCTAGAATGAAAGACATCAAGAAAGGATGAAAGAAACTATAGTAAGAATGTGTGAAGGTATGAAAGCTAGAATGAAAGACATCAACAAAGAAAGAAAGAAATATACTAAAGCTAGAATGAGAGAAGGTATGAAATCTAGATTGAAAGACATCCAAAAAAGAAAGAAAGAAACTTCAGATTGAATGAATGAAATTATGAAAGCTAGAATGAATGACATCAAGAAAGAAAGGAAGAAAGATACCAAAGATAGAATGAGAGAAGGTATGAAAGCTAGAATGAAAGCTATCAAGAAAGAATGAAAGAAACAAATAAACAAACTAAAGATAGAATAGAGAAGGTATAAAAGGAATAATGAAAGATATCACGAAAGAAAGAAAGAAACTAAAATAGATTGAGAGAATATATGAAAGCTAGAATGAAAGACATCAAGAAAGAAAGGAAGAAAGATACCAAAGATAGAATGAGAGAAGGTATGAAAACTAAAATGAAAGATATCAAGAATGAAAGAAAGAAAGAAATTAACTAAAGACAGAATGAGAGAAGGTATGCAAGCTAGAATGAAAGAAAGAAAGAAAGAAAGAAAGAAACTAAAGATAGAAAGAGAGAAGGTATGAAACCTAGAATGAAAGATATCAAGAATGAAAGAAAGAAATAAATAAACTACAGATAGAATAAGAGAAGGTATAAAACCTAGAATGAAAGACCTCAAGAAAGAAAAAATAAACTAAAGATAGAATGAGAGAAGGTATGAAAGCTTGAATGAAAGACATCAAGAAAGAAAGAAAAATATAAACTAAAGATAGAATGAGAGATGGTATGAAAGCTAGAATGAAAGATATCAAGAAAGAAAGAAAGAAAGAAAGAAAGAAAGAAAGAAAGAAAGAAACTAAAGATAGAGTGAGAGAAGGTATGAAAGCTAGAATGAAAGACATAAAGAAAGAAAGAAAGAAACTATAGATAGAATGAGAGAAGGTGTGAAAGGAAGAATAAAAGATATCAAGAAAAAAAGAAACAAAGAAAGAAAGAAACTAAAGATAGAATGAGAGAAGGTATGAAACCTAGAATGAAAGATATCAAGAATGAAAGAAAGAAATAAATTAACTAAAGATAGAATGAGAGAAGGTATGAAAGGAACAATGAATGATATCAAGAAAGAAAGAAAGAAACTATAGATAGAATAAAAGAAGGTATCAATGCTAGAATTAAAGATATCAAGAAACAAAGAAACAAACAAAGAAAGAAACTAAAGAAAGAATGAGAGAATTTATGATAGCTTGAATGAAAGACATCAAGAATAAAAGAAAGAAAGAAATTAACTAAAGATAGAATGAGAGAAGGTATGCAAGCTAGAATGAAAGAAAGAAAGAAAGAAAGAAACTAAAGATAGAAAGAGAGAAGGTATGAAACCTAGAATGAAAGATATCAAGAATGAAAGAAAGAAATAAATAAACTACAGATAGAATAAGAGAAGGTATAAAATCTAGAATGAAAAACCTCAAGAAAGAAAAAATAAACTAAAGATAGAATGAGAGAAGGTATGAAAGCTTGAATGAAAGACATCAAGAAAGAAAGAAAAATATAAACTAAAGATAGAATGAGAGATGGTATGAAAGCTAGAATGAAAGATATCAAGAAAGAAAGAAAGAAAGAAAGAAAGAAAGAAAGAAACTAAAGATAGAGTGAGAGAAGGTATGAAAGCTAGAATGAAAGACATAAAGAAAGAAAGAAAGAAACTATAGATAGAATGAGAGAAGTTGTGAAAGGAAGAATAAAAGATATCAAGAAAAAAAGAAACAAAGAAAGAAAGAAACTAAAGATAGAATGAGAGAAGGTATGAAACCTAGAATGAAAGATATCAAGAATGAAAGAAAGAAATAAATTAACTAAAGATAGAATGAGAGAAGGTATGAAAGGAACAATGAATGATATCAAGAAAGAAAGAAAGAAACTATAGATAGAATAAAAGAAGGTATCAATGCTAGAATTAAAGATATCAAGAAACAAAGAAACAAACAAAGAAAGAAACTAAAGAAAGAATGAGAGAATTTATGATAGCTTGAATGAAAGACATCAAGAATGAAAGAAAGAAAGAAATTAACTAAAGATAGAATGAGAGAAGGTATGCAAGCTAGAATGAAAGAAATCAAGAAAGAAAGAAAGAAACTAAAGATAGAATGAGAGATGGTATGAAAGCTAGAATGAAAGATATCAAGAAATAAAGAAACAAAGAAAGAAATAAACTAAAGATAGAAAGAGAGAAGGTATGAAAGCTAGAATGAAAGCAATCAAGAAAGAAAGAAACAAAGAAACAAACTAAAGATAGGAGAAGAGAAGGTATAAAATCTAGAATGAAAGACATAAAGAAAGAAAAAAATAAACTAAAGATAGAATGAGAGAAGGTATGAAAGCTAGAATGAAAGACATCAAGAAGGATAGAAAGAAAAAATAAACTAAAGATAGAATGAGAGATGGTATGAATGCTAGAATGAAAGATATCAAGAAAGAAAGAAAGAAAAAAGAAACTAAAGACAGAATGAGAAAAGTTATGACAGCTAGAATGAAAGACATCAAGAAAGAAAGAAAGAAATTAAAGATAGAATGAGAGAAGGTATGAAAGTTAGAATTAAAGATATCAAGAAAAAAGAAACAAACAAAGAAAGAAAGAAATTAACTAAAGATAGAATGAGAGAAGGTATGAAAGCCAGAATGAAAGCTATTAAGAAAGAAAGAAAGAAAGAAAGAAAGAAAGAAACTAAAGATAGAATGAGAGAAGGTATAAAATCTAGAATGAAGGACATCAAGAAAGAAAAAAATAAGCTAAAGATAGAATGAGAGAATTTATGAAAGCTTGAATGAAAGACATCAAGAACGAAAGAAAGAAAGAAATTAACTAAAGATAGAAAGAGAGAAGGTATGTAAGCTAGAATGAAAGAAATCAAGAAAGAAAGAAAGAAACTAAAGATAGAATGAGAGAAGATATGAAAGCTTGAATGAAAGACATCAAGAAAGAAAGAAAAATATAAACTAAAGATAGAATGAGAGATGGTATGAACGCTAGAATGAAAGATATCAAGAAAGAAAGAAAGAAAGAAAGAAAGAAAGAAACTAAAGATAGAGTGAGAGAAGGTATGAAAGCTAGAATGAAAGACATAAAGAAAGAAAGAAAGAAACTATAGATAGAATGAGAGAAGGTATGTAAGGAAGAATAAAAGATATCAAGAAACAAAGAAACAAAGAAGGAAAGAAACTAAAGATAGAATGAGAGAAGGTATGAAACCTAGAATGAAAGATATCAAGAATGAAAGAAAGAAAGAAATTAACTAAAGATAGAATGAGAGAAGGTATGAAAGGAACAATGAATGATATCAAGAAAGAAAGAAAGAAACTATAGATAGAATAAAAGAAGGTATCAATGCTAGAATTAAAGATATCAAGAAACAAAGAAACAAAGAAAGAAAGAAACTAATGAAAGAATGAGAGAATTTATGAAAGCTTGAATGAAAGACATCAAGAATGAAAGAAAGAAAGAAATTAACTAAAGATAGAATGAGAGAAGGAATGCAAGCTAGAATGAAAGAAATCAAGAAAGAAAGAAAGAAACTAAAGATAGAATGAGAAAAGGTATGAAAGTAAGAATAAAAGATATCAAGAAACAAAGAAATAAAGAAACAAAGAAAGAAAGAAACTAAAGATAGAATGAGAGAAGGTATGAAACCTAGAATGAAAGATATCAAGAATGAAAGAAAGAAATAAATTAAATAAAGATAGAATGAGAGAAGGTATGAAAGGAACAATGAATGATATCAAGAAAGAAAGATAGAAACTATAGGTAGAATGAAAGAAGGCATCAATGCTAGAAATAAAGATATCAAGAAACAAATAAACAAAGAATGAAAGAAACTAAAGATAGAATGAGAGAATTTATGAAAGCTTGAATGAAAGACATCAAGAATGAAAGAAAGAAAGAAATTAACTAAAGATAGAATGAGAGAAGGTATGCAAGCCAGAATGGAAGAAATCAAGAAAGAAAGAAAGAAACTAAAGATAGAATGAGAGAAGGTATGAAAGCTAGAATGAAAGATATCAAGAAACAAAGAAACAAAGAAAGAAATAAACTAAAGATAGAAAGAGAGAAGGTATGAAAGCTAGAATGAAAGCTATCAAGAAAGAAAGAAACAAAGAAACAAACTAAAGATAGAATAAGAGAAGGTATAAAATCTAGAATGAAGGACATCAAGAAAGAAAAAAATAAGCTAAAGATTGAATGAGAGATGGTATGAAACCTAGAATGAAAGATATCAAGAATGAAAGAAAGAAAGAAAGAAAGAAACAAAGAAACTAAAGATAGAATGAGAGAAGGTATGAAAGCTAGAATTAAAGATATCAAGAAAAAAAGAAACAAAGAAAGAAATTAACTAAAGATAGACTGAGAGTAGGAATGAAAGCTAGAATGAAAGACATCAAGAAAGGAAGAAAGAAACTATAGTAAGAATGAGAGAAGGTATGAGAGCTAGAATGAAAGACATCAACAAAGAAAGAAATAAATATACTAAAGCTAGAATGAGAGAAGGTATGAAATCTAGATTGAAAGACATCAAGAAAGAAAGAAAGAAACTTCAGATTGAATGAATGAAATTATGAAAGCTAGAATGAATGACATCAAGAAAGAAAGGAAGAAAGATACCAAAGATAGAATGAGAGAAGGTATGAAAGCTAGAATGAAAGCTATTAAGAAAGAATGAAAGAAACAAATAAACAAACTAAAGATAGAATAGAGAAGGTATAAAAGGAATAATGAAAGATATCACAAAAGAAAGAAAGAAACTAAAATAGACTGAGAGAATGTATGAAAGCTAGAGTGAAAGACATCAAGAAAGAAAGGAAGAAAGATACCAAAGATAGAATGAGAGAAGGTATGAAAACTAAAATGAAAGATATCAAGAATGAAAGAAAGAAAGAAATTAACTAAAGACAGAATGAGAGAAGGTATGCAAGCTAGAATGAAAGAAAGAAAGAAAGAAAGAAACTAAAGATAGAAAGAGAGAAGGTATGAAACCTAGAATGAAAGATATCAAGAATGAAAGAAAGAAAGAAATAAACTACAGATAGAATAAGAGAAGGTATAAAATCTAGAATAAAAGACCTCAAGAAAGAAAAAATAAACTAAAGATAGAATGAGAGAAGGTATGAAAGCTTGAATGAAAGACATCAAGAAAGAAAGAAAAATATAAACTAAAGGTAGAATGAGAGATGGTATGAAAGCTAGAATGAAAGATATCAAGAAAGAAAGAAAGAAAGAAAGAAAGAAAGAAAGAAAGAAAGAAAGAAAGAAAGAAAGAAAGAAAGAAACTAAAGATAGAATGAGAGAAGGTATGAAAGGAAGAATAAAAGATATCAAGAAAAAAAGAAAGAAAGAAAGAAACTAAAGATAGAATGAGAGAAGGTATGAAACCTAGAATGAAAGATATCAAGAATGAAAGAAAGAAAGAAAATAACTAAAGATAGAATGAGAGAAGGTATGAAAGGAACAATGAATGATATCAAGAAAGAAAGAAAGAAACTATAGGTAGAATGAAAGAAGGTATCAATGCTAGAATTAAAGATATCAAGAAACAAATAAACAAAGATTGAAAGAAACTAAAGATAGAATGAGGGAATTTATGAAAGCTTGAATGAAAGACATCAAGAATGAAAGAAAGAAAGAAATTAACTAAAGATAGAATGAGAGAAGGTATGCAAGCTAGAATGAAAGAAATCAAGAAAGAAAGAAATTAACTAAAGTTAGAATGAGAGAAGGTATGAAAGCTAGAATGAAAGATATCAAGAAACAAAGAAACAAAGAAATAAATAAACTAAAGATAGAAAGAGAGAAGGTATGAAAGCTAGAATGAAAGCTATCAAGAAAGAAAGAAACAAAGAAACAAATTAAAGATAGAATAAGAGAAGGTATAAAATCTAGAATGAAGGACATCAAGAAAGAAAAAAATAAGCTAAAGATAGAATGAGAGAAGGTATGAAAGCTAGAATGAAAGACATCAAGAAAGAAAGAAAGAAAAAATAAACTAAAGATAGAATGAGAGAAGGTATGAAAGCTAGAATGAAAGATATCAAGAAAGAAAGAAAGAAAGAAAGAAAGAAATAAAGATAGAATGAGAGAAGGTATGAAAGCTAGAAGGAAAGACATCAAGAAAGAAAGAAAGAAACTAAAGATAGAATGAGAGAAGGTATGAAAGTTAGAATTAAAGATATCAAGAAAAAAAGAAACAAAGAAAGAAAGAAAGAAACTAAAGATAGAATGAGAGAAGGTATGAAACCTAGAATGAAAGATATCAAGAATGAAAGAAAGAAAGAAATTAACTAAAGATAGAATGAGAGAAGGTATGAAAGCTAGAATGAAAGCTATTACGAAAGAAAGAAAGAAACTAAAGATAGAATGAGAGAAGGTATGAAAGCTAGAATGAAAGATATCAAGAAAGAAAGAAAGAAAGAAAGAAAGAAACTAAAGATAGAGTGAGAGAAGGTATGAAAGCTAGAATGAAAGACATCAAGAAAGGAAGAAAGAAACTATAGTAAGAATGAGAGAAGGTATGAAAGCTAGAATGAAAGACATCAAGAAAGAAAGAAAGAAAAAAATAAACTAAAGATAGAATGAGAGATGGTATGAAAGCTAGAATGAAAGATATCAAGAAAGAAAGAAAGAAAGAAACCAATGATAGAGTGAGAGAAGGTATGAAAGCTAGAATGAAAGACATCAAGAAAGAAAGAAAGAAACTATAGATAGAATGAGAGAAGGTATGATACCTAGAATGAAAGATATCAAGAATGAAAGAAAGAAAGAAATTAACTACATATAGAATAAGAGAAGGTATAAAATCTAGAATGAAAGACCTCAAGAAAGAAAAAATAAACTAAAGAGAGAATGAGAGAAGGTATGAAAGCTAGAATGAAAGCTATAAAGAAAGAAAGAAAGAAAGAAACTAATGATAGAATGAGAGAAGGTATGAAAGCTAGAATGAAAGACATCAAGAAAGAAAGAAAGAAAGAAAGAAAGAAAGAAAGAAAGAAACTAAAGATAGAATGAGAGAAGGTATGAAACCTAGAATGAAAGACATCAAGAAAGAAAGAAAGAAACTATAGATAGAATGAGAGAAGGTATGAAAGTAAGAATAAAAGATATCAAGAAACAAAGAAACAAAGAAAGAAACTAAAGATAGAATGAGAGAAGGTATGAAACCTAGAATGAAAGATATCAAGAATGAAAGAAAGAAAGAAATTAACTAAAGATAGAATGAGAGAAGGTATGAAAGGAACAATGTATGATATCAAGAAAGAAAGAAAGAAACTATAGGTAGAATGAAAGAAGGTATCAATGCTAGAATTAAAGATATCAAGAAACAAATAAACAAAGATTGAAAGAAACTAAAGATAGAATGAGAGAATTTATGAAAGCTTGAATGAAAGACATCAAGAATGAAAGAAAGAAAGAAATTAACTAAAGATAGAATGAGAGAAGGTATGCAAGCTAGAACGAAAGAAATCAAGAAAGAAAGAAATAAACTAAAGATAGAAAGAGAGAAGGTATGAAAGCTAGAATGAAAGCTATCAAGAAAGAAAGAAACAAAGAAACAAATTAAAGATAGAATAAGAGAAGGTATAAAATCTAGAATGAAGGACATCAAGAAAGAAAAAAATAAGCTAAAGATAGAATGAGAGAATTTATGAAAGCTTGAATGAAAGACATGAAGAATGAAAGAAAGAAAGAAATTAACTAAAGATAGAATGAGAGAAGGTATGCAAGCCAGAATGAAAGAAATCAAGAAAGAAAGAAAGAAACTAAAGATAGAATGAGAGAAGGTGTGAAAGGAAGAATAAAAGATATCAAGAAAAAAAGAAACAAAGAAAGAAAGAAACTAAAGATAGAATGAGAGAAGGTATGAAACCTAGAATGAAAGATATCAAGAATGAAAGAAAGAAATAAATTAACTAAAGATAGAATGAGAGAAGGTATGAAAGGAACAATGAATGATATCAAGAAAGAAAGAAAGAAACTATAGATAGAATAAAAGAAGGTATCAATGCTAGAATTAAAGATATCAAGAAACAAAGAAACAAACAAAGAAAGAAACTAAAGAAAGAATGAGAGAATTTATGATAGCTTGAATGAAAGACATCAAGAATGAAAGAAAGAAAGAAATTAACTAAAGATAGAATGAGAGAAGGTATGCAAGCTAGAATGAAAGAAAGAAAGAAAGAAAGAAACTAAAGATAGAAAGAGAGAAGGTATGAAACCTAGAATGAAAGATATCAAGAATGAAAGAAAGAAATAAATAAACTACAGATAGAATAAGAGAAGGTATAAAATCTAGAATGAAAGACCTCAAGAAAGAAAAAATAAACTAAAGATGGAATGAGAGAAGGTATGAAAGCTTGAATGAAAGACATCAAGAAAGAAAGAAAAATATAAACTAAAGATAGAATGAGAGATGGTATGAAAGCTAGAATGAAAGATATCAAGAAAGAAAGAAAGAAAGAAAGAAAGAAAGAAAGAAAGAAAGAAAGAAACTAAAGATAGAGTGAGAGAAGGTATGAAAGCTAGAATGAAAGACATAAAGAAAGAAAGAAAGAAACTATAGATAGAATGAGAGAAGGTGTGAAAGGAAGAATAAAAGATATCAAGAAAAAAAGAAACAAAGAAAGAAAGAAACTAAAGATAGAATGAGAGAAGGTATGAAACCTAGAATGAAAGATATCAAGAATGAAAGAAAGAAATAAATTAACTAAAGATAGAATGAGAGAAGGTATGAAAGGAACAATGAATGATATCAAGAAAGAAAGAAAGAAACTATAGATAGAATAAAAGAAGGTATCAATGCTAGAATTAAAGATATCAAGAAACAAAGAAACAAACAAAGAAAGAAACTAAAGAAAGAATGAGAGAATTTATGATAGCTTGAATGAAAGACATCAAGAATGAAAGAAAGAAAGAAATTAACTAAAGATAGAATGAGAGAAGGTATGCAAGCTAGAATGAAAGAAATCAAGAAAGAAAGAAAGAAACTAAAGATAGAATGAGAGAAGGTATGAAACCTAGAATGAAAGATATCAAGAATGAAAGAAAGAAATAAATTAACTAAAGATAGAATGAGAGAAGGTATGAAACCTAGAATGAAAGACATCAAGAAAGAAAGAAAGAAACTATAGATAGAATGAGAGAAGTTATGAAAGTAAGAATAAAAGATATCAAGAAACAAAGAAACAAAGAAAGAAACTAAAGATAGAATGAGAGAAGGTATGAAACCTAGAATGAAAGATATCAAGAATGAAAGAAAGAAAGAAAATAACTAAAGATAGAATGAGAGAAGGTATGAAAGGAACAATGAATGATATCAAGAAAGAAAGAAAGAAACTATAGGTAGAATGAAAGAAGGTATCAATGCTAGAATTAAAGATATCAAGAAACAAATAAACAAAGATTGAAAGAAACTAAAGATAGAATGAGAGAATTTATGAAAGCTTGAATGAAAGACATCAAGAATGAAAGAAAGAAAGAAATTAACTAAAGATAGAATGAGAGAAGGTATGCAAGCTAGAATGAAAGAAATCAAGAAAGAAAGAAATTAACTAAAGTTAGAATGAGAGAAGGTATGAAAGCTAGAATGAAAGATATCAAGAAACAAAGAAACAAAGAAATAAATAAATTAAAGATAGAAAGAGAGAAGGTATGAAAGCTAGAATGAAAGCTATCAAGAAAGAAAGAAACAAAGAAACAAATTAAAGATAGAATAAGAGAAGGTATAAAATCTAGAATGAAGGACATCAAGAAAGAAAAAAATAAGCTAAAGATAGAATGAGAGAAGGTATGAAAGCTAGAATGAAAGACATCAAGAAAGAAAGAAAGAAAAAATAAACTAAAGATAGAATGAGAGAAGGTATGAAAGCTAGAATGAAAGATATCAAGAAAGAAAGAAAGAAAAAACAAACTAAAGATAGAATGAGAGAAGGTATGAAAGCTAGAAGGAAAGACATCAAGAAAGAAAGAAAGAAACTAAAGATAGAATGAGAGAAGGTATGAAAGTTAGAATTAAAGATATCAAGAAAAAAAGAAACAAAGAAAGAAAGAAAGAAACTAAAGATAGAATGAGAGAAGGTATGAAACCTAGAATGAAAGATATCAAGAATGAAAGAAAGAAAGAAATTAACTAAAGATAGAATGAGAGAAGGTATGAAAGCTAGAATGAAAGCTATCAAGAAAGAAAGAAACAAAGAAACAAATTAAAGATAGAATAAGAGAAGGTATAAAATCTAGAATGAAGGACATCAAGAAAGAAAAAAATAAGCTAAAGATAGAATGAGAGAATTTATGAAAGCTTGAATGAAAGACATGAAGAATGAAAGAAAGAAAGAAATTAACTAAAGATAGAATGAGAGAAGGTATGCAAGCCAGAATGAAAGAAATCAAGAAAGAAAGAAAGAAACTAAAGATAGAATGAGAGAAGGTGTGAAAGGAAGAATAAAAGATATCAAGAAAAAAAGAAACAAAGAAAGAAAGAAACTAAAGATAGAATGAGAGAAGGTATGAAACCTAGAATGAAAGATATCAAGAATGAAAGAAAGAAATAAATTAACTAAAGATAGAATGAGAGAAGGTATGAAAGGAACAATGAATGATATCAAGAAAGAAAGAAAGAAACTATAGATAGAATAAAAGAAGGTATCAATGCTAGAATTAAAGATATCAAGAAACAAAGAAACAAACAAAGAAAGAAACTAAAGAAAGAATGAGAGAATTTATGATAGCTTGAATGAAAGACATCAAGAATGAAAGAAAGAAAGAAATTAACTAAAGATAGAATGAGAGAAGGTATGCAAGCTAGAATGAAAGAAAGAAAGAAAGAAAGAAACTAAAGATAGAAAGAGAGAAGGTATGAAACCTAGAATGAAAGATATCAAGAATGAAAGAAAGAAATAAATAAACTACAGATAGAATAAGAGAAGGTATAAAATCTAGAATGAAAGACCTCAAGAAAGAAAAAATAAACTAAAGATGGAATGAGAGAAGGTATGAAAGCTTGAATGAAAGACATCAAGAAAGAAAGAAAAATATAAACTAAAGATAGAATGAGAGATGGTATGAAAGCTAGAATGAAAGATATCAAGAAAGAAAGAAAGAAAGAAAGAAAGAAAGAAAGAAAGAAACTAAAGATAGAGTGAGAGAAGGTATGAAAGCTAGAATGAAAGACATAAAGAAAGAAAGAAAGAAACTATAGATAGAATGAGAGAAGGTGTGAAAGGAAGAATAAAAGATATCAAGAAAAAAAGAAACAAAGAAAGAAAGAAACTAAAGATAGAATGAGAGAAGGTATGAAACCTAGAATGAAAGATATCAAGAATGAAAGAAAGAAATAAATTAACTAAAGATAGAATGAGAGAAGGTATGAAAGGAACAATGAATGATATCAAGAAAGAAAGAAAGAAACTATAGATAGAATAAAAGAAGGTATCAATGCTAGAATTAAAGATATCAAGAAACAAAGAAACAAACAAAGAAAGAAACTAAAGAAAGAATGAGAGAATTTATGATAGCTTGAATGAAAGACATCAAGAATGAAAGAAAGAAAGAAATTAACTAAAGATAGAATGAGAGAAGGTATGCAAGCTAGAATGAAAGAAATCAAGAAAGAAAGAAAGAAACTAAAGATAGAATGAGAGAAGGTATGAAACCTAGAATGAAAGATATCAAGAATGAAAGAAAGAAATAAATTAACTAAAGATAGAATGAGAGAAGGTATGAAACCTAGAATGAAAGACATCAAGAAAGAAAGAAAGAAACTATAGATTGAATGAGAGAAGTTATGAAAGTAAGAATAAAAGATATCAAGAAACAAAGAAACAAAGAAAGAAACTAAAGATAGAATGAGAGAAGGTATGAAACCTAGAATGAAAGATATCAAGAATGAAAGAAAGAAAGAAAATAACTAAAGATAGAATGAGAGAAGGTATGAAAGGAACAATGAATGATATCAAGAAAGAAAGAAAGAAACTATAGGTAGAATGAAAGAAGGTATCAATGCTAGAATTAAAGATATCAAGAAACAAATAAACAAAGATTGAAAGAAACTAAAGATAGAATGAGAGAATTTATGAAAGCTTGAATGAAAGACATCAAGAATGAAAGAAAGAAAGAAATTAACTAAAGATAGAATGAGAGAAGGTATGCAAGCTAGAATGAAAGAAATCAAGAAAGAAAGAAATTAACTAAAGTTAGAATGAGAGAAGGTATGAAAGCTAGAATGAAAGATATCAAGAAACAAAGAAACAAAGAAATAAATAAATTAAAGATAGAAAGAGAGAAGGTATGAAAGCTAGAATGAAAGCTATCAAGAAAGAAAGAAACAAAGAAACAAATTAAAGATAGAATAAGAGAAGGTATAAAATCTAGAATGAAGGACATCAAGAAAGAAAAAAATAAGCTAAAGATAGAATGAGAGAAGGTATGAAAGCTAGAATGAAAGACATCAAGAAAGAAAGAAAGAAAAAATAAACTAAAGATAGAATGAGAGAAGGTATGAAAGCTAGAATGAAAGATATCAAGAAAGAAAGAAAGAAAAAACAAACTAAAGATAGAATGAGAGAAGGTATGAAAGCTAGAAGGAAAGACATCAAGAAAGAAAGAAAGAAACTAAAGATAGAATGAGAGAAGGTATGAAAGTTAGAATTAAAGATATCAAGAAAAAAAGAAACAAAGAAAGAAAGAAAGAAACTAAAGATAGAATGAGAGAAGGTATGAAACCTAGAATGAAAGATATCAAGAATGAAAGAAAGAAAGAAATTAACTAAAGATAGAATGAGAGAAGGTATGAAAGCTAGAATGAAAGCTATTACGAAAGAAAGAAAGAAACTAAAGGTAGAATGAGAGAAGGTATGAAAGCTAGAATGAAAGATATCAAGAAAGAAAGAAAGAAAGAAAGAAAGAAAGAAACTAAAGATAGAGTGAGAGAAGGTATGAAAGCTAGAATGAAAGACATCAAGAAAGGAAGAAAGAAACTATAGTAAGAATGAGAGAAGGTATGAAAGCTAGAATGAAAGACATCAAGAAAGAAAGAAAGAAAAAAATAAACTAAAGATAGAATGAGAGATGGTATGAAAGCTAGAATGAAAGATATCAAGAAAGAAAGAAAGAAAGAAAGAAAGAAAGAAACCAATGATAGAGTGAGAGAAGGTATGAAAGCTAGAATGAAAGACATCAAGAAAGAAAGAAAGAAACTATAGATAGAATGAGAGAAGGTATGAAACCTAGAATGAAAGATATCAAGAATGAAAGAAAGAAAGAAATTAACTACATATAGAATAAGAGAAGGTATAAAATCTAGAATGAAAGACCTCAAGAAAGAAAAAATAAACTAAAGAGAGAATGAGAGAAGGTATGAAAGCTAGAATGAAAGCTATAAAGAAAGAAAGAAAGAAAGAAACTAATGATAGAATGAGAGAAGGTATGAAAGCTAGAATGAAAGACATCAAGAAAGAAAGAAAGAAAGAAAGAAAGAAACTAAAGATAGAATGAGAGAAGGTATGAAACCTAGAATGAAAGACATCAAGAAAGAAAGATAGAAACTATAGATAGAATGAGAGAAGGTATGAAAGTAAGAATAAAAGATATCAAGAAACAAAGAAACAAAGAAAGAAACTAAAGATAGAATGAGAGAAGGTATGAAACCTAGAATGAAAGATATCAAGAATGAAAGAAAGAAAGAAATTAACTAAAGATAGAATGAGAGAAGGTATGAAAGGAACAATGTATGATATTAAGAAAGAAAGAAAGAAACTATAGGTAGAATGAAAGAAGGTATCAATGCTAGAATTAAAGATATCAAGAAACAAATAAACAAAGATTGAAAGAAACTAAAGATAGAATGAGAGAATTTATGAAAGCTTGAATGAAAGACATCAAGAATGAAAGAAAGAAAGAAATTAACTAAAGATAGAATGAGAGAAGGTATGCAAGCTAGAACGAAAGAAATCAAGAAAGAAAGAAATAAACTAAAGATAGAAAGAGAGAAGGTATGAAAGCTAGAATGAAAGCTATCAAGAAAGAAAGAAACAAAGAAACAAATTAAAGATAGAATAAGAGAAGGTATAAAATCTAGAATGAAGGACATCAAGAAAGAAAAAAATAAGCTAAAGATAGAATGAGAGAAGGTATGAAAGCTAGAATGAAAGACATCAAGAAAGAAAGAAAGAAAAAATAAACTAAAGATAGAATGAGAGAAGGTATGAAACCTAGAATGAAATATATCAAGAAAGAAAGAAAGAAAAAACAAACTAAAGATAGAATGAGAGAATTTATGAAAGCTTGAATGAAAGACATGAAGAATGAATGAAAGAAAGAAATTAACTAAAGATAGAATGAGAGAAGGTATGCAAGCCAGAATGAAAGAAATCAAGAAAGAAAGAAAGAAACTAAAGATAGAATGAGAGAAGGTGTGAAAGGAAGAATAAAAGATATCAAGAAAAAAAGAAACAAAGAAAGAAAGAAACTAAAGATAGAATGAGAGAAGGTATGAAACCTAGAATGAAAGATATCAAGAATGAAAGAAAGAAATAAATTAACTAAAGATAGAATGAGAGAAGGTATGAAAGGAACAATGAATGATATCAAGAAAGAAAGAAAGAAACTATAGATAGAATAAAAGAAGGTATCAATGCTAGAATTAAAGATATCAAGAAACAAAGAAACAAACAAAGAAAGAAACTAAAGAAAGAATGAGAGAATTTATGATAGCTTGAATGAAAGACATCAAGAATGAAAGAAAGAAAGAAATTAACTAAAGATAGAATGAGAGAAGGTATGCAAGCTAGAATGAAAGAAAGAAAGAAAGAAAGAAACTAAAGATAGAAAGAGAGAAGGTATGAAACCTAGAATGAAAGATATCAAGAATGAAAGAAAGAAATAAATAAACTACAGATAGAATAAGAGAAGGTATAAAATCTAGAATGAAAGACCTCAAGAAAGAAAAAATAAACTAAAGATAGAATGAGAGAAGGTATGAAAGCTTGAATGAAAGACATCAAGAAAGAAAGAAAAATATAAACTAAAGATAGAATGAGAGATGGTATGAAAGCTAGAATGAAAGATATCAAGAAAGAAAGAAAGAAAGAAAGAAAGAAAGAAAGAAGCTAAAGATAGAGTGAGAGAAGGTATGAAAGCTAGAATGAAAGACATAAAGAAAGAAAGAAAGAAACTATAGATAGAATGAGAGAAGGTGTGAAAGGAAGAATAAAAGATATCAAGAAAAAAAGAAACAAAGAAAGAAAGAAACTAAAGATAGAATGAGAGAAGGTATGAAACCTAGAATGAAAGATATCAAGAATGAAAGAAAGAAATAAATTAACTAAAGATAGAATGAGAGAAGGTATGAAAGGAACAATGAATGATATCAAGAAAGAAAGAAAGAAACTATAGATAGAATAAAAGAAGGTTTCAATGCTAGAATTAAAGATATCAAGAAACAAAGAAACAAACAAAGAAAGAAACTAAAGAAAGAATGAGAGAATTTATGATAGCTTGAATGAAAGACATCAAGAATGAAAGAAAGAAAGAAATTAACTAAAGATAGAATGAGAGAAGGTATGCAAGCAAGAATGAAAGAAATCAAGAAAGAAAGAAAGAAACTAAAGATAGAATGAGAGATGGTATGAAAGCTAGAATGAAAGATATCAAGAAATAAAGAAACAAAGAAAGAAATAAACTAAAGATAGAAAAAGAGAAGGTATGAAAGCTAGAATGAAAGCAATCAAGAAAGAAAGAAACAAAGAAACAAACTAAAGATAGGAGAAGAGAAGGTATAAAATCTAGAATGAAAGACATAAAGAAAGAAAAAAATAAACTAAAGATAGAATGAGAGAAGGTATGAAAGCTAGAATGAAAGACATCAAGAAGGATAGAAAGAAAAAATAAACTAAAGATAGAATGAGAGATGGTATGAATGCTAGAATGAAAGATATCAAGAAAGAAAGAAAGAAAAAAGAAACTAAAGACAGAATGAGAAAAGTTATGACAGCTAGAATGAAAGACATCAAGAAAGAAAGAAAGAAATTAAAGATAGAATGAGAGAAGGTATGAAAGTTAGAATTAAAGATATCAAGAAAAAAGGAAACAAACAAAGAAAGAAAGAAATTAACTAAAGATAGAATGAGAGAAGGTATGAAAGCCAGAATGAAAGCTATTAAGAAAGAAAGAAAGAAAGAAAGAAAGAAAGAAAGAAAGAAAGAAAGAAACTAAAGATAGGAGAAGAGAAGGTATAAAATCTAGAATGAAAGACATAAAGAAAGAAAAAAATAAACTAAAGATAGAATGAGAGAAGGTATGAAAGCTAGAATGAAAGACATCAAGAAGGATAGAAAGAAAAAATAAACTAAAGATAGAATGAGAGATGGTATGAATGCTAGAATGAAAGATATCAAGAAAGAAAGAAAGAAAAAAGAAACTAAAGACAGAATGAGAAAAGTTATGACAGCTAGAATGAAAGACATCAAGAAAGAAAGAAAGAAATTAAAGATAGAATGAGAGAAGGTATGAAAGTTAGAATTAAAGATATCAAGAAAAAAGGAAACAAACAAAGAAAGAAAGAAATTAACTAAAGATAGAATGAGAGAAGGTATGAAAGCCAGAATGAAAGCTATTAAGAAAGAAAGAAAGAAAGAAAGAAAGAAAGAAAGAAAGAAAGAAAGAAAGAAAGAAAGAAAGAAAGAAACTAAAGATAGAATGAGAGAAGGTATAAAATCTAGAATGAAGGACATCAAGAAAGAAAAAAATAAGCTAAAGATAGAATGAGAGAATTTATGAAAGCTTGAATGAAAGACATCAAGAACGAAAGAAAGAAAGAAATTAACTAAAGATAGAAAGAGAGAAGGTATGTAAGCTAGAATGAAAGAAATCAAGAAAGAAAGAAAGAAACTAAAGATAGAATGAGAGAAGATATGAAAGCTTGAATGAAAGACATCAAGAAAGAAAGAAAAATATAAACTAAAGATAGAATGAGAGATGGTATGAAAGCTAGAATGAAAGATATCAAGAAAGAAAGAAAGAAAGAAAGAAAGAAAGAAAGAAACTAAATATAGAGTGAGAGAAGGTATGAAAGCTAGAATGAAAGACATAAAGAAAGAAAGAAAGAAACTATAGATAGAATGAGAGAAGGTATGTAAGGAAGAATAAAAGATATCAAGAAACAAAGAAACAAAGAAGGAAAGAAACTAAAGATAGAATGAGAGAAGGTATGAAACCTAGAATGAAAGATATCAAGAATGAAAGAAAGAAAGAAATTAACTAAAGATAGAATGAGAGAAGGTATGAAAGGAACAATGAATGATATCAAGAAAGAAAGAAAGAAACTATAGATAGAATAAAAGAAGGTATCAATGCTAGAATTAAAGATATCAAGAAACAAAGAAACAAAGAAAGAAAGAAACTAATGAAAGAATGAGAGAATTTATGAAAGCTTGAATGAAAGACATCAAGAATGAAAGAAAGAAAGAAATTAACTAAAGATAGAATGAGAGAAGGTATGCAAGCTAGAATGAAAGAAATCAAGAAAGAAAGAAAGAAACTAAAGATAGAATGAGAGATGGTATGAAAGCTAGAATGAAAGATATCAAGAAAGAAAGAAAGAAAGAAAGAAAGAAAGAAAGAAAGAAAGAAAGAAGCTAAAGATAGAGTGAGAGAAGGTATGAAAGCTAGAATGAAAGACATAAAGAAAGAAAGAAAGAAACTATAGATAGAATGAGAGAAGGTGTGAAAGGAAGAATAAAAGATATCAAGAAAAAAAGAAACAAAGAAAGAAAGAAACTAAAGATAGAATGAGAGAAGGTATGAAACCTAGAATGAAAGATATCAAGAATGAAAGAAAGAAATAAATTAACTAAAGATAGAATGAGAGAAGGTATGAAAGGAACAATGAATGATATCAAGAAAGAAAGAAAGAAACTATAGATAGAATAAAAGAAGGTATCAATGCTAGAATTAAAGATATCAAGAAACAAAGAAACAAACAAAGAAAGAAACTAAAGAAAGAATGAGAGAATTTATGATAGCTTGAATGAAAGACATCAAGAATGAAAGAAAGAAAGAAATTAACTAAAGATAGAATGAGAGAAGGTATGCAAGCTAGAATGAAAGAAATCAAGAAAGAAAGAAAGAAACTAAAGATAGAATGAGAGATGGTATGAAAGCTAGAATGAAAGATATCAAGAAATAAAGAAACAAAGAAAGAAATAAACTAAAGATAGAAAGAGAGAAGGTATGAAAGCTAGAATGAAAGCAATCAAGAAAGAAAGAAACAAAGAAACAAACTAAAGATAGGAGAAGAGAAGGTATAAAATCTAGAATGAAAGACATAAAGAAAGAAAAAAATAAACTAAAGATAGAATGAGAGAAGGTATGAAAGCTAGAATGAAAGACATCAAGAAGGATAGAAAGAAAAAATAAACTAAAGATAGAATGAGAGATGGTATGAATGCTAGAATGAAAGATATCAAGAAAGAAAGAAAGAAAAAAGAAACTAAAGACAGAATGAGAAAAGTTATGACAGCTAGAATGAAAGACATCAAGAAAGAAAGAAAGAAATTAAAGATAGAATGAGAGAAGGTATGAAAGTTAGAATTAAAGATATCAAGAAAAAAGGAAACAAACAAAGAAAGAAAGAAATTAACTAAAGATAGAATGAGAGAAGGTATGAAAGCTTGAATGAAAGACATCAAGAAAGAAAGAAAAATATAAACTAAAGATAGAATGAGAGATGGTATGAAAGCTAGAATGAAAGATATCAAGAAAGAAAGAAAGAAAGAAAGAAAGAAAGAAAGAAAGAAACTAAATATAGAGTGAGAGAAGGTATGAAAGCTAGAATGAAAGACATAAAGAAAGAAAGAAAGAAACTATAGATAGAATGAGAGAAGGTATGTAAGGAAGAATAAAAGATATCAAGAAACAAAGAAACAAAGAAGGAAAGAAACTAAAGATAGAATGAGAGAAGGTATGAAACCTAGAATGAAAGATATCAAGAATGAAAGAAAGAAAGAAATTAACTAAAGATAGAATGAGAGAAGGTATGAAAGGAACAATGAATGATATCAAGAAAGAAAGAAAGAAACTATAGATAGAATAAAAGAAGGTATCAATGCTAGAATTAAAGATATCAAGAAACAAAGAAACAAAGAAAGAAAGAAACTAATGAAAGAATGAGAGAATTTATGAAAGCTTGAATGAAAGACATCAAGAATGAAAGAAAGAAAGAAATTAACTAAAGATAGAATGAGAGAAGGAATGCAAGCTAGAATGAAAGAAATCAAGAAAGAAAGAAAGAAACTAAAGATAGAATGAGAAAAGGTATGAAAGTAAGAATAAAAGATATCAAGAAACAAAGAAATAAAGAAACAAAGAAAGAAAGAAACTAAAGATAGAATGAGAGAAGGTATGAAACCTAGAATGAAAGATATCAAGAATGAAAGAAAGAAATAAATTAAATAAAGATAGAATGAGAGAAGGTATGAAAGGAACAATGAATGATATCAAGAAAGAAAGATAGAAACTATAGGTAGAATGAAAGAAGGCATCAATGCTAGAAATAAAGATATCAAGAAACAAATAAACAAAGAATGAAAGAAACTAAAGATAGAATGAGAGAATTTATGAAAGCTTGAATGAAAGACATCAAGAATGAAAGAAAGAAAGAAATTAACTAAAGATAGAATGAGAGAAGGTATGCAAGCCAGAATGGAAGAAATCAAGAAAGAAAGAAAGAAACTAAAGATAGAATGAGAGAAGGTATGAAAGCTAGAATGAAAGATATCAAGAAACAAAGAAACAAAGAAAGAAATAAACTAAAGATAGAAAGAGAGAAGGTATGAAAGCTAGAATGAAAGCTATCAAGAAAGAAAGAAACAAAGAAACAAACTAAAGATAGAATAAGAGAAGGTATAAAATCTAGAATGAAGGACATCAAGAAAGAAAAAAATAAGCTAAAGATAGAATGAGAGATGGTATGAAACCTAGAATGAAAGATATCAAGAATGAAAGAAAGAAAGAAATTAACTAAAGTTAGAATGAGAGAAGGTATGAAAGTTAGAAATAAAGATATCAAGAAAAAAAGAAACAAAGAAAGAAAGAAAGAAAGAAACTAAAGATAGAATGAGAGAAGGTATGAAACCTAGAATGAAAGATATCAAGAATGAAAGAAAGAAAGAAATTAACTAAAGATAGAATGAGAGAAGGTATGAAAGCTAGAATGAAAGCTATTAAGAAAGAAAGAAAGAAAGAAAGAAACTAAAGATAGATTGAGAGAAGGTATGAAAGGTAGAATTAAAGATATCAAGAAAAAAAGAAACAAAGAAAGAAATTAACTAAAGATAGACTGAGAGTAGGAATGAAAGCTAGAATGAAAGACATCAAGAAAGGAAGAAAGAAACTATAGTAAGAATGAGAGAAGGTATGAGAGCTAGAATGAAAGACATCAACAAAGAAAGAAAGAAATATAGTAAAGCTAGAATGAGAGAAGGTATGAAATCTAGATTGAAAGACATCAAGAAAGAAAGAAAGAAACTTCAGATTCAATGAATGAAATTATGAAAGCTAGAATGAATGACATCAAGAAAGAAAGGAAGAAAGATACCAAAGATAGAATGAGAGAAGGTATGAAAGCTAGAATGAAAGCTATTAAGAAAGAATGAAAGAAACAAATAAACAAACTAAAGATAGAATAGAGAAGGTATAAAAGGAATAATGAAAGATATCACAAAAGAAAGAAAGAAACTAAAATAGACTGAGAGAATGTATGAAAGCTAGAGTGAAAGACATCAAGAAAGAAAGGAAGAAAGATACCAAAGATAGAATGAGAGAAGGTATGAAAACTAAAATGAAAGATATCAAGAATGAAAGAAAGAAAGAAATTAACTAAAGACAGAATGAGAGAAGGTATGCAAGCTAGAATGAAAGAAAGAAAGAAAGAAAGAAACTAAAGATAGAAAGAGAGAAGGTATGAAACCTAGAATGAAAGATATCAAGAATGAAAGAAAGAAAGAAATAAACTACAGATAGAATAAGAGAAGGTATAAAATCTAGAATAAAAGACCTCAAGAAAGAAAAAATAAACTAAAGATAGAATGAGAGAAGGTATGAAAGCTTGAATGAAAGACATCAAGAAAGAAAGAAAAATATAAACTAAAGGTAGAATGAGAGATGGTATGAAAGCTAGAATGAAAGTTATCAAGAAAGAAAGAAAGAAAGAAAGAAAGAAAGAAAGAAAGAAAGAAAGAAAGAAAGAAAGAAAGAAAGAAACTAAAGATAGAATGAGAGAAGGTATGAAAGGAAGAATAAAAGATATCAAGAAAAAAAGAAACAAAGAAAGAAAGAAACTAAAGATAGAATGAGAGAAGGTATGAAACCTAGAATGAAAGATATCAAGAATGAAAGAAATAAATAAATTAACTAAAGATAGAATGAGAGAAGGTATGAAACCTAGAATGAAAGACATCAAGAAAGAAAGAAAGAAACTATAGATAGAATGAGAGAAGTTATGAAAGTAAGAATAAAAGATATCAAGAAACAAAGAAACAAAGAAAGAAACTAAAGATAGAATGAGAGAAGGTATGAAACCTAGAATGAAAGATATCAAGAAGGAAAGAAAGAAAGAAATTAACTAAAGATAGAATGAGAGAAGGTATGAAAGGAACAATGAATGATATCAAGAAAGAAAGAAAGAAACTATAGGTAGAATGAAAGAAGGTATCAATGCTAGAATTAAAGATATCAAGAAACAAATAAACAAAGATTGAAAGAAACTAAAGATAGAATGAGAGAATTTATGAAAGCTTGAATGAAAGACATCAAGAATGAAAGAAAGAAAGAAATTAACTAAAGATAGAATGAGAGAAGGTATGCAAGCTAGAATGAAAGAAATCAAGAAAGAAAGAAATTAACTAAAGTTAGAATGAGAGAAGGTATGAAAGCTAGAATGAAAGATATCAAGAAACAAAGAAACAAAGAAAAAATAAACTAAAGATAGAAAGAGAGAAGGTATGAAAGCTAGAATGAAAGCTATCAAGAAAGAAAGAAACAAAGAAACAAATTAAAGATAGAATAAGAGAAGGTATAAAATCTAGAATGAAGGACATCAAGAAAGAAAAAAATAAGCTAAAGATAGAATGAGAGAAGGTATGAAAGCTAGAATGAAAGACATCAAGAAAGAAAGAAAGAAAAAATAAACTAAAGATAGAATGAGAGAAGGTATGAAAGCTAGAATGAAAGATATCAAGAAAGAAAGAAAGAAAAAACAAACTAAAGATAGAATGAGAGAAGGTATGAAAGCTAGAAGGAAAGAAATCTAGAAAGAAAGAAAGAAACTAAAGATAGAATGAGAGAAGGTATGAAAGTTAGAATTAAAGATATCAAGAAAAAAAGAAACAAAGAAAGAAAGAAAGAAACTAAAGATAGAATGAGAGAAGGTATGAAACCTAGAATGAAAGATATCAAGAATGAAAGAAAGAAAGAAATTAACTAAAGATAGAATGAGTGAAGGTATGAAAGCTAGAATGAAAGCTATTACGAAAGAAAGAAAGAAACTAAAGATAGAATGAGAGAAGGTATGAAAGCTAGAATGAAAGATATCAAGAAAGAAAGAAAGAAAGAAAGAAACTAAAGATAGAGTGAGAGAAGGTATGAAAGCTAGAATGAAAGACATCAAGAAAGGAAGAAAGAAACTATAGTAAGAATGAGAGAAGGTATGAAAGCTAGAATGAAAGACATCAAGAAAGAAAGAAAGAAAAAAATAAACTAAAGATAGAATGAGAGATGGTATGAAAGCTAGAATGAAAGATATCAAGAAAGAAAGAAAGAAAGAAAGAAAGAAACCAATGATAGAGTGAGAGAAGGTATGAAAGCTAGAATGAAAGACATCAAGAAAGAAAGAAAGAAACTATAGATAGAATGAGAGAAGGTATGAAACCTAGAATGAAAGATATCAAGAATGAAAGAAAGAAAGAAATTAACTACATATAGAATAAGAGAAGGTATAAAATCTAGAATGAAAGACCTCAAGAAAGAAAAAATAAACTAAAGAGAGAATGAGAGAAGGTATGAAAGCTAGAATGAAAGCTATAAAGAAAGAAAGAAAGAAAGAAACTAATGATAGAATGAGAGAAGGTATGAAAGCTAGAATGAAAGACATCAAGAAAGAAAGAAAGAAAGAAAGAAAGAAAGAAACTAAAGATAGAATGAGAGAAGGTATGAAACCTAGAATGAAAGACATCAAGAAAGAAAGAAAGAAAGAAATTAACTAAAGATAGAATGAGAGAAGGTATGAAAGGAACAATGAATGATATCAAGAAAGAAAGAAAGAAACTATAGGTAGAATGAAAGAAGGTATCAATGCTAGAATTAAAGATATCAAGAAACAAATAAACAAAGATTGAAAGAAACTAAAGATAGAATGAGAGAATTTATGAAAGCTTGAATGAAAGACATCAAGAATGAAAGAAAGAAAGAAATTAACTAAAGATAGAATGAGAGAAGGTATGCAAGCTAGAACGAAAGAAATCAAGAAAGAAAGAAATAAACTAAAGATAGAAAGAGAGAAGGTATGAAAGCTAGAATGAAAGCTATCAAGAAAGAAAGAAACAAAGAAACAAATTAAAGATAGAATAAGAGAAGGTATAAAATCTAGAATGAAAGATATCAAGAAAGAAAGAAAGAAAGAAAGAAATTAACTAAAGATAGAGTGAGAGAAGGTATGAAAGCTAGAATGAAAGACATCAAGAAAGAAAGAAAGAAAGAAAGAAACTAAAGATAGAATGAGAGAAGGTATGAAAGTTAGAATTAAAGATATCAAGAAAAAAAGAAACAAAGAAAGAAAGAAAGAAAGAAACTAAAGATAGAATGAGAGAAGGTATGAAACCTAGAATGAAAGATATCAAGAATGAAAGAAAGAAAGAAATTAACTAAAGATAGAATGAGAGAAGGTATGAAAGCTAGAATGAAAGCTATTAAGAAAGAAAGAAAGAAAGAAACTAAAGATAGAATGAGAGAAGGTATGAAAGCTAGAATGAAAGATATCAAGAAAGAAAGAAAGAAAGAAAGAAATTAACTAAAGATAGAGTGAGAGAAGGTATGAAAGCTAGAATGAAAGACATCAAGAAAGAAAGAAAGAAACTATAGATAGAATGAGAGAAGGTATGAAAGTAAGAATAAAAGATATCAAGAAACAAAGAAATAAAGAAACAAAGAAAGAAAGAAACTAAAGATAGAATGAGAGAAGGTATGAAACCTAGAATGAAAGATATCAAGAATGAAAGAAAGAAATGAATTAAATAAAGATAGAATGAGAGAAGGTATGAAAGGAACAACGAATGATATCAAGAAAGAAAGATAGAAACTATAGGTAGAATGAAAGAAGGTATCAATGCTAGAATTAAAGATATCAAGAAACAAATAAACAAAGAATGAAAGAAACTAAAGATAGAATGAGAGAATTTATGAAAGCTTGAATGAAAGACATCAAGAATGAAAGAAAGAAAGATATTAACTAAAGATAGAATGAGAGAAGGTATGCAAGCCAGAATGAAAGAAATCAAGAAAGAAAGAAAGAAACTAAAGATAGAATGAGAGAAGGTATGAAAGCTAGAATGAAAGATATCAAGAAACAAAGAAACAAAGAAAGAAATAAACTAAAGATAGAAAGAGAGAAGGTATGAAAGCTAGAATGAAAGCTATCAAGAAAGAATGAAACAAAGAAACAAACTAAAGATAGAATAAGAGAAGGTATAAAATCAAGAATGAAGGACATCAAGAAAGAAAAAAATTAGCTAAAGATAGAATGAGAGATGGTATGAAACCTAGAATGAAAGATATCAAGAATGAAAGAAAGAAAGAAATTAACTAAAGATAGAATGAGAGAAGGTATGAAAGTTAGAATTAAAGATATCAAGAAAAAAAGAAACAAAGAAAGAAAGAAAGAAAGAAACTAAAGATAGAATGAGAGAAGGTATGAAACCTAGAATGAAAGATTTCAAGAATGAAAGAAAGAATGAAATTAACTAAAGATAGAATGAGAGAAGGTATGAAAGCTAGAATGAAAGCTATTAAGAAAGAAAGAAAGAAAGAAAGAAACTAAAGATAGAATGAGAGAAGGTATGAAAGCTAGAATTAAAGATATCAAGAAAAAAAGAAACAAAGAAAGAAATTAACTAAAGATAGACTGAGAGTAGGAATGAAAGCTAGAATGAAAGACATCAAGAAAGGAAGAAAGAAACTATAGTAAGAATGAGAGAAGGTATGAAATCTAGAATGAAAGACATCAACAAAGAAAGAAATAAAAATACTAAAGCTAGAATGAGAGAAGGTATGAAATCTACATTGAAAGACATCAAGAAAGAAAGAAAGAATCTTCAGATTGAATGAATGAAATTATGAAAGCTAGAATGAAAGACATCAAGAAAGAAAGGAAGAAAGATACCAAAGATAGAATTAGAGAAGGTATGAAAGCTAGAATGAAAGCTATCAAGAAAGAATGAAAGAAACAAATAAACAAACTAAAGATAGAATAGGGAAGGTATAAAAGGAATAATGAAAGATATCACGAAAGAAAGAAAGAAATTAAAATAGATTGAGAGAATGTATGAAAGCGAGAATGAAAGACATCAAGAAAGAAAGGAAGAAAGATTCCAAAGATAGAATGAGAGAAGGTATGAAAACTAAAATGAAAGATATCAAGAATGAAAGAAACAAAGAAACAAACTAAAGATAGAATAAGAGAAGGTATAAAATCTAGAATGAAGGACATCAAGAAAGAAAAAAATAAGCTAAAGATAGAATGAGAGATGGTATGAAACCTAGAATGAAAGATATCAAGAATGAAAGAAAGAAAGAAATTAACTAAAGATAGAATGAGAGAAGGTATGAAAGTTCGAATTAAAGATATCAAGAAAAAAAGAAACAAAGAAAGAAAGAAAGAAAGAAACTAAAGATAGAATGAGAGAAGGTATGAAACCTAGAATGAAAGATATCAAGAATGAAAGAAAAAAAGAAATTAACTAAAGATAGAATGAGAGAAGGTATGAAAGCTAGAATGAAAGCTGTTAAGAAAGAAAGAAAGAAAGACAGAAAGAAACTAAAGATAGAATGAGAGAAGGTATGAAAGCTAGAATTAAAGATGTCAAGAAAAAAAGAAACAAAGACAAAAATTAACTAAAGATAGACTGAGAGTAGGAATGAAAGCTAGAATGAAAGACATCAAGAAAGGAAGAAAGAAACTATAGTAAGTATGAGAGAAGGTATGAAAGCTAGAATGAAAGACATCAACAAAGAAAGAAATAAAAATACTAAAGCTAGAATGAGAGAAGGTATGAAATCTAGATTGAAAGACATCAAGAAAGAAAGAAAGAAACTTCAGATTGAATGATTGAATTATGAAAGCTAGAATGAAAGACATCAAGAAAGAAAGGAATAAAGATAACCAAAGATAGAATGAGAGAAGGTATGAAAGCAAGAATGAAAGCTATCAAGAAAGAATGAAAGAAACAAATAAACAAACTAAAGATAGAATAGAGAAGGTATAAAAGGAATAATGAAAGATATCACGAAAGAAAGAAAGAAACTAAAATAGATTCAGAGAATGTATGAAAGCTAGAATGAAAGACATCAAGAAAGAAAGGAAGAAAGATACCAAAGATAGAATGAGAGAAGGTATGAAAACTAAAATGAAAGATATCAAGAATGAAAGAAAGAAAGAAATTAACTAAAGACAGAATGAGAGAAGGTATGCAAGCTAGAATGAATGAAAGAAAGAAAGAAACTAAAGATAGAAAGAGAGAAGGTATGAAACCTAGAATGAAAGATATCAAGAATGAAAGAAAGAAAGAAATTAACTACAGATAGAATAAGAGAAGGTATAAAATCTAGAATGAAAGTCCTCAAGAAAGAAAAAATAAACTAAAGATAGAATGAGAGAAGGTATGAAAGCTTGAATGAAAGACATCAAGAAAGAAAGAAAAATATAAACTAAAGATAGAATGAGAGATGGTATGAAAGCAAGAATGAAAGATATCAAGAAAGAAAGAAAGAAAGAAAGAAAGAAAGAAAGAAAGAAAGAAAGAAAGAAAGAAAGAAACTAAAGATAGAGTGAGAGAAGGTATGAAAGCTAAAATGAAAGCTATTAAGAAAGAAAGAAAGAAAGAAAGACAGAAAGAAACTAAAGATAGAATGAGAGAAGGTATGAAAGCTAGAATTAAAGATATCAAGAAAAAAAGAAACAAAGAAAAATATTAACTAAAGATAGACTGAGAGTAGGAATGAAAGCTAGAATGAAAGACATCAAGAAAGGAAGAAAGAAACTATAGTTATGAGAGAAGGTATGAAAGCTAGAATGAAAGACATCAACAAAGAAAGAAATAAAAATGCTAAAGCTAGAATGAGAGAAGGTATGAAATCTAGATTGAAAGACATCAAGAAAGAAAGAAAGAAACTTCAGATTGAATGAATGAAATTATGAAAGCTAGAATGAAAGACATCAAGAAAGAAAGGAAGAAAGATACCAAAGATAGAATGAGAGAAGGTATGAAAGCTAGAATGAAAGCTATCAAGAAAGAATGAAAGAAACAAATAAACAAACTAAAGATAGAATAGAGAAGGTATAAAAGGAATAATGAAAGATATCACGAAAGAAAGAAAGAAACTAAAATAGATTGAGAGAATGTATGAAAGCTAGAATGAAAGACATCAAGAAAGAAAGGAAGAAAGATACCAAAGATAGAATGAGAGAAGGTATGAAAACTAAAATGAAAGATATCAAGAATGAAAGAAAGAAAGAAATTAACTAAAGACAGAATGAGAGAAGGTACGCAAGCTAGAATGAAAGAAAGAAAGAAAGAAAGAAACTAAAGATAGAAAGAGAGAAGGTATGAAACCTAGAATGAAAGATATCAAGAATGAAAGAAAGAAAGAAATTAACTACAGATAGAATAAGAGAAGGTATAAAATCTAGAATGAAAGACCTCAAGAAAGAAAAAATAAACTAAAGATAGAATGAGAGAAGGTATGAAAGCTTGAATGAAAGACATCAAGAAAGAAAGAAAAATATAAACTAAAGATAGAATGAGAGATGGTATGAAAGCTAGAATGAAAGATATCAAGAATGAAAGAAAGAAAGAAAGAAAGAAAGAAAGAAAGAAACTAAAGATAGAGTGAGAGAAGGTATGAAAGCTAGAATGAAAGACATAAAGAAAGAAAGAAAGAAACTATAGATAGAATGAGAGAAGGTATGTAAGGAAGAATAAAAGATATCAAGAAAGAAAGAAACAAAGAAACAAAGAAACTAAAGATAGAAAGAGAGAAGGTATGAAAGTAAGAATAAAAGATATCAAGAAACAAAGAAATAAAGAAACAAAGAAAGAAAGAAACTAAAGATAGAATGAGAAAAGGTATGAAACCTAGAATGAAAGATATAAAGAATGAAAGAAAGAAATAAATTAAATAAAGATAGAATGAGAGAAGGTATGAAAGGAACAATGAATGATATCAAGAAAGAAAGATAGAAACTATAGGTAGAATGAAAGAAGGTATCAATGCTAGAATTAAAGATATCAAGAAACAAATAAACAAAGAATGAAAGAAACTAAAGATAGAATGAGAGAATTTATGAAAGCTTGAATGAAAGACATCAAGAATGAAAGAAAGAAAGAAATTAACTAAAGATAGAATGAGAGAAGGTATGCAAGCCAGAATGGAAGAAATCAAGAAAGAAAGAAAGAAACTAAAGATAGAATGAGAGAAGGTATGAAAGCTAGAATGAAAGATATCAAGAAACAAAGAAACAAAGAAAGAAATAAACTAAAGATAGAAAGAGAGAAGGTATGAAAGCTAGAATGAAAGCTATCAAGGAAGAAAGAAACAAAGAAACAAACTAAAGATAGAATAAGAGAAGGTATAAAATCTAGAATGAAGGACATCAAGAAAGAAAAAAATAAGCTAAAGATAGAATGAGAGATGGTATGAAACCTAGAATGAAAGATATCAAGAATGAAAGAAAGAAAGAAATTAACTAAAGATAGAATGAGAGAAGGTATGAAAGTTAGAATTAAAGATATCAAGAAAAAAAAGAAAGAAAGAAACTAAAGATAGAATGAGAGAAGGTATGAAACCTAGAATGAAAGATATCAAGAATAAAAGAAAGAAAGAAATTAACTAAAGATAGAATGAGAGAAGGTATGAAAGCTAGAATGAAAGCTATTAAGAAAGAAAGAAAGAAAGAAAGACAGAAAGAAACTAAAGATAGAATGAGAGAAGGTATGAAAGCTAGAATTAAAGATATCAAGAAAAAAAGAAACAAAGAAAAAAATTAACTAAAGATAGACTGAGAGTAGGAATGAAAGCTAGAATGAAAGACATCAAGAAAGGAAGAAAGAAACTATAGTAAGAATGAGAGATGGTATGAAACCTAGAATGAAAGATATCAAGAATGAAAGAAAGAAAGAAATTAACTAAAGTTAGAATGAGAGAAGGTATGAAAGTTAGAATTAAAGATATCAAGAAAAAAAGAAACAAAGAAAGAAAGAAAGAAACTAAAGATAGAATGAGAGAAGGTATGAAACCTAGAATGAAAGATATCAAGAATGAAAGAAAGAAAGAAATTAACTAAAAATAGAATGAGAGAACGTATGAAAGCTAGAATGAAAGCTATTAAGAAAGAAAGAAAGAAAGAAAGAAACTAAAGATAGAATGAGAGAAGGTATGAAAGCTAGAATTAAAGATATCAAGAAAAAAAGAAACAAAGAAAGAAATTAACTAAAGATAGACTGTGAGTAGGAATGAAAGCTAGAATGAAAGACATCAAGAAAGGAAGAAAGAAACTATAGTAAGAATGAGAGAAGGTATGAAATCTAGAATGAAAGACATCAAGAAAGAAAGAAATAAAAATACTAAAGCTAGAATGAGAGAAGGTATGAAATCTACATTGAAAGACATCAAGAAAGAAAGAAAGAAACTTCAGATTGAATGAATGAAATTATGAAAGCTTGAATGAAAGACATCAAGAAAGAAAGGAAGAAAGATACCAAAGATAGAATGAGAGAAGGTATGAAAGCTAGAATGAAAGCTATCAAGAAAGAATGAAAGAAACAAATAAACAAACTAAAGATAGAATAGAGAAGGTATAAAAGGAATAATGAAAGATATCACGAAAGAAAGAAAGAAACTAAAATAGATTGAGAGAATGTATGAAAGCTAGAATGAAAGACATCAAGAAAGAAAGGAAGAAAGATACCAAAGATAGAATGAGAGAAGGTATGAAAACTAAAATGAAAGATATCAAGAATGAAAGAAACGAAGAAACAAACTAAAGATAGAATAAGAGAAGGTATAAAATCTAGAATGAAGGACATCAAGAAAGAAAAAAATAAGCTAAAGATAGAATGATAGATGGTATGAAACCTAGAATGAAAGATATCAAGAATGAAAGAAAGAAAGAAATTAACTAAAGATAGAATGAGAGAAAGTATGAAAGTTAGAATTAAAGATATCAAGAAAAAAAGAAACAAAGAAAGAAAGAAAGAAAGAAAGAAACTAAAGATTGAATGAGAGAAGGTATGAAACCTAGAATGAAAGATATCAAGAATGAAAGAAAGAAAGAAATTAACTAAAGATAGAATGAGAGAAAGTATGAAAGTTAGAATTAAAGATATCAAGAAAAAAAGAAACAAAGAAAGAAAGAAAGAAAGAAAGAAACTAAAGATTGAATGAGAGAAGGTATGAAACCTAGAATGAAAGATATCAAGAATAAAAGAAAGAAAGAAATTAACTAAAGATAGAATGAGAGAAGGTATGAAAGCTAGAATGAAAGCTATTAAGAAAGAAAGAAAGAAAGACAGAAAGAAACTAAAGATAGAATGAGAGAAGGTATGAAAGCTAGAATTAAAGATATCAAGAAAAAAGAAACAAAGAAAAAAATTAACTAAAGATAGACTGAGAGTAGGAATGAAAGCTAGAATGAAAGACATCAAGAAAGGAAGAAAGAAACTATAGTAAGAATGAGAGAAGGTATGAAAGCTAGAATGAAAGACATCAACAAAGAAAGAAAGAAATATACTAAAGCTAGAATGAGAGAAGGTATGAAATCTAGATTGAAAGACATCAAGAAAGAAAGAAAGAAACTTCAGATTGAATGAATGAAATTATGAAAGCTAGAATGAATGACATCAAGAAAGAAAGGAGGAAAGATACCAAAGATAGAATGAGAGAAGGTATGAAAGCTAGAATGAAAGCTATCAAGAAAGAATGAAAGAAACAAATAAACAAACTAAAGATAGAATAGAGAAGGTATAAAAGGAATAATGAAAGATATCACGAAAGAAAGAAAGAAACTAAAATAGATTGAGAGAATGTATGAAAGCTAGAATGAAAGACATCAAGAAAGAAAGGAAGAAAGATACCAAAGATAGAATGAGAGAAGGTATGAAAACTAAAATGAAAGATATCAAGAATGAAAGAAAGAAAGAAATTAACTAAAGACAGAATGAGAGAAGGTATGCAAGCTAGAATGAAAGAAAGAAAGAAAGAAAGAAACTAAAGATAGAAAGAGAGAAGGTATGAAACCTAGAATGAAAGATATCAAGAATGAAAGAAAGAAAGAAATAAACTACAGATAGAATAAGAGAAGGTATAAAATCTAGAATGAAAGACCTCAAGAAAGAAAAAATAAACTAAAGATAGTATGAGAGAAGGTATGAAAGCAGAATGAAAGACATCAAGAAAGAAAGAAAAATATAAACTAAAGATAGAATGAGAGATGGTATGAAAGCTAGAATGAAAGATATCAAGAAAGAAAGAAAGAAAGAAAGAAAGAAAGAAAGAAAGAAAGAAAGAAAGAAAGAAAGAAACTAAAGATAGAGTGAGAGAAGGTATGAAAGCTAGAATGAAAGACATAAAGAAAGAAAGAAAGAAACTAAAGATAGAGTGAGAGAAGGTATGAAAGCTTGAATGAAAGACATCAAGAAAGAAAGAAAGAAATAAATTAACTAAAGATAGAATGAGAGAAGGTATGAAAGGAACAATGAATGATATCAAGAAAGAAAGAAAGAAACTATAGATAGAATAAAAGAAGGTATCAATACTAGAATTAAAGACACCAAGAAGGATAGAAAGAAAAAATAAACTAAAGATAGAATGAGAGAAGGTATGAATGCTAGAATAAAAGATATCAAGAAAGAAAAAAGAAACTAAAGACAGAATGAGAAAAGTTATGACAGCTAGAATGAAAGACATCAAGAAAGAAAGAAAGAAATTAAAGATAGAATGAGAGAAGGTATGAAAGTTAGAATTAAAGATATCAAGAAAAAAAGAAACAAACAAAGAAAGAAAGAAATTAACTAAAGATAGAATGAGAGAAGGTATGAAAGCTAGAATGAAAGCTATTAAGAAAGAAAGAAAGAAAGAAAGAAAGAAAGTAAGAAAGAAAGAAACTAAAGATAGAATGAGAGAAGGTATAAAATCTAGAATGAAGGACATCAAGAAAGAAAAAAATAAGCTAAAGATAGAATGAGAGATGGTATGAAAGCTAGAATGAAAGATATCAAGAAAGAAAGAAAGAAAGAAAGAAACTAAAGATAGAGTGAGAGAAGGTATGAAAGCTAGAATGAAAGACATCAAGAAAGAAAGAAAGAAACTATAGATAGAATGAGAGAAGGTATGAAAGTAAGAATAAAAGGTTTCAAGAAACAAAGAAACAAAGAAACAAAGAAACAAAGAAACTAAAGATAGAATGAGAGAAGGTATGAAACCTAGAATGAAAGATATCAAGAATGAAATAAATAAATAAATTAACTAAAGATAGAATGAGAGAAGGTATGAAAGGAACAATGAATGATATCAAGAAAGAAAGAAAGAAACTATAGATAGAATGAAAGAAGGTATCAATGCTAGAATTAAAGATATCAAGAAACAAAGAAACAAAGAAGGAAAGAAACTAAAGATAGAATGAGAGAATTTATGAAAGCTTGAATGAAAGACATCAAGAACGAAAGAAAGAAAGAAATTAACTAAAGATAGAATGAGAGAATGTATGTAAGCTAGAATGAAAGAAATCAAGAAAGAAAGAAAGAAACTAAAGATAGAATGAGAGAAGGTATGAAAGCTAGAATGAAAGATATCAAGAAACAAAGAAAGAAATAAACTAAAGATAGAAAGAGAGAAGGTATGAAAGCTAGAATGAAAGCTATCAAGAAAGAAAGAAACAAAGAAACAAATTAAAGATAGAAAAAGAGAAGGTATAAAATCTAGAATGAAAGACCTCAAGAAAGAAAAAATAAACTAAAGATAGAATGAGAGAAGGTATGAAAGCTTGAATGAAAGACATCAAGTAAGAAAGAAAAATATAAACTAAAGATAGAATGAGAGATGGTATGAAAGCTAGAATGAAAGATATCAAGAAAGAAAGAAAGAAAGAAAGAAAGAAAGAAAGAAAGAAAGAAACTAAAGATAGAGTGAGAGAAGGTATGAAAGCTAGAATGAAAGACATAAAGAAAGAAAGAAAGAAACTATAGATAGAATGAGAGAAGGTATGTAAGGAAGAATAAAAGATATCAAGAAACAAAGAAACAAAGAAAGAAAGAAACTAAAGATAGAATGAGAGAAGGTATGAAACCTAGAATGAAAGATATCAAGAATGAAAGAAAGAAATAAATTAACTAAAGATAGAATGAGAGAAGGTATGAAAGGAACAATGAATGATATCAAGAAAGAAAGAAAGAAACTATAGATAGAATAAAAGAAGGTATCAATGCTAGAATTAAAGATATCAAGAAACAAAGAAACAAAGAAAGAAACTAAAGAAAGAATGTGAGAATTTATGAAAGCTTGAATGAAAGACATCAAGAATGAAAGAAAGAAAGAAATTAACTAAAGATAGAATGAGAGAAGGTATGCAAGCAAGAATGAAAGAAATCAAGAAAGAAAGAAAGAAACTAAAGATAGAATGAGAGAAGGTATGAAAGTAAGAATAAAAGATATCAAGAAACAAAGAAATAAAGAAACAAAGAAAGAAAGAAACTAAAGATAGAATGAGAGAAGGTATGAAACCTAGAATGAAAGATATAAAGAATGAAAGAAAGAAATAAATTAAATAAAGATAGAATGAGAGAAGGTATGAAAGGAACAATGAATGATATCAAGAAAGAAAGATAGAAACTATAGGTAGAATGAAAGAAGGTATCAATGCTAGAATTAAAGATATCAAGAAACAAATAAACAAAGAATGAAAGAAACTAAAGATAGAATGAGAGAATTTATGAAAGCTTGAATGAAAGACATCAAGAATGAAAGAAAGAAAGAAATTAACTAAAGATAGAATGAGAGAAGGTATGCAAGCCAGAATGGAAGAAATCAAGAAAGAAAGAAAGAAACTAAAGATAGAATGAGAGAAGGTATGAAAGCTAGAATGAAAGATATCAAGAAACAAAGAAACAAAGAAAGAAATAAACTAAAGATAGAAAGAGAGAAGGTATGAAAGCTAGAATGAAAGCTATCAAGGAAGAAAGAAACAAAGAAACAAACTAAAGATAGAATAAGAGAAGGTATAAAATCTAGAATGAAGGACATCAAGAAAGAAAAAAATAAGCTAAAGATAGAATGAGAGATGGTATGAAACCTAGAATGAAAGATATCAAGAATGAAAGAAAGAAAGAAATTAACTAAAGATAGAATGAGAGAAGGTATGAAAGTTAGAATTAAAGATATCAAGAAAAAAAAGAAAGAAAGAAACTAAAGATAGAATGAGAGAAGGTATGAAATCTACATTGAAAGACATCAAGAAAGAAAGAAAGAAACTTCAGATTGAATGAATGAAATTATGAAAGCTTGAATGAAAGACATCAAGAAAGAAAGGAAGAAAGATACCAAAGATAGAATGAGAGAAGGTATGAAAGCTAGAATGAAAGCTATCAAGAAAGAATGAAAGAAACAAATAAACAAACTAAAGATAGAATAGAGAAGGTATAAAAGGAATAATGAAAGATATCACGAAAGAAAGAAAGAAACTAAAATAGATTGAGAGAATGTATGAAAGCTAGAATGAAAGACATCAAGAAAGAAAGGAAGAAAGATACCAAAGATAGAATGAGAGAAGGTATGAAAACTAAAATGAAAGATATCAAGAATGAAAGAAACGAAGAAACAAACTAAAGATAGAATAAGAGAAGGTATAAAATCTAGAATGAAGGACATCAAGAAAGAAAAAAATAAGCTAAAGATAGAATGATAGATGGTATGAAACCTAGAATGAAAGATATCAAGAATGAAAGAAAGAAAGAAATTAACTAAAGATAGAATGAGAGAAAGTATGAAAGTTAGAATTAAAGATATCAAGAAAAAAAGAAACAAAGAAAGAAAGAAAGAAAGAAAGAAACTAAAGATAGAATGAGAGAAGGTATGAAACCTAGAATGAAAGATATCAAGAATAAAAGAAAGAAAGAAATTAACTAAAGATAGAATGAGAGAAGGTATGAAAGCTAGAATGAAAGCTATTAAGAAAGAAAGAAAGAAAGACAGAAAGAAACTAAAGATAGAATGAGAGAAGGTATGAAAGCTAGAATTAAAGATATCAAGAAAAAAGAAACAAAGAAAAAAATTAACTAAAGATAGACTGAGAGTAGGAATGAAAGCTAGAATGAAAGACATCAAGAAAGGAAGAAAGAAACTATAGTAAGAATGAGAGAAGGTATGAAAGCTAGAATGAAAGACATCAACAAAGAAAGAAAGAAATATACTAAAGCTAGAATGAGAGAAGGTATGAAATCTAGATTGAAAGACATCAAGAAAGAAAGAAAGAAACTTCAGATTGAATGAATGAAATTATGAAAGCTAGAATGAATGACATCAAGAAAGAAAGGAGGAAAGATTCCAAAGATAGAATGAGAGAAGGTATGAAAGCTAGAATGAAAGCTATCAAGAAAGAATGAAAGAAACAAATAAACAAACTAAAGATAGAATAGAGAAGGTATAAAAGGAATAATGAAAGATATCACGAAAGAAAGAAAGAAACTAAAATAGATTGAGAGAATGTATGAAAGCTAGAATGAAAGACATCAAGGAAGAAAGGAAGAAAGATACCAAAGATAGAATGAGAGAAGGTATGAAAACTAAAATGAAAGATATCAAGAATGAAAGAAAGAAAGAAATTAACTAAAGACAGAATGAGAGAAGGTATGCAAGCTAGAATGAAAGAAAGAAAGAAAGAAAGAAACTAAAGATAGAAAGAGAAAAGGTATGAAACCTAGAATGAAAGATATCAAGAATGAAAGAAAGAAAGAAATAAACTACAGATAGAATAAGAGAAGGTATAAAATCTAGAATGAAAGACCTCAAGAAAGAAAAAATAAACTAAAGATAGTATGAGAGAAGGTATGAAAGCTTGAATGAAAGATATCAAGAAAGAAAGAAAAATATAAACTAAAGATAGAATGAGAGAAGGTTTGAAAGCTAGAATGAAAGATATCAAGAAAGAAAGAAAGAAAGAAAGAAAGAAAGAAAGAAAGAAAGAAAGAAAGAAAGAAAGAAAGAAAGAAAGAAAGAAAGAAACTAAAGATAGAGTGAGAGAAGGTATGAAAGCTAGAATGAAAGACATAAAGAAAGAAAGAAAGAAACTAAAGATAGAGTGAGAGAAGGTATGAAAGCTTGAATGAAAGACATCAAGAAAGAAAGAAAGAAAGAAAGAAATTAACTAAAGATAGAATGAGAGAAGGTATGAAAGGAACAATGAATGATATCAAGAAAGAAAGAAAGAAACTATAGATAGAATAAAAGAAGGTATCAATACTAGAATTAAAGACACCAAGAAGGATAGAAAGAAAAAATAAACTAAAGATAGAATGAGAGAAGGTATGAATGCTAGAATAAAAGATATCAAGAAAGAAAAAAGAAACTAAAGACAGAATGAGATAAGTTATGACAGCTAGAATGAAAGACATCAAGAAAGAAAGAAAGAAATTAAAGATAGAATGAGAGAAGGTATGAAAGTTAGAATTAAAGATATCAAGAAAAAAAGAAACAAACAAAGAAAGAAAGAAATTAACTAAAGATAGAATGAGAGAAGGTATGAAAGCTAGAATGAAAGCTATTAAGAAAGAAAGAAAGAAAGAAAGAAAGAAACAAAGAAAGAAAGAAAGAAACTAAAGATAGAATGAGAGAAGGTATGAAAGTAAGAATAAAAGATATCAAGAAACAAAGAAATAAAGAAACAAAGAAAGAAAGAAACTAAAGATAGAATGAGAGAAGGTATGAAACCTAGAATGAAAGATATCAAGAATGAAAGAAAGAAAGAAATTAAATAAAGATAGAATGAGAGAAGTTATGAAAGGAACAATGAATGATATCAAGAAAGAAAGATAGAAACTATAGGTAGAATGAAAGAAGGTATCAATGCTAGAATTAAAGATATCAAGAAAGAAAGAAACAAAGAAACAAACTAAAGATAGAATAAGAGAAGGTATAAAATCTAGAATGAAGGACATCAAGAAAGAAAAAAATAAGCTAAGGATAGAATGAGAGATGGTATGAAACCTAGAATGAAAGATATCAAGAATGAAAGAAAGAAAGAAATTAACTAAAGTTAGAATGAGAGAAGGTATGAAAGTTAGAATTAAAGATATCAAGAAAAAAAGAAACAAAGAAAGAAAGAAAGAAACTAAAGATAGAATGAGAGAAGGTATGAAACCTAGAATGAAAGATATCAAGAATAAAAGAAAGAAAGAAATTAACTAAAGATAGAATGAGAGAAGGTATGAAAGCTAGAATGAAAGCTATAAAGAAAGAAAGAAAGAAAGAAAGACAGAAAGAAACTAAAGATAGAATGAGAGAAGGTATGAAAGCTAGAATTAAAGATATCAAGAAAAAAAGAAACAAAGAAAAAAATTAACTAAAGATAGACTGAGAGTAGGAATGAAAGCTAGAATGAAAGACATCAAGAAAGGAAGAAAGAAACTATAGTAAGAATGTGTGAAGGTATGAAAGCTAGAATGAAAGACATCAACAAAGAAAGAAATAAATATACTAAAGCTAGAATGAGAGAAGGTATGAAATCTAGATTGAAAGACATCCAAAAAAGAAAGAAAGAAACTTCAGATTGAATGAATGAAATTATGAAAGCTAGAATGAATGACATCAAGAAAGAAAGGAAGAAAGATACCAAAGATAGAATGAGAGAAGGTATGAAAGCTAGAATGAAAGCTATCAAGAAAGAATGAAAGAAACAAATAAACAAACTAAAGATAGAATAGAGAAGGTATAAAAGGAATAATGAAAGATATCACGAAGGAAAGAAAGAAACTAAAATAGATTGAGAGAATGTATGAAAGCTAGAATGAAAGACATCAAGAAAGAAAGGAAGAAAGATACCAAAGATAGAATGAGAGAAGGTATGAAAACTAAAATGAAAGATATCAAGAATGAAAGAAAGAAAGAAATTAACTAAAGACAGAATGAGAGAAGGTATGCAAGCTAGAATGAAAGAAAGAAAGAAAGAAAGAAACTAAAGATAGAAAGAGAGAAGGTATGAAACCTAGAATGAAAGATATCAAGAATGAAAGAAAGAAAGAAATAAACTACAGATAGAATAAGAGAAGGTATAAAATCTAGAATGAAAGACCTTAAGAAAGAAAAAATAAACTAAAGATAGAATGAGAGAAGGTATGAAAGCTTGAATGAAAGACATCAAGAAAGAAAGAAACATATAAACTAAAGATAGAATGAGAGATGGTATGAAAGCTAGAATGAAAGATATCAAGAAAGAAAGAAAGAAAGAAAGAAAGAAAGAAAGAAAGAAAGAAAGAAAGAAAAGATAGAGTGAGAGAAGGTATGAAAGCTAGAATGAAAGACATAAAGAAAGAAAGAAAGAAACTATAGATAGAATGAGAGAAGGTATGAAAGGAAGAATAAAAGATATCAAGAAAAAAAGAAACAAAGAAAGAAAGAAACTAAAGATAGAATGAGAGAAGGTATGAAACCTAGAATGAAAGATATCAAGAATGAAAGAAAGAAATAAATTAACTAAAGATAGAATGAGAGAAGTTATGAAAGGAACAATGAAAGATATCAAGAAAGAAAGAAAGAAACTATAGATAGAATAAAAGAAGGTATCAATGCTAGAATTAAAGATATGAAGAAACAAAGAAACAAACAAAGAAAGAAACTAAAGAAAGAATGAGAGAATTTATGATAGCTTGAATGAAAGACATCAAGAATGAAAGAAAGAAAGAAATTAACTAAAGATAGAATGAGAGAAGGTATGCAAGCTAGAATGAAAGAAATCAAGAAAGAAAGAAAGAAACTAAAGATAGAATGAGAGATGGTATGAAAGCTAGAATGAAAGATATCAAGAAATAAAGAAACAAAGAAAGAAATAAACTAAAGATAGAAAGAGAGAAGGTATGAAAGCTAGAATGAAAGCAATCAAGAAAGAAAGAAACAAAGAAACAAACTAAAGATAGGAGAAGAGAAGGTATAAAATCTAGAATGAAAGACATAAAGAAAGAAAAAAATAAACTAAAGATAGAATGAGAGAAGGTATGAAAGCTAGAATGAAAGACATCAAGAAGGATAGAAAGAAAAAATAAACTAAAGATAGAATGAGAGATGGTATGAATGCTAGAATGAAAGATATCAAGAAAGAAAGAAAGAAAAAAGAAACTAAAGACAGAATGAGAAAAGTTATGACAGCTAGAATGAAAGACATCAAGAAAGAAAGAAAGAAATTAAAGATAGAATGAGAGAAGGTATGAAAGTTAGAAATAAAGATATCAAGAAAAAAAGAAACAAACAAACAAAGAAAGAAATTAACTAAAGATAGAATGAGAGAAGGTATGAAAGCCAGAATGAAAGCTATTAAGAAAGAAAGAAAGAAAGAAAGAAAGAAAGAAAGAAACTAAAGAAAAAATGAGAGAAGATATAAAATCTAGAATGAAGGACATCAAGAAAGAAAAAAATTAGCTAAAGATAGAATGAGAGATGGTATGAAAGCTAGAATGAAAGATATCAAGAAAGAAAGAAAGAAAGAAACTAAAGATAGAGTGAGAGAAGGTATGAAAGCTAGAATGAAAGACATCAAGAAAGAAAGAAAGAAACTATAGATAGAATGAGAGAAGTTATGAAAGTAAGAATAAAAGGTATCAAGAAACAAAGAAACAAAGAAACAAAGAAAGAAAGAAACTAAAGATAGAATGAGAGAAGGTATGAAACCTAGAATGAAAGATATCAAGAATGAAATAAATAAATAAATTAACTAAAGATAGAATGAGAGAAGGTATGAAAGGAACAATGAATGATATCAAGAAAGAAAGAAAGAAACAATAGATAGAATGAAAGAAGGTATCAATGCTAGAATTAAAGATATCAAGAAACAAAGAAACAAAGAAAGAAAGAAACTAAAGATAGAATGAGAGAATTTATGAAAGCTTGAATGAAAGACATCAAGAACGAAAGAAAGAAAGAAATTAACTAAAGATAGAAAGAGAGAAGGTATGTAAGCTAGAATGAAAGAAATCAAGAAAGAAAGAAAGAAACTAAAGATAGAATGAGAGAAGGTATGAAACATAGAATGAAAGCTATCAAGAAAGAAAGAAACAAAGAAACAAATTAAAGATAGAATAAGAGAAGGTATAAAATCTAGAATGAAAGACCTCAAGAAAGAAAAAATAAACTAAAGATAGAATGAGAGAAGATATGAAAGCTTGAATGAAAGACATCAAGAAAGAAAGAAAAATATAAACTAAAGATAGAATGAAAGATGGTATGAAAGCTAGAATGAAAGATATCAAGAAAGAAAGAAAGAAAGAAAGAAAGAAAGAAAGAAAGAAAGAAAGAAAGAAAGAAAGAAACTAAAGATAGAGTGAGAGAAGGTATGAAAGCTAGAATGAAAGACATAAAGAAAGAAAGAAAGAAACTATAGATAGAATGAGAGAAGGTATGTAAGGAAGAATAAAAGATATCAAGAAACAAAGAAACAAAGAAAGAAAGAAACTAAAGATAGAATGAGAGAAGGTATGAAACCTAGAATGAAAGATATCAAGAATGAAAGAAAGAAATAAATTAACTAAAGATAGAATGAGAGAAGGTATGAAAGGAACAATGAATGATTTCAAGAAAGAAAGATAGAAACTATAGATAGAATAAAAGAAGGTATCAATGCTAGAATTAAAGATATCAAGAAACAAAGAAACAAAGAAAGAAAGAAACTAAAGATAGAATGAGAGAATTTATGAAAGCTTGAATGAAAGACATCAAGAATGAAAGAAAGAAAGAAATTAACTAAAGATAGAATGAGAGAAGGTATGCAAGCCAGAATGGAAGAAATCAAGAAAGAAAGAAAGAAACTAAAGATAGAATGAGAGAAGGTATGAAAGCTAGAGTGAAAGCTATCAAGAAAGAAAGAAACAAAGAAACAAACTAAAGATAGAATAAGAGAAGGTATAAAATCTAGAATGAAGGACATCAAGAAAGAAAAAAATAAGCTAAAGATAGAATGAGAGATGGTATGAAACCTAGAATGAAAGATATCAAGAATGAAAGAAAGAAAGAAATTAACTAAAGTTAGAATGAGAGAAGGTATGAAAGTTAGAATTAAAGATATTAAGAAAAAAAGAAACAAAGAAAGAAAGAAAGAAAGAAACTAAAGATAGAATGAGAGAAGGTATGAAACCTAGAATGAAAGATATCAAGAATAAAAGAAAGAAAGAAATTAACTAAAGATAGAATGAGAGAAGGTATGAAAGCTAGAATGAAAGCTATAAAGAAAGAAAGAAAGAAAGAAAGACAGAAAGAAACTAAAGATAGAATGAGAGAAGGTATGAAAGCTAGAATTAAAGATATCAAGAAAAAAAGAAACAAAGAAAAAAATTAACTAAAGATAGACTGAGAGTAGGAATGAAAGCTAGAATGAAAGACATCAAGAAAGGAAGAAAGAAACTATAGTAAGAATGTGTGAAGGTATGAAAGCTAGAATGAAAGACATCAACAAAGAAAGAAATAAATATACTAAAGCTAGAATGAGAGAAGGTATGAAATCTAGATTGAAAGACATCCAAAAAAGAAAGAAAGAAACTTCAGATTGAATGAATGAAATTATGAAAGCTAGAATGAATGACATCAAGAAAGAAAGGAAGAAAGATACCAAAGATAGAATGAGAGAAGGTATGAAAGCTAGAATGAAAGCTATCAAGAAAGAATGAAAGAAACAAATAAACAAACTAAAGATAGAATAGAGAAGGTATAAAAGGAATAATGAAAGATATCACGAAAGAAAGAAAGAAACTAAAATAGATTGAGAGAATGTATGAAAGCTAGAATGAAAGACATCAAGAAAGAAAGGAAGAAAGATACCAAAGATAGAATGAGAGAAGGTATGAAAACTAAAATGAAAGATATCAAAAATGAAAGAAAGAAAGAAATTAACTAAAGACAGAATGAGAGAAGGTATGCAAGCTAGAATGAAAGAAAGAAAGAAAGAAAGAAACTAAAGATAGAAAGAGAGAAGGTATGAAACCTAGAATGAAAGATATCAAGAATAAAAGAAAGAAAGAAATAAACTACAGATAGAATAAGAGAAGGTATAAAATCTAGAATGAAAGATCTCAAGAAAGAAAAAATAAACTAAAGATAGAATGAGAGAAGGTATGAAAGCTTGAATGAAAGACATCAAGAAACAAAGAAAAATATAAACTAAAGATAGAATGAGAGATGGTATGAAAGCTAGAATGAAAGATATCAAGAAAGAAAGAAAGAAAGAAAGAAAGAAAGAAAGAAAGAAACTAAAGATAGAGTGAGAGAAGGTATGAAAGCTAGAATGAAAGACATAAGTAAAGAAAGAAAGAAACTATAGATAGAATGAGAGAAGGTATGAAAGGAAGAATAAAAGATATCAAGAAAAAAAGAAACAAAGAAAGAAAGAAACTAAAGATAGAATGAGAGAAGATATGAAACCTAGAATGAAAGATATCAAGAATGAAAGAAAGAAATAAATTAACTAAAGATAGAATGAGAGAAGGTATGAAAGGAACAATGAATGATATCAAGAAAGAAAGAAAGAAACTATAGATAGAATAAAAGAAGGTATCAATGCTAGAATTAAAGATATCAAGAAACAAAGAAACAAACAAAGAAAGAAACTAAAGATAGAATGAGAGAATTTATGAAAGCTTGAATGAAAGACATCAAGAACGAAAGAAAGAAAGAAATTAACTAAAGATAGAAAGAGAGAAGGTATGTAAGCTAGAATGAAAGAAATCAAGAAAGAAACTAAAGATAGAATGAGAGAAGGTATGAAAGCTAGAATGAAAGATATCAAGAAACAAAGAAAGAAATAAACTACAGATAGAAAGAGAGAAGGTATGAAAGCTAGAATGAAAGCTATCAAGAAAGAAAGAAACAAAGAAACAAATTAAAGATAGAATAAGAGAAGGTATAAAATCTAGAATGAAAGACCTCAAGAAAGAAAAAATAAACTAAAGATAGAATGAGAGAAGATATGAAAGCTTGAATGAAAGACATCAAGAAAGAAAGAAAAATATAAACTAAAGATAGAATGAGTGATGGTATGAAAGCTAGAATGAAAGATATCAAGAAAGAAAGAAAGAAAGAAAGAAAGAAAGAAAGAAACTAAAGATAGAGTGAGAGAAGGTATGAAAGCTAGAATGAAAGACATAAAGAAAGAAAGAAAGAAACTATAGATAGAATGAGAGAAGGTATGTAAGGAAGAATAAAAGATATCAAGAAACAAAGAAACAAAGAAAGAAAGAAACTAAAGATAGAATGAGAGAAGGTATGAAACCTAGAATGAAAGATATCAAGAATGAAAGAAAGAAATAAATTAACTAAAGATAGAATGAGAGAAGGTATGAAAGGAACAATGAATGATATCAAGAAAGAAAGAAAGAAACTATAGATAGAATAAAAGAAGGTATCAATGCTAGAATTAAAGATATCAAGAAACAAAGAAAGAAAGAATGAAAGAAACTAAAGATAGAATGAGAGAATTTATGAAAGCTTGAATGAAAGACATCAAGAATGAAAGAAAGAAAGAAATTAACTAAAGATAGAATGAGAGAAGGTATAAAATCTAGAATGAAAGACCTCAAGAAAGAAAAAATAAACTAAAGATAGAATGAGAGAAGGTATGCAAGCCAGAATGGAAGAAATCAAGAAAGAAAGAAAGAAACTAAAGATAGAATGAGAGAAGGTATGAAAGCTAGAATGAAAGCTATCAAGAAAGAAAGAAACAAAGAAACAAACTAAAGATAGAATAAGAGAAGGTATAAAATCTAGAATGAAGGACATCAAGAAAGAAAAAAATAAGCTAAAGATAGAATGAGAGATGGTATGAAACCTAGAATGAAAGATATCAAGAATGAAAGAAAGAAAGAAATTAACTAAAGTTAGAATGAGAGAAGGTATGAAAGTTAGAATTAAAGATATTAAGAAAAAAAGAAACAAAGAAAGAAAGAAAGAAAGAAACTAAAGATAGAATGAGAGAAGGTATGAAACCTAGAATGAAAGATATCAAGAATAAAAGAAAGAAAGAAATTAACTAAAGATAGAATGAGAGAAGGTATGAAAGCTAGAATGAAAGCTATAAAGAAAGAAAGAAAGAAAGAAAGACAGAAAGAAACTAAAGAAAGAATGAGAGAAGGTATGAAAGCTAGAATTAAAGATATCAAGAAAAAAAGAAACAAAGAAAAAAATTAAATAAAGATAGACTGAGAGTAGGAATGAAAGCTAGAATGAAAGACATCAAGAAAGGAAGAAAGAAACTATAGTAAGAATGTGTGAAGGTATGAAAGCTAGAATGAAAGACATCAACAAAGAAAGAAATAAATATACTAAAGCTAGAATGAGAGAAGGTATGAAATCTAGATTGAAAGACATCCAAAAAAGAAAGAAAGAAACTTCAGATTGAATGAATGAAATTATGAAAGCTAGAATGAATGACATCAAGAAAGAAAGGAAGAAAGATACCAAAGATAGAATGAGAGAAGGTATGAAAGCTAGAATGAAAGCTATCAAGAAAGAATGAAAGAAACAAATAAACAAACTAAAGATAGAATAGAGAAGGTATAAAAGGAATAATGAAAGATATCACGAAAGAAAGAAAGATACTAAAATAGATTGAGAGAATGTATGAAAGCTAGAATGAAAGACATCAAGAAAGAAAGGAAGAAAGATACCAAAGATAGAATGAGAGAAGGTATGAAAACTAAAATGAAAGATATCAAGAATGAAAGAAAGAAAGAAATTAACTAAAGACAGAATGAGAGAAGGTATGCAAGCTAGAATGAAAGAAAGAAAGAAAGAAAGAAACTAAAGATAGAAAGAGAGAAGGTATGAAACCTAGAATGAAAGATATCAAGAATGAAAGAAAGAAAGAAATAAACTACAGATAGAATAAGAGAAGGTATAAAATCTAGAATGAAAGATCTCAAGAAAGAAAAAATAAACTAAAGATAGAATGAGAGAAGGTATGAAAGCTTGAATGAAAGACATCAAGAAACAAAGAAAAATATAAACTAAAGATAGAATGAGAGATGGTATGAAAGCTAGAATGAAAGATATCAAGAAAGAAAGAAAGAAAGAAAGAAACTAAAGATAGAGTGAGAGAAGGTATGAAAGCTAGAATGAAAGACATAAGTAAAGAAAGAAAGAAACTATAGATAGAATGAGAGAAGGTATGAAAGGAAGAATAAAAGATATCAAGAAAAAAAGAAACAAAGAAAGAAAGAAACTAAAGATAGAATGAGAGAAGGTATGAAACCTAGAATGAAAGATATCAAGAAAGAAAGAAAGAAACTATAGAGAGAATAAAAGAAGGTATCAATGCTAGAATTAAAGATATCAAGAAACAAAGAAACAAACAAAGAAAGAAACTAAAGAAAGAATGAGAGAATTTATGATAGCTTGAATGAAAGACATCAAGAATGAAAGAAAGAAAGAAATTAACTAAAGATAGAATGAGAGAAGGTATGCAAGCTAGAATGAAAGAAATCAAGAAAGAAAGAAAGAAACTAAAGATAGAATGAGAAAAGTTATGACAGCTAGAATGAAAGACATCAAGAAGGATAGAAAGAAAAAATAAACTAAAGATAGAATGAGAGATGGTATGAATGCTAGAATGAAAGATATCAAGAAAGAAAGAAAGAAAAAAGAAACTAAAGACAGAATGAGAAAAGTTATGACAGCTAGAATGAAAGACATCAAGAAAGAAAGAAAGAAATTAAAGATAGAATGAGAGAAGGTATGAAAGTTAGAATTAAAGATATCAAGAAAAAAAGAAACAAACAAACAAAGAAAGAAATTAACTAAAGATAGAATGAGAGAAGGTATGAAAGCCAGAATGAAAGCTATTAAGAAAGAAAGAAAGAAAAAAAGAAAGAAAGAAAGAAACTAAAGATAGAATGAGAGAAGGTATAAAATCTAGAATGAAGGACATCAAGAAAGAAAAAAATAAGCTAAAGATAGAATGAGAGATGGTATGAAAGCTAGAATGAAAGATATCAAGAAAGAAAGAAAGAAAGAAAGAAACTAAAGATAGAGTGAGAGAAGGTATGAAAGCTAGAATGAAAGACATCAAGAAAGAAAGAAAGAAACTATAGATAGAATGAGAGAAGTTATGAAAGTAAGAATAAAAGGTATCAAGAAACAAAGAAACAAAGAAACAAAGAAAGAAAGAAACTAAAGATAGAATGAGAGAAGGTATGAAACCTAGAATGAAAGATATCAAGAATGAAAGAAAGAAATAAATTAACTAAAGATAGAATGAGAGAAGGTATGAAAGGAACAATGAATGATATCAAGAAAGAAAGAAAGAAACAATAGATAGAATGAAAGAAGGTATCAATGCTAGAATTAAAGATATCAAGAAACAAAGAAACAATGAAAGAAAGAAACTAAAGATAGAATGAGAGAATTTATGAAAGCTTGAATGAAAGACATCAAGAACGAAAGAAAGAAATTAACTAAAGATAGAAAGAGAGAAGGTATGTAAGCTAGAATGAAAGAAATCAAGAAAGAAAGAAAGAAACTAAAGATAGAATGAGAGAAGGTATGAAAGCTAGAATGAAAGATATCAAGAAACAAAGAAATAAATAAACTAAAGATAGAAAGAGAGAAGGTATGAAAGCTAGAATGAAAGCTATCAAGAAAGAAAGAAACAAAGAAACAAATTAAAGATAGAATAAGAGAAGGTATAAAATCTAGAATGAAAGACCTCAAGAAAGAAAAAATAAACTAAAGATAGAATGAGAGAAGATATGAAAGCTTGAATGAAAGACATCAAGAAAGAAAGAAAAATATAAACTAAAGATAGAATGAGAGATGGTATGAAAGCTAGAATGAAAGATATCAAGAAAGAAAGAAAGAAAGAAAGAAACTAAAGATAGAGTGAGAGAAGGTATTAAAGCTAGAATGAAAGACATAAAGAAAGAAAGAAAGAAACTATAGATAGAATGAGAGAAGGTATGTAAGGAAGAATAAAAGATATCAAGAAACAAAGAAACAAAGAAAGAAAGAAACTAAAGATAGAAAGAGAGAAGGTATGAAACCAAGAATGAAAGATATCAAGAATGAAAGAAAGAGAGAAATAAACTACAGATAGAATAAGAGAAGGTATAAAATCTAGAATGAAAGACCTCAAGAAAGAAAAAATAAACTAAAGATAGAATGAGAGAAGGTATGAAAGCTTGAATGAAAGACATCAAGAAAGAAAGAAAAATATAAACTAAAGATAGAATGAGAGATGGTATGAAAGCTAGAATGAAAGATATCTAGAAAGAAAGAAAGAAAGAAAGAAAGAAAGAAAGAAAGAAAGAAAGAAAGAAAGAAACTAAAGATAGAGTGAGAGAAGGTATGAAAGCTAGAATGAAAGACATAAAGAGAGAAAGAAAGAAACTATAGATAGAATGAGAGAAGGTATGAAAGGAAGAATAAAAGATATCAAGAAAAAAAGAAACAAAGAAAGAAAGAAACTAAAGATAGAATGAGAGAAGGTATGAAACCTAGAATGAAAGATATCAAGAATGAAAGAAAGAAATAAATTAACTAAAGATAGAATGAGAGAAGGTATGAAAGGAACAATGAATGATATCAAGAAAGAAAGAAAGAAACTATAGATAGAATAAAAGAAGGTATCAATGCTAGAATTAAAGATATCAAGAAACAAAGAAACAAACAAAGAAAGAAACTAAAGAAAGAATGAGAGAATTTATGAAAGCTTGAATGAAAGACATCAAGAATGAAAGAAAGAAAGAAATTAACTAAAGATAGAATGAGAGAAGGTATGCAAGCTAGAATGAAAGAAATCAAGAAAGAAAGAAAGAAACTAAAGATAGAATGAGAGAAGGTATAAAATCTAGAATGAAGGACATCAAGAAAAAAAAAATAAGCTAAAGATAGAATGAGAGATGGTATGAAAGCTAGAATGAAAGATATCAAGAAAGAAAGAAAGAAAGAAAGAAACTAAAGATAGAGTGAGAGAAGGTATGAAAGCTAGAATGAAAGACATCAAGAAAGAAAGAAAGAAACTATAGATAGAATGAGAGAAGGTATGAAAGTAAGAATAAAAGATATCAAGAAACAAAGAAACAAAGAAAGAAACTGAAGATAGAATGAGAGAAGGTATGAAACCTAGAATGAAAGATATCAAGAATGAAATAAATAAATAAATTAACTAAAGATAGAATGAGAGAAGGAATGAAAGGAACAATGAATGATATCAAGAAAGAAAGAAAGAAACAATAGATAGAATGAAAGAAGGTATCAATGCTAGAATTAAAGATATCAAGAAACAAAGAAACAAAGAAAGAAAGAAACTAAAGATAGAATGAGAGAATTTATGAAAGCTTGAATGAAAGACATCAAGAACGAAAGAAAGAAAGAAATTAACTAAAGATAGAATGAGAGAAGGTAAGCAAGCTAGAATGAAAGAAATCAAGAAAGAAAGAAAGAAACTAAAGATAGAATGAGAGAAGGTATGAAAGCTAGAATGAAAGCTATCAAGAAAGAAAGAAACAAAGAAACAAATTAAAGATAGAATAAGAGAAGGTATAAAATCTAGAATGAAAGACCTCAAGAAAGAAAAAATAAACTAAAGATAGAATGAGAGAAGGTATGAAAGCTTGAATGAAAGACATCAAGAAAGAAAGAAAAATATAAACTAAAGATAGAATGAGAGATGGTATGAAAGCTAGAATGAAAGATATCAAGAAAGAAAGAAAGAAAGAAAGAAAAAAAAAGAAAGAAAGAAAGAAAGAAACTAAAGATAGAGTGAGAGAAGGTATGAAAGCTAGAATGAAAGACATAAAGAAAGAAAGAAAGAAACTATAGATAGAATGAGAGGGGGTATGTAAGAAAGAATAAAAGATATCAAGAAACAAAGAAACAAAGAAAGAAATAAACTAAAGATAGAAAGAAAGAAGGTATGAAAGCTAGAATGAAAGCAATCAAGAAAGAAAGAAAGAAACAAACTAAAGATAGCAGAAGAGAAGGTATAAAATCTAGAATGAAAGACATAAAGAAAGAAAAAAATAAACTAAAGATAGAATGAGAGAAGGTATGAAAGCTAGAATGAAAGACATCAAGAAACAAAGAAAGAAATAAACTAAAGATAGAAAGAGAGAAGGTATGAAAGCTAGAATGAAAGCTATCAAGAAAGAAAGAAACAAAGAAACAAATTAAAGATAGAATAAGAGAAGGTATAAAATCTAGAATGAAGGACATCAAGAATGAAAAAAATAAGCTAAAGATAGAATGAGAGAAGGTATGAAAGCTAGAATGAAAGACATCAAGAAAGAAAGAAAGAAAAAATAAACTAAAGATAGAATGAGAGAAGGTATGAAAGCGAGAATGAAAGATATCAAGAAAGAAAGAAAGAAAAAACAAACTAAAGACAGAATGAGAGAAGTTATGAAAGCTAGAAGGAAAGACATCAAGAAAGAAAGAAAGAAACTAAAGATAGAATGAGAGAAGGTATGAAAGTTAGAATTAAAGATATCAAGAAAAAAAGAAACAATGAAAGAAAGAAAGAAAGAAACTAAAGATAGAATGAGAGAAGGTATGAAACCTAGAATGAAAGATATCAAGAATGAAAGAAAGAAAGAAATTAACTAAAGATAGAATGAGAGAAGGTATGAAAGCTAGAATGAAAGATATCAAGAAAGAAAGAAACAAAGAAAGAAATTAACTAAAGATAGACTGAGAGTAGGAATGAAACGTAGAATGAAAGACATCAAGAAAGGAAGAAAGAAACTATAGTAAGAATGAGAGAAGGTATGAAAGCTAGAATGAAAGACATCAAGAAAGAAAGAAAGAAAAAAATAAACTAAATATAGAATGAGAGATGGTATGAAAGCTAGAATGAAAGATATCAAGAAAGAAAGAAAGAAAGAAAGAAAGAAAGAAAGAAAGAAAGAAAGAAAGAAAGAAAGAAAGAAAGAAAGAAAGAAAGAAAGAAAGAAAGAAACTAAAGATAGAGTGAGAGAAGGTATGAAAGCTAGAATGAAAGACATCAAGAAAGAAATAAAGAAAATATAGATAGAATGAGAGAAGGTATGAAAGTAAGAATAAAAGATATAAAGAAACAAAGAAATAAAGAAACAAAGAAAGACAGAAACAAAAGATAGAATGAGAGAAGGTATGAAACCTAGAATGAAAGATATCAAGAATGAAAGAAAGAAAGAAATTAACTAAAGATAGAATGAGAGAAGGTATGAAAGCTAGAATGAAAGCTATTAAGAAAGAAAGAAAGAAAGAAAGAAAGAAAGAAACTAAAGATAGAATGAGAGAAGGTATGAAAGCTAGAATGAAAGATATCAAGAAAGAAAGAAAGAAAGAAATTAACTAAAGATAGACTGAGAGTAGGAATGAAAGCTAGAATGAAAGACATCTAGAAAGGAAGAAAGAAACTATAGTAAGAATGAGAGATGGTATGAAAGCTAGAATGAAAGATATCAAGAAAGAAAGAAAGAAAGAAAGAAAGAAAGAAAGAAAGAAAGAAAGAAAGAAAGAAAGAAAGAAAGAAAGAAAGAAACTAAAGATAGAGTGAGAGAAGGTATGAAAGCTAGAATGAAAGACATCAAGAAAGAAAGAAAGAAACTATAGATAGAATGAGAGAAGGTATGAAAGTAAGAATAAAAGATATCAAGAAACAAAGAAATAAAGAAACAAAGAAAGAAAGAAACTAAAGATAGAATGAGAGAAGGTATGAAACCTAGAATGAAAGATATCAAGAATGAAAGAAATAAATAAATTAAATAAAGATAGAATGAGAGAAGGTATGAAAGGAACAATTAATGATATCAAGAAAAAAAGATAGAAACTATAGGTAGAATGAAAGAAGGTATCAATGCTAGAATTAAAGATATCAAGAAACAAATAAACAAAGAATGAAAGAATCTAAAGATAGAATGAAAGAATGCATGAAAGCTTGAATGAAAGACATCAAGAATGAAAGAAAGGAAGAAATTAACTAAAGATAGAATGAGAGAAGGTATGCAAGCTAGAATGAAAGAAATTAAGAAAGAAAGAAAAAAACTAAAGATAGAATGAGAGAATTAATGAAAGCTTGAATGAAAGACATCAAGAATGAAAGAAAGAAAGAAATTAACTAAAGATAGAATGAGAGAGGGTATGAAAGCTAGAATGAAAGATATCAAGAAACAAAGAAACAAAGATAGAAATAAACTAAAGATAGAAAGAGAGAAGGTATGAAAGCTAGAATGAAAGCTATCAAGAAAGAAAGAAACAAAGAAACAAACTAAAGATAGAATAAGAGAAGGTATAAAATCTAGAATGAAGGACATCAAGAAAGAAAAAAATAAGCTAAAGATAGAATGAGAGATGGTATAAAACCTAGAATGAAAGATATCCAGAATGAAAGAAAGAAAGAAATTAACTAAAGATAGAATGAGAGAAGGTATGAAAGCTAGAATGAAAGATATCAAGAATGAAACAAAGAAAGAAAGAAACTAAAGATAGAATGAGAGAAGGTATGAAACCTAGAATGAAAGATATCAAGAATGAAAGAAATAAATGAATTAAATAAAGATAGAATGAGAGAAGGTATGAAAGGAACAATTAATGATATCAAGAAAAAAAGATAGAAACTATAGGTAGAATGAAAGAAGGTATCAATGCTAGAATTAAAGATATCAAGAAACAAATAAACAAAGAATGAAAGAATCTAAAGATAGAATGAAAGAATGCATGAAAGCTTGAATGAAAGACATCAAGAATGAAAGAAAGGAAGAAATTAACTAAAGATAGAATGAGAGAAGGTATGCAAGCTAGAATGAAAGAAATTAAGAAAGAAAGAAAAAAACTAAAGATAGAATGAGAGAATTAATGAAAGCTTGAATGAAAGACATCAAGAATGAAAGAAAGAAAGAAATTAACTAAAGATAGAATGAGAGAGGTTATGAAAGCTAGAATGAAAGATATCAAGAAACAAAGAAACAAAGATAGAAATAAACTAAAGATAGAAAGAGAGAAGGTATGAAAGCTAGAATGAAAGCTATCAAGAAAGAAAGAAACAAAGAAACAAACTAAAGATAGAATAAGAGAAGGTATAAAATCTAGAATGAAGGACATCAAGAAAGAAAAAAATAAGCTAAAGATAGAATGAGAGATGGTATAAAACCTAGAATGAAAGATATCCAGAATGAAAGAAAGAAAGAAATTAACTAAAGATAGAATGAGAGAAGGTATGAAAGCTAGAATGAAAGATATCAAGAATGAAAGAAAGAAAGAAATTAACTAAAGATAGAATGAGAGAAGGTATGAAAGCTAGAATGAAAGCTATTAAGAAAGAAAGAAAGAAAGAAACTAAAGATAGAATGAGAGAAGGTATGAAACCTAGAATGAAAGATATCAAGAATGAAAGAAAGAAAGAAATTAACTAAAGATAGAATGAGAGAAGGTATGAAAGCTAGAATGAAAGCTATTAAGAAAGAAAGAAAGAAAGAAACTAAAGATAGAATGAGAGAAGGTATGAAACCTAGAATGAAAGATATCAAAAATGAAAGAAAGAATGAAATTAACTAAAGATAGAATGAGAGAAGGTATGAAAGTTAGAATTAAAGATATCAAGAAAAAAAGAAACAAAGAAAGAAAGAAAGAAAGAAACTAAAGATAGAATGAGAGAAGGTATGAAAGCTAGAATTAAAGATATCAAGAAAAAAAGAAACAAAGAAAGAAATTAACTAAAGATAGACTGAGAGAAGAAATGAAAGCTAGAATGAAAGACATCAAGAAAGGAAGAAAGAAACTATAGTAAGAATGAGAGAAGGTATGAAAGCTAGAATGAAAGACATCAACAAAGAAAGAAATAAAAATACTAAAGCTAGAATGAGAGAAGGTATGAAATCTAGATTGAAAGACATCAAGAAAGAAAGAAAGAAACTTCAGATTGAATGAATGAAATTATGAAAGCTAGAATGAAAGACATCAAGAAAGAAAGGAAGAAAGATACCAAAGATAGAATGAGAGAAGGTATGAAAGCTAGAATGAAAGCTATCAAGAAAGAATGAAAGAAACAAATTAACAAACTAAAGATAGAATAGAGAAGCTATAAAAGGAGTAATGAAAGATATCACGAAAGAAAGAAAGAAACTAATATAGATTGAGAGAATGTATGAAAGCTAGAATGAAAGAGATCAAGAAAGAAAGGAAGAAAGATTCCAAAGATAGAATGAGAGAAGGTATGAAAGCTAAAATGAAAAATATCAAGAATGAAAGAAAGAAAGAAATTAACAAATGATAGAATGAGAGAAGGTATGAAAGGAATAATAAAAGATATCAAGAAAGAAAGAAAGAAAGAAACTAAAATAGAATGAGAGAAGGTATGAAAGCGAGAATGAAATATATCAAGAAAGAAAGAAATAAACTAAAGATAGAATGAGAGAAGGTATGAAAGCTAGAATGAAAGACATCAAAAAAGAAAGAAAGAAAGATACTAAACCTAGAATGAGAGAAGGTATGAAAGCTGTAATGAAAGACATCAAGAAAGAAAGAAAGAACGATACTAAAGCTTGAATGAGAGATGGTATGAAAGCTAGAATGAAAGACATCAAGAAAGAAAGATAGAAACTATAGATAGAATGAGAGAAGGTATGAAAGCTAGAATGAAAGATATCAAGAAACTAAGAAACAAATAAAGAAAGAAAATAAAGGTAGAATTAGGGAAGGTATGAAAGCTAGAATGAAAGACATCAAGAAAGAAAGAAAGAAAGATACTAATGATAGAATGAGAGAAGGTATGAAAGCTAGTATGAAAGATATCAAGAATGAAAGAAAGAAAGAAATTAACTAAAGATAGAATGAGAGAAGGTATGAAAGCTAGAATGAAAGACATCAAGAAAGAAAGAAAGAAAGAATGAAAGAAAGAAAATAAAGATAGAATGAGAGAAGGTATGAAAGCTTGAATGAAAGATATCAAGAAAGAAAGAAACAAAGAAAGAAATTAACCAAAGATAGACTGAGAGTAGGAATGAAAGCTAGAATGAAAGACATCAAGAAAGAAAGAAAGAAACTATAGATAGAATGAGAGAAGGTATGAAAGCTAGAATTAAAGATATCAAGAAACAAAGAAACAAACAAAGAAAGAAAGAAACAAAAGATAGAATGAGAGAAGGTATGAAAGCTAGAATGAAAGATATCAAGAATGAAAGAAAGAAAGAAATTAACTAAAGCTAGAATGAGAGAAGGTATGAAAGCTGGAATGAACGACATCAAGAAAGAAAGAAAGAAACTATAGATAGAATGAAAGAAGGTATCAAAGCTAGAATGAAAGACATCAAGAAAGAAAGAAAGAAAAATATAAACTAAAGATAGAATGAGAGAAGGTATGCAAGCTAGAATGAAAGAAAGAAAGAAAGAAAGAAAGAAACTAAAGATAGAATGAGAGAAGGTATGAAAGCTAGAATTAAAGGTATCAAGAAACATAGAAACAAAGAAAGAAAGAAACTAAGGATAGAAAGAGAGAAGGTATGAAACCTAGAATGAAAGATATCAAGAATGAAAGAGAGAAAGAAATTAACTACAGATAGAATTAGAGAAGGTATAAAATCTAGAATGAAAGACCTCAAGAAAGAAAAAATAAACTAAAGAGAGAATGAGAGAAGGTATGAAAGCTAGAATGAAAGACATCAATAAAGAAAGAAAGAAAGAAATAAACTAAAGATCGAATGAGAGATGGTATGAAAGCTAGAATGAAAGATATCAAGAAAGAAAGAAGGAAAGAAAGAAACTAAAGATAGAGTGAGAGAAGGTATGAAAGCTAGAATGAAAAACATGAAGAAAGAAAGAAAGAAACTATAGATAGAATGAGAGAAGGTATGAAAGTAAGAATAAAAGATATCAAGAAACAAAGAAAGAAAGAAAGAAACTAAAGATAGAATGAGAGAAGGTATGAAACCTAGAATGAAAGACATCAAGAATGAAAGAAAGAAAGAAATTAACTAAAGAAAGAATGAGAGAAGGTATGCAAGCTAGAATGAAAGAAATCAAGAAAGAAAGAAAGAAACTAAAGATAGAATGAGAGAAGGTATGAAAGCTAGAATGAAAGATATCAAGAAACAAAGAAACAAAGAAATAAATAAACTAAAGATAGAAAGAGAGAAGGTATGAAAGCTAGAATGAAAGCTATCAAGAAAGAAAGAAACAAAGAAACAAATTAAAGATAGAATAAGAGAAGGTATAAAATCTAGAATGAAGGACATCAAGAAAGAAAAAAATAAGCTAAAGATAGAATGAGCGAAGGTATGAAAGCTAGAATGAAAGACATCAAGAAAGAAAGAAAGAAAAAATAAACTAAAGATAGAATGAGAGAAGGTATGAAAGCTAGAATGAAAGATATCAAGAAAGAAAGAAAGAAACTATAGATAGAATGAGAGAAGGTATGAAAGTAAGAATAAAAGATATCAAGAAACAAAGAAACAAAGAAAGAAAACATAGAATGAGAGAAGGTATGAAACCTAGAATGAAAGATATCAAGAATGTAAGAAAGAAAGAAATTAACTAAAGATAGAATGAGAGAAGGTATGAAAGGAACAATGAATGATATCAAGAAAGAAAGAAAGAAACTATAGGTAGAATGAAAGAAGGTATCAATGCTAGAATTAAAGATATCAAGAAACAAATAAACAAAGAATGAAAGAAACTAAAGATAGAATGAGAGAATTTATGAAAGCTTGAATGAAAGACTTCAAGAATGAAAGAAAGAAAGAAATTAACTAAAGATAGAATGAGAGAAATTATGCAAGCTAGAATGAAAGAAATCAAGAAAGAAAGAAAGAAACTAAATATAGAATGAGAGAAGGTATGAAAGCTAGAATGAAAGATATCAAGAAACAAAGAAACAAAGAGAGAAATAAACTAAAGATAGAAAGAGAGAAGGTATGAAAGCTAGAATGAAAGCTATCAAGAAAGAAAGAAACAAAGAAACAAATTAAAGATAGAATAAGAGAAGGTATAAAATCTAGAATGAAGGACATCAAGAAAGAAAAAATAAGCTAAAGATAGTATGAGAGAAGGTATGAAAGCTAGAATGAAAGATATCAAGAAAGAAAGAAAGAAAAAACAAACTAAAGATAGAATGAGAGAAGGTATGAAAGCTAGAAGGAAAGACATCAAGAAAGAAAGAATGAAACTAAAGATAGAATGAGAGAAGGTATGAAAGTTAGAATTAAAGATATCAAGAAAAAAAGAAACAAAGAAAGAAAGAAAGAAACTAAAGATAGAATGAGAGAAGGTATGAAACCTAGAATGAAAGATATCAAGAATGAAAGAAAGAAAGAAAGGAAGAAAGAAACTATAGTAAGAATGAGAGAAGGTATGAAAGCTAGAATGAAAGACATCAACAACGAAAGAAATAAAAATACTAAAGCTAGAATGAGAGAAGGTATGAAATCCACATTGAAAGACATCAAGAAAGAAAGAAAGAAACTTCAGATTGAATGAATGAAATTATGAAAGCTAGAATGAAAGACATCAAGAAAGAAAGGAAGAAAGATACCAAAGATAGAATGAGAGAAGATATGAAAACTAAAATGAAAGATATCAAGAATGAAAGAAACAAAGAAACAAACTAAAGATAGAATAAGAGAAGGTATAAAATCTAGAATGAAGGACATCAAGAAAGAAAAAAAATAAGCTAAAGATAGAATGAGAGATGGTATGAAACCTAGAATGAAAGATATCAAGAATGAAAGAAAGAAAGAAATTAACTAAAGATAGAATGAGAGAAGGTATGAAAGTTAGAATTAAAGATATCAAGAAAAAAAGAAAGAAAGAAAGAAAGAAAGAAAGAAACTAAAGATAGAATGAGAGAAGGTATGAAACCTAGAATGAAAGATATCAAGAATGAAAGAAAGAAAGAAATTAACTAAAGATAGAATGAGAGAAGGTATGAAAGCTAGAATGAAAGCTATTAAGAAAGAAAGAAAGAAAGAAACTAAAGATAGAATGAGAGAAGGTATGAAAGCTAGAATGAAAGATATCAAGAAAGAAAGAAACAAAGAAAGAAATTAACTAAAGATAGACTGAGAGTAGGAATGAAAGCTAGAATGAAAGACATCTAGAAAGGAAGAAAGAAACTATAGTAAGAATGAGAGAAGGTATGAAAGCTAGAATGAAAGACATCAAGAAAGAAAGAAAGAAAAAAATAAACTAAAGATAGAATGAGAGATGGTATGAAAGCTAGAATGAAAGACATCAAGAAAGAAAGAAATAAAGAAACAAAGAAAGAAAGAAACTAAAGATAAAATGAGAGAAGGTATGAAACCTAGAATGAAAGATATCAAGAATGAAAGAAATAAATAAATTAAATAAAGATAGAATGAGAGAAGGTATGAAAGGAACAATTAATGATATCAAGAAAAAAAGATAGAAACTATAGGTAGAATTAAAGAAGGTATCAATGCTAGAATTAAAGATATCAAGAAACAAATAAACAAAGAATGAAAGAAACTAAAGATAGAATGAAAGAATTTATGAAAGCTTGAATGAAAGACATCAAGAATGAAAGAAAGGAAGAAATTAACTAAAGATAGAATGAGAGAAGGTATGAAAGCTAGAATGAAAGATATCAAGAAACAAAGAAACAAAGAAGGAAAGAAACTAAAGATAGAAAGAGAGAAGGTATGAAAGCTAAAATGAAAGCTATCAAGAAAGAAAGAAACAAAGAAACAAACTAAAGATAGAATAAGAGAAGGTATAAAATCTAGAATGAAGGACATCAAGAAAGAAAAAAATAAGCTAAAGATAGAATGAGAGATGGTATGAAACCTAGAATGAAAGATATCAAGAATGAAAGAAAGAAAGAAATTAACTAAAGGTAGAATGAGAGAAGGTATGAAAGTTAGAATTAAAGATATCAAGAAAGAAAGAAAGAAAGAAACTAAAGATAGAATGAGAGAAGGTATGAAAGCTAGAATTAAAGATATCAAGAAAAAAAGAAACAAAGAAAGAAATTAACTAAAGATAGACTGAGAGTAGGAATGAAAGCTAGAATGAAAGACATCAAGAAAGGAAGAAAGAAACTATAGTAAGAATGAGAGAAGGTATGAAATCTAGAATGAAAGACATCAACAAAGAAAGAAATAAAAATACTAAAGCTAGAATGAGAGAAGGTATGAAATCTAGATTGAAAGACATCAAGAAAGAAAGAAAGAAACTTCAGATGGAATGAATGAAATTATGAAAGCTAGAATGAAAGACATCAAGAAAGAAAGGAAGAAAGATACCAAAGATAGAATGAGAGAAGGTATGAAAGCTAGAATGAAAGCTATCAAGAAAGAATGAAAGAAACAAATAAACAAACTAAAGATAGAATAGAGAAGGTATAAAAGGAATAATGAAAGATATCACGAAAGAAAGAAAGAAACTAAAATAGATTGAGAGAATGTATGAAAGCTAGAATGAAAGACATCATGAAAGAAACGAAGAAAGATACCAAAGATAGAATGAGAGAAGGTATGAAAACTAAAATGAAAGATATCAAGAATGAAAGAAACAAAGAAACAAACTAAAGATAGAATAAGAGAAGGTATAAAATCTAGAATGAACGACATCAAGAAAGAAAAAAATAAGCTAAAGATAGAATGAGAGATGGTATGAAACCTAGAATGAAAGATATCAAGAACGAAAGAAAGAAAGAAATTAACTAAAGATAGAATGAGAGAAGGTATGAAAGTTAGAATTAAAGATATCAAGAAAAAAAGAAACAAAGAAAGAGAGAAAGAAAGAAACTAAAGATAGAATGGGAGAAGGTATGAAACCTAGAATGAAAGATATCAAGAATGAAAGAAAGAAAGAAATTAACTAAAGATAGAATGAGAGAAGGTATGAAAGCTAGAATGAAAGCTATATAGAAAGAAAGAAAGACAGACAGAAAGAAACTAAAGATAGAATGAGAGAAGGTATGAAAGCTAGAATTAAAGATATCAAGAAAAAAAGAAACAAAGAAAGAAATTAACTAAAGATAGACTGAGAGTAGGAATGAAAGCTAGAATGAAAGACATCAAGAAAGGAAGAAAGAAACTATAGTAAGAATGAGAGAAGGTATGAAAGCTAGAATGAAAGCTATCAAGAAAGAATGAAAGAAACAAATAAACAAACTAAAGATAGAATAGAGAAGGTATAAAAGGAATAATGAAAGATATCACGAAAGAAAGAAAGAAACTAAAATAGATTGAGAGAATGTATGAAAGCTAGAATGAAAGACATCATGAAAGAAACGAAGAAAGATACCAAAGATAGAATGAGAGAAGGTATGAAAACTAAAATGAAAGATATCAAGAATGAAAGAAACAAAGAAACAAACTAAAGATAGAATAAGAGAAGGTATAAAATCTAGAATGAACGACATCAAGAAAGAAAAAAATAAGCTAAAGATAGAATGAGAGATGGTATGAAACCTAGAATGAAAGATATCAAGAACGAAAGAAAGAAAGAAATTAACTAAAGATAGAATGAGAGAAGGTATGAAAGTTAGAATTAAAGATATCAAGAAAAAAAGAAACAAAGAAAGAGAGAAAGAAAGAAACTAAAGATAGAATGGGAGAAGGTATGAAACCTAGAATGAAAGATATCAAGAATGAAAGAAAGAAAGAAATTAACTAAAGATAGAATGAGAGAAGGTATGAAAGCTAGAATGAAAGCTATATAGAAAGAAAGAAAGACAGACAGAAAGAAACTAAAGATAGAATGAGAGAAGGTATGAAAGCTAGAATTAAAGATATCAAGAAAAAAAGAAACAAAGAAAGAAATTAACTAAAGATAGACTGAGAGTAGGAATGAAAGCTAGAATGAAAGACATCAAGAAAGGAAGAAAGAAACTATAGTAAGAATGAGAGAAGGTATGAAAGCTAGAATGAAAGCTATCAAGAAAGAATGAAAGAAACAAATAAACAAACTAAAGATAGAATAGAGAAGGTATAAAAGGAATAATGAAAGATATCACGAAAGAAAGAAAGAAACTAAAATAGATTGAGAGAATGTATGAAAGCTAGAATGAAAGACATCATGAAAGAAACGAAGAAAGATACCAAAGATAGAATGAGAGAAGGTATGAAAACTAAAATGAAAGATATCAAGAATGAAAGAAACAAAGAAACAAACTAAAGATAGAATAAGAGAAGGTATAAAATCTAGAATGAACGACATCAAGAAAGAAAAAAATAAGCTAAAGATAGAATGAGAGATGGTATGAAACCTAGAATGAAAGATATCAAGAACGAAAGAAAGAAAGAAATTAACTAAAGATAGAATGAGAGAAGGTATGAAAGTTAGAATTAAAGATATCAAGAAAAAAAGAAACAAAGAAAGAGAGAAAGAAAGAAACTAAAGATAGAATGGGAGAAGGTATGAAACCTAGAATGAAAGATATCAAGAATGAAAGAAAGAAAGAAATTAACTAAAGATAGAATGAGAGAAGGTATGAAAGCTAGAATGAAAGCTATATAGAAAGAAAGAAAGACAGACAGAAAGAAACTAAAGATAGAATGAGAGAAGGTATGAAAGCTAGAATTAAAGATATCAAGAAAAAAAGAAACAAAGAAAGAAATTAACTAAAGATAGACTGAGAGTAGGAATGAAAGCTAGAATGAAAGACATCAAGAAAGGAAGAAAGAAACTATAGTAAGAATGAGAGAAGGTATGAAAGCTAGAATGAAAGCTATCAAGAAAGAATGAAAGAAACAAATAAACAAACTAAAGATAGAATAGAGAAGGTATAAAAGGAATAATGAAAGATATCACGAAAGAAAGAAAGAAACTAAAATAGATTGAGAGAATGTATGAAAGCTAGAATGAAAGACATCATGAAAGAAAGGAAGAAAGATACCAAAGATAGAATGAGAGAAGGTATGAAAACTAAAATGAAAGATATCAAGAATGAAAGAAACAAAGAAACAAACTAAAGATAGAATAAGAGAAGGTATAAAATCTAGAATGAACGACATCAAGAAAGAAAAAAATAAGCTAAAGATAGAATGAGAGGTGGTATGAAACATAGAATGAAAGATATCAAGAATGAAAGAAAGAAAGAAATTAACTAAAGATAGAATGAGAGAAGGTATGAAAGCTAGAATGAAAGATATCAAGAAACAAAGAAACAAAGAAAGAGAGAAAGAAAGAAACTAAAGATAGAATGAGAGAAGGTATGAAACCTAGAATGAAAGATATCAAGAATGAAAGAAAGAAAGAAATTAACTAAAGATAGAATGAGAGAAGGTATGAAAGCTAGAATGAAAGCTATATAGAAAGAAAGAAAGAAAGACAGAAAGAAACTAAAGATAGAATGAGAGAAGGTATGAAAGCTAGAATTAAAGATATCAAGAAAAAAAGAAAGAGAAAGAAATTAACTAAAGATAGACTGAGAGTAGGAATGAAAGCTAGAATGAAAGACATCAAGAAAGGAAGAAAGAAACTATTGTAAGAATGAGAGAAGTTATGAAAGCTAGAATGAAAGACATCAACAAAGAAAGAAATAAAAATACTAAAGCTAGAATGAGAGAAGGTATGAAATCTAGATTGAAAGACATCAAGAAAGAAAGAAAGAAACTTCAGATTGAATGAATGAAATTATGAAAGCTAGAATGAAAGACATCAAGAAAGAAAGGAAGAAAGATACCAAAGATAGAATGAGAGAAGGTATGAAAGCTAGAATGAAAGCTATCAAGAAAGAATGAAAGAACCAAATTAACAAACTAAAGATAGAATAGAGAAGGTATAAAAGGAGTAATGAAAGATATCACGAAAGAAAGAAAGAATCTAAAATAGATTGAGAGAATGTATGAAAGCTAGAATGAAAGACATCAAGAAAGAAAGGAAGAAAGATTCCAAAGATAGAATGAGAGAAGGTATGAAAACTAAAATGAAAGATATTAAGAATGAAAGAAAGAAAGAAATTAACAAATGATAGAATGAGAGAAGGTATGAAAGGAATAATGAAAGATATCAAGAAAGAAAGAAAGAAAGAAACTAAAATAGAATGAGAGAAGGTATGAAAGCTAGAATGAAATATATCAAGAAAGAAAAAAATAAACTATAGAATGAGAGAAGGTATGAAAGCTAGAATGAAAGACATCAAAAAAGAAAGAAATAAAGATACTAAACCTAGAATGAGAGAAGGTATGAGAGCTGTAATGAAAGACATCAAGAAAGAAAGAAAGAACGATACTAAAGCTTGAATGAGAGATGGTATGAAAGCTAGAATGAAAGACATCAAGAAAGAAAGATAGAAACTATAGATAGAATGAGAGAAGGTATGAAAGCTAGAATTAAAGATATCAAGAAACAAAGAAACATGGAAAGAAAGAAACTAAAAATAGAATGAGAGAAGGTATGAAAGCTAGAATGAAAGATATCAAGAAAGAAAGAAACAAACAAACAAAGAAAATAAAGATAGAATGAGGGAAGGTATGAAAGCTAGAATGACAGACATCAAGAATGAAAGAAAGTAACTATAGATAGAATGAGAGAAGGTATGAAAGCTAGAATGAAAGATATCAAGAAAGAAAGAAACAAATAAAGAAAGAAAATAAAGGTAGAATTAGGGAAGGTATGAAAGCTAGAATGAAAGACATCAAGAAAGAAAGAAAGAAAGATACTAAAGATAGAATGAGAGAAGGTATGAAAGCTAGTATGAAAGATATCAAGAATGAAAGAAAGAAAGAAATTAACTAAAGATAGAATGAGAGAAGGTATGAAAGCTAGAATGAAAGACATCAAGAAAGAAAGAAAGAAAGAAAGAAATTAACTAAAGATAGACTGAGAGTAGGAATGAAAGCTAGAATGAAAGACATCAAGAAAGAAAGAAAGAAACTATAGATAGAATGAGAGAAGGTATGAAAGCTAGAATGAAAGATATCAAGAAACAAAGAAACAAAGAAAGAAATAAACTAAAGATAGAAAGAGAGAAGGTATGAAAGCTAGAATGAAAGCTATCAAGAAAGAAAGAAACAAAGAAACAAACTAAAGATAGAATAAGAGAAGGTATAAAATCTAGAATGAAGGACATCAAGAAAGAAAAAAATAAGCTAAAGATAGAATGAGAGATGGTATGAAACCTAGAATGAAAGATATCAAGAATGAAAGAAAGAAAGAAATTAACTAAAGATAGAATGAGAGAAGGTATGAAAGTTAGAATTAAAGATATCAAGAAAAAAAGAAACAAAGAAAGAAAGAAAGAAAGAAACTAAAGATAGAATGAGAGAAGGTATGAAAGCTAGAATGAAAGCTATATAGAAAGAAAGAAAGACAGACAGAAAGAAACTAAAGATAGAATGAGAGAAGGTATGAAAGCTAGAATTAAAGATATCAAGAAAAAAAGAAACAAAGAAAGAAATTAACTAAAGATAGACTGAGAGTAGGAATGAAAGCTAGAATGAAAGACATCAAGAAAGGAAGAAAGAAACTATAGTAAGAATGAGAGAAGGTATGAAAGCTAGAATGAAAGCTATCAAGAAAGAATGAAAGAAACAAATAAACAAACTAAAGATAGAAAAGAGAAGGTATAAAAGGAATAATGAAAGATATCACGAAAGAAAGAAAGAAACTAAAATAGATTGAGAGAATGTATGAAAGCTAGAATGAAAGACATCATGAAAGAAAGGAAGAAAGATACCAAAGATAGAATGAGAGAAGGTATGAAAACTAAAATGAAAGATATCAAGAATGAAAGAAACAAAGAAACAAACTAAAGATAGAATAAGAGAAGGTATAAAATCTAGAATGAACGACATCAAGAAAGAAAAAAATAAGCTAAAGATAGAATGAGAGGTGGTATGAAACATAGAATGAAAGATATCAAGAATGAAAGAAAGAAAGAAATTAACTAAAGATAGAATGAGAGAAGGTATGAAAGCTAGAATGAAAGATATCAAGAAACAAAGAAACAAAGAAAGAGAGAAAGAAAGAAACTAAAGATAGAATGAGAGAAGGTATGAAACCTAGAATGAAAGATATCAAGAATGAAAGAAAGAAAGAAATTAACTAAAGATAGAATGAGAGAAGGTATGAAAGCTAGAATGAAAGCTATATAGAAAGAAAGAAAGAAAGACAGAAAGAAACTAAAGATAGAATGAGAGAAGGTATGAAAGCTAGAATTAAAGATATCAAGAAAAAAAGAAAGAGAAAGAAATTAACTAAAGATAGACTGAGAGTAGGAATGAAAGCTAGAATGAAAGACATCAAGAAAGGAAGAAAGAAACTATAGTAAGAATGAGAGAAGGTATGAAAGCTAGAATGAAAGACATCAACAAAGAAAGAAATAAAAATACTAAAGCTAGAATGAGAGAAGGTATGAAATCTAGATTGAAAGACATCAAGAAAGAAAGAAAGAAACTTCAGATTGAATGAATGAAATTATGAAAGCTAGAATGAAAGACATCAAGAAAGAAAGGAAGAAAGATACCAAAGATAGAATGAGAGAAGGTATGAAAGCTAGAATGAAAGCTATCAAGAAAGAATGAAAGAACCAAATTAACAAACTAAAGATAGAATAGAGAAGGTATAAAAGGAGTAATGAAAGATATCACGAAAGAAAGAAAGAATCTAAAATAGATTGAGAGAATGTATGAAAGCTAGAATGAAAGACATCAAGAAAGAAAGGAAGAAAGATTCCAAAGATAGAATGAGAGAAGGTATGAAAACTAAAATGAAAGATATTAAGAATGAAAGAAAGAAAGAAATTAACAAATGATAGAATGAGAGAAGGTATGAAAGGAATAATGAAAGATATCAAGAAAGAAAGAAAGAAAGAAACTAAAATAGAATGAGAGAAGGTATGAAAGCTAGAATGAAATAAATCAAGAAAGAAAAAAATAAACTAAAGATAGAATGAGAGAAGGTATGAAAGCTAGAATGAAAGACATCAAAAAAGAAAGAAATAAAGATTCTAAACCTAGAATGAGAGAAGGTATGAGAGCTGTAATGAAAGACATCAAGAAAGAAAGAAAGAACGATACTAAAGCTTGAATGAGAGATGGTATGAAAGCTAGAATGAAAGACATCAAGAAAGAAAGATAGAAACTATAGATAGAATGAGAGAAGGTATGAAAGCTAGAATTAAAGATATCAAGAAACAAAGAAACATGGAAAGAAAGAAACTAAAAATAGAATGAGAGAAGGTATGAAAGCTAGAATGAAAGATATCAAGAAAGAAAGAAACAAACAAACAAAGAAAATAAAGATAGAATGAGGGAAGGTATGAAAGCTAGAATGACAGACATCAAGAATGAAAGAAAGTAACTATAGATAGAATGAGAGAAGGTATGAAAGCTAGAATGAAAGATATCAAGAAACAAAGAAACAAATAAAGAAAGAAAATAAAGGTAGAATTAGGGAAGGTATGAAAGCTAGAATGAAAGACATCAAGAAAGAAAGAAAGAAAGATACTAAAGATAGAATGAGAGAAGGTATGAAAGCTAGTATGAAAGATATCAAGAATGAAAGAAAGAAAGAAATTAACTAAAGATAGAATGAGAGAAGGTATGAAAGCTAGAATGAAAGACATCAAGAAAGAAAGAAAGAAAGAAAGAAATTAACTAAAGATAGACTGAGAGTAGGAATGAAAGCTAGAATGAAAGACATCAAGAAAGAAAGAAAGAAACTATAGATAGAATGAGAGAAGGTATGAAAGCTAGAATGAAAGATATCAAGAAACAAAGAAACAAAGAAAGAAATAAACTAAAGATAGAAAGAGAGAAGGTATGAAAGCTAGAATGAAAGCTATCAAGAAAGAAAGAAACAAAGAAACAAACTAAAGATAGAATAAGAGAAGGTATAAAATCTAGAATGAAGGACATCAAGAAAGAAAAAAATAAGCTAAAGATAGAATGAGAGATGGTATGAAACCTAGAATGAAAGATATCAAGAATGAAAGAAAGAAAGAAATTAACTAAAGATAGAATGAGAGAAGGTATGAAAGTTAGAATTAAAGATATCAAGAAAAAAAGAAACAAAGAAAGAAAGAAAGAAAGAAACTAAAGATAGAATGAGAGAAGGTATGAAAGCTAGAATGAAAGCTATTAAGAAAGAAAGAAAGAAACTAAAGATAGAATGAGAGAAGGTATGAAAGCTAGAATGAAAGATATCAAGAAAGAAAGAAACAAAGAAAGAAATTAACTAAAGATAGACTGAGAGTAGGAATGAAAGCTAGAATGAAAGACATCTAGAAAGGAAGAAAGAAACTATAGTAAGAATGAGAGAAGGTATGAAAGCTAGAATGAAAGACATCAAGAAAGAAAGAAAGAAAAAAATAAACTAAAGATAGAATGAGAGAAGGTACTAAAGCTAGAATGAAAGCTATCAAGAAAGAAAGAAAGAAAGAAAGAAAGAAAGAAAGAAACTATAGATAGAATGAGAGGAGGTATGAAAGCTAGAATTAAAGATATCAAGAAACAAAGAAACAAACAAAGAAAGAAAGAAACTAAAGATAGAATGAGAGAAGGTATGAAAGCTAGAATTAAAGATATCAAGAAAAAAAGAAACAAAGAAAGAAATTAACTAAAGATAGACTGAGAGTAGGAATGAAAGCTAGAATGAAGACATCAAGAAAGGAAGAAAGAAACTATAGTAAGAATGAGAGAAGGTATGAAAGCTAGAATGAAAGACATCAACAACGAAAGAAATAAAAATACTAAAGCTAGAATGAGAGAAGGTATGAAATCCACATTGAAAGACATCAAGAAAGAAAGAAAGAAACTTCAGATTGAATGAATGAAATTATGAAAGCTGGAATGAAAGACATCAAGAAAGAAAGAAAGAAAGAATCTAAAGATAGAATGAGAGAAGGTATGAAAGCTAGAATGAAAGCTATCAAGAAAGAATGAAAGAAACAAATAAACAAACTAAAGATAGAATAGAGAAGGTATAAAAGGAATAATGAAAGATATCACGAAAGAAAGAAAGAAACTAAAATAGATTGAGAGAATGTATGAAAGCTAGAATGAAAGACATCAAGAAAGAAAGGAAGAAAGATACCTAAGATAGAATGAGAGAAGGTATGAAAACTAAAATGAAAGATATCAAGAATGAAAGAAACAAAGAAACAAACTAAAGATAGAATAAGAGAAGGTATAAAATCTAGAATGAAGGACATCAAGAAAGAAAAAAATAAGCTAAAGATAGAATGAGAGATGGTATGAAACCTAGAATGAAAGATATCAAGAATGAAAGAAAGAAAGAAATTAACTAAAGATAGAATGAGAGAAGGTATGAAAGTTAGAATTAAAGATATCAAGAAAAAAAGAAACAAAGAAAGAAAGAAAAAAAAAACTAAAGATAGAATGAGAGAAGGTATATAACCTAGAATGAAAGATATCAAGAATGAAAGAAAGAAAGAAATTAACTAAAGATAGAATGAGAGAAGGTATGAAAGCTAGAATGAAAGCTATTAAGAAAGAAAGAAAGAAACTAAAGATAGAATGAGAGAAGGTATGAAAGCTAGAATGAAAGATATCAAGAAAGAAAGAAACAAAGAAAGAAATTAACTAAAGATAGACTGAGAGTAGGAATGAAAGCTAGAATGAAAGACATCTAGAAAGGAAGAAAGAAACTATAGTAAAATGAGAGAAGGTATGAAAGCTAGAATTAAAGATATCAAGAAACAAAGAAACATGGAAAGAAAGAAACTAAAAATAGAATGAGAGAAGGTATGAAAGCTAGAATGAAAGATATCAAGAAAGAAAGAAACAAACAAACAAAGAAAATAAAGATAGAATGAGGGAAGGTATGAAAGCTAGAATGACAGACATCAAGAATGAAAGAAAGTAACTATAGATAGAATGAGAGAAGGTATGAAAGCTAGAATGAAAGATATCAAGAAACAAAGAAACAAATAAAGAAAGAAATAAAGATACTAAACCTAGAATGAGAGAAGGTATGAGAGCTGTAATGAAAGACATCAAGAAAGAAAGAAAGAACGATACTAAAGCTTGAATGAGAGATGGTATGAAAGCTAGAATGAAAGACATCAAGAAAGAAAGATAGAAACTATAGATAGAATGAGAGAAGGTATGAAAGCTAGAATTAAAGATATCAAGAAACAAAGAAACATGGAAAGAAAGAAACTAAAAATAGAATGAGAGAAGGTATAAAAGCTAGAATGAAAGATATCAAGAAAGAAAGAAACAAACAAACAAAGAAAATAAAGATAGAATGAGGGAAGGTATGAAAGCTAGAATGACAGACATCAAGAATGAAAGAAAGTAACTATAGATAGAATGAGAGAAGGTATGAAAGCTAGAATGAAAGATATCAAGAAACAAAGAAACAAATAAAGAAAGAAAATAAAGGTAGAATTAGGGAAGGTATGAAAGCTAGAATGAAAGACATCAAGAAAGAAAGAAAGAAAGATACTAAAGATAGAATGAGAGAAGGTATGAAAGCTAGTATGAAAGATATCAAGAATGAAAGAAAGAAAGAAATTAACTAAAGATAGAATGAGAGAAGGTATGAAAGCTAGAATGAAAGACATCAAGAAAGAAAGAAAGAAAGAAAGAAAATAAAGATAGAATGAGAGAAGGTATGAAAGCTAGAATGAAAGATATCAAGAAAGAAAGAAACAAAGAAAGAAATTAACTAAAGATAGACTGAGAGTAGGAATGAAAGCTAGAATGAAAGACATCAAGAAAGAAAGAAAGAAACTATAGATAGAATGAGAGAAGGTATGAAAGCTAGAATGAAAGATATCAAGAAACAAAGAAACAAAGAAAGAAATAAACTAAAGATAGAAAGAGAGAAGGTATGAAAGCTAGAATGAAAGCTATCAAGAAAGAAAGAAACAAAGAAACAAACTAAAGATAGAATAAGAGAAGGTATAAAATCTAGAATGAAGGACATCAAGAAAGAAAAAAATAAGCTAAAGATAGAATGAGAGATGGTATGAAACCTAGAATGAAAGATATCAAGAATGAAAGAAAGAAAGAAATTAACTAAAGATAGAATGAGAGAAGGTATGAAAGTTAGAATTAAAGATATCAAGAAAAAAAGAAACAAAGAAAGAAAGAAAGAAAGAAACTAAAGATAGAATGAGAGAAGGTATGAAAGCTAGAATGAAAGCTATTAAGAAAGAAAGAAAGAAACTAAAGATAGAATGAGAGAAGGTATGAAAGCTAGAATGAAAGATATCAAGAAAGAAAGAAACAAAGAAAGAAATTAACTAAAGATAGACTGAGAGTAGGAATGAAAGCTAGAATGAAAGACATCTAGAAAGGAAGAAAGAAACTATAGTAAGAATGAGAGAAGGTATGAAAGCTAGAATGAAAGACATCAAGAAAGAAAGAAAGAAAAAAATAAACTAAAGATAGAATGAGAGAAGGTACTAAAGCTAGAATGAAAGCTATCAAGAAAGAAAGAAAGAAAGAAAGAAAGAAAGAAAGAAAGAAACTATAGATAGAATGAGAGGAGGTATGAAAGCTAGAATTAAAGATATCAAGAAACAAAGAAACAAACAAAGAAAGAAAGAAACTAAAGATAGAATGAGAGAAGGTATGAAAGCTAGAATTAAAGATATCAAGAAAAAAAGAAACAAAGAAAGAAATTAACTAAAGATAGACTGAGAGTAGGAATGAAAGCTAGAATGAAGACATCAAGAAAGGAAGAAAGAAACTATAGTAAGAATGAGAGAAGGTATGAAAGCTAGAATGAAAGACATCAACAACGAAAGAAATAAAAATACTAAAGCTAGAATGAGAGAAGGTATGAAATCCACATTGAAAGACATCAAGAAAGAAAGAAAGAAACTTCAGATTGAATGAATGAAATTATGAAAGCTGGAATGAAAGACATCAAGAAAGAAAGAAAGAAAGAATCTAAAGATAGAATGAGAGAAGGTATGAAAGCTAGAATGAAAGCTATCAAGAAAGAATGAAAGAAACAAATAAACAAACTAAAGATAGAATAGAGAAGGTATAAAAGGAATAATGAAAGATATCACGAAAGAAAGAAAGAAACTAAAATAGATTGAGAGAATGTATGAAAGCTAGAATGAAAGACATCAAGAAAGAAAGGAAGAAAGATACCTAAGATAGAATGAGAGAAGGTATGAAAACTAAAATGAAAGATATCAAGAATGAAAGAAACAAAGAAACAAACTAAAGATAGAATAAGAGAAGGTATAAAATCTAGAATGAAGGACATCAAGAAAGAAAAAAATAAGCTAAAGATAGAATGAGAGATGGTATGAAACCTAGAATGAAAGATATCAAGAATGACAGAAAGAAAGAAATTAACTAAAGATAGAATGAGAGAAGGTATGAAAGTTAGAATTAAAGATATCAAGAAAAAAAGAAACAAAGAAAGAAAGAAAAAAAAAACTAAAGATAGAATGAGAGAAGGTATGAAACCTAGAATGAAAGATATCAAGAATGAAAGAAAGAAAGAAATTAACTAAAGATAGAATGAGAGAAGGTATGAAAGCTAGAATGAAAGCTATTAAGAAAGAAAGAAAGAAACTAAAGATAGAATGAGAGAAGGTATGAAAGCTAGAATGAAAGATATCAAGAAAGAAAGAAACAAAGAAAGAAATTAACTAAAGATAGACTGAGAGTAGGAATGAAAGCTAGAATGAAAGACATCTAGAAAGGAAGAAAGAAACTATAGTAAGAATGAGAGAAGGTATGAAAGCTAGAATGAAAGACATCAAGAAAGAAAGAAAGAAAAAAATAAACTAAAGATAGAATGAGAGATGGTATGAAAGCTAGAATGAAAGATATCAAGAAAAAAAGAAAGAAAAAAAGAAAGAAAGAAAGAAAGAAAGAAACTAAAGATAAAATGAGAGAAGGTATGAAACCTAGAATGATATATATCAAGAATGAAAGAAATAAATAAATTAAATAAAGATAGAATGAGAGAAGGTATGAAAGGAACAATTAATGATATCAAGAAAAAAAGATAGAAACTATAGGTAGAATTAAAGAAGGTATCAATGCTAGAATTAAAGATATCAAGAAACAAATAAACAAAGAATGAAAGAAACTAAAGATAGAATGAAAGAATGCATGAAAGCTTGAATGAAAGACATCAAGAATGAAAGAAAGGAAGAAATTAACTAAAGATAGAATGAGAGAAGGTATGCAAGCTAGAATGAAAGAAATCAAGAAAGAAAGAAAGAAACTAAAGATAGAATGAAAGAATTAATGAAAGCTTGAATGAAAGACATCAAGAATGAAAGAAAGAAAGAAATTAACTAAAGATAGAATGAGAGAAGGTATGAAAGCTAGAATGAAAGATATCAAGAAACAAAGAAACAAAGAAAGAAACAAACTAAAGATAGAAAGAGAGAAGGTATGAAAGCTAAAATGAAAGCTATCAAGAAAGAAAGAAACAAAGAAACAAACTAAAGATAGAATAAGAGAAGGTATAAAATCTAGAATGAAGGACATCAAGAAAGAAAAAAATAAGCTAAAGATAGAATGAGAGATGGTATGAAACCTAGAATGAAAGATATCAAGAATGACAGAAAGAAAGAAATTAACTAAAGATAGAATGAGAGAAGGTATGAAAGTTAGAATTAAAGATATCAAGAAAAAAAGAAACAAAGAAAGAAAGAAAAAAAAAACTAAAGATAGAATGAGAGAAGGTATGAAACCTAGAATGAAAGATATCAAGAATGAAAGAAAGAAAGAAATTAACTAAAGATAGAATGAGAGAAGGTATGAAAGCTAGAATGAAAGCTATTAAGAAAGAAAGAAAGAAACTAAAGATAGAATGAGAGAAGGTATGAAAGCTAGAATGAAAGATATCAAGAAAGAAAGAAACAAAGAAAGAAATTAACTAAAGATAGACTGAGAGTAGGAATGAAAGCTAGAATGAAAGACATCTAGAAAGGAAGAAAGAAACTATAGTAAGAATGAGAGAAGGTATGAAAGCTAGAATGAAAGACATCAAGAAAGAAAGAAAGAAAAAAATAAACTAAAGATAGAATGAGAGATGGTATGAAAGCTAGAATGAAAGATATCAAGAAAAAAAGAAAGAAAAAAAGAAAGAAAGAAAGAAAGAAAGAAACTAAAGATAAAATGAGAGAAGGTATGAAACCTAGAATGATATATATCAAGAATGAAAGAAATAAATAAATTAAATAAAGATAGAATGAGAGAAGGTATGAAAGGAACAATTAATGATATCAAGAAAAAAAGATAGAAACTATAGGTAGAATTAAAGAAGGTATCAATGCTAGAATTAAAGATATCAAGAAACAAATAAACAAAGAATGAAAGAAACTAAAGATAGAATGAAAGAATGCATGAAAGCTTGAATGAAAGACATCAAGAATGAAAGAAAGGAAGAAATTAACTAAAGATAGAATGAGAGAAGGTATGCAAGCTAGAATGAAAGAAATCAAGAAAGAAAGAAAGAAACTAAAGATAGAATGAAAGAATTAATGAAAGCTTGAATGAAAGACATCAAGAATGAAAGAAAGAAAGAAATTAACTAAAGATAGAATGAGAGAAGGTATGAAAGCTAGAATGAAAGATATCAAGAAACAAAGAAACAAAGAAAGAAACAAACTAAAGATAGAAAGAGAGAAGGTATGAAAGCTAAAATGAAAGCTATCAAGAAAGAAAGAAACAAAGAAACAAACTAAAGATAGAATAAGAGAAGGTATAAAATCTAGAATGAAGGACATCAAGAAAGAAAAAAATAAGCTAAAGATAGAATGAGAGATGGTATGAAACCTAGAATGAAAGATATCAAGAATGAAAGAAAGAAAGAAATTAACTAAAGATAGAATGAGAGAAGGTATGAAAGTTAGAATTAAAGATATCAAGAAAAAAAGAAAGAAAGAAAGAAAGAAAGAAACTAAAGATAGAATGAGAGAAGGTATGAAACCTAGAATGAAAGATATCAAGAATGAAAGAAAGAAAGAAATTAACTAAAGATAGAATGAGAGAAGGTATGAAAGCTAGAATGAAAGCTATTAAGAAAGAAAGAAAGAAAGAAAGAAACTAAAGATAGAATGAGAGAAGGTATGAAAGCTGGAATTAAAGATATCAAGAAAAAAAGAAACAAAGAAAGAAATTAACTAAAGATAGACTGAGAGTAGGAATGAAAGCTAGAATGAAAGACATCAAGAAAGGAAGAAAGAAACTATAGTAAGAATGAGAGAAGGTATGAAAGCTAGAATGAAAGACATCAACAAAGAAAGAAATAAAAATACTAAAGCTAGAATGAGAGAAGGTATGAAATCTAGATTGAAAGACATCAAGAAAGAAAGAAAGAAACTTCAGATTGAATGAATGAAATTATGAAAGCTAGAATGAAAGACATCAAGAAAGAAAGGAAGAAAGATACCAAAGATAGAATGAGAGAAGGTATGAAAGCTAGAATGAAAGCTATCAAGAAAGAATGAAAGAAACAAATTAACAAACTAAAGATAGAATAGAGAAGGTATAAAAGGAGTAATGAAAGATATCACGAAAGAAAGAAAGAATCTAAAATAGATTGAGAGAATGTATGAAAGCTAGAATGAAAGACATCAAGAAAGAAAGGAAGAAAGATTCCAAAGATAGAATGAGAGAAGGTATGAAAACTAAAATGAAAGATATCAAGAATGAAAGAAAGAAAGAAATTAACATATTATAGAATGAGAGAAGGTATGAAAGGAATAATGAAAGATATCAAGAAAGAAAGAAAGAAAGAAACTAAAATAGAATGAGAGAAGGTATGAAAGCTAGAATGAAATATATCAAGAAAGAAAAAAATAAACTAAAGATAGAATGAGAGAAGGTATGAAAGCTAGAATGAAAGACATCAAAAAAGAAAGAAATAAAGATACTAAACCTAGAATGAGAGAAGGTATGAAAGCTGTAATGAAAGACATCAAGAAAGAAAGAAAGAACGATACTAAAGCTTGAATGAGAGATGGTATGAAAGCTAGAATGAAAGACATCAAGAAAGAAAGATAGAAACTATAGATAGAATGAGAGAAGGTATGAAAGCTAGAATTAAAGATATCAAGAAACAAAGAAACATGGAAAGAAAGAAACTAAAAATAGAATGAGAGAAGGTATGAAAGCTAGAATGAAAGATATCAAGAAAGAAAGAAACAAACAAAGAAAGAAAATAAAGATAGAATGAGGGAAGGTATGAAAGCTAGAATGACAGACATCAAGAATGAAATAAAGTAACTATAGATAGAATGAGAGAAGGTATGAAAGCTAGAATGAAAGATATCAAGAAACAGAGAAACAAATAAAGAAAGTAAATAAAGGTAGAATTAGGGAAGGTATGAAAGCTAGAATGAAAGACATCAAGAAAGAAAGAAAGAAAGATACTAAAGATAGAATGAGAGAAGGTATGAAAGCTAGTATGAAAGATATCAAGAATGAAAGAAAGAAAGAAATTAACTAAAGATAGAATGAGAGAAGGTATGAAAGCTAGAATGAAAGACATCAAGAAAGAAAGAAAGAAAGAAAGAAAATAAAGATAGAATGAGAGAAGGTATGAAAGCTAGAATGAAAGATATCAAGAAAGAAAGAAACAAAGAAAGAAATTAACTAAAGATAGACTGAGAGTAGGAATGAAAGCTAGAATGAAAGACATCAAGAAAGAAAGAAAGAAACTATAGATAGAATGAGAGAAGGTACGAAAGCTAGAATTAAAGATATCAAGAAACAAAGAAACAAAGAAAGAAAGAAAGAAACTAAAGATAGAATGAGAGAAGGTATGAAAGCTAGAATGAAAGATATCAAGAGTGAAAGAAAGAAAGAAATTAACTAAAGATAGAATGAGAGAAGGTATAAAATCTAGAATGAAAGACCTCAAGAAAGAAAAAATAAACTAAAGAGAGAATGAGAGAAGGTATGAAAGCTAGAATGAAAGACATCAATAAAGAAAGAAAGAAAAAAATAAACTAAAGATAGAATGAGAGATGGTATGAAAGCTAGAATGAAAGATATCAAGAAAGAAAGAAGGAAAGAAAGAAACTAAAGATAGAGTGAGAGAAGGTATGAAAGCTAGAATGAAAGACATCAAGAAAGAAAGAAAGAAACTATAGATAGAATGAGAGAAGGTATGAAAGTAAGAATAAAAGATATCAAGAAACAAAGAAAGAAAGATAGAAATAAACTAAAGATAGAATGAGAGAAGGTATGAAAGCTAGAATGAAAGACATCAAGAAAGAAAGAAAGAAAAAATAAACTAAAGATACAATGAGAGAAGGTATGAAAGCTAGAATGAAAGATATCAAGAAAGAAAGAAAGAAACTATAGATAGAATGAGAGAAGGTATGAAAGAAAGAATAAAAGATATCAAGAAACAAAGAAACAAAGAAAGAAACTAAAGATAGAATTTGAGAAGGTATGAAACCTAGAATGAAAGATATCAAGAATGAAAGAAAGAAAGAAATTAACTGAAGATAGAATGAGAGAAGGTATGAAAGGAACAATGAATGATATCAAGAAAGAAAGAAAGAAACTATAGGTAGAATGAAAGAAGGTATCAATGCTAGAATTAAAGATATCAAGAAACAAATAAACAAAGAATGAAAGAAACTAAAGATAGAATGAGAGAATTTATGAAAGCTTGAATGAAAGACATCAAGAATGAAAGAAAGAAAGAAATTAACTAAAGATAGAATGAGAGAAGGTATGCAAGCTAGAATGAAAGAAATCAAGAAAGAAAGAAAGAAACTAAAGATAGAATGAGAGAAGGTATGAAAGCTAGAATGAAAGATATCAAGAAACAAAGAAACAAAGAAAGAAATAAACTAAAGATAGAAAGAGAGAAGGTATCAAAGCTAGAATGAAAGCTATCAAGAAAGAAAGAAACAAAGAAACAAATTAAAGATAGAATTAGAGAAGGTATAAAATCTAGAATGAAGGACATCAAGAAAGAAAAAAATAAGCTAAAGATAGAATGAGAGAAGGTATGAAAGCTAGAATGAAAGACATCAAGAAAGAAAGAAAGAAAAAATAAACTAAAGATTGAATGAGAGAAGGTATGAAAGCTAGAATGAAAGATATCAAGAAAGAAAGAAAGAAAAAACAAACTAAAGATAGAATGAGAGAAGGTATGAAAGCTAGAAGGAAAGACATCAAGAAAGAAAGAAAGAAACTAAAGATAGAATGAGAGAAGGTATGAAAGTTAGAATTAAAGATATCAAGAAAAAAAGAAACAAAGAAAGAAAGAAAGAAAGAAACTAAAGATAGAATGAGAGAAGGTATGAAACCTAGAATGAAATATATCAAGAATGAAAGAAAGAAAGAAATTAACTAAAGATAGAATGAGAGAAGGTATGAAAGTTAGAATTAAAGATATCAAGAAAAAAAGAAACAAAGAAAGAAAGAAAGAAAGAATCTAAAGATAGAATGAGAGAAGGTATGAAAGCTTGAATGAAAGATATCAAGAAAGAAAGAAACAAAGAAAGAAATTAACTAAAGATAGACTGAGAGTAGGAATGAAAGCTAGAATGAAAGACATCAAGAAAGGAAGAAAGAAACTATAGTAAGAATGAGAGAAGGTATGAAAGCTAGAATGAAAGACATCAAGAAAGAAAGAAAGAAAAAAAAACTAAAGATAGAATGAGAGATGGTATGAAAGCTAGAATGAAAGACATCAAGAAAGAAAGAAAGAAAAAATAAACTAAAGATACAATGAGAGAAGGTATGAAAGCTAGAATGAAAGATATCAAGAAAGAAAGAAAGAAACTATAGATAGAATGAGAGAAGGTATGAAAGAAAGAATAAAAGATATCAAGAAACAAAGAAACAAAGAAAGAAACTAAAGATAGAATTTGAGAAGGTATGAAACCTAGAATGAAAGATATCAAGAATGAAAGAAAGAAAGAAATTAACTGAAGATAGAATGAGAGAAGGTATGAAAGGAACAATGAATGATATCAAGAAAGAAAGAAAGAAACTATAGGTAGAATGAAAGAAGGTATCAATGCTAGAATTAAAGATATCAAGAAACAAATAAACAAAGAATGAAAGAAACTAAAGATAGAATGAGAGAATTTATGAAAGCTTGAATGAAAGACATCAAGAATGAAAGAAAGAAAGAAATTAACTAAAGATAGAATGAGAGAAGGTATGCAAGCTAGAATGAAAGAAATCAAGAAAGAAAGAAAGAAACTAAAGATAGAATGAGAGAAGGTATGAAAGCTAGAATGAAAGATATCAAGAAACAAAGAAACAAAGAAAGAAATAAACTAAAGATAGAAAGAGAGAAGGTATCAAAGCTAGAATGAAAGCTATCAAGAAAGAAAGAAACAAAGAAACAAATTAAAGATAGAATTAGAGAAGGTATAAAATCTAGAATGAAGGACATCAAGAAAGAAAAAAATAAGCTAAAGATAGAATGAGAGAAGGTATGAAAGCTAGAATGAAAGACATCAAGAAAGAAAGAAAGAAAAAATAAACTAAAGATTGAATGAGAGAAGGTATGAAAGCTAGAATGAAAGATATCAAGAAAGAAAGAAAGAAAAAATAAACTAAAGATAGAATGAGAGAAGGTATGAAAGCTAGAAGGAAAGACATCAAGAAAGAAAGAAAGAAACTAAAGATAGAATGAGAGAAGGTATGAAAGTTAGAATTAAAGATATCAAGAAAAAAAGAAACAAAGAAAGAAAGAAAGAAAGAAACTAAAGATAGAATGAGAGAAGGTATGAAACCTAGAATGAAATATATCAAGAATGAAAGAAAGAAAGAAATTAACTAAAGATAGAATGAGAGAAGGTATGAAAGTTAGAATTAAAGATATCAAGAAAAAAAGAAACAAAGAAAGAAAGAAAGAAAGAATCTAAAGATAGAATGAGAGAAGGTATGAAAGCTTGAATGAAAGATATCAAGAAAGAAAGAAACAAAGAAAGAAATTAACTAAAGATAGACTGAGAGTAGGAATGAAAGCTAGAATGAAAGACATCAAGAAAGGAAGAAAGAAACTATAGTAAGAATGAGAGAAGGTATGAAAGCTAGAATGAAAGACATCAAGAAAGAAAGAAAGAAAAAAAAACTAAAGATAGAATGAGAGATGGTATGAAAGCTAGAATGAAAGATATCAAGAAAGAAAGAAAGAAAGAAAGAAACTAAAGATAGAGTGAGAGAAGGTATGAAAGCTAGAATGAAAGACATCAAGAAAGAAAGAAAGAAACTATAGATAGAATGAGAGAAGGTATGAAAGTAAGAATAAAAGATATCAAGAAACAAAGAAATAAAGAAACAAAGAAAGAAAGAAACTAAAGATAGAATGAGAGAAGGTATGAAACCTAGAATGAAAGATATCAAGAATGAAAGAAATAAATAAATTAAATAAAGATAGAATGAGAGAAGGTATGAAAGGAACAATGAATGATATCAAGAAAGAAAGATAGAAACTATAGGTAGAATGAAAGAAGGTATCAATCCTAGAATTAAAGATATCAAGAAACAAAAAAACAAAGAATGAAAGAAACTAAAGATAGAATGAGAGAATTTATGAAAGCTTGAATGAAAGACATCAAGAATGAAAGAAAGAAAGAAATTAACTAAAGATAGAATGAGAGAAGGTATGCAAGCTAGAATGAAAGAAATCAAGAAAGAAAGAAAGAAACTAAAGATAGAATGAGAGAAGGTATGAAAGCTAGAAGGAAAGACATCAAGAAAGAAAGAAAGAAACTAAAGATAGAATGAGAGAAGGTATGAAAGTTAGAATTAAAGATATCAAGAAAAAAAGAAACAAAGAAAGAAAGAAAGAAAGAAACTAAAGATAGAATGAGAGAAGGTATGAAACCTAGAATGAAAGATATCAAGAATGAAAGAAAGAAAGAAATTAACTAAAGATAGAATGAGAGAACGTATGAAAGCAAGAATGAAAGCTATTAAGAAAGAAAGAAAGAAAGAAAGAAACTAAAGATAGAATGAGAGAAGGTATGAAAGCTAGAATGAAAGATATCAAGAAAGAAAGAAACAAAGAAAGAAATTAACTAAAGATAGACAGAGTAGGAATGAAAGCTAGAATGAAAGACATCAAGAAAGGAAGAAAGAAACTATAGTAAGAATGAGAGAAGGTATGAAAGCTAGAATGAAAGACATCAAGAAAGAAAGAAAGAAAAAAATAAACTAAAGATAGAATGAGAGATGGTATGAAAGCTAGAATGAAAGATATCAAGAAAGAAAGAAAGAAAGAAAGAAAGAAAGAAACTAAAGATAGAGTGAGAGAAGGTATGAAAGCTAGAATGAAAGACATCAAGAAAAAAAGAAACAAAGAAAGAAAGAAAGAAAGAATCTAAAGATAGTATGAGAGAAGGTATGAAACCTAGAATGAAAGATATCAAGAATGAAAGAAAGAAATTAACTAAAGATAGAATGAGAGAAGGTATGAAAGCTAGAATGAAAGCTATTAAGAAAGAAAGAAAGAAAGAAAGAAAGAAACTAAAGATAGAATGAGAGAAGGTATGAAAGCTTGAATGAAAGATATCAAGAAAGAAAGAAACAAAGAAAGAAATTAACTAAAGATAGACTGAGAGTAGGAATGAAAGCTAGAATGAAAGACATCAAGAAAGGAAGAAAGAAACTATAGTAAGAATGAGAGAAGGTATGAAAGCTAGAATGAAAGACATCAAGAAAGAAAGAAAGAAAAAAATAAACTAAAGATAGAATGAGAGATGGTATGAAAGCTAGAATGAAAGATATCAAGAAAGAAAGAAAGAAAGAAAGAAACTAAAGATAGAGTGAGAGAAGGTATGAAAGCTAGAATGAAAGACATCAAGAAAGAAAGAAAGAAACTATAGATAGAATGAGAGAAGGTATGAAAGTAAGAATAAAAGATATCAAGAAACAAAGAAATAAAGAAACAAAGAAAGAAAGAAACTAAAGATAGAATGAGAGAAGGTATGAAACCTAGAATGAAAGATATCAAGAATGAAAGAAATAAATAAATTAAAAAAAGATAGAATGAGAGAAGGTATGAAAGGAACAATGAATGATATGAAGAAAGAAAGATAGAAACTATAGGTAGAATGAAAGAAGGTATCAATCCTAGAATTAAAGATATCAAGAAACAAATAAACAAAGAATGAAAGAAACTAAAGATAGAATGAGAGAATTTATGAAAGCTTGAATGAAAGACATCAAGAATGAAAGAAAGAAAGAAATTAACTAAAGATAGAATGAGAGAAGGTATGCAAGCTAGAATGAAAGAAATCAAGAAAGAAAGAAAGAAACTAAAGATAGAATGAGAGAAGGTATGAAAGCTAGAAGGAAAGACATCAAGAAAGAAAGAAAGAAACTAAAGATAGAATGAGAGAAGGTATGAAAGTTAGAATTAAAGATATCAAGAAAAAAAGAAACAAAGAAAGAAAGAAAGAAAGAAACTAAAGATAGAATGAGAGAAGGTATGAAACCTAGAATGAAAGATATCAAGAATGAAAGAAAGAAAGAAATTAACTAAAGATAGAATGAGAGAAGGTATGAAAGCTAGAATGAAAGCTATTAAGAAAGAAAGAAAGAAACTAAAGATAGAATGAGAGAAGGTATGAAAGCTAGAATGAAAGCTATTAAGAAAGAAAGAAAGAAACTAAAGATAGAATGAGAGAAGGTATGAAAGCTAGAATGAAAGATATCAAGAAAGAAAGAAACATAGAAAGAAATTAACTAAAGATAGACTGAGAGTAGGAATGAAAGCTAGAATGAAAGACATCAAGAAAGGAAGAAAGAAACTATAGTAAGAATGAGAGAAGGTATGAAAGCTAGAATGAAAGACATCAAGAAAGAAAGAAAGAAAAAAATAAACTAAAGATAGAATGAGAGATGGTATGAAAGCTAGAATGAAAGATATCAAGAAAGAAAGAAAGAAAGAAAGAAAGAAACTAAAGATAGAGTGAGAGAAGGTATGAAAGCTAGAATGAAAGACATCAAGAAAGAAAGAAAGAAACTATAGATAGAATGAGAGAAGGTATGAAAGTAAGAATAAAAGATATCAAGAAACAAAGAAACAAAGAAACAAAGAAAGAAAGAAACTAAAGATAGAATGAGAGAAGGTATGAAACCTAGAATGAAAGATATCAAGAATGAAAGAAAGAAATAAATTAAATAAAGATAGAATGAGAGAAGGTATGAAAGGAACAATGAATGATATCAAGAAAGAAAGATAGAAACTATAGGTAGAATGAAAGAAGGTATCAATCCTAGAATTAAAGATATCAAGAAACAAATAAACAAAGAATGAAAGAAACTAAAGATAGAATGAGAGATTTTATGAAAGCTTGAATGAAAGACATCAAGAATGAAAGAAAGAAAGAAATTAACTACAGATAGAATAAGAGAAGGTATAAAATCTAGAATGAAAGACCTCAAGAAAGAAAAAATAAACTAAAGAGAGAATGAGAGAAGGTATGAAAGCTAGAATGAAAGACATCAATAAAGAAAGAAAGAAAAAAATAAACTAAAGATAGAATGAGAGATGGTATGAAAGCTAGAATGAAAGATATCAAGAAAGAAAGAAGGAAAGAATGAAACTAAAGATAGAGTGAGAGAAGGCATGAAAGCTAGAATGAAAGACATCAAGAAAGAAAGAAAGAAACTATAGATAGAATGAGAGAAGGTATGAAAGTAAGAATAAAAGATATCAAGAAACAAAGAAAGAAAGATAGAAATAAACTAAAGATAGAATGAGAGAAGGTATGAAAGCTAGAATGAAAGACATCAAGAAAGAAAGAACGAAAAAATAAACTAAAGATACAATGAGAGAAGGTATGAAAGCTAGAATGAAAGATATCAAGAAAGAAAGAAAGAAACTATAGATAGAATGAGAGAAGGTATGAAAGAAAGAATAAAAGATATCAAGAAACAAAGAAACAAAGAAAGAAACTAAAGATAGAATGAGAGAAGGTATGAAACCTAGAATGAAAGATATCAAGAATGAAAGAAAGAAAGAAATTAACTAAAGATAGAATGAGAGAAGGTATGAAAGGAACAATGAATGATATCAAGAAAGAAAGAAAGAAACTATAGGTAGAATGGAAGAAGGTATCAATGCTAGAATTAAAGATATCAAGAAACAAATAAACAAAGAATGAAAGAAACTAAAGATAGAATGAGAGAATTTATGAAAGCTTGAATGAAAGACATCAAGAATGAAAGAAAGAAAGAAATTAACTAAAGATAGAATGAGAGAAGGTATGCAAGCTAGAATGAAAGAAATCAAGAAAGAAAGAAAGAAACTAAAGATAGAATGAGAGAAGGTATGAAAGCTAAAATGAAAGATATCAAGAAACAAAGAAACAAAGAAAGAAATAAACTAAAGATAGAAAGAGAGAAGGTATCAAAGCTAGAATGAAAGCTATCAAGAAAGAAAGAAACAAAGAAACAAATTAAAGATAGAATTAGAGAAGGTATAAAATCTAGAATGAAGGACATCAAGAAAGAAAAAAATAAGCTAAAGATAGAATGAGAGAAGGTATGAAAGCTAGAATGAAAGACATCAAGAAAGAAAGAAAGAAAAAATAAACTAAAGATAGAATGAGAGAAGGTATGAAAGCTAGAATGAAAGATATCAAGAAAGAAAGAAAGAGAAAACAAACTAAAGATAGAATGAGAGAAGGTATGAAAGCTAGAAGGAAAGACATCAAGAAAGAAAGAAAGAAACTAAAGATAGAATGAGAGAAGGTATGAAAGTTAGAATTAAAGATATCAAGAAAAAAAGAAACAAAGAAAGAAAGAAAGAAAGAAACTAAAGATAGAATGAGAGAAGGTATGAAACCTAGAATGAAAGATATCAAGAATGAAAGAAAGAAAGAAATTAACTAAAGATAGAATGAGAGAAGGTATGAAAGTTAGAATTAAAGATATCAAGAAAAAAAGAAACAAAGAAAGAAAGAAAGAAAGAATCTAAAGATAGAATGAGAGAAGGTATGAAACCTAGAATGAAAGATATCAAGAATGAAAGAAAGAAATTAACTAAAGATAGAATGAGAGAAGGTATGAAAGCTAGAATGAAAGCTATTAAGAAAGAAAGAAAGAAAGAAAGAAAGAAAGAAACTAAAGATAGAATGAGAGAAGGTATGAAAGCTAGAATGAAAGACATCAAGAAAGGAAGAAAGAAACTATAGTAAGAATGAGAGAAGGTATGAAAGCTAGAATGAAAGACATCAAGAAAGAAAGAAAGAAAAAAATAAACTAAAGATAGAATGAGAGATGGTATGAAAGCTAGAATGAAAGATATCAAGAAAGAAAGAAAGAAAGAAAGAAACTAAAGATAGAGTGAGAGAAGGTATGACAGCTAGAATGAAAGACATCAAGAAAGAAAGAAAGAAACTATAGATAGAATGAGAGAAGGTATGAAAGTAAGAATAAAAGATATCAAGAAACAAAGAAATAAACAAAGAAAGAAAGAAACTAAAGATAGAATGAGAGAAGGTATGAAACCTAGAATGAAAGATATCAAGAATGAAAGAAATAAATAAATTAAATAAAGATAGAATGAGAGAAGGTATGAAAGGAACAATGAATGATATCAAGAAAGAAAGATAGAAACTATAGGTAGAATGAAAGAAGGTATCAATCCTAGAATTAAAGATATCAAGAAACAAATAAACAAAGAATGAAAGAAACTAAAGATAGAATGAGAGAATTTATGAAAGCTTGAATGAAAGACATCAAGAATGAAAGAAAGAAAGAAATTAACTAAAGATAGAATGAGAGAAGGTATGCAAGCTAGAATGAAAGAAATCAAGAAAGAAAGAAAGAAACTAAAGATAGAATGAGAGAAGGTATGAAACCTAGAATGAAAGATATCAAGAATGAAAGAAAGAAAGAAATTAACTAAAGATAGAATGAGAGAAGGTATGAAAGCTAGAATGAAAGCTATTAAGAAAGAAAGAAAGAAAGAAAGAAACTAAAGATAGAATGAGAGAAGGTATGAAAGCTAGAATGAAAGATATCAAGAAAGAAAGAAAGAAAGAAACTAAAGATAGAGTGAGAGAAGGTATGAAAGCTAGAATGAAAGACATCAAGAAAAAAAGAAACAAAGAAAGAAAGAAAGAAAGAATCTAAAGATAGAATGAGAGAAGGTATGAAACCTAGAATGAAAGATATCAAGAATGAAAGAAAGAAATTAACTAAAGATAGAATGAGAGAAGGTATGAAAGCTTGAATGAAAGATATCAAGAAAGAAAGAAACAAAGAAAGAAATTAACTAAAGATAGACTGAGAGTAGGAATGAAAGCTAGAATGAAAGACATCAAGAAAGGAAGAAAGAAACTATAGTAAGAATGAGAGAAGTTTTGAAAGCTAGAATGAAAGACATCAAGAAAGAAAGAAAGAAAAAAATAAACTAAAGATAGTATGAGAGATGGTATGAAAGCTAGAAGGAAAGATATCAAGAAAGAAAGAAAGAAAGAAAGAAACTAAAGATAGAGTGAGAGAAGGTATGAAAGCTAGAATGAAAGACATCAAGAAAGAAAGAAAGAAACTATAGATAGAATGAGAGAAGGTATGAAAGTAAGAATAAAAGATATCAAGAAACAAAGAAATAAAGAAACAAAGAAAGAAAGAAACTAAAGATAGAATGAGAGAAGGTATGAAACCTAGAATGAAAGATATCAAGAATGAAAGAAATAAATAAATTAAATAAAGATAGAATGAGAGAAGGTATGAAAGGAACAATGAATGATATCAAGAAAGAAAGATAGAAACTATAGGTAGAATGAAAGAAGGTATCAATCCTAGAATTAAAGATATCAAGAAACAAATAAACAAAGAATGAAAGAAACTAAAGATAGAATGAGAGAATTTATGAAAGCTTGAATGAAAGACATCAAGAATGAAAGTAAGAAAGAAATTAACTAAAGATAGAATGAGAGAAGGTATGCAAGCTAGAATGAAAGAAATCAAGAAAGAAAGAAAGAAACTAAAGATAGAATGAGAGAAGGTATGAAACCTAGAATGAAAGATATCAAGAATGAAAGAATGAAAGAAATTAACTAAAGATAGAATGAGAGAAGGTATGAAAGCTAGAATGAAAGCTATAAAGAAAGAAAGAAAGAAAGAAAGAAACTAAAGATAGAATGAGAGAAGGATTGAAAGCTAGAATGAAAGATATCAAGAAAGAAAGAAAAAAAGAAAGAAATTAACTAAAGATAGACTGAGAGTAGGAATGAAAGCTAGAATGAAAGACATCAAGAAAGGAAGAAAGAAACTATAGTAAGAATGAGAGAAGGTATGAAAGCTAGAATGAAAGACATCAAGAAAGAAAGAAAGAAAAAAATAAACTAAAGATAGAATGAGAGATGGTATGAAAGCTAGAATGAAAGATATCAAGAAAGAAAGAAAGAAAGAAAGAAAGAAACTAAAGATAGAGTGAGAGAAGGTATGAAAGCTAGAATGAAAGACATCAAGAAAGAAAGAAAGAAACTATAGATAGAATGAGAGAAGGTATGAAAGTAAGAATAAAAGGTATCAAGAAACAAAGAAATAAAGAAACAAAGAAGGAAAGAAACTAAAGATAGAATGAGAGAAGGTATGAAACCTAGAATGAAAGATATCAAGAATGAAAGAAATAAATACATTAAATAAAGATAGAATGAGAGAAGGTATGAAAGGAACAATGAATGATATCAAGAAAGAAAGATAGAAACTATAGGTAGAATGAAAGAAGGTATCAATCCTAGAATTAAAGATATCAAGAAACAAATAAACAAAGAATGAAAGAAACTAAAGATAGAATGAGAGAATTTATGAAAGCTTGAATGAAAGACATCAAGAATGAAAGTAAGAAAGAAATTAACTAAAGATAGAATGAGAGAAGGTATGCAAGCTAGAATGAAAGAAATCAAGAAAGAAAGAAAGAAACTAAAGATAGAATGAGAGAAGGTATGAAAGCTAGAAGGAAAGACATCAAGAAAGAAAGAAAGAAACTAAAGATAGAATGAGAGAAGGTTTGAAAGTTAGAATTAAAGATATCAAGAAAAAAAGAAACAAAGAAAGAAAGAAAGAAAGAAACTAAAGATAGAATGATAGAAGGTATGAAACCTAGAATGAAAGATATCAAGAATGAAAGAATGAAAGAAATTAACTAAAGATAGAATGAGAGAAGGTATGAAAGCTAGAATGAAAGCTATAAAGAAAGAAAGAAAGAAAGAAAGAAACTAAAGATAGAATGAGAGAAGGATTGAAAGCTAGAATGAAAGATATCAAGAAAGAAAGAAAAAAAGAAAGAAATTAACTAAAGATAGACTGAGAGTAGGAATGAAAGCTAGAATGAAAGACATCAAGAAAGGAAGAAAGAAACTATAGTAAGAATGAGAGAAGGTATGAAAGCTAGAATGAAAGACATCAAGAAAGAAAGAAAGAAAAAAATAAACTAAAGATAGAATGAGAGATGGTATGAAAGCTAGAATGAAAGATATCAAGAAAGAAAGAAAGAAAGAAAGAAAGAAACTAAAGATAGAGTGAGAGAAGGTATGAAAGCTAGAATGAAAGACATCAAGAAAGAAAGAAAGAAACTATAGATAGAATGAGAGAAGGTATGAAAGTAAGAATAAAAGGTATCAAGAAACAAAGAAATAAAGAAACAAAGAAGGAAAGAAACTAAAGATAGAATGAGAGAAGGTATGAAACCTAGAATGAAAGATATCAAGAATGAAAGAAATAAATACATTAAATAAAGATAGAATGAGAGAAGGTATGAAAGGAACAATGAATGATATCAAGAAAGAAAGATAGAAACTATAGGTAGAATGAAAGAAGGTATCAATCCTAGAATTAAAGATATCAAGAAACAAATAAACAAAGAATGAAAGAAACTAAAGATAGAATGAGAGAATTTATGAAAGCTTGAATGAAAGACATCAAGAATGAAAGAAAGAAAGAAATTAACTAAAGATAGAATGAGAGAAGGTATGCAAGCTAGAATGAAAGAAATCAAGAAAGAAAGAAAGAAACTAAAGATAGAATGAGAGAAGGTATGAAAGCTAGAAGGAAAGACATCAAGAAAGAAAGAAAGAAACTAAAGATAGAATGAGAGAAGGTATGAAAGTTAGAATTAAAGATATCAAGAAAAAAAGGAACAAAGAAAGAAAGAAAGAAAGAAACTAAAGATAGAATGAGAGAAGGTATGAAACCTAGAATGAAAGATATCAAGAATGAAAGAAAGAAAGAAATTAACTAAAGATAGAATGAGAGAAATTATGAAAGCTAGAATGAAAGCTATTAAGAAAGAAAGAAAGAAAGAAAGAAACTAAAGATAGAATGAGAGAAGGTATGAAAGCTAGAATGAAAGATATCAAGAAAGAAAGAAACAAAGAAAGAAATTAACTAAAGATAGACTTAGAGTATAAATGAAAGCTAGAATGAAAGACATCAAGAAAGGAAGAAAGAAACTATAGTAAGAATGAGAGAAGGTATGAAAGCTAGAATGAAAGACATCAAGAAAGAAAGAAAGAAAAAAATAAACTAAAGATAGAATGAGAGATGGTATGAAAGCTAGAATGAAAGATATCAAGAAAGAAAGAAAGAAAGAAAGAAAGAAAGAAACTAAAGATAGAGTGAGAGAAGGTATGAAAGCTAGAATGAAAGACATCAAGAAAGAAAGAAAGAAACTATAGATAGAATGAGAGAAGGTATGAAAGTAAGAATAAAATATATCAAGAAACAAAGAAATAAAGAAACAAAGAAAGAAAGAAACTAAAGATAGAATGAGAGAAGGTATGAAACCTAGAATGAAAGATATCAAGAATGAAAGAAAGAAAGAAATTAAATAAAGATAGAATGAGAGAAGGTATGAAAGGAACAATGAATGATATCAAGAAAGAAAGATAGAAACAATAGGTATAATGAAAGAAGGTATCAATCCTAGAATTAAAGATATCAAGAAACAAATAAACAAAGAATGAAAGAAACTAAAGATAGAATGAGAGATTTTATGAAAGCTTGAATGAAAGACATCAAGAATGAAAGAAAGAAAGAAATTAACTAAAGATAGAATGAGAGAAGGTATGCAAGCTAGAATGAAAGAAATCAAGAAAGAAAGAAAGAAACTAAAGATAGAATGAGAGAAGGTATGAAAGCTAGAATGAAAGATATCAAGAAACAATGAAACAAAGAAATAAATAAACTAAAGATAGAAAGAGAGAAGGTATGAAAGCTAGAATGAAAGCTATCAAGAAAGAAAGAAACAAAGAAACAAACTAAAGATAGAAGAGAAAAAGGTATAAAATCTAGAATGAAGGACATCAAGAAAGAAAAAAATAAGCTAAAGATAGAATGAGAGATGGTATGAAACCTAGAATGAAAGATATCAAGAATGAAAGAAAGAAAGAAATTAACTAAAGACAGAATGAGAGAAGGTATGAAAGTTAGAATTAAAGATATCAAGAAAAAAAGAAACAAAGAAAGAAAGAAAGAAAGAAACTAAAGATAGAATGAGAGAAGGTATGAAACCTAGAATGAAAGATATCAAGAATGAAAGAAAGAAAGAAATTAACTAAAGATAGAATGAGAGAAGGTATGAAAGCTAGAATTAAAGATATCAAGAAAAAAAGAAACAAAGAAAGAAATTAACTAAAGATAGACTGAGATTAGGAATGAAAGCTAGAATGAAAGACATCAAGAAAGGAAGAAAGAAACTATAGTAAGAATGAGAGAAGGTATGAAAGCTAGAATGAAAGACATCAACAACGAAAGAAATAAAAATACTAAAGCTAGAATGAGAGAAGGTATGAAATCTACATTGAAAGACATCAAGAAAGAAAGAAAGAAACTTCAGATTGAATGAATGAAATTATGAAAGCTAGAATGAAAGACATCAAGAAGGAAAGGAAGAAAGATACCAAAGATAGAATGAGAGAAGGTATGAAAGCTAGAATGAAAGCTATCAAGAAAGAATGAAAGAAACAAATAAACAAACTAAAGATAGAATAGAGAAGGTATAAAAGGAATAATGAAAGATATCACGAATGAAAGAAAGAAACTAAAATAGATTGAGAGAATGTATGAAAGCTAGAATGAAAGACATCAAGAAGGAAAGGAAGAAAGATACCTAAGATAGAATGAGAGAAGGTATGAAAACTAAAATGAAAGATATCAAGAATGAAAGAAACAAAGAAACAAACTAAAAATAGAATAAGAGAAGGTATAAAATCTAGAATGAAGGACATCAAGAAAGAAAAAAATAAGCTAAAGATAGAATGAGAGATGGTATGAAACCTAGAATGAAAGATATCAAGAATGAAAGAAAGAAAGAAATTAACTAAAGATAGAATGAGAGAAGGTATGAAAGTTAGAATTAAAGATATCAAGAAAAAAAGAAACAAACAAAGAAAGAAAGAAACTAAAGATAGAATGAGAGAAGGTATGAAACCTAGAATGAAAGATATCAAGAATGAAAGAAAGAAAGAAATTAACTAAAGATAGAATGAGAGAAGGTATGAAAGCTAGAATGAAAGCTATTAAGAAAGAAAGAAAGAAAGAAACTAAAGATAGAATGAGAGAAGGTATGAAAGCTAGAATGAAAGATATCAAGAAAGAAAGAAACAAAGAAAGAAATTAACTAAAGATAGACTGAGAGTAGGAATGAAAGCTAGAATGAAAGACATCAAGAAAGGAAGAAAGAAAAAAATAAACTAAAGATAGAATGAGAGATGGTATGAAAGCTAGAATGAAAGATATCAAGAAAGAAAGAAAGAAAAAAGAAAGAAAGAAAGAAAGAAACTAAAGATAGAGTGAGAGAAGGTATGAAAGCTAGAATGAAAGACATCAAGAAAGAAAGAAATAAAGAAACAAAGAAAGAAAGAAACTAAAGATAGAATGAGAGAAGGTATGAAACCTAGAATGAAAGATATCAAGAATGAAAGAAATAAATGAATTAAATAAAGATAGAATGAGAGAAGGTATGAAAGGAACAATTAATGATATCAAGAAAAAAAGATAGAAACTATAGGTAGAATTAAAGAAGGTATCAATGCTAGAATTAAAGATATCAAGAAACAAATAAACAAAGAATGAAAGAAACTAAAGATAGAATGAGAGAATTTATGAAAGCTTGAATGAAAGACATCAAGAATGAAAGAAAGGAAGAAATTAACTAAAGATAGAATGAGAGAAGGTATGCAAGCTAGAATGAGAGAAATCAAGAAAGAAAGAAAGAAACTAAAGATAGAATGAGAGAATTAATGAAAGCTTGAATGAAAGACATCAAGAATGAAAGAAAGAAAGAAATTAACTAAAGATAGAATGAGAGAAGGTATGAAAGCTAGAATGAAAGATATCAAGAAACAAAGAAACAAAGAAAGAAACAAACTAAAGATAGAAAGAGAGAAGGTATGAAAGCTAAAATGAAAGCTATCAAGAAAAAAAGAAACAAAGAAACAAACTAAAGATAGAATAAGAGAAGGTATAAAATCTAGAATGAAGGACATCAAGAAAGAAAAAAATAAGCTAAAGATAGAATGAGAGATGGTATGAAACCTAGAATGAAAGATATCAAAAATGAAAGAAAGAATGAAATTAACTAAAGATAGAATGAGAGAAGGTATGAAAGTTAGAATTAAAGATATCAAGAAAAAAAGAAACAAAGAAAGAAAGAAAGAAAGAAACTAAAGATAGAATGAGAGAAGGTATGAAACCTAGAATGAAAGATATCAAGAATGAAAGAAAGAAAGAAATTAACTAAAGATAGAATGAGAGAAGGTATGAAAGCTAGAATGAAAGCTATTAAGAAAGAAAGAAAGAAAGAAACTAAAGTTAGAATGAGAGAAGGTATGAAAGCTAGAATTAAAGATATCAAGAAAAAAAGAAACAAAGAAAGAAATTAACTAAAGATAGACTGAGAGTAGGAATGAAAGCTAGAATGAAAGACATCAAGAAAGGAAGAAAGAAACTATAGTAAGAATGAGAGAAGGTATGAAAGCTAGAATGAAAGACAACAACAAAGAAAGAAATAAAAATACTAAAGCTAGAATGAGAGAAGGTATGAAATCTAGATTGAAAGACATCAAGAAAGAAAGAAAGAAACTTCAGATTGAATGAATGAAATTATGAAAGCTAGAATGAAAGACATCAAGAAAGAAATGAAGAAAGATACCAAAGATAGAATGAGAGAAGGTATGAAAGCTAGAATGAATGCTATCAAGAAAGAATGAAAGAAACAAATAAACAAACTAAAGATAGAATAGAGACGGTATAAAAGGAATAATGAAAGATATCACGAAAGAAAGAAAGAAACTAAAATAGATTGAGAGAATGTATGAAAGCTAGAATGAAAGACATCATGAAAGAAAGGAAGAAAGATACCAAAGATAGAATGAGAGAAGGTATGAAAACTAAAATGAAAGATATCAAGAATGAAAGAAACAAAGAAACAAACTAAAGATAGAATAAGAGAAGGTATAAAATCTAGAATGAACGACATCAAGAAAGAAAAAAATAAGCTAAAGATAGAATGAGAGATGGTATGAAACCTAGAATGAAAGATATCAAGAATGAAAGAAAGAAAGAAATTAACTAAAGATTAGAATGAGAGAAGGTATGAAAGTTAGAATTAAAGATATCAAGAAAAAAAGAAACAAAGAAAGAGAGAAAGAAAGAAACTAAAGATAGAATGAGAGAAGGTATGAAACCTAGAATGAAAGATATCAAGAATGAAAGAAAGAAAGAAATTAACTAAAGATAGAATGAGAGAAGGTATGAAAGCTAGAATGAAAGCTATAAAGAAAGAAAGAAAGAAAGACAGAAAGAAACTAAAGATAGAATGAGAGAAGGTATAAAAACTAGAATTAAAGATATCAAGAAAAAAGAAACAAAGAAAGAAATTAACTAAAGATAGACTGAGAGTAGGAATGAAAGCTAGAATGAAAGACATCAAGAAAGGAAGAAAGAAACTATAGTAAGAATGAGAGAAGGTATGAAAGCTAGAATGAAAGACATCAAGAAAGAAAGAAATAAAAATACTAAAGCTAGAATGAGAGAAGGTATGAAATCTAGATTGAAAGACATCAAGAAAGAAAGAAAGAAACTTCAGATTGAATGAATGAAATTATGAAAGCTAGAATGAAAGACATCAAGAAAGAAAGGAAGAAAGATACCAAAGATAGAATGAGAGAAGGTATGAAAGCTAGAATGAAAGACATCAAGAAAGAAAGAAAGAAACTTCAGATTGAATAAATGAAATTATGAAAGCTAGAATGAAAGACATCAAGAAAGAAAGGAAGAAAGATACCAAAGATAGAATGAGAGAAGGTATGAAAGCTAGAATGAAAGATATCAAGAATGAAAGAATGAAAGAAATTAACTAAAGATAGAATGAGAGATGGTATGAAAGCTAGAATGAAAGATATCAAGAAAGAAAGAAAGAAAGAAAGAAAGAAAGAAACTAAAGATAGAGTGAGAGAAGGTATGAAAGCTAGAATGAAAGACATCAAGAAAGAAAGAAAGAAACTATAGATAGAATGAGAGAAGGTATGAAAGTAAGAATAAAAGGTATCAAGAAACAAAGAAATAAAGAAACAAAGAAGGAAAGAAACTAAAGATAGAATGAGAGAAGGTATGAAACCTAGAATGAAAGATATCAAGAATGAAAGAAATAAATACATTAAATAAAGATAGAATGATAGAAGGTATGAAAGGAACAATGAATGATATCAAGAAAGAAAGATAGAAACTATAGGTAGAATGAAAGAAGGTATCAATCCTAGAATTAAAGATATCAAGAAACAAATAAACAAAGAATGAAAGAAACTAAAGATAGAATGAGAGAATTTATGAAAGCTTGAATGAAAGACATCAAGAATGAAAGAAAGAAAGAAATTAACTAAAGATAGAATGAGAGAAGGTATGCAAGCTAGAATGAAAGAAATCAAGAAAGAAAGAAAGAAACTAAAGATAGAATGAGAGAAGGTATGAAAGCTAGAAGGAAAGACATCAAGAAAGAAAGAAAGAAACTAAAGATAGAATGAGAGAAGGTATGAAAGTTAGAATTAAAGATAACAAGAAAAAAAGGAACAAATAAAGAAAGAAAGAAAGAAACTAAAGATAGAATGAGAGAAGGTATGAAACCTACAATGAAAGATATCAAGAATGAAAGAAAGAAAGAAATTAACTAAAGATAGAATGAGAGAAATTATGAAAGCTAGAATGAAAGCTATTAAGAAAGAAAGAAAGAAAGAAAGAAACTAAAGATAGAATGAGAGAAGGTATGAAAGCTAGAATGAAAGATATCAAGAAAGAAAGAAACAAAGAAAGAAATTAACTAAAGATAGACTTAGAGTATAAATGAAAGCTAGAATGAAAGACATCAAGAAAGGAAGAAAGAAACTATAGTAAGAATGAGAGAAGGTATGAAAGCTAGAATGAAAGACATCAAGAAAGAAAGAAAGAAAAAAACAAACTAAAGATAGAATGAGAGATGGTATGAAAGCTAGAATGAAAGATATCAAGAAAGAAAGAAAGAAAGAAAGAAAGAAACTAAAGATAGAGTGAGAGAAGGTATGAAAGCTAGAATGAAAGACATCAAGAAAGAAAGAAAGAAACTATAGATAGAATGAGAGAAGGTATGAAAGTAAGAATAAAATATATCAAGAAACAAAGAAATAAAGAAACAAAGAAAGAAAGAAACTAAAGATAGAATGAGAGAAGGTATGAAACCTAGAATGAAAGATATCAAGAATGAAAGAAAGAAAGAAATTAAATAAAGATAGAATGAGAGAAGGTATGAAAGGAACAATGAATGATATCAAGAAAGAAAGATAGAAACATTAGGTATAATGAAAGAAGGTATCAATCCTAGAATTAAAGATATCAAGAAACAAATAAACAAAGAATGAAAGAAACTAAAGATAGAATGAGAGATTTTATGAAAGCTTGAATGAAAGACATCAAGAATGAAAGAAAGAAAGAAATTAACTAAAGATAGAATGAGAGAAGGTATGCAAGCTAGAATGAAAGAAATCAAGAAAGAAAGAAAGAAACTAAAGATAGAATGAGAGAAGGTATGAAAGCTAGAATGAAAGATATCAAGAAACAATGAAACAAAGAAAGAAATAAACTAAAGATAGAAAGAGAGAAGGTATGAAAGCTAGAATGAAAGCTATCAAGAAAGAAAGAAACAAAGAAACAAACTAAAGATAGAAGAGAAAAAGGTATAAAATCTAGAATGAAGGACATCAAGAAAGAAAAAAATAAGCTAAAGATAGAATGAGAGATGGTATGAAACCTAGAATGAAAGATATCAAGAATGAAAGAAAGAAAGAAATTAACTAAAGACAGAATGAGAGAAGGTATGAAAGTTAGAATTAAAGATATCAAGAAAAAAAAACAAAGAAAGAAACAAAGAAAGAAAATAAAGATAGAATGAGAGAAGGTATGAAACCTAGAATGAAAGATATCAAGAATGAAAGAAAGAAAGAAATTAACTAAAGATAGAATGAGAGAAGGTATGAAAGCTAGAATTAAAGATATCAAGAAAAAAAGAAACAAAGAAAGAAATTAACTAAAGATAGACTGAGATTAGGAATGAAAGCTAGAATGAAAGACATCAAGAAAGGAAGAAAGAAACTATAGTAAGAATGAGAGAAGGTATGAAAGCTAGAATGAAAGACATCAACAACGAAAGAAATAAAAATACTAAAGCTAGAATGAGAGAAGGTATGAAATCTACATTGAAAGACATCAAGAAAGAAAGAAAGAAACTTCAGATTGAATGAATGAAATTATGAAAGCTAGAATGAAAGACATCAAGAAAGAAAGGAAGAAAGATACCAAAGATAGAATGAGAGAAGGTATGAAAGCTAGAATGAAAGCTATCAAGAAAGAATGAAAGAAACAAATAAACAAACTAAAGATAGAATAGAGAAGGTATAAAAGGAATAATGAAAGATATCACGAATGAAAGAAAGAAACTAAAATAGATTGAGAGAATGTATGAAAGCTAGAATGAAAGACATCAAGAAAGAAAGGAAGAAAGATACCTAAGATAGAATGAGAGAAGGTATGAAAACTAAAATGAAAGATATCAAGAATGAAAGAAACAAAGAAACAAACTAAAGATAGAATAAGAGAAGGTATAAAATCTAGAATGAAGGACATCAAGAAAGAAAAAAATAAGCTAAAGATAGAATGAGAGATGGTATGAAACCTAGAATGAAAGATATCAAGAATGAAAGAAAGAAAGAAATTAACTAAAGATAGAATGAGAGAAGGTATGCAAGCTAGAATGAAAGAAATCAAGAAAGAAAGAAAGAAACTAAAGATAGAATGAGAGAAGGTATGAAAGCTAGAATGAAAGATATCAAGAAACAATGAAACAAAGAAAGAAATAAACTAAAGATAGAAAGAGAGAAGGTATGAAAGCTAGAATGAAAGCTATCAAGAAAGAAAGAAACAAAGAAACAAACTAAAGATAGAAGAGAAAAAGGTATAAAATCTAGAATGAAGGACATCAAGAAAGAAAAAAATAAGCTAAAGATAGAATGAGAGATGGTATGAAACCTAGAATGAAAGATATCAAGAATGAAAGAAAGAAAGAAATTAACTAAAGACAGAATGAGAGAAGGTATGAAAGCTAGAATTAAAGATATCAAGAATGAAAGAAAGAAAGAAATTAACTAAAGATAGAATGAGAGAAGGTATGAAAGCTAGAATTAAAGATATCAAGAAAAAAAGAAACAAAGAAAGAAATTAACTAAAGATAGACTGAGATTAGGAATGAAAGCTAGAATGAAAGACATCAAGAAAGGAAGAAAGAAACTATAGTAAGAATGAGAGAAGGTATGAAAGCTAGAATGAAAGACATCAACAACGAAAGAAATAAAAATACTAAAGCTAGAATGAGAGAAGGTATGAAATCTACATTGAAAGACATCAAGAAAGAAAGAAAGAAACTTCAGATTGAATGAATGAAATTATGAAAGCTAGAATGAAAGACATCAAGAAAGAAAGGAAGAAAGATACCAAAGATAGAATGAGAGAAGGTATGAAAGCTAGAATGAAAGCTATCAAGAAAGAATGAAAGAAACAAATAAACAAACTAAAGATAGAATAGAGAAGGTATAAAAGGAATAATGAAAGATATCACGAATGAAAGAAAGAAACTAAAATAGATTGAGAGAATGTATGAAAGCTAGAATGAAAGACATCAAGAAAGAAAGGAAGAAAGATACCTAAGATAGAATGAGAGAAGCTATGAAAACTAAAATGAAAGATATCAAGAATGAAAGAAACAAAGAAACAAACTAAAGATAGAATAAGAGAAGGTATAAAATCTAGAATGAAGGACATCAAGAAAGAAAAAAATAAGCTAAAGATAGAATGAGAGATGGTATGAAACCTAGAATGAAAGATATCAAGAATGAAAGAAAGAAAGAAATTAACTAAAGATAGAATGAGAGAAGGTATGAAAGTTAGAATTAAAGATATCAAGAAAAAAAGAAACAAACAAAGAAAGAAAGAAACTAAAGATACAATGAGAGAAGGTATGAAACCTAGAATGAAAGATATCAAGAATGAAAGAAAGAAAGAAATTAACTAAAGATAGAATGAGAGAAGGTATGAAAGCTAGAATGAAAGCTATTAAGAAAGAAAGAAAGAAAGAAACTAAAGATACAATGAGAGAAGGTATGAAAGCTAGAATGAAAGATATCAAGAAAGAAAGAAACAAAGAAAGAAATTAACTAAAGATAGACTGAGAGTAGGAATGAAAGCTAGAATGAAAGACATCTAGAAAGGAAGAAAGAAACTATAGGAAGAATGAGAGAAGGTATGAAAGCTAGAATGAAAGACATCAAGAAAGAAAGAAAAAAAATAAACTAAAGATAGAATGAGAGATGGTATGAAAGCTAGAATGAAAGATATCAAGAAAGAAAGAAAGAAAAAAGAAAGAAAGAAAGAAAGATACTAAAGATAGAGTGAGAGAAGGTATGAAAGCTAGAATGAAAGACATCAAGAAAGGAAGAAAGAAACTATAGTAAGAATGAGAGAAGGTATGAAAGCTAGAATGAAAGACATCAACAAAGAAAGAAATAAAAATACTAAAGCTAGAATGAGAGAAGGTATGAAATCTAGATTGAAAGACATCAAGAAAGAAAGAAAGAAACTTCAGATTGAATGAATGAAATTATGAAAGCTAGAATGAAAGACATCAAGAAAGAAAGGAAGAAAGATACCAAAGATAGAATGAGAGAAGGTATGAAAGCTAGAATGAATGCTATCAAGAAAGAATGAAAGAAACAAATAAACAAACTAAAGATAGAATAGAGAAGGTATAAAAGGAATAATGAAAGATATCACGAAAGAAAGAAAGAAACTAAAATAGATTGAGAGAATGTATGAAAGCTAGAATGAAAGACATCATGAAAGAAAGGAAGAAAGATACCAAAGATAGAATGAGAGAAGGTATGAAAACTAAAATGAAAGATATCAAGAATGAAAGAAACAAAGAAACAAACTAAAGATAGAATAAGAGAAGGTATAAAATCTAGAATGAACGACATCAAGAAAGAAAAAAATAAGCTAAAGATAGAATGAGAGATGGTATGAAACCTAGAATGAAAGATATCAAGAATGAAAGAAAGAAAGAAATTAACTAAAGATAGAATGAGAGAAGGTATGAAAGTTAGAATTAAAGATATCAAGAAAAAAAGAAACAAAGAAAGAGAGAAAGAAAGAAACTAAAGATAGAATGAGAGAAGGTATGAAACCTAGAATGAAAGATATCAAGAATGAAAGAAAGAAAGAAATTAACTAAAGATAGAATGAGAGAAGGTATGAAAGCTAGAATGAAAGCTATAAAGAAAGAAAGAAAGAAAGACAGAAAGAAACTAAAGATAGAATGAGAGAAGGTATAAAAACTAGAATTAAAGATATCAAGAAAAAAGAAACAAAGAAAGAAATTAACTAAAGATAGACTGAGAGTAGGAATGAAAGCTAGAATGAAAGACATCAAGAAAGGAAGAAAGAAAATATAGTAAGAATGAGAGAAGGTATGAAAGCTAGAATGAAAGACATCAACAAAGAAAGAAATAAAAATACTAAAGCTAGAATGAGAGAAGGTATGAAATCTAGATTGAAAGACATCAAGAAAGAAAGAAAGAAAATTCAGATTGAATGAATGAAATTATGAAAGCTAGAATGAAAGACATCAAGAAAGAAAGGAAGAAAGATACCAAAGATAGAATGAGAGAAGGTATGAAAGCTAGAATGAAAGCTATCAAGAAAGAATGAAAGAAACAAATTAACAAACTAAAGATAGAATAGAGAAGGTATAAAAGGAGTAATGAAAGATATCACGAAAGAAAGAAAGAAACTAAAATAGATTGAGAGAATGTATGAAAGCTAGAATGAAAGACATCAAGAAAGAAAGGAAGAAAGATTCCAAAGATAGAATGAGAGAAGGTATGAAAACTAAAATGAAAGATATCAAGAATGAAAGAAAGAAAGAAATTAACAAATGATAGAATGAGAGAAGGTATGAAAGGAATAATGAAAGATATCAAGAAAGAAAGAAAGAAAGAAAGAAACTAAAATAGAATGAGAGAAGGTATGAAAGCTAGAATGAAATATATCAAGAAAGAAAAAAATAAACTAAAGATAGAATGAGAGAAGGTATGAAAGCTAGAATGAAAGACATCAAAAAAGAAAGAAATAAAGATACTAAACCTAGAATGAGAGAAGGTATGAAAGCTGTAATGAAAGATATCAAGAAAGAAAGAAAGAACGATACTAAAGCTTGAATGAGAGATGGTATGAAAGCTAGAATGAAAGACATCAAGAAAGAAAGATAGAAACTATAGATAGAATGAGAGAAGGTATGAAAGCTAGAATTAAAGATATCAAGAAACAAATAAAAATGGAAAGAAAGAAACTAAAAATAGAATGAGAGAATGTATGAAAGCTAGAATGAAAGATATCAAGAAAGAAAGAAACAAACAAAGAAAGAAAATAAAGATAGAATGAGGGAAGGTATGAAAGCTAGAATGACAGACATCAAGAATGAAAGAAAGTAACTATAGATAGAATGAGAGAAGGTATGAAAGCTAGAATGAAAGATATCAAGAAACAAAGAAACAAATAAAGAAAGAAAATAAAGGTAGAATTAGGGAAGGTATGAAAGCTAGAATGAAAGACATCAAGAAAGAAAGAAAGAAAGATACTAAAGATAGAATGAGAGAAGGTATGAAAGCTAGTATGAAAGATATCAAGAATGAAAGAAAGAAAGAAATTAACTAAAGATAGAATGAGAGAAGGTATGAAAGCTAGAATGAAAGACATCAAGAAAGAAAGAAAGAAAGAAAGAAAATAAAGATAGAATGAGAGACGGTATGAAAGCTAGAATGAAAGATATCAAGAAAGAAAGAAACAAAGAAAGAAATTAACTAAAGATAGACTGAGAGTAGGAATGAAAGCTAGAATGAAAGACATCAAGAAAGAAAGAAAGAAACTATAGATAGAATGAGAGAAGGTATGAAAGCTAGAATTAAAGATATCAAGAAACAAAGAAAGAAAGAAAGAAAGAAACTAAAGATAGAATGAGAGAAGGTATGAAAGCTAGAATGAAAGATATCAAGAATGAAAGAAAGAAAGAAATTAACTAAAGCTAGAATGTGAGAAGGTATGAAAGCTGGAATGAACGACATCAAGAAAGAAAGAAAGAAACTTTAGATAGAATGAAAGAAGGTATCAAAGCTAGAATGAAAGACATCAAGAAAGAAAGAAAGAAAAATATAAACTAAAGATAGAATGAGAGAAGGTATGCAAGCTAGAATGAAAGAAAGAAAGAAAGAAAGAAACTAAAGATAGAATGAGAGAAGGTATGAAAGCTAGAATTAAAGGTATCAAGAAACATAGAAACAAAGAAAGAAAGAAACTAAGGATAGAAAGAGAGAAGGTATGAAACCTAGAATGAAAGATATCAAGAATGAAAGAAAGAAAGAAATTAACTACAGATAGAATAAGAGAAGGTATAAAATCTAGAATGAAAGACCTCAAGAAAGAAAAAATAAACTAAAGAGAGAATGAGAGAAGGTATGAAAGCTAGAATGAAAAACATCAATAAAGAAAGAAAGAAAAAAATAAACTAAAGATAGAATGAGAGATGGTATGAAAGCTAGAATGAAAGATATCAAGAAAGAAAGAAGGAAAGAAAGAAACTAAAGATAGAGTGAGAGAAGGTATGAAAGCTAGAATGAAAGACATCAAGAAAGAAAGAAAGAAACTATAGATAGAATGAGAGAAGGTATGAAAGTAAGAATAAAAGATATCAAGAAACAAAGAAAGAAAGAAAGAAATAAACTAAAGATAGAATAAGAGAAGGTATGAAAGGTAGAATGAAAGACATCAAGAAAGAAAGAAAGAAAAAATAAACTAAAGATAGAATGAGAGAAGGTATGAAAGCTAGAATGAAAGATATCAAGAAAGAAAGAAAGAAACTATAGATAGAATGAGAGAAGGTATGAAAGAAAGAATAAAAGATATCAAGAAACAAAGAAACAAAGAAAGAAACTAAAGATAGAATGAGACAAGGTATGAAACCTAGAATGAAAGAAATCAAGAATGAAAGAAAGAAAGAAATTAACTAAAGATAGAATGAGAGAAGGTATGAAAGGAACAATGAATGATATCAAGAAAGAAAGAAAGAAACTATAGGTAGAATGAAAGAAGGTATCAATGCTAGAATTAAAGATATCAAGAAACAAATAAACAAAGAATGAAAGAAACTAAAGATAGAATGAGAGAATTTATGAAAACTTGAATGAAAGACATCAAGAATGAAAGAAAGAAAGAAATTAACTAAAGATAGAATGAGAGAAGGTATGCAAGCTAGAATGAAAGAAATCAAGAAAGAAAGAAAGAAACTAAAGATAGAATGAGAGAAGGTATGAAAGCTAGAATGAAAGATATCAAGAAACAAAGAAACAAAGAAAGAAAGAAACTAAAGATAGAAAGAGAGAAGGTATCAAAGCTAGAATGAAAGCTATCAAGAAAGAAAGAAACAAAGAAACAAATTAAAGATAGAATAAGAGAAGGTATAAAATCTAGAATGAAGGACATAAAGAAAGAAAAAAATAAGCTAAAGATAGAATGAGAGAAGGTATGAAAGCTAGAATGAAAGACATCAAGAAAGAAAGAAAGAAAAAATAAACTAAAGATAGAATGAGAGAAGGTATGAAAGCTAGAATGAAAGATATCAAGAAAGAAAGAAAGAAAAAACAAACTAAAGATAGAATGAGAGAAGGTATGAAAGCTAGAAGGAAAGACATCAAGAAAGAAAAAAAGAAACTAAAGATAGAATGAGAGAAGGTATGAAAGTTAGAATTAAAGATATCAAGAAAAAAAGAAACAAAGAAAGAAAGAAAGAAAGAAACTAAAGATAGAATGAGAGAAGGTATGAAACCTAGAATGAAAGATATCAAGAAAGAAAGAAAGAAACTATAGATAGAATGAGAGAAGGTATGAAAGAAAGAATAAAAGATATCAAGAAACAAAGAAACAAAGAAAGAAACTAAAGATAGAATGAGACAAGGTATGAAACCTAGAATGAAAGATATCAAGAATGAAAGAAAGAAAGAAATTAACTAAAGATAGAATGAGAGAAGGTATGAAAGGAACAATGAATGATATCAAGAAAGAAAGAAAGAAACTATAGGTAGAATGAAAGAAGGTATCAATGCTAGAATTAAAGATATCAAGAAACAAATAAACAAAGAATGAAAGAAACTAAAGATAGAATGAGAGAATTTATGAAAGCTTGAATGAAAGACATCAAGAATGAAAGAAAGAAAGAAATTAACTAAAGATAGAATGAGAGAAGGTATGCAAGCTAGAATGAAAGAAATCAAGAAAGAAAGAAAGAAACTAAAGATAGAATGAGAGAAGGTATGAAATCTAGAATGAAAGATATCAAGAAACAAAGAAACAAAGAAAGAAAGAAACTAAAGATAGAAAGAGAGAAGGTATCAAAGCTAGAATGAAAGCTATCAAGAAAGAAAGAAACAAAGAAACAAATTAAAGATAGAATAAGAGAAGGTATAAAATCTAGAATGAAGGACATCAAGAAAGAAAAAAATAAGCTAAAGATAGAATGAGAGAAGGTATGAAAGCTAGAATGAAAGACATCAAGAAAGAAAGAAAGAAAAAATAAACTAAAGATAGAATGAGAGAAGGTATGAAAGCTAGAATGAAAGATATCAAGAAAGAAAGAAAGAAAAAACAAACTAAAGATAGAATGAGAGAAGGTATGAAAGCTAGAAGGAAAGACATCAAGAAAGAAAAAAAGAAACTAAAGATAGAATGAGAGAAGGTATGAAAGTTAGAATTAAAGATATCAAGAAAAAAAGAAACAAAGAAAGAAATAAAAAAAGAAACTAAAGATAGAATGAAAGAAGGTATGAAACCTAGAAGGAAAGATATCAAGAATGACAGAAAGAAAGAAATTAACTAAAGATAGAATGAGAGAAGGTATGAAAGCTAGAATGAAAGTTATCAAGAAAGAAAGAAAGAAACTATAGATAGAATGAGAGAAGGTATGAAAGATAGAATTAAAGATATCAAGAAAGAAAGAAAGAAAATATAGATAGAATGAAAGAAGGTATCAAAACTAGAATGAAAGACATCAAGAAAGAAAGAAAGAAAATATAGATAGAATGAAAGAAGGTATCGAAGCTAGAATGAAAGACATCAAGAAAGAAAGAAAGAAAAATATAATCTAAAGATAGAATGAGAGAAGGTATGAAAGCTAGATTGAAAGATATCAAGAAAGAAAGAAACAAAGAAAGAAATAAAAAAAGAAACTAAAGATAGAATGAAAGAAGGTACGAAACCTAGAAGGAAAGATATCAAGAATGACAGAAAGAAAGAAATTAACTAAAGATAGAATGAGAGAAGGTATGAAAGCTAGAATGAAAGTTATCAAGAAAGAAAGAAAGAAACTATAGATAGAATGAGAGAAGGTATGAAAGATAGAATTAAAGATATCAAGAAAGAAAGAAAGAAAATATAGATAGAATGAAAGAAGGTATCAAAGCTAGAATGAAAGACATCAAGAAAGAAAGAAAGAAAATATAGATAGAATGAAAGAAGGTATCGAAGCTAGAATGAAAGACATCAAGAAAGAAAGAAAGAAAAATATAATCTAAAGATAGAATGAGAGAAGGTATGAAAGCTAGATTGAAAGATATCAAGAAAGAAAGAAACAAAGAAAGAAATAAAAAAAGAAACTAAAGATAGAATGAAAGAAGGTATGAAACCTAGAAGGAAAGATATCAAGAATGACAGAAAGAAAGAAATTAACTAAAGATAGAATGAGAGAAGGTATGAAAGCTAGAATGAAAGTTATCAAGAAAGAAAGAAAGAAACTATAGATAGAATGAGAGAAGGTATGAAAGCTAGAATTAAAGATATCAAGAAAGAAAGAAAGAAAATATAGATAGAATGAAAGAAGGTATCAAAGCTAGAATGAAAGACATCAAGAAAGAAAGAAAGAAAATATAGATAGAATGAAAGAAGGTATCGAAGCTAGAATGAAAGACATCAAGAAAGAAAGAAAGAAAAATATAATCTAAAGATAGAATGAGAGAAGGTATGAAACCTAGAACGAAAGATATCAAGAATGACAGAAAGAAAGAAATTAACTAAAGATAGAATGAGAGAAGGTATGAAAGCTAGAATGAAAGTTATCAAGAAAGAAAGAAACAAAGAAAGAAATAAACTAAGTATAGAATGAGAGAAGGTATGAAAGATAGAATGAAAGACATCAAGAAAGAAAGAAAGAATGATACTAAAGCTAAAATTAGAGAAGATATGAAAGTCAGAATGAAAAATATCAAGAATGAAAGAAAGAAAGAAATTAACTAAAGATAGAAAGAGATAAGGTATGAAAGCTAGAATGAAAGATATCAAGAATGAAAGAAAGAAAATATAGATAGAATGAAAGAAGGTATCAAAGCTAGAATGAAAGACATCAAGAAAGAAAGAAAGAAAATATAGATAGAATGAAAGAAGGTATCAAAGCTAGAGTGAAAGACATCAAGAAAGAAAGAAAGAAAATATAGATAGAATGAAAGAAGGTATCAAAGCTAGAGTGAAAGACATCAAGAAAGAAAGAAAGAAAAATATAAACTAAAGATAGAATGAGAGAAGGTATGAAAGCTAGATTGAAAGATATCAAGAAAGAAAGAAAGAAAGAAAGAATCTAAAGATAGAGTGAGAGAAGATATGAAAGGCAGAATGAAAGACATCAAGAAAGAAAGAAAGAAACTATAGATAGAATGAGAGAAGGTATGAAAGTTAGAATTAAAGATATCAAGGAACAAAGAAACAAAGAAAGAAAGAAACTAAAAATAGAAAGAGAGAAGGTATGATAGCTAGAATGAAAGATATCAAGAATGAAAAAAAGAAAGAAATTAACTAAAGATAGAATGAGAGAAGGTATGAAAGCTAGAATGAAAGACATCAAGAAAGAAAGAAAGAAACTATAGATAGAATGAAAGAAGGTATCAATGCTAGAATTAAAGATATCAAGAAAAAAAGAAAGAAAGAAAGAAACTAAAGATAGAATGAGAGAAGGTATGACAGCTAGAATGAAAGCTATGAAGAAAGAAAGAAAGAAAGAAAGAAAGAAAGAAAGAAAGAAAGAAAGAAAGAAACTAAAGATAGAATGAGAGAAGGTATGAAAGCTAGAATGAAAGATATCAAGAAACAAAGAAACAAAGAAAGAAATTAACTAAAGATAGACTGAGAGTAGGAATGAAAGCTAGAATGAAAGACATCACGAAAGAAAGAAAGAAACTATAGATAGAATGAGAGAAGGTATGAAAGCTAGAATTAAAGATATCAAGAAACAAAGAAAAAACGAAAGAAAGAAAGAAACTAAAGATAGAATGAGAGAAGGTATGAAAGATAGAATGAAAGATATCGAGATTGAAAGAAATAAAGAAATTAACTAAAGCTAGAATGAGAGAAGGTATGAAAGCTGGAGTGATAGACATCAAGAAAGAAAGAAAGAAACTATAGATAGAATGAAAGAAGGTATCAAAGCTAGAATGAAAGACATCAAGAAAGAAAGAAAGAAAAATATAAACTAAAGATAGAATGAGAGAAGGTATGAAAGCTAGATTGAAAGATATCAAGAAAGAAAGAAAGAAACTATAGATAGAATGAGAGAAGGTATGAAAGCTAGAATTAAAGATATCAAGAAAGAAACAAAGAAAATATAGATAGAATGAAAGAAGGTATCAAAGCTAGAATGAAAGACATCAAGAAAGAAAGAAAGAAAATATAGATAGAATGAAAGAAGGTATCGAAGCTAGAATGAAAGACATCAAGAAAGAAAGAAAGAAAAATATAATCTAAAGATAGAATGAGAGAAGGTATGAAAGCTAGATTGAAAGATATCAAAAAAGAAAGAAAGAAAGAAAGAAAGAAAGAAACTATGGATAGAATGAGAGAAGGTATGAAAGTTAGAATTAAAGATATCAAGAAACAAAGAAAGAAATAAAGAAAGAAACTAAAGATAGAATGAGAGAAGGTATGAAACCTGAAACGAAAGATATCAAGAATGAGAGAAAGAAAGAAATTAACTAAAGATAGAATGAGAGAAGGTATGAAAGCTAGAATGAAAGTTATCAAGAAAGAAAGAAACAAAGAAAGAAATAAACTAAGTATAGAATGAGAGAAGGTATGAAAGATAGAATTAAAGACATCAAGAAAGAAAGAAAGAATGATACTAAAGCTAGAATTAGAGAAGATATGAAAGCCAGAATGAAAAATATCAAGAATGAAAGAAAGAAAGAAATTAACTAAAGATAGAATGAGAGAAGGTATGAAAGCTAGAATGACAGACATCAAGAAAGAAAGAAACTATAGATAGAATGAGAGAAGGTATGAAAGCTAGAATTAAAGATATCAAGAAAGAAAGAAAGAAAATATAGAAAAATGAAAGAAGGTATCAAAGCTAGAATGAAAGACATCAAGAAAGAAAGAAAGAAAATATAGATAGAATGAAAGAAGGTATCAAAGCTAGAGTGAAAGACATCAAGAAAGAAAGAAAGAAAAATATAAACTAAAGATAGAATGAGAGAAGGTATGAAAGCTAGATTGAAAGATATCAAGAAAGAAAGAAAGAAAGAAAGAAAGAATCTAAAGAAAGAGTGAGAGAAGGTATGAAAGGTAGAATGAAAGACATCAAGAAAGAAAGAAAGAAACTATAGATAGAATGAGAGAAGGTATGAAAGTTAGAATTAAAGATATCAAGGAACAAAGAAACAAAGAAAGAAAGAAACGAAAGATAGAAAGAGATAAGGTATGAAAGCTAGAATGAAAGATATCAAGAATGAAAGAAAGAAAGAAATTAACTACAGATAGAATGGGAGAGGTTATGAAAGCTAGAATGAAAGCTATCAAGAAAGAAAGAAACAAAGAAACAAAATAAAGATAGAATAAGAGAAGGTATAAAATCTAGAATGAAAGACCTCAAGAAATAAAAAAATAAACTAAAGATAGAATGAGAGAAGGTATGAAAGCTAGAATTAAAGATATCAAGGAACAAAGAAACAAAGAAAGAAAGAAACTAAAGATAGAAAGAGAGAAAGTATGAAAGCTAGAATGAAAGATATCAAGAATGAAAGAAAGAAATTAACTAAAGATAGAATGAGAGAAGGTATGAAAGCTAGAACGAAAGACATCAAGAAAGAAAGAAAGAAACTATAGATAGAATGAAAGAAGGTATCAATGCTAGAATTAAAGATATCAAGAAACAACGAAACAAAGAAAGAAAGAAACTAAAGATAGAATGAGAGAATTTATGAAAGCTAGAATGAAAGATATCAAGAATGAAAGAAAGAAAGAAAGAAATTAACTAAAGATAGAATGAGAGAAGGTATGAAAGCTAGAATGAAAGAAATAAAGAAAGAAAGAAAGAAAGAAAAGATAGAAGGAGAGAAGGTATGAAACCTAGAATGAAAGATATCAAGAATGACAGAAAGAAAGAAATTAACTAAAGATAGAATGAGAGAAGGTATGAAAGCTAGAATGAAAGTTATCAAGAAAGAAAGAAACAAAGAAAGAAATAAACTAAGTATAGAATTAGAGAAGGTATGAAAGATAGAATGAAAGACATCAAGAAAGAAAGAAAGAATGATACTAAAGCTAGAATTAGAGAAGATATGAAAGCCAGAATGAAAAATATCAAGAATGAAAGAAAGAAAGAAATTAACTAAAGATAGAATGAGAGAAGGTATGAAAGCTAGAATGACAGACATCAAGAAAGAAAGAAAGAAACTATAGATAGAATGAGAGAAGGTATGAAAGCTAGAATTAAAGATATCAAGAAAGAAAGAAAGAAAATATAGATCGAATGAAAGAAGGTATCAAAGCTAGAATGAAAGACATCAAGAAAGAAAGAAAGAAAATATAGATAGAATGAAAGAAGGTATCGAAGCTAGAATGAAAGACATCAAGAAAGAAAGAAAGGAAAATATAAACTAAAGATAGAATGAGAGAAGGTATGAAAGCTAGATTGAAAGATATCAAGAAAGAAAGAAAGAAAGAAAGAAACTATGGATAGAATGAGAGAAGGTATGAAAGTTAGAATTAAAGATATCAAGAAACAAAGAAAGAAATAAAGAAAGAAACTAAAGATAGAATGAGAGAAGGTATGAAACCTGGAAGGAAAGATATCAAGAATGACAGAAAGAAAGAAATTAACTAAAGATAGAATGAGAGAAGGTATGAAAGCTAGAATGAAAGTTATCAAGAAAGAAAGAAAGAAAATATAGATAGAATGAGAGAAGGTATGAAAGCTAGAATTAAAGATATCAAGAAAGAAAGAAAGAAAATGTAGATAGAATGAAAGAAGGTATCAAAGCTAGAATGAAAGACATCAAGAAAGAAAGAAAGAAAATATAGATAGAATGAAAGAAGGTATCGAAGCTAGAATGAAAGACATCAAGAAAGAAAGAATGAAAAATATAATCTAAAGATAGAATGAGAGAAGGTATGAAAGCTAGATTGAAAGATATCAAGAAAGAAAGAAAGAAAGAAAGAAACTATGGATAGAATGAGAGAAGGTATGCAACGTAGAACGAAAGATATCAAGAATGACAGAAAGAAAGAAATTAACTAAAGATAGAATGAGAGAAGGTATGAAAGCTTGAATGAAAGTTATCAAGAAAGAAAGAAACAAAGAAAGAAATAAACTAAGTATAGAATGAGAGAAGGTACGAAAGATAGAATGAAAGACATCAAGAAAGAAAGAAAGAATGATACTAAAGCTAGAATTAGAGAAGATATGAAAGCCAGAATGAAAAATATCAAGAATGAAAGAAAGAAAGAAATTAACTAAAGATAGAATGAGAGAAGGTATGAAAGCTAGAATGACAGACATCAAGAAAGAAAGAAACTATAGATAGAATGAGAGAAGTTATGAAAGCTAGAATTAAAGATATCAAGAAAGAAAGAAAGAAAATATAGATAGAATGAAAGAAGGTATCAAAGCTAGAATGAAAGACATCAAGAAAGAAAGAAAGAAAATATAGATAGAATGAAAGAAGGTATCAAAGCTAGTGAAAGACATCAAGAAAGAAAGAAAGAAAAATATAAACTAAAGATAGAATGATAGAAGGTATGAAAGCTAGATTGAAAGATATCAAGAAAGAAAGAAAGAAAGAAAGAAACTATGGATAGAATGAGAGAAGGTATGAAAGTTAGAATTAAAGATATCAAGAAACAAAGAAACAAAGAAAGAAAGAAACGAAAGATAGAAAGAGATAAGGTATGAAAGCTAGAATGAAAGATATCAAGAATGAAAGAAAGAAAGAAATTAACTACAGATAGAATGAGAGAAGTTATGAAAGCTAGAATGAAAGCTATCAAGAAAGAAAGAAACAAAGAAACAAAATAAAGATAGAATAAGAGAAGGTATAAAATCTAGAATGAAAGACCTCAAGAAAGAAAAAAATAAACTAAAGATAGAATGAGAGAAGGTATGAAAGCTAGAATTAAAGATATCAAGGAACAAAGAAACAAAGAAAGAAAGAAACTAAAGATAGAAAGAGAGAAAGTATGAAAGCCAGAATGAAAGATATCAAGAATGAAAGAAAGAAATTAACTAAAAATAGAATGAGAGAAGGTATGAAAGCTAGAATGAAAGACATCAAGAAAGAAAGAAAGAAACTATAGATAGAATGAAAGAAGGTATCAATGCTAGAATTAAAGATATCAAGAAACAAAGAAACAAAGAAAGAAAGAAACTAAAGATAGAATGAGAGAATTTATGAAAGCTAGAATGAAAGATATCAAGAATGAAAGAAAGAAAGAAATTAACTAAAGAAAGAATGAGAGAAGGTATGAAAGCTAGAATGAAAGAAATAAAGAAAGAAAGAAAGAGAGAAAAGATAGAAGGAGAGAAGGTATGAAACCTAGAATGAAAGATATCAAGAATGACAGAAAGAAAGAAATTAACTAAAGATAGAATGAGAGAAGGTATGAAAGCTAGAATGAAAGTTATCAAGAAAGAAAGAAACAAAGAAAGAAATAAACTAGGTATAGAATGAGAGAAGGTATGAAAGATAGAATGAAAGACATCAAGATAGAAAGAAAGAATGATACTAAAGCTAGAATTAGAGAAGATATGAAAGCCAGAATGAAAAATATCAAGAATGAAAGAAAGAAAGAAATTAACTAAAGATAGAATGAGAGAAGGTATGAAAGCTAGAATAACAGACATCAAGAAAGAAAGAAAGAAACTATAGATAGAATGAGAGAAGGTATGAAAGCTAGAATTAAAGATATCAAGAATGAAAGAAAGAAAATATAGATAGAATGAAAGAAGGTATCAAAGCTAGAATGAAAGACATCAAGAAAGAAAGAAAGAAAATATAGATAGAATGAAAGAAGGTATCAAAGCTAGTGAAAGACATCAAGAAAGAAAGAAAGAAAAATATAAACTAAAGATAGAATGATAGAAGGTATGAAAGCTAGATTGAAATATATCAAGAAAGAAAGAAAGAAAGAAAGAAACTATGGATAGAATGAGAGAAGGTATGAAAGTTAGAATTAAAGATATCAAGAAACAAAGAAAGAAATAAAGAAAGAAACTAAAGATAGAATGAGAGAAGGTATGAAACCTAGAAGGAAAGATATCAAGAATGACAGAAAGAAAGAAATTAACTAAAGATAGAATGAGAGAAGGTATGAAAGCTAGAATGAAAGTTATCAAGAAAGAAAGAAAGAAACTATAGATAGAATGAGAGAAGGTATGAAAGCTAGAATTAAAGATATCAAGAAAGAAAGAAAGAAAATATAGATAGAATGAAAGAAGGTATCAAAGCTAGAATGAAAGACATCAAGAAAGAAAGAAAGAAAATATAGATAGAATGAAAGAAGGTATCGAAGCTAGAATGAAAGACATCAAGAAAGAAAGAAAGAAAAATATAATCGAAAGATAGAATGAGAGAAGGTATGAAAGCTAGATTGAAAGATATCAAGAAAGAAAGAAAGAAAGAAAGAAACTATGGATAGAATGAGAGAAGGTATGAAAGTTAGAATTAAAGATATCAAGAAACAAAGAAAGAAATAAAGAAAGAAACTAAAGATAGAATGAGAGAAGGTATGAAACCTAGAACGAAAGATATCAAGAATGACAGAAAGAAAGAAATTAACTAAAGATAGAATGAGAGAAGGTATGAAAGCTAGAATGAAAGTTATCAAGAAAGAAAGAAACAAAGAAAGAAATAAACTAAGTATAGAATGAGAGAAGGTATGAAAGATAGAATGAAAGACATCAAGAAAGAAAGAAAGAATGATACTAAAGCTAGAATTAGAGAAGATATGAAAGCCAGAATGAAAAATATCAAGAATGAAAGAAAGAAAGAAATTAACTAAAGATAGAATGAGAGAAGGTATGAAAGCTAGAATGACAGACATCAAGAAAGAAAGAAACTATAGATAGAATGAGAGAAGGTATGAAAGCTAGAATTAAAGATATCAAGAAAGAAAGAAAGAAAATATAGATAGAATGAAAGAAGGTATCAAAGCTAGAATGAAAGACATCAAGAAAGAAAGAAAGAAAATATAGATAGAATGAAAGAAGGTATCGAAGCTAGAATGAAAGACATCAAGAAAGAAAAAAAGAAAAATATAATCTAAAGATAGAATGAGAGAAGGTATGAAAGCTAGATTGAAAGATATCAAGAAAGAAAGAAAGAAAGAAAGAAACTATGGATAGAATGAGAGAAGGTATGAAAGTTAGAATTAAAGATATCAAGAAACAAAGAAAGAAATAAAGAAAGAAACTAAAGATAGAATGAGAGAAGGTATGAAACCTAGAACGAAAGATATCAAGAATGACAGAAAGAAAGAAATTAACTAAAGATAGAATGAGAGAAGGTATGAAAGCTAGAATGAAAGTTATCAAGAAAGAAAGAAACAAAGAAAGAAATAAACTAAGTATAGAATGAGAGAAGGTATGAAAGATAGAATGAAAGACATCAAGAAAGAAGGAAAGAATGATACTAAAGCTAGAATTAGAGAAGATATGAAAGCCAGAATGAAAAATATCAAGAATGAAAGAAAGAAAGAAATTAACTAAAGATAGAATGAGAGAAGGTATGAAAGCTAGAATGACAGACATAAAGAAAGAAAGAAACTATAGATAGAATGAGAGAAGGTATGAAAGCTAGAATTAAAGATATCAAGAAAGAAAGAAAGAAAATATAGATAGAATGAAAGAAGGTATCAAAGCTAGAATGAAAGACATCAAGAAAGAAAGAAAGAAAATATAGATAGAATGAAAGAAGGTATCAAAGCTAGTGAAAGACATCAAGAAAGAAAGAAAGAAAAATATAAACTAAAGATAGAATGAGAGAAGTTATGAAAGCTAGATTGAAAGATATCAAGAAAGAAAGAAAGAAAGAAAGAATCTAAAGATAGAGTGAGAGAAGGTATGAAAGGTAGAATGAAAGACATCAAGAAAGAAAGAAAGAAACTATAGATAGAATGAGAGAAGGTATGAAAGTTAGAATTAAAGATATCAAGGAACAAAGAAACAAAGAAAGAAAGAAACGAAAGATAGAAAGAGATAAGGTATGAAAGCTAGAATGAAAGATATCAAGAATGAAAGAAAGAAAAAAATTAACTACAGATAGAATGAGAGAAGTTATGAAAGCTAGAATGAAAGCTATCAAGAAAGAAAGAAACAAAGAAACAAAATAAAGATAGAATAAGAGAAGGTATAAAATCTAGAATGAAAGACCTCAAGAAAGAAAAATATAAACTAAAGATAGAATGAGAGAAGGTATGAAAGCTAGAATTAAAGATATCAAGGAACAAAGAAAGAAAGAAAGAAAGAAACTAAAGATAGAAAGAGAGAAATTATGAAAGCTAGAATGAAAGATATCAAGAATGAAAGAAAGAAATTAACTAAAGATAGAATGAGAGAAGGTATGAAAGCTAGAATGAAAGACATCAAGAAAGAAAGAAAGAAACTATAGATAGAATGAAAGAAGGTATCAATGCTAGAATTAAAGATATCAAGAAACAAAGAAACAAAGAAAGAAAGAAACTAAAGATAGAATGAGGGAAGGTATGAAAGCTAGAATGAAAGACATCAAGAAAGAAAGAAAGAAACTATAGATAGAATGAAAGAAGGTATCAAAGCTAGAATGAAAGACATCAAGAAAGAAAGAAAGAAAAATGTAAACTAAATATAGAATGAGAGAAGGTATGAAAGGTAGAATGAAAGACATCAAGAAAGAAAGAAAGAAACTATAGAAAGAATGAGAGAAGGTATGAAAGTTAGAATTAAAGATATCAAGGAACAAAGAAACAAAGAAAGAATGAAACTAAAGATAGAAAGAGAGAAGGTATGAAAGCTAGAATGAAAGATATCAAGAATGAAGGAAAGAAAGAAATTAACTACAGATAGAATGAGAGAAGATATGAAAGCTAGAATGAAAGTTATCAAGAAAGAAAGAAACAAAGAAACAAACTAAAGAAAGTATAAGAGAAGGTATAAAATCTAGAATGAAAGACCTGAAGAAAGAAAAAAATAAACTAAAGATAGAATGAAAGAAGGTATGAAAGCTATAATTAAAGATATCAAGGAACAAAGAAACAAAGAAAGAAAGAAACTAAAGATAGAAAGAGAAAAATATGCAAGCTAGAATGAAAGATATCAAGAATGAAAGAAGAAATTAACTAAAGATAGAATGAGAGAAGGTATAAAAGCTAGAATGAAAGACATCAAGAAAGAAAGAAAGAAACTATAGATAGAATGAAAGAAGTTATCAATGCTAGAATTAAAGATATCAAGAAACAAAGAAACAAAGAAAGAAAGAAACTAAAGATAGAATGAGAGAATTTATGAAAGATAGAATGAAAGATATCAAGAATGAAGGAAAGAAAGAAATTAACTAAAGAAAGAATGAGAGAAGGTATGAAAGCTAGAATGAAAGATATCAAGAAAGAAAGAAAGAAAGAAAGAAACTATGGATAGAATGAGAGAAGGAATGAAAGTTAGAATTAAAGATATCAAGAAACAAAGAAAGAAATAAAGAAAGAAACTAAAGATAGAATGAGAGAAGGTATGAAACCTAGAAGGAAAGATATCAAGAATGACAGAAAGAAAGAAATTAACTAAAGATAGAATGAGAGAAGTTATGAAAGCTAGAATGAAAGTTATCAAGAAAGAAAGAAACAAAGAAAGAAATAAACTAAGGATAGAATGAGAGAAGGTATGAAAGTTAGAATGAAAGACATCAAGAAAGAAAGAAAGAAAGATACTAAAGCTAGAATTAGAGAAGATATGAAAGCCAGAATGAAAAATATCAAGAATGAAAGAAAGAAAGAAATTAACTAAAGATAGAATGAGAGAAGGTATGAAAGCTAGAATGACAGACATCAAGAAAGAAAGAAACTATAGATAGAATGAGAGAAGGTATGAAAGCTAGAATTAAAGATATCAAGAAAGAAAGAAAGAAAATATAGATAGAATGAAAGAAGGTATCAAAGCTAGAATGAAAGACATCAAGAAAGAAAGAAAGAAAATATAGATAGAATGAAAGAAGGTATCAAAGCTAGTGAAAGACATCAAGAAAGAAAGAAAGAAAAATATAAACTAAAGATAGAATGAGAGAAGTTATGAAAGCTAGATTGAAAGATATCAAGAAAGAAAGAAAGAAAGAAAGAATCTAAAGATAGAGTGAGAGAAGGTATGAAAGGTAGAATGAAAGACATCAAGAAAGAAAGAAAGAAACTATAGATAGAATGAGAGAAGGTATGAAAGTTAGAATTAAAGATATCAAGGAACAAAGAAACAAAGAAAGAAAGAAACGAAAGATAGAAAGAGATAAGGTATGAAAGCTAGAATGAAAGATATCAAGAATGAAAGAAAGAAAGAAATTAACTACAGATAGAATGAGAGAAGTTATGAAAGCTAGAATGAAAGCTATCAAGAAAGAAAGAAACAAAGAAACAAAATAAAGATAGAATAAGAGAAGGTATAAAATCTAGAATGAAAGACCTCAAGAAAGAAAAATATAAACTAAAGATAGAATGAGAGAAGGTATGAAAGCTAGAATTAAAGATATCAAGGAACAAAGAAAGAAAGAAAGAAAGAAACTAAAGATAGAAAGAGAGAAAGTATGAAAGCTAGAATGAAAGATATCAAGAATGAAAGAAAGAAATTAACTAAAGATAGAATGAGAGAAGGTATGAAAGCTAGAATGAAAGACATCAAGAAAGAAAGAAAGAAACTATAGATAGAATGAAAGAAGGTATCAATGCTAGAATTAAAGATATCAAGAAACAAAGAAACAAAGAAAGAAAGAAACTAAAGATAGAATGAGGGAAGGTATAAAAGCTAGAATGAAAGACATCAAGAAAGAAAGAAAGAAAGAAACTATAGATAGAATGAAAGAAGGTATCAAAGCTAGAATGAAAGACATCAAGAAAGAAAGAAAGAAAAATGTAAACTAAATATAGAATGAGAGAAGGTATGAAAGGTAGAATGAAAGACATCAAGAAAGAAAGAAAGAAACTATAGAAAGAATGAGAGAAGGTATGAAAGTTAGAATTAAAGATATCAAGGAACAAAGAAACAAAGAAAGAATGAAACTAAAGATAGAAAGAGAGAAGGTATGAAAGCTAGAATGAAAGATATCAAGAATGAAGGAAAGAAAGAAATTAACTACAGATAGAATGAGAGAAGTTATGAAAGCTAGAATGAAAGTTATCAAGAAAGAAAGAAACAAAGAAACAAACTAAAGAAAGTATAAGAGAAGGTATAAAATCTAGAATGAAAGACCTGAAGAAAGAAAAAAATAAACTAAAGATAGAATGAAAGAAGGTATGAAAGCTATAATTAAAGATATCAAGGAACAAAGAAACAAAGAAAGAAAGAAACTAAAGATAGAAAGAGAAAAATATGCAAGCTAGAATGAAAGATATCAAGAATGAAAGAAGAAATTAACTAAAGATAGAATGAGAGAAGGTATAAAAGCTAGAATGAAAGACATCAAGAAAGAAAGAAAGAAACTATAGATAGAATGAAAGAAGTTATCAATGCTAGAATTAAAGATATCAAGAAACAAAGAAACAAAGAAAGAAAGAAACTAAAGATAGAATGAGAGAATTTATGAAAGCTAGATTGAAAGATATCAAGAATGAAGAAAAGAAAGAAATTAACTAAAGAAAGAATGAGAGAAGGTATGAAAGCTAGAATGAAAGATATCAAGAAAGAAAGAAAGAAAGAAAGAAACTATGGATAGAATGAGAGAAGGAATGAAAGTTAGAATTAAAGATATCAAGAAACAAAGAAAGAAATAAAGAAAGAAACTAAAGATAGAATGAGAGAAGGTATGAAACCTAGAAGGAAAGATATCAAGAATGACAGAAAGAAAGAAATTAACTAAAGATAGAATGAGAGAAGTTATGAAAGCTAGAATGAAAGTTATCAAGAAAGAAAGAAACAAAGAAAGAAATAAACTAAGGATAGAATGAGAGAAGGTATGAAAGTTAGAATGAAAGACATCAAGAAAGAAAGAAAGAAAGATACTAAAGCTAGAATTAGAGAAGATATGAAAGCCAGAATGAAAAATATCAAGAATGAAAGAAAGAAAGAAATTAACTAAAGATAGAATGAGAGAAGGTATGAAAGCTAGAATGACAGACATCAGGAAAGAAAGAAACTATAGATAGAATGAGAGAAGGTATGAAAGCTAGAATTAAAGATATCAAGAAAGAAAGAAAGAAAATATAGATAGAATGAAAGAAGGTATCAAAGCTAGAATGAAAGACATCAAGAAAGAAAGAAAGAAAATATAGATAGAATGAAAGAAGGTATCAAAGCTAGTGAAAGACATCAAGAAAGAAAGAAAGAAAAATATAAACTAAAGATAGAATGAGAGAAGTTATGAAAGCTAGATTGAAAGATATCAAGAAAGAAAGAAAGAAAGAAAGAATCTAAAGATAGAGTGAGAGAAGGTATGAAAGGTAGAATGAAAGACATCAAGAAAGAAAGAAAGAAACTATAGATAGAATGAGAGAAGGTATGAAAGTTAGAATTAAAGATATCAAGGAACAAAGAAACAAAGAAAGAAAGAAACGAAAGATAGAAAGAGATAAGGTATGAAAGCTAGAATGAAAGATATCAAGAATGAAAGAAAGAAAGAAATTAACTACAGATAGAATGAGAGAAGTTATGAAAGCTAGAATGAAAGCTATCAAGAAAGAAAGAAACAAAGAATCAAAATAAAGATAGAATAAGAGAAGGTATAAAATCTAGAATGAAAGACCTCAAGAAAGAAAAATATAAACTAAAGATAGAATGAGAGAAGGTATGAAAGCTAGAATTAAAGATATCAAGGAACAAAGAAAGAAAGAAAGAAAGAAACTAAAGATAGAAAGAGAGAAAGTATGAAAGCTAGAATGAAAGATATCAAGAATGAAAGAAAGAAATTAACTAAAGATAGAATGAGAGAAGGTATGAAAGCTAGAATGAAAGACATCAAGAAAGAAAGAAAGAAACTATAGATAGAATGAAAGAAGGTATCAATGCTAGAATTAAAGATATCAAGAAACAAAGAAACAAAGAAAGAAAGAAACTAAAGATAGAATGAGGGAAGGTATGAAAGCTAGAATGAAAGACATCAAGAAAGAAAGAAAGAAACTATAGATAGAATGAAAGAAGGTATCAAAGCTAGAATGAAAGACATCAAGAAAGAAAGAAAGAAAAATGTAAACTAAATATAGAATGAGAGAAGGTATGAAAGGTAGAATGAAAGACATCAAGAAAGAAAGAAAGAAACTATAGAAAGAATGAGAGAAGGTATGAAAGTTAGAATTAAAGATATCAAGGAACAAAGAAACAAAGAAAGAATGAAACTAAAGATAGAAAGAGAGAAGGTATGAAAGCTAGAATGAAAGATATCAAGAATGAAGGAAAGAAAGAAATTAACTACAGATAGAATGAGAGAAGTTATGAAAGCTAGAATGAAAGTTATCAAGAAAGAAAGAAACAAAGAAACAAACTAAAGAAAGTATAAGAGAAGGTATAAAATCTAGAATGAAAGACCTGAAGAAAGAAAAAAATAAACTAAAGATAGAATGAAAGAAGGTATGAAAGCTATAATTAAAGATATCAAGGAACAAAGAAACAAAGAAAGAAAGAAACTAAAGATAGAAAGAGAAAAATATGCAAGCTAGAATGAAAGATATCAAGAATGAAAGAAGAAATTAACTAAAGATAGAATGAGAGAAGGTATAAAAGCTAGAATGAAAGACATCAAGAAAGAAAGAAAGAAACTATAGATAGAATGAAAGAAGTTATCAATGCTAGAATTAAAGATATCAAGAAACAAAGAAACAAAGAAAGAAAGAAACTAAAGATAGAATGAGAGAATTTATGAAAGCTAGAATGAAAGATATCAAGAATGAAGGAAAGAAAGAAATTAACTAAAGAAAGAATGAGAGAAGGTATGAAAGCTAGAATGAAAGATATCAAGAAAGAAAGAAAGAAAGAAAGAAACTATGGATAGAATGAGAGAAGGAATGAAAGTTAGAATTAAAGATATCAAGAAACAAAGAAAGAAATAAAGAAAGAAACTAAAGATAGAATGAGAGAAGGTATGAAACCTAGAAGGAAAGATATCAAGAATGACAGAAAGAAAGAAATTAACTAAAGATAGAATGAGAGAAGTTATGAAAGCTAGAATGAAAGTTATCAAGAAAGAAAGAAACAAAGAAAGAAATAAACTAAGGATAGAATGAGAGAAGGTATGAAAGTTAGAATGAAAGACATCAAGAAAGAAAGAAAGAAACTATAGATAGAATGAAAGAAGGTATCAAAGCTAGAATGAAAGACATCAAGAAAGAAAGAAAGAAAATATAGATAGAATGAAAGAAGCTAAGTTAGAATGAAAGACATCAAGAAAGAAAGAAAGAAAAATATAAAATAAAGATAGAATGAGAGAAGGTATGAAAGCTAGATTGAAAGATATCAAGAAAGAAAGAAAGAAAGAAAGAAAGAATCTAAAGATAGAGTGAGAGAAGGTATGAAAGGTAGAATGAAAGACATCAAGAAAGAAAGAAAGAAACTATAGATAGAATGAGAGAAGGTATGAAAGTTAGAATTAAAGATATCAAGGAACAAAGAAACAAAGAAAGAAAGAAACTAAAGATAGAAAGAGAGAAGGTATGAAAGCTAGAATGAAAGATATCAAGAATGAAAGAAAGAAAGAAATTAACTACAGATAGAATGAGAGAAGTTATGAAAGCTAGAATGAAAGCTATCAAGAAAGAAAGAAACAAAGAAACAAAATAAAGATAGAATAAGAGAAGGTATAAAATCTAGAATGAAAGACCTCAAGAAAGAAAAAAATAAACTAAAGATAGAATGAGAGAAGGTATGAAAGCTAGAATTAAAGATATCAAGGAACAAAGAAACAAAGAAAGAAAGAAACTAAAGATAGAAAGAGAGAAAGTATGAAAGCTAGAATGAAAGATATCAAGAATGAAAGAAAGAAATTAACTAAAGATAGAATGAGAGAAGGTATGAAAGCTAGAATGAAAGACATCAAGAAAGAAAGAAAGAAACTATAGATAGAATGAAAGAAGGTATCAATGCTAGAATTAAAGATATCAAGAAACAAAGAAACAAAGAAAGAAAGAAACTAAAGATAGAATGAGAGAATTTATGAAAGCTAGAATGAAAGATATCAAGAATGAAAGAAAGAAAGAAATTAACTAAAGAAAGAATGAGAGAAGGTATGAAAGCTAGAATGAAAGAAAGAAAGAAAGAGAGAAAGAAAAGATAGAAGGAGAGAAGGTATGAAACCTAGAATGAAAGATATCAAGAATGAAAGAAAGAAAGAAATTAACTACAGATAGAATGAGAGAAGTTATGAAAGCTAGAATGAAAGCTATCAAGAAAGAAAGAAACAAAGAAACAAACTAAAGATAGAATAAGAGAAGGTATAAAATCTAAAATGAAAGACCTCAAGAAAGAAAAAAATTAACTAAAGATAGAATGAGAGAAGTTATGAAAGCTAGAAGGAAAGACATCAAGAAAGAAAGAAATTAACTATAGATAGAATGAGAGAAGGTTTGAAAGTAAGAATTAAAGATATCAAGAAACAAAGAAACAAAGAAAGAAAGAAACTAAAAATAGAAAGAGAGAAGGTATGATAGCTAGAATGAAAGATATCAAGAATGAAAAAAAGAAAGAAATTAACTAAAGATAGAATGAGAGAAGGTATGAAAGCTAGAATGAAAGACATCAAGAAAGAAAGAAAGAAACTATAGATAGAATGAAAGAAGGTATCAATGCTAGAATTAAAGATATCAAGAAAAAAGAAACAAAGAAAGAAAGAAACTAATGATAGAATGAGGGAAGGTATGAAAGCTAGAATGAAATACATCAAGAAAGAAAGAAAGAAACTATAGATAGAATGAAAGAAGGTACCAAAGCTAGAATGAAAGACATCAATAAAGAAAGAAAGAAAAATGTAAACTAAATATAGAATGAGAGAAGGTATGAAAGTTAGAATGAAAGACATCAAGAAAGAAAGAAAGAAACTATAGAAAGAATGAGAGAAGGTCTGAAAGTTAGAATTAAAGATATCAAGGAACAAAGAAACAAAGAAAGAATGAAACTAAAGATAGAAAGAGAGAAGATATGAAAGCTAGAATGAAAGATATCAAGAATGAAGGAAAGAAAGAAATTAACTACAGATAGAATGAGAGAAGTTATGAAAGCTAGAATGAAAGCTATCAAGAAAGAAAGAAACAAAGAAACAAACTAAAGATAGAATAAGAGAAGGTATAAAATCTAGAATGAAAGACCTCAAGAAAGAAAAAAATAAACTAAAGATAGAATGAAAGAAGGTATGAAAGCTAGAATTAAAGATATCAAGGAACAAAGAAACAAAGAACGAAAGAAACTAAAGATAGAAAGAGAGAAAGTATGAAAGCTAGAATGAAAGATATCAAGAATGAAAGAAAGAAATTAACTAAAGATAGAATGAGAGAAGGTATGAAAGTTAGAATGAAAGACATCAAGAAAGAAAGAAAGAAACTATAGATAGAATGAAAGAAGGTATCAATGCTAGAATTAAAGATATCAAGAAACAAAGAAACAAAGAAAGAAAGAAACTAAAGATAGAATGAGAGAATTTATGAAAGCTAGAATGAAAGATATCAAGAATGAAAGAAAGAAAGAAATTAACTAAAGAAAGAATGAGAGAAGGTATGAAAGCTAGAATGAAAGAAATAAAGAAAGAAAGAAAGAAAGAAAAGATAGAAGGAGAGAAGGTATGAAACCTAGAATGAAAGATATCAAGAATGACAGAAAGAAAGAAATTAACTAAAGATAGAATGAGAGAAGGTATGAAAGCTAGAATGAAAGTTATCAAGAAAGAAAGAAACAAAGAGAGAAATAAACTAAGTATAGAATGAGAGAAAGTATGAAAGATAGAATGAAAGACATCAAGAAAGAAAGAAAGAATGATACTAAAGCTAGAATTAGAGAAGATATGAAAGCCAGAATGAAAAATATCAAGAATGAAAGAAAGAAAGAAATTAACTAAAGATAGAATGAGAGAAGGTATGAAAGCTAGAATGACAGACATCAAGAAAGAAAGAAAGAAACTATAGATAGAATGAGAGAAGGTATGAAAGCTAGAAATAAAGATATCAAGAAAGAAAGAAAGAAAATATAGATAGAATGAAAGAAGGTATCAAAGCTAGAATGAAAGACATCAAGAGAGAAAGAAAGAAAATATAGATAGAATGAAAGAAGGTATCGAAGCTAGAATGAAAGACATCAAGAAAGAAAGAAAGAAAAAAATAAACTAAAGATAGAATGAGAGAAGGTATGAAACCTATATTGAAAGATATCAAGAAAGAAAGAAAGAAAGAAAGAAACTATGGATAGAATGAGAGAATGTATGAAAGTTAGAATTAAAGATATCAAGAAACAAAGAAAGAAATAAAGAAAGAAACTAAAGATAGAATGAGATAAGGTATGAAACCTAGAAGGAAAGATATCAAGAATGACAGAAAGAAAGAAATTAACTAAAGATAGAATGAGAGAAGGTATGAAAGCTAGAATGAAAGTTATCAAGAAAGAAAGAAAGAAACTATAGATAGAATGAGAGAAGGTATGAAAGCTAGAATTAAAGATATCAAGAAAGAAAGAAAGAAAATATAGATAGAATGAAAGAAGGTATCAAAGCTAGAATGAAAGACATCAAGAAAGAAAGAAAGAAAATATAGATAGAATGAAAGAAGGTATCGAAGCTAGAATGAAAGACATCAAGAAAGAAAGAAAGAAAAATATAATCTAAAGATAGAATGAGAGAAGGTATGAAAGCTAGATTGAAAGATATCAAGGAAGAAAGAAAGAAAGAAAGAAACTATGGATAGAATGAGAGAAGGTATGAAAGTTAGAATTAAAGATATCAAGAAACAAAGAAAGAAATAAAGAAAGAAACTAAAGATAGAATGAGAGAAGGTATGAAACCTAGAACGAAAGATATCAAGAATGACAGAAAGAAAGAAATTAACTAAAGATAGAATGAGAGAAGGTATGAAAGCTTGAATGAAAGTTATCAAGAAAGAAAGAAACAAAGAAAGAAATAAACTAAGTATAGAATGAGAGAAGGTATGAAAGATAGAATGAAAGACATCAAGAAAGAAAGAAAGAATGATACTAAAGCTAGAATTAGAGAAGATATGAAAGCCAGAATGAAAAATATCAAGAATGAAAGAAAGAAAGAAATTAACTAAAGATAGAATGAGAGAAGGTATGAAAGCTAGAATGACAGACATCAAGAAAGAAAGAAACTATAGATAGAATGAGAGAAGGTATGAAAGCTAGAATTAAAGATATCAAGAAAGAAAGAAAGAAAATATAGATAGAATGAAAGAAGGTATCAAAGCTAGAATGAAAGACATCAAGAAAGAAAGAAAGAAAATATAGATCGAATGAAAGAAGGTATCAAAGCTAGAGTGAAAGACATCAAGAAAGAAAGAAAAATATAAACTAAAGATAGAATGAGAGAAGTTATGAAAGCTAGATTGAAAGATATCAAGAAAGAAAGAAAGAATCTAAAGATAAAGTGAGAGAAGGTATGAAAGGTAGAATGAAAGACATCTAGAAAGAAAGAAAGAAACTATAGATAGAATGAGAGAAGGTATGAAAGTTAGAATTAAAGATATCAAGGAACAAAGAAACAAAGAAAGAAAGAAACGAAAGATAGAAAGAGATAAGGTATGAAAGCTAGAATGAAAGATATCAAGAATGAAAGAAAGAAAGAAATTAACTACAGATAGAATGAGAGAAGTTATGAAAGCTAGAATGAAAGCTATCAAGAAAGAAAGAAACAAAGAAACAAAATAAAGATAGAATAAGAGAAGGTATAAAATCTAGAATGAAAGACCTCAAGAAAGAAAAAAATAAACTAAAGATAGAATGAGAGAAGGTATGAAAGCTAGAATTAAAGATATCAAGGAACAAAGAAACAAAGAAAGAAAGAAACTAAAGATAGAAAGAGAGAAAGTATGAAAGCTAGAATGAAAGATATCAAGAATGAAAGAAAGAAATTACCTAAAGATAGAATGAGAGAAGGTATGAAAGCTAGAATGAAAGACATCAAGAAAGAAAGAAAGAAAATATAGATAGAATGAAAGAAGGTATCGAAGCTAGAATGAAAGACATCAAGAAAGAAAGAAAGAAAAATATAAACTAAAGATAGAATGAGAGAAGGTATGAAAGCTAGATTGAAAGATATCAAGAAAGAAAGAAAGAAAGAAAGAAACTATGGATAGAATGAGAGAAGGTATGAAAGTTAGAATTAAAGATATCAAGAAACAAAGAAAGAAATAAAGAAAGAAACTAAAGATAGAATGAGAGAAGGTATGAAACCTAGAAGGAAAGATATCAAGAATGACAGAAAGAAAGAAATTAACTAAAGATAGAATGAGAGAAGGTATGAAAGCTAGAATGAAAGTTATCAAGAAAGAAAGAAAGAAACTATAGATAGAATGAGAGAAGGTATGAAAGCTAGAGTTAAAGATATCAAGAAAGAAAGAAAGAAAATATAGATAGAATGAAAGAAGGTATCAAAGCTAGAATGAAAGACATCAAGAAAGAAAGAAAGAAAATATAGATAGAATGAAAGAAGGTATCGAAGCTAGAATGAAAGACATCAAGAAAGAAAGAAAGAAAAATATAATCTAAAGATAGAATGAGAGAATGTATGAAAGCTAGATTGAAAGATATCAAGAAAGAAAGAAAGAAAGAAAGAAACTATGGATAGAATGAGAGAAGGTATGAAAGTTAGAATTAAAGATATCAAGAAACAAAGAAAGAAATAAAGAAAGAAACTAAAGATAGAATGAGAGAAGGTATGAAACCTAGAACGAAAGATATCAAGAATGACAGAAAGAAAGAAATTAACTAAAGATAGAATGAGAGAAGGTATGAAAGCTTGAATGAAAGTTATCAAGAAAGAAAGAAACAAAGAAAGAAATAAACTAAGTATAGAATGAGAGAAGGTATGAAAGATAGAATGAAAGACATCAAGAAAGAAAGAAAGAATGATACTAAAGCTAGAATTAGAGAAGATATGAAAGCCAGAATGAAAAATATCAAGAATGAAAGAAAGAAAGAAATTAACTAAAGATAGAATGAGAGAAGGTATGAAAGCTAGAATGACAGACATCAAGAAAGAAAGAAACTATAGATAGAATGAGAGAAGGTATGAAAGCTAGAATTAAAGATATCAAGAAAGAAAGAAAGAAAATATAGATAGAATGAAAGAAGGTATCAAAGCTAGAATGAAAGACATCAAGAAAGAAAGAAAGAAAATATAGATAGAATGAAAGAAGGTATCAAAGCTAGAGTGAAAGACATCAAGAAAGAAAGAAAAATATAAACTAAAGATAGAATGAGAGAAGTTATGAAAGCTAGATTGAAAGATATCAAGAAAGAAAGAAAGAATCTAAAGATACAGTGAGAGAAGGTATGAAAGGTAGAATGAAAGACATCAAGAAAGAAAGAAAGAAACTATAGATAGAATGAGAGAAGGTATGAAAGTTAGAATTAAAGATATCAAGGAACAAAGAAACAAAGAAAGAAAGAAACGAAAGATAGAAAGAGATAAGGTATGAAAGCTAGAATGAAAGATATCAAGAATGAAAGAAAGAAAGAAATTAACTACAGATAGAATGAGAGAAGTTATGAAAGCTAGAATGAAAGCTATCAAGAAAGAAAGAAACAAAGAAACAAAATAAAGATAGAATAAGAGAAGGTATAAAATCTAGAATGAAAGACCTCAAGAAAGAAAAAAATAAACTAAAGATAGAATGAGAGAAGGTATGAAAGCTAGAATTAAAGATATCAAGGAACAAAGAAACAAAGAAAGAAAGAAACTAAAGATAGAAAGAGAGAAAGTATGAAAGCTAGAATGAAAGATATCAAGAATGAAAGAAAGAAATTAACTAAAGATAGAATGAGAGAAGGTATGAAAGCTAGAATGAAAGACATTAAGAAAGAAAGAAAGAAACTATAGATAGAATGAAAGAAGGTATCAATGCTAGAATTAAAGATATCAAGAAACAAAGAAACAAAGAAAGAAAGAAACTAAAGATAGAAAGAGAGAATGTATGAAAGCTAGAATGAAAGATATCAATAATGAAAGAAAGAAAGAAATTAACTAAAGAAAGAATGAGAGAAGGTATGAAAGCTAGAATGAAAGAAATAAAGAAAGAAAGAAAGAAAAGATAGAAGGAGAGAAGGTATGAAACCTAGAATGAAAGAAATAAAGAAAGAAAGAAAGAAAGAAAAGATAGAAGGAGAGAAGGAATGAAACCTAGAATGAAAGATATCAAGAATGAAAGAAAGAAAGAAATTAACTAAAGAAAGAATGAGAGAAGGTATGAAAGCTAGAATGAAAGAAATAAAGAAAGAAAGAAAGAAAAGATAGAAGGAGCGAAGGTATGAAACCTAGAATGAAAGATATCAAGAATGACAGAAAGAAAGAAATTAACTAAAGATAGAATGAGAGAAGGTATGAAAGCTAGAATGAAAGTTATCAAGAAAGAAAGAAACAAAGAAAGAAATAAACTAAGTATAGAATGAGAGAAGGTATGAAAGATAGAATGAAAGACATCAAGAAAGAAAGAAAGAATGATACTAAAGCTAGAATTAGAGAAGATATGAAAGCCAGAATGAAAAATATCAAGAATGAAAGAAAGAAAGAAATTAACTAAAGATAGAATGAGAGAAGGTATGAAAGCTAGAATGACAGACATCAAGAAAGAAAGAAAGAAACTATAGATAGAATGAGAGAAGGTACGAAAGCTAGAATTAAAGATATCAAGAAAGAAAGAAAGAAAATATAGATAGAATGAAAGAAGGTATCAAAGCTAGAATGAAAGACATCAAGAAAGAAAGAAAGAAAATATAGATAGAATGAAAGAAGGTATCGAAGCTAGAATGAAAGACATCAAGAAAGAAAGAAAGAAAAATATAAACTAAAGATAGAATGAGAGAAGGTATGAAAGCTAGATTGAAAGATATCAAGAAAGAAAGAAAGAAAGAAAGAAACTATGGATAGAATGAGAGAAGGTATGAAAGTTAGAATTAAAGATATCAAGAAACAAAGAAAGAAATAAAGAAAGAAACTAAAGATAGAATGAGAGAAGGTATGAAACCTAGAAGGAAAGATATCAAGAATGACAGAAAGAAAGAAATTAACTAAAGATAGAATGAGAGAAGGTATGAAAGCTAGAATGAAAGTTATCAAGAAAGAAAGAAAGAAACTATAGATAGAATGAGAGAAGGTATGAAAGCTAGAATTAAAGATATCAAGAAAGAAAGAAAGAAAATATAGATAGAATGAAAGAAGGTATCAAAGCTAGAATGAAAGACATCAAGAAAGAATGAAAGAAAATATAGATAGAATGAAAGAAGGTATCGAAGCTAGAATGAAAGACATCAAGAAAGAAAGAGAGGAAAAATTTAATCTAAAGATAGAATGAGAGAAGGTATGAAAGCTAGATTGAAAGGTATCAAGAAAGAAAGAAAGAAAGAAAGAAACTATGGATAGAATGAGAGAAGGTATGAAAGTTAGAATTAAAGATATCAAGAAACAAAGAAAGAAATAAAGAAAGAAACTAAAGATAGAATGAGAGAAGGTATGAAACCTAGAACGAAAGATATCAAGAATGACAGAAAGAAAGAAATTAACTAAAGATAGAATGAGAGAAGGTATGAAAGCTAGAATGAAAGTTATCAAGAAAGAAAGAAACAAAGAAAGAAATAAACTAAGTATAGGATGAGAGAAGGTATGAAAGATAGAATGAAAGACATCAAGAAAGAAAGAAAGAATGATACTAAAGCTAGAATTAGAGAAGATATGAAAGCCAGAATGAAAAATATCAAGAATGAAAGAAAGAAAGAAATTAACTAAAGATAGAATGAGAGAAGGTATGAAAGCTAGAATGACAGACATCAAGAAAGAAAGAAACTATAGATAGAATGAGAGAAGGTATGAAAGCTAGAATTAAAGATATCAAGAAAGAAAGAAAGAAAATATAGATAGAATGAAAGAAGGTATCAAAGCTAGAATGAAAGACATCAAGAAAGAAAGAAAGAAAATATAGATAGAATGAAAGAAGGTATCAAAGATAGAGTGAAAGACATCAAGAAAGAAAGAAAGAAAAATATAAACTAAAGATAGAATGAGAGAAGTTATGAAAGCTAGATTGAAAGACATCAAGAAAGAAAGAAAGAAACTATAGATAGAATGAAAGAAGGTATCAATGCTAGAATTAAAGATATCAAGAAAAAAGAAACAAAGAAAGAAAGAAACTAATGATAGAATGAGGGAAGGTATGAAAGCTAGAATGAAAGACATCAAGAAAGAAAGAAAGAAACTATAGATAGAATGAGAGAAGGTATCAAAGCTAGAATGAAAGACATCAAGAAAGAAAGAAAGAAAAATGTAAACTAAATATAGAATGAGAGAAGGTATGAAAGCTAGAATGACAGACATCAAGAAAGAAAGAAAGAAACTATAGATAGAATGAGAGAAGGTATGAAAGCTAGAATTAAAGATATCAAGAAAGAAAGAAAGAAAATATAGATAGAATGAAAGAAGGTATCAAAGCTAGAATGAAAGACATCAAGAAAGAAAGAAAGAAAATATAGATAGAATGAAAGAAGGTATCGAAGCTAGAATGAAAGACATCAAGAAAGAAAGAAAGAAAAATATAAACTAAAGATAGAATGAGAGAAGGTATGAAAGCTAGATTGAAAGATATCAAGAAAGAAAGAAAGAAAGAAAGAAACTATGGATAGAATGAGAGAAGGTATGAAAGTTAGAATTAAAGATATCAAGAAACAAAGAAAGAAATAAAGAAAGAAACTAAAGATAGAATGAGAGAAGGTATGAAACCTAGAAGGAAAGATATCAAGAATGACAGAAAGAAAGAAATTAACTAAAGATAGAATGAGAGAAGGTATGAAAGCTAGAATGAAAGTTATCAAGAAAGAAAGAAAGAAACTATAGATAGAATGAGAGAAGGTATGAAAGCTAGAATTAAAGATATCAAGAAAGAAAGAAAGAAAATATAGATAGAATGAAAGAAGGTATCAAAGCTAGAATGAAAGACATCAAGAAAGAAAGAAAGAAAATATAGATAGAATGAAAGAAGGTATCGAAGCTAGAATGAAAGACATCAAGAAAGAAAGAGAGGAAAAATTTAATCTAAAGATAGAATGAGAGAAGGTATGAAAGCTAGATTGAAAGATATCAAGAAAGAAAGAAAGAAAGAAAGAAACTATGGATAGAATGAGAGAAGGTATGAAAGTTAGAATTAAAGATATCAAGAAACAAAGAAAGAAATAAAGAAAGAAACTAAAGATAGAATGAGAGAAGGTATGAAACCTAGAACGAAAGATATCAAGAATGACAGAAAGAAAGAAATTAACTAAAGATAGAATGAGAGAAGGTATGAAAGCTAGAATGAAAGTTATCAAGAAAGAAAGAAACAAAGAAAGAAATAAACTAAGTATAGGATGAGAGAAGGTATGAAAGATAGAATGAAAGACATCAAGAAAGAAAGAAAGAATGATACTAAAGCTAGAATTAGAGAAGATATGAAAGCCAGAATGAAAAATATCAAGAATGAAAGAAAGAAAGAAATTAACTAAAGATAGAATGAGAGAAGGTATGAAAGCTAGAATGACAGACATCAAGAAAGAAAGAAACTATAGATAGAATGAGAGAAGGTATGAAAGCTAGAATTAAAGATATCAAGAAAGAAAGAAAGAAAATATAGATAGAATGAAAGAAGGTATCAAAGCTAGAATGAAAGACATCAAGAAAGAAAGAAAGAAAATATAGATAGAATGAAAGAAGGTATCAAAGATAGAGTGAAAGACATCAAGAAAGAAAGAAAGAAAAATATAAACTAAAGATAGAATGAGAGAAGTTATGAAAGCTAGATTGAAAGACATCAAGAAAGAAAGAAAGAAACTATAGATAGAATGAAAGAAGGTATCAATGCTAGAATTAAAGATATCAAGAAAAAAGAAACAAAGAAAGAAAGAAACTAATGATAGAATGAGGGAAGGTATGAAAGATAGAATGAAAGACATCAAGAAAGAAAGAAAGAAACTATAGATAGAATGAAAGAAGGTATCAAAGCTAGAATGAAAGACATCAAGAAAGAAAGAAAGAAAAATGTAAACTAAATATAGAATGAGAGAACCTATGAAAGGTAGAATGAAAGACATCAAGAAAGAAAGAAAGAAACTATAAAAGAATGAGAGAAGGTATGAAAGTTAGAATTAAAGATGTCAAGGAACAAAGAAACAAAGAAAGAATGAAACTAAAGATAGAAAGAGAGAAGGTATGAAAGCTAGAATGAAAGATTTCAAGAATGAAGGAAAGAAAGAAATTAACTACAGATAGAATGAGAGAAGTTATGAGAGCTAGAATGAAAGTTATCAAGAAAGAAAGAAACAAAGAAACAAACTAAAGATAGAATAAGAGAAGGTATAAAATCTAGAATGAAAGACCTCAAGAAAGAAAAAAATAAACTAAAGATAGAATGAAAGAAGGTATGAAAGCTATAATTAAAGATATCAAGGAACAAAGAAACAAAGAAAGAAAGAAACTAAAGATAGAAAGAGAAAAATATGCAAGCTAGAATGAAAGATATCAAGAATGAAAGAAGAAATTAACTAAAGATAGAATGAGAGAAGGTATAAAAGCTAGAATGAAAGACATCAAGAAAGAAAGAAAGAAACTATAGATAGAATGAAAGAAGATATCAATGCTAGAATTAAAGATATCAAGAAACAAAGAAACAAAGAAAGAAAGAAACTAAAGATAGAATGAGAGAATTTATGAAAGCTAGAATGAAAGATATCAAGAATGAAGGAAAGAAAGAAATTAACTAAAGAAAGAATGAGAGAAGGTATGAAAGCTAGAATGAAAGATATCAAGAAAGAAAGAAAGAAAGAAAGAAACTATGGATAGAATGAGAGAAGGTATGAAAGTTAGAATTAAAGATATCAAGAAACAAAGAAAGAAATAAAGAAAGAAACTAAAGATAGAATGAGAGAAGGTATGAAACCTAGAAGGAAAGATATCAAGAATGATAGAAAGAAAGAAATTAACTAAAGATAGAATGAGAGAAGTTATGAAAGCTAGAATGAAAGTTATCAAGAAAGAAAGAAACAAAGAAAGAAATAAACTAAGGATAGAATGAGAGAAGGTATGAAAGTTAGAATGAAAGACATCAAGAAAGAAAGAAAGAAAGATACTAAAGCTAGAATTAGAGAAGATATGAAAGCCAGAATGAAAAATATCAAGAATGAAAGAAAGAAAGAAATTAACTAAAGATAGAATGAGAGAAGGTATGAAAGCTAGAATGACAGACATCAAGAAAGAAAGAAAGAAACGATAGATAGAATGAGAGAAGGTATGAAAGCTAGAATTAAAGATATCAAGAAAGAAAGAAAGAAAATATATATAGAATGAAAGAAGGTATCAAAGCTAGAATGAAAGACATCAAGAAAGAAAGAAAGAAAATATAGATAGAATGAAAGAAGCTAAGCTAGAATGAAAGACATCAAGAAAGAAAGAAAGAAAAATATAAACTAAAGATAGAATGAGAGAAGGTATGAAAGCTAGATTGAAAGATATCAAGAAAGAAAGAAAGAAAGAAAGAATCTAAAGATAGAGTGAGAGAAGGTATGAAAGGTAGAATGAAAGACATCAAGAAAGAAAGAAAGAAACTATAGATAGAATGAGAGAAGGTATGAAAGTTAGAATTAAAGATATCAAGGAACAAAGAAACAAAGAAAGAAAGAAACTAAAGATAGAAAGAGAGAAGGTATGAAAGCTAGAATGAAAGATATCAAGAATGAAAGAAAGAAAGAAATTAACTACAGATAGAATGAGAGAAGTTATGAAAGCTAGAATGAAAGCTATCAAGAAAGAAAGAAACAAAGAAACAAAATAAAGATAAAATAAGAGAAGGTATAAAATCTAGAATGAAAGACCTCAAGATAGAAAAAAATAAACTAAAGATAAAATGAGAGAAGGTATGAAAGCTAGAATTAAAGATATCAAGGAACAAAGAAACAAAGAAAGAAAGAAACTAAAGATAGAAAGAGAGAAAGTATGAAAGCTAGAATGAAAGATATCAAGAATGAAAGAAAGAAATTAACTAAAGATAGAATGAGAGAAGGTATGAAAGCTAGAATGAAAGACATCAAGAAAGAAAGAAAGAAACTATAGATAGAATGAAAGAAGGTATCAATGCTAGAATTAAAGATATCAAGAAACAAAGAAACAAAGAAAGATAGAAACTAAAGATAGAATGAGAGAATTTATGAAAGCTAGAATGAAAGATATCAAGAATGAAAGAAAGAAAGAAATTAACTAAAGAAAGAATGAGAGAAGGTATGAAAGCTAGAATGAAAGAAATAAAGAAAGAAAGAAAGAAAGAAAAGATAGAAGGAGAGAAGGTATGAAACCTAGAATGAAAGATATCAAGAATGAAAGAAAGAAAGAAATTAACTACAGATAGAATGAGAGAAGTTATAAAAGCTAGAATGAAAGCTATCAAGAAAGAAAGAAACAAAGAAACAAACTAAAGATAGAATAAGAGAAGGTATAAAATCTAAAATGAAAGACCTCAAGAAAGAAAAAAATTAACTAAAGATAGAATGAGAGAAGTTATGAAAGCTAGAAGGAAAGACATCAAGAAAGAAAGAAAGAAACTATAGATAGAATGAGAGAAGGTATGAAAGTTAGAATTAAAGATATCAAGGAACAAAGAAACAAAGAAAGAAAGAAACTAAAGATAGAAAGAGAGAAGGTATGAAAGCTAGAATGAAAGATATCAAGAATGAAAGAAAGAAAGAAATTAACTACAGATAGAATGAGAGAAGTTATGAAAGCTAGAATGAAAGCTATCAAGAAAGAAAGAAACAAAGAAACAAAATAAAGATAGAATAAGAGAAGGTATAAAATCTAGAATGAAAGACCTCAAGATAGAAAAAAATAAACTAAAGATAGAATGAGAGAAGGTATGAAAGCTAGAATTAAAGATATCAAGGAACAAAGAAACAAAGAAAGAAAGAAACTAAAGATAGAAAGAGAGAAAGTATGAAAGCTAGAATGAAAGATATCAAGAATGAAAGAAAGAAATTAACTAAAGATAGAATGAGAGAAGGTATGAAAGCTAGAATGAAAGACATCAAGAAAGAAAGAAAGAAACTATAGATAGAATGAAAGAAGGTATCAATGCTAGAATTAAAGATATCAAGAAACAAAGAAACAAAGAAAGATAGAAACTAAAGATAGAATGAGAGAATTTATGAAAGCTAGAATGAAAGATATCAAGAATGAAAGAAAGAAAGAAATTAATTAAGAAAGAATGAGAGAAGGTATGAAAGCTAGAATGAAAGAAATAAAGAAAGAAAGAAAGAAAGAAAAGATAGAAGGAGAGAAGGTATGAAACCTAGAATGAAAGATATCAAGAATGAAAGAAAGAAAGAAATTAACTACAGATAGAATGAGAGAAGTTATAAAAGCTAGAATGAAAGCTATCAAGAAAGAAAGAAACAAAGAAACAAACTAAAGATAGAATAAGAGAAGGTATAAAATCTAAAATGAAAGACCTCAAGAAAGAAAAAAATTAACTAAAGATAGAATGAGAGAAGTTATGAAAGCTAGAAGGAAAGACATCAAGAAAGAAAGAAATTAACTATAGATAGAATGAGAGAAGGTATGAAAGTAAGAATTAAAGATATCAAGAAACAAAGAAACAAAGAAAGAAAGAAACTAAAAATAGAAAGAGAGAAGGTATGATAGCTAGAATGAAAGATATCAAGAATGAAAAAAAGAAAGAAATTAACTAAAGATAGAATGAGAGAAGGTATGAAAGCTAGAATGAAAGACATCAAGAAAGAAAGAAAGAAACTATAGATAGAATGAAAGAAGGTATCAATGCTAGAATTAAAGATATCAAGAAACAAAGAAACAAAGAAAGAAAGAAACTAATGATAGAATGAGGGAAGGTATGAAAGCTAGAATGAAAGACATCAAGAAAGAAAGAAAGAAACTATAGATAGAATGAAAGAAGGTATCAAAGCTAGAATGAAAGACATCAAGAAAAAAAGAAAGAAAAATGTAAACTAAATATAGAATGAGAGAAGGTATGAAAGGTAGAATGAAAGACATCAAGAAAGAAAGAAAGAAACTATAGAAAGAATGAGAGAAGTTATGAAAGTTAGAATTAAAGATATCAAGGAACAAAGAAACAAAGAAAGAATGAAACTAAAGATAGAAAGAGAGAAGGTATGAAAGCTAGAATGAAAGATATCAAGAATGAAGGAAAGAAAGAAATTAACTACAGATAGAATGAGAGAAGTTATGAAAGCTAGAATGAAAGCTATCAAGAAAGAAAGAAACAAAGAAACAAACTAAAGATAGAATAAGAGAAGGTATAAAATCTAGAATGAAAGACCTCAAGAAAGAAAAAAATAAACTAAAGATAGAATGAAAGAAGGTATGAAAGCTAGAATTAAAGATATCAAGGAACAAAGAAACAATGAAAGAAAGAAACTAAAGATAGAAAGAGAAAAATATGCAAGCTAGAATGAAAGATATCAAGAATGAAAGAAGAAATTAACTAAAGATAGAATGAGAGAAGGTGTGAAAGCTAGAATGAAAGACATCAAGAAAGAAAGAAAGAAACTATAGATAGAATGAAAGATGTTATCAATGCTAGAATTAAAGATATCAAGAAACAAAGAAACAAAGAAAGAAAGAAACTAAAGATAGAATGAGAGAATTTATGAAAGCTAGAATGAAAGATATCAAGAATGAAGGAAAGAAAGAAATTAACTAAAGAAAGAATGAGAGAAGGTATGAAAGCTAGAATGAAAGATATCAAGAAAGAAAGAAAGAAAGAAAGAAAGAAAGAAACTATGGATAGAATGAGAGAAGGTATGAAAGTTAGAATTAAAGATATCAAGAAACAAAGAAAGAAATAAAGAAAGAAACTAAAGATAGAATGAGAGAAGGTATGAAACCTAGAAGGAAAGATATCAAGAATGACAAAAAGAAAGAAATTAACTAAAGATAGAATGAGAGAAGTTATGAAAGCTTGAATGAAAGTTATCAAGAAAGAAAGAAACAAAGAAAGAAATAAACTAAGGATAGAATGAGAGAAGGTATGAAAGTTAGAATGAAAGACATCAAGAAAGAAAGAAAGAAAGATACTAAAGCTAGAATTAGAGAAGATATGAAAGCCAGTATGAAAAATATCAAGAATGAAAGAAAGAAAGAAATTAACTAAAGATAGAATGAGAGAAGGTATGAAAGCTAGAATGACAGACATCAAGAAAGAAAGAAAGAAACTATAGATAGAATGAGAGAAGGTATGAAAGCTGGAATTAAAGATATCAAGAAAGAAAGAAAGAAAATATAGATAGAATGAAAGAAGGTATCAAAGCTAGAATGAAAGACATCATGAAAGAAAGAAAGAAAATATAGATAGAATGAAAGAAGCTAAGCTAGAATGAAAGACATCAAGAAAGAAAGAATGAAAAATATAAACTAAAGATAGAATGAGAGAAGGTATGAAAGCTAGATTGAAAGATATCAAGAAAGAAAGAAACTAAAGATAGAGTGAGAGAAGGTATGAAAGGTAGAATGAAAGACATCAAGAAAGAAAGAAAGAAACTATAGATAGAATGAGAGAAGGTATGAAAGTTAGAATTAAAGATATCAAGGAACAAAGAAACAAAGAAAGAAAGAAACTAAAGATAGAAAGAGAGAAGGTATGAAAGCAAGAATGAAAGATATCAAGAATGAAAGAAAGAAAGAAATTAACTACAGATAGAATGAGAGAAGTTATGAAAGCTAGAATGAAAGCTATCAAGAAAGAAAGAAACAAAGAAACAAAATAAAGATAGAATAAGAGAAGGTATAAAATCTAGAATGAAAGACCTCAAGAAAGAAAAAAATAAACTAAAGATAGAATGAGAGAAGGTATGAAAGCTAGAATTAAAGATATCAAGGAACAAAGAAACAAAGAAAGAAAGAAACTAAAGATAGAAAGAGAGAAAGTATGAAAGCTAGAATGAAAGATATCAAGAATGAAAGAAAGAAATTAACTAAAGATAGAATGAGAGAAGGTATGAAAGCTAGAATGAAAGACATCAAGAAAGAAAGAAAGAAACTATAGATACAATGAAAGAAGGTATCAATGCTAGAATTAAAGATATCAAGAAACAAAGAAACAAACAAAGAAAGAAACTAAAGATAGAATGAGAGAATTTATGAAAGCTAGAATGAAAGACATCAAGAAAGAAAGAAAGAAAAATATAAACTAAAGATAGAATGAGAGAAGGTATGAAAGCTAGATTGAAAGATATCAAGAAAGAAAGTAAGAAAGAAAGAAAGAATCTAAAGATAGAGTGAGAGAAGGTATGAAAGGTAGAATGAAAGACATCAAGAAAGAAAGAAAGAAAAATATAAACTAAAGACAGAATGAGAGAAGGTATGAAAGCTAGATTGAAAGATATCAAGAAAGAAAGAAAGAAAGAAAGAATCTAAAGATAGAGTGAGAGAAGGTATGAAAGGTGGAATGAAAGAAATAAAGAAAGAAAGAAAGAAAGAAAAGATAGAAGGAGAGAAGGTATGAAACCTAGAATGAAAGATATCAAGAATGAAAGAAAGAAAGAAATTAACTACAGATAGAATGAGAGAAGTTATGAAAGCTAGAATGAAAGCTATCAAGAAAGAAAGAAACAAAGAAACAAACTAAAGATAGAATAAGAGAAGGTATAAAATCTAGAATGAAAGACATCAAGAAATAAAAAAATAAACTAAAGATAGAATGAGAGAAGGTATGAAAGCTAGAATGAAGGAAATCAAGAAAGAATGAAAGAAAAAAGAAACCAAAGATAGAATGAGAGAAGGTATGAAAGCTAGAATGAAAGACATCAAGAAAGAAAGAAAGAAACTACAGATAGAATGAAAGAAGGTATCAAAGCTAGAATGAAAAACATCAAGAAAGAAAGAAAGAAAAATGTAAACTAAAGATAGAATGAGAGAAGGTATGAAAGCTAGAATGAAAGATATCAAGAAAGTAAGAAAGAAAGAAAGAATCTAAAGAGAGAGAGAGAATGTATGAAAGGTAGAATGAAAGACATCAAGAAAGAAAGAAATTCACTAAAAATAGAATGAGAGAAGGTATGAAACTTAGAATTAAAGATATCAAGGAACAAAGAAACAAAGAAAGAAAGAAACTAAATATAGAAAGAGAGAAGGTATGAAAGCTAGAATGAAAGATATCAAGAATGAAAGAAAGAAAGAAATTAACTAAAGATAGAATGAGAGAAGTTATGCAAGCTAGAATGAAATAAAGAAAGAAGGAAAGAAACTAAAGATAGAATGAGAGAAGGTATGAAAGCTAGAATTAAAGGTATCAAGAAACATAGAAACAAAGAAAGAAAGAAACGAAAGATAGAAAGAGAGAAGGAATGAAACCTAGAATGAAAGATATCAAGAATGAAAGAAAGAAAGAAATTAACTACAGATAGAATGAGAGAAGTTATGAAAGCTAGAATGAAAGACATCAAGAAAGAAACTATAGATAGAATGGGAGAAGGTATGAAAGCTAGAATTAAAGATATCAAGAAACAAAGAAACATGGAAAGAAAAAAACTATAGATAGAATGAGAGAAGGTGTGAAAGCTAGAATGAAAGATATCAAGAAAGAAAGAAACAAACAAAGAAAGAAAATAAAGATAGAATGATTGAAGGTATGAAAGCTAGAATGAAAGACATGAAGAAAGAAAGAAAGAAAGATACTAAAGATAGAATGAGAGAAGGTATGAAAGCTAGAATGAAAGACATCAAGAAAGAAAGAAAGAAACTATAGATAGAATGAAAGAAGGTATCAAAGCTAGAATGAAAGACATCAAGAAATGAAGAAAGAAAAATATAAACTAAAAATAGAATGAGAGAAGGTATGAAACCTAGAATGAAAGATATCAAGAAAGAAAGAAAGAAAGAAAGAAAGAATTTAAAGATAGAGTGAGAGAAGGTATGAAAGGTAGAATGAAAGACATCAAGAAAGAAAGAAAGAAACTATAGAAAGAATGTAAGAAGGTATCAATGCTAGAATTAAATATATCAAGAAACAAAGAAACAATGAAAGAAAGAAACTAAAGATAGAATGAGAGAATTTATGAAAGCTAGAATGAAAGATATCAAGAATGAAAGAAAGAAATTAACTAAAGATAGAATAAGAGAAGGTATGCAAGCTAGAATGAAAGAAAGAAAGAAAGAAAGAAACTAAAGATAGAAAGAGAGAATGTATGAAACCTAGAAAGAAAGATATCAAGAATGAAAGAAAGAAACTAAAGATAGAATGAGAGATGGTATAAAAGCTAGAATGAAAGATATCAAGAAACAATTATACAAAGAAAGAAATAAACTAAAGATAGAAAGAGAGAAGGTATGAAAGCTAGAATGAAAGCTATCAAGAAAGAAAGAAAAAAAGAAACAAACTAAAGATAGAATAAGAGATGGTATAAAATCTAGAATGAAAGACCTCAAGAAAGAAAAAATAAACTAAAGATAGAATGAGAGAAGGTATGAAAGCTAGAATGAAAGACATCATGAAAGAAAGAATGAAAAATATAAACTAAAGAAAGAATGAGAGATGGTATGAAAGCTACAATGAAAGATATCAAGAAAGAAAGAAAGAAACAAACAAAGAAAGAAACTAAAGATAGAATGAGAGAATTTATGAAAGCTTGAATGAAAGACATCAAGAATGAAAGAAAGAAAGAAATTAACTAAAGATAGAATGAGAGAAGGTATGAAAGCTAGAATGAAAGTTATCAAGAAAGAAAGAAACAAAGAAAGAAATTAACTAAAGATAGAATGAGAGAAGGTATGAAAGATAGAATGAAAGACATCAAGAGAGAAAGAAAGAGAGATACTATAGCTAGAATTAGAGAAATTATGAAAGCCAGAATGAAAAATATCAAGAATGAAAGAAAGAAAGAAATTAACTAAAGATAGAATGAGAGAAGGTATGAAAGCTAGAATGACAGACATCAAGAAAGAAAGAAAGAAACTATAGATAGAATTAAAGAAGGTATCAAAGCTGGAATGAAAGACATCAAGAAATGAAGAAAGAAAAATATAAACTAAAAATAGAATGAGAGAAGGTATGAAAGTTAGAATGAAAACATCAAGAAAGAAAGAAAGAAACTATAGATAGAATGTAAGAAGGTATCAATGCTAGAATTAAATATATCAAGAAAAAAGAAACAATGAAAGAAAGAAACTAAAGATAGAATGAGAGAATTTATGAAAGCTAGAATGAAAGATATCAAGAATGAAAGAAAGAAATTAACTAAAGATAGAATAAGAGAAGGTATGCAAGCTAGAATGAAAGAAACTAAAGATAGAAAGAGAGAATGTATGAAACCTAGAATGAAAGATATCAAGAATGAAAGAAAGAGAGAAATTAACTACAGATAGAATAAGAGAAGGTATAAAATCTAGAATGAAAGACCTCAAGAAAGAAAAAATAAACTAAAGATAGAATGAGAGAAGGTATGAAAGTTAGAATGAAAGACATCAAGAAAGAAAGAATGAAAAATATAAAATAAAGAAAGAATGAGAGATGGTATGAAAGCTACAATGAAAGATATCAAGAAAGAAAGAAAGAAAGAAAGAAAGAAAGAAACTAAAGATAGAGTGAGAGAAGGTATGAAAGCTAGAATGAAAGACATCAAGAAAGAAAGAAAGAAACTATAGATAGAATGAGAGAAGGTATGAAAGTAAGAATATAAGATATCAAGAAACAAAGAAACAAAGAAAGAAAGAAACTAAAGGTAGAATGAGAGAAGGTATGAAACCTAGAATGAAAGATATCAAGAATGAAAGAAAGAAAGAAATTAACTAAAGATAGAATGAGAGAAGGTATGAAAGGAACAATGAATGATATCAAGAAAGAAAGAAAGAAACTAAAGATAGAATGAAAGAAGGTATCAATGCTAGAATTAAAGATATCAAGAAACAAAGAAACAAACAAAGAAAGAAACTAAAGATAGAATGAGAGAATTTATGAAAGCATGAATGAAAGACATCAAGAATGAAAGAAAGAAAGAAATTAACTAAAGATAGAATGAGAGAAGGTATGCAAGCTAGAATGAAAGAAATCAAGAAAGAAAGAAAGAAACTAAAGATAGAATGAGAGATGGTATGAAAGCTAGAATGAAAGATATCAAGAAACAAAGATACAAAGAAATAAATAAACTAAAGATAGAAAGAGAGAAGGTATGAAAGCTAGAATGAAAGCTATCAAGAAAGAAAGAAACAAAGAAACAAACTAAAGATAGAATAAGAGAAGGTATAAAATCTAGAATGAAAGACATCAAGAAATAAAAAAATAAACTAAAGATAGAATGAGAGAAGGTATGAAAGCTAGAATGAAGGAAATCAAGAAAGAATGAAAGAAAAAAGAAACCAAAGATAGAATGAGAGAAGGTATGAAAGCTAGAATGAAAGATATCAAGAAAGAAAGAAAGAAAAAGAAACTAAAGACAGAATGAGAGAAGTTATGAAAGCTAGAATGAAAGACATCAAGAAAGAAAGAAAGAAATTAAAGATAGAATGAGAGAAGGTATGAAAGATGGAATTAAAGATATCAAGAAACAAAGAAAGAAAGAAAGAAAGAAAGAAAGAAACTAAAGATAGAATGAGAGAAGGTATGAAACCAAGAATGAAAGATATCAAGAATGAAAGAAAGAAAGAAATTAACTAAAGATAGAATGAGAGAAGGTATGAAAGTTAGAATTAAAGATATCAAGAAACAAAGAAAGAAATAAAGAAAGAAACTAAAGATAGAATGAGAGAAGGTATGAAACCTAGAAGGAAAGCTATCAAGCATGACAGAAAGAAAGAAATTAACTAAAGATAGAATGAGAGAAGGTATGAAAGCTAGAATGAAAGTTATCAAGATAGAAAGAAACAAAGAAAGAAATAAACTAAAGATAGAATGAGAGAAGGTATGAAAGATAGAATGAAAGACATCAAGAGAGAAAGAAAGAAAGATACTAAAGCTAGAATTAGAGAAATTATGAAAGCCAGAATGAAAAATATCAAGAATGAAAGAAAGAAAGAATTTAACTAAAGATAGAATGAGAGAAGGTATGAAAGCTAGAATGACAGACATCAAGAAAGAAGGAAAGAAACTATAGATAGAATGAGAGAAGGTATGAAAGCTACAATTAAAGATATCAAGAAAGAAAGAAAGAAACTAATGATAGAATGAGCGAAGGTATGAAAGCTAGAATGAAAGACATCAAGAAAGAAAGAAAGAAAGATACTAAAGATAGAATGAGAGAAGGTATGAAAGCTAAAATGAAAGATATCAAGAATGAAAGAAAGAAAGAAATTAACTAAAGATAGAATGAGAGAAGGTATGAAAGATAGAATGAAAGACATCAAGAAAGAAAGAAAGAAAATATAGATAGAATGAAAGAAGGTATCAAAGCTAGAATGAAAGACATCAAGAAAGAAAGAAAGAAAAATATAAACTAAAGATAGAATGAGAGAAGGTATGAAAGCTAGATTGAAAGATATCTAGAAAGAAAGAAAGAAAGAAAGAAACTATGGATAGAATGAGAGAAGGTATGAAAGTTAGAATTAAAGATATCAAGAAACAAAGAAAGAAATAAAGAAAGAAACTAAAGATAGAATGAGAGAAGGTATGAAACCTAGAAGGAAAGATATCAAGAATGACAGAAAGAAAGAAATTAACTAAAGATAGTATGAGGGAAGGTATGAAAGCTAGAATGACAGACATCAAGAATGAAAGAAAAAAACTATAGATAGAATGAGAGAAGGTATGAAAGATAGAATGAAAGATATCAAGAAAGAAAGAAACAAAGAAAGAAAGAAAAAAAAGTTAGAATGAGGGAAGGTATGAAAGCTAGAATGAAAGACATCAAGAAAGAAAGAAAGAAAGAAACTACAGATAGAATGAAAGAAGGTATCAAAGCAAGAATGAAAGACATCAAGAAAGAAAGAAATTAAAATGTAAACTAAAGATAGAATGAGAGAAGGTATGAAAGCTAGAATGAAAGATATCAAGAAAGTAAGAAAGAAAGAAAGAATCTAAATTTAGAGAGAGAGAATGTATGAAAGGTAGAATGAAAGACATCAAGAAAGAAAGAAATTCACTAAAAATAGAATGAGAGAAGGTATGAAAGTTAGAATTAAAAATATCAAGGAACAAAGAAACAAAGAAAGAAAGAAACTAAAGATAGAAAGAGAGAAGGTATGAAAGCTAGAATGAAAGATATCAAGAATGAAAGAAAGAAAGAAATTAACTAAAGATAGAATGAGAGAAGTTATGCAAGCTAGAATGAAATAAAGAAAGAAAGAAGGAAAGAAACTAAAGCTAGAATGAAAGAAGGTATGAAAGCTAGAATTAAAGGTATCAAGAAACATAGAAACAAAGAAAGAAAGAAACGAAAGATAGAAAGAGAGAAGGAATGAAACCTAGAATGAAAGATATCAAGAATGAAAGAAAGAAAGAAATTAACTACAGATAGAATGAGAGAAGTTATGAAAGCTAGAATGAAAGACATCAAGAAAGAAAGAAAGAAACTATAGATAGAATGGGAGAAGGTATGAAAGCTAGAATTAAAGATATCAAGAAACAAAGAAACATGGAAAGAAAGAAACTATAGATAAATGAGAGAAGGTGTGAAAGCTAGAATGAAAGATATCAAGAAAGAAAGAAACAAACAAAGAAAGAAAATAATGATAGAATGAGGGAAGGTATGAAAGCTAGAATGAAAGACATGAAGAAAGAAAGAAAGAAAGATACTAAAGATAGAATGAGAGAAGGTATGAAAGCTAGAATGAAAGATATAAAGAATGAAAGAAAGAAAGAAATTAACTAAAGATAGAATGAGAGAAGGTATGAAAGCTAGAATGAAAGACATCAAGAAAGAAAGAAAGAAACTATAGATAGAATGAAAGAAGGTATCAAAGCTAGAATGAAAGACATCAAGAAATGAAGAAAGAAAAATATAAAATAAAAATAGAATGAGAGAAGGTATGAAACCTAGAATGAAAGATATCAAGAAAGAAAGAAAGAAAGAAAGAATTTAAAGATAGAGTGAGAGAAGGTATGAAAGGTAGAATGAAAGACATCAAGAAAGAAAGAAAGAAACTATAGATAGAATGTAAGAAGGTATCAATGCTAGAATTAAATATATCAAGAAACAAAGAAACAATGAAAGAAAGAAACTAAAGATAGAATGAGAGAATTTATGAAAGCTAGAATGAAAGATATCAAGAATGAAAGAAAGAAATTAACTAAAGATAGAATAAGAGAAGGTATGGAAGCTAGAATGAAAGAAAGAAAGAAAGAAAGAAACTAAAGATAGAAAGAGAGAATGTATGAAACCTAGAATGAAAGATATCAAGAATGAAAGAAAGAGAGAAATTAACTACAGATAGAATAAGAGAAGGTATAAAATCTAGAATGAAAGACCTCAAGAAAGAAAAAATAAACTAAAGATAGAATGAGAGAAGGTATGAAAGCTAGAATGAAAGACATCAAGAAAGAAAGAATGAAAAATATAAACTAAAGAAAGAATGAGAGATGGTATGAAAGCTACAATGAAAGATATCAAGAAAGAAAGAAAGAAAGAAACTAAAGATAGAGTGAGAGAAGGTATGAAAGCTAGAATGAAAGACATCAAGAAAGAAAGAAAGAAACTATAGATAGAATGAGAGAAGGTATGAAAGTAAGTATATAAGATATCAAGAAACAAAGAAACAAAGAAAGAAAGAAACTAAAGATAGAATGAGAGAAGGTATGAAACCTAGAATGAAAGATATCAAGAATGAAAGAAAGAAATAAATTAACTAAAGATAGAATGAGAGAAGGTATGAAAGGAACAATGAATGATATCAAGAAAGAAAGAAAGAAACTATAGATAGAATGAAAGAAGGTATCAATGCTAGAATTAAAGATATCAAGAAACAAAGAAACAAACAAAGAAAGAAACTAAAGATAGAATGAGAGAATTTATGAAAGCTTGAATGAAAGACATCAAGAATGAAAGAAAGAAAGAAATTAACTAAAGATAGAATGAGAGAAGGAATGCAAGCTAGAATGAAAGAAATCAAGAAAGAAAGAAAGAAACTAAAGATAGAATGAGAGATGGTATGAAAGCTAGAATGAAAGATATCAAGAAACAAAGATACAAAGAAAGAAAGAAACTAAAGATAGAAAGAGAGAAGGTATGAAAGCTAGAATGAAAGCTATGAAGAAAGAAAGAAACAAAGAAACAAACTAAAGATAGAATAAGAGAAGGTATAAAATCTAGAATGAAAGACATCAAGAAAGAAAAAAATAAACTAAAGATAGAATGAGAGAAGGTATGAAAGCTAGAATGAAAGATATCAAGAAAGAAAGAAAGAAAAAAGAAACTAAAGACAGAATGAGAGAAGTTATGAAAGCTAGAATGAAAGACATCAAGAAAGAAAGAAAGAAATTAAAGATAGAATGAGAGAAGGTAAGAAAGTTAGAATTAAAGATATCAAGAAACAAAGAAAGAAAGAAAGAAAGAAACTAAAGTTAGAATGAGAGAAGGTATGAAAGGTAGAATGAAAGATATCAAGAATAAAAGAAAGAAAGAAATTAACTAAAGCTAGAATGAGAGAAGGTATGAAAGCTGGAATGAAAGACAAGAAAGAAAGAAAGAAACTATAGATAGAATGAAAGAAGGTATCAAAGCTAGAAAGAAAGACATCAAGAAAGAAAGAAAGAAAAATATAAACTAAAGATAGAATGAGAGAAGGTATGAAAGCTAGAATGAAAGATATCAAGAAAGAAAGAAACAAAGAAAGAAAGAAAATAAAGATAGAATGAGGGAAGTTATGAAAGCTAAAATGAAAGACATCAAGAAAGAAAGAAAGAAAGATACTAAAGATAGAATGAGAGAAGGTATGAAAGCTAGAATGAAAGATATCAAGAATGAAAGAAAGAAAGAAATTAACTAAAGATAGAATGAGAGAAGGTATGAAAGCTAGAATGAAAGACATCAAGAAAGAAAGAAAGAAACTATAGATAGAATGAAAGAAGGTATCAAAGCTAGAATGAAAGACATCAAGAAAGAAAGAAAGAAAAATATAAACTAAAGAGAGAATGAGAGAAGGTATGAAAGCTAGAATGAAAGATATCAAGAAAGGAAGAAAGAAACTATAGATAGAATGAAAGAAGGTATCAATGCTAGAATTAAAGATATCAAGAAACAAAGAAACAAAGAAAGAAAGAAACTAAAGATAGATTGAGAGAATTTATGAAAGCTAGAATGAAAGATATCAAGAATGAAAGAAAGAAAGAAATTAACTAAAGATAGAATGAGAGAAGGTATGCAAGCTAGAATGAAAGAAAGAAAGAAAGAAAGAAACTAAAGATAGAAGGAGAGAAGGTATGAAACCTAGAATGAAAGATATCAAGAATGAAAGAAAGAAAGAAATTAACTACAGATAGAATAAGAGAATGTATAAAATCTAGAATGAAAGACCTCAAGAAAGAAAAAATAAACTAAAGATAGAATGAGAGAAGGTATGAAAGCTAGAATGAAAGATATCTAGAAAGAAAGAAAGAAAGAAAGAAACTATGGATAGAATGAGAGAAGGTATGAAAGTTAGAATTAAAGATATCAAGAAACAAAGAAAGAAATAAAGAAAGAAACTAAAGATAGAATGAGAGAAGGTATGAAACCTAGAAGGAAAGATATCAAGAATGACAGAAAGAAAGAAATTAACTAAAGATAGTATGAGGGAAGGTATGAAAGCTAGAATGACAGACATCAAGAATGAAAGAAAAAAACTATAGATAGAATGAGAGAAGATATGAAAGCTAGAATGAAAGATATCAAGAAAGAAAGAAACAAAGAAAGAAAGAAAAAAAAGTTAGAATGAGAGAAGGTATGAAAGCTAGAATGAAAGACATCAAGAAAGAAAGAAAGAAAGATACTAAAGATAGAATGAGAGAAGGTATGAAAGCTAGAATGAAAGATATCAAGAATGAAAGAAAGAAAGAAATTAACTAAAGATAGAATGAGAGAAGGTATGAAAGCTAGAATGAAAGACATCAAGAAAGAAAGAAAGAAACTACAGATAGAATGAAAGAAGGTATCAAAGCTAGAATGAAAGACATCAAGAAAGAAAGAAAGAAAAATGTAAACTAAAGATAGAATGAGAGAAGGTATGAAAGCTAGAATGAAAGATATCAAGAAAGTAAGAAAGAAAGAAAGAATCTAAAGATAGAGAGAGAGAATGTATGAAAGGTAGAATGAAAGACATCAAGAAAGAAAGAAATTCACTAAAAATAGAATGAGAGAAGGTATGAAAGTTAGAATTAAAGATATCAAGGAACAAAGAAACAAAGAAAGAAAGAAACTAAAGATAGAAAGAGAGAAGGTATGAAAGCTAGAATGAAAGATATCAAGAATGAAAGAAAGAAAGAAATTAACTAAAGATAGAATGAGAGAAGTTATGCAAGCTAGAATGAAATAAAGAAAGAAAGAAGGAAAGAAACTAAAGCTAGAATGAGAGAAGGTATGAAAGCTAGAATTAAAGGTATCAAGAAACATAGAAACAAAGAAAGAAAGAAATGAAAGATAGAAAGAGAGAAGGAATGAAACCTAGAATGAAAGATATCAAGAATGAAAGAAAGAAAGAAATTAACTACAGATAGAATGAGAGAAGTTATGAAAGCTAGAATGAAAGACATCAAGAAAGAAAGAAAGAAACTATAGATAGAATGGGAGAAGGTATGAAAGCTAGAATTAAAGATATCAAGAAACAAAGAAACATGGAAAGAAAGAAACTATAGATAAATGAGAGAAGGTGTGAAAGCTAGAATGAAAGATATCAAGAAAGAAAGAAACAAACAAAGAAAGAAAATAAAGATAGAATGAGGGAAGGTATGAAAGCTAGAATGAAAGACATGAAGAAAGAAAGAAAGAAAGATACTAAAGATAGAATGAGAGAAGGTATGAAAGCTAGAATGAAAGATATAAAGAATAAAAGAAAGAAAGAAATTAACTAAAGATAGAATGAGAGAAGGTATGAAAGCTATCATGTAAGACATCAAGAAAGAAAGAAAGAAACTATAGATAGAATGAAAGAAGGTATCAAAGCTAGAATGAAAGACATCAAGAAATGAAGAAAGAAAAATATAAACTAAAAATAGAATGAGAGAAGGTATGAAACCTAGAATGAAAGATATCAAGAAAGAAAGAAAGAAAGAAAGAATTTAAAGATAGAGTGAGAGAAGGTATGAAAGGTAGAATGAAAGACATCAAGAAAGAAAGAAAGAAACTATAGATAGAATGTAAGAAGGTATCAATGCTAGAATTAAATATATCAAGAAACAAAGAAACAATGAAAGAATGAAACTAAAGATAGAATGAGAGAATTTATGAAAGCTAGAATGAAAGATATCAAGAATGAAAGAAAGAAATTAACTAAAGATAGAATAAGAGAAGGTATGGAAGCTAGAATGAAAGATATCAAGAAAGAAAGAAACTAAAGATAGAAAGAGAGAATGTATGAAACCTAGAATGAAAGATATCAAGAATGAAAGAAAGAAAGAAATTAACTACAGATAGAATAAGAGAAGGTATAAAATCTAGAATGAAAGAACTCAAGAAAGAAAGAAAGAAACTAAAGATAGAATGAGAGAAGGTATGAAAGCTAGAATGAAAGACATCAAGAAAGAAAGAATGAAAAATATAAACTAAAGAAAGAATGAGAGATGGTATGAAAGCTAGAATGAAAAATATCAAGAAAGAAAGAAAGAAAGAAAGAAAGAAAGAAACTATAGATAGAATGAGAGAAGGTATGAAAGTAAGAATATAAGATATCAAGAAAAAAGAAACAAAGAAAGAAAGAAACTAATGATAGAATGAGGGAAGGTATGAAAGTTAGAATGATAGACATCAAGAAAGATAGAAAGAAAGATACTAAAGATAGAGAGAAGGTATGAAATCTAGAATGAAAGATATCAAGAAAGAAAAAAACAAACAAACAAAGAAAATAAAGATAGAATGAGGGAAGGTATGAAAGCTAGAATGACAGACATCAAGAATGAAAGAAAGAAACTATAGATAGAATGAGAGAAGGTGTGAAAGCTAGAATGAAAGATATCAAGAAAGAAAGAAACAAAGAAAGAAAAATACTAAAGACAGAATGAGGGAAGGTATGAAAGCTAAAATGAAAGATATCAAGAATGAATGAAAGAAAGAAATTAACTAAAGATAGAATGAGAGAAGGTATGAAAGATTGAATGAAAGACATCAAGAAAGAAAGAAAGAAAGATACTAAAGCTAGAATTAGAGAAGATATGAAAGCCAGAATGAAAAATATCAAGAATGAAAGAAAGAAAGAAATTAACTAAAGATAGAATGAGAGAAGGTATGAAAGCTAGAATGACAGACATCAAGAAAGAAAGAAAGAAACTAGAAATAGAAAGAGAGAAGGTATGGAAGCTAGAATTAAAGATATTAAGAAAGAAAGAAAGAAAATATAGATAGAATTAAAGAAGGTATCAAAGCTAGAACGAAAGACATCAAGAAAGAAAGAAAGAAAATATAGATAGAATGAAAGAAGGTATCAAAGCTAGAATGAAAGACATCAAGAAAGAAAGAACGAAAAATATAAACTAAAGATAGAATGAGAGAAGGTATGAAAGCGAGATTGAAAGATATCAAGAAAGAAAGAAAGAAAGAAAGAAACTATGGATAGAATGAGAGAAGGTATGAAAGTTAGAATTAAAGATATCAAGAAACAAAGAAAGAAATAAAGAAAGAAACTAAAGATAGATTGAGAGAAGGTATGAAAACTAGAAGGAAAGATATCAAGAATGACAGAAAGAAAGAAATTAACTAAAGATAGAAAGAGAGAAGGTATGAAAGCTAGAATGAAAGATATCAAGAATGAAAGAAAGAAAGAAATTAACTAAAGATAGAATGAGAGAAGTTATGCAAGCTAGAATGAAATAAAGAAAGAAAGAAGGAAAGAAACTAAAGCTAGAATGAGAGAAGGTATGAAAGCTAGAATTAAAGGTATCAAGAAACATAGAAACAAAGAAAGAAAGAAATGAAAGATAGAAAGAGAGAAGGAATGAAACCTAGAATGAAAGATATCAAGAATGAAAGAAAGAAAGAAATTAACTACAGATAGAATGAGAGAAGTTATGAAAGCTAGAATGAAAGACATCAAGAAAGAAAGAAAGAAACTATAGATAGAATGGGAGAAGGTATGAAAGCTAGAATTAAAGATATCAAGAAACAAAGAAACATGGAAAGAAAGAAACTATAGATAAATGAGAGAAGGTGTGAAAGCTAGAATGAAAGATATCAAGAAAGAAAGAAACAAACAAAGAAAGAAAATAAAGATAGAATGAGGGAAGGTATGAAAGCTAGAATGAAAGACATGAAGAAAGAAAGAAAGAAAGATACTAAAGATAGAATGAGAGAAGGTATGAAAGCTAGAATGAAAGATATAAAGAATAAAAGAAAGAAAGAAATTAACTAAAGATAGAATGAGAGAAGGTATGAAAGCTATAATGTAAGACATCAAGAAAGAAAGAAAGAAACTATAGATAGAATGAAAGAAGGTATCAAAGCTAGAATGAAAGACATCAAGAAATGAAGAAAGAAAAATATAAACTAAAAATAGAATGAGAGAAGGTATGAAACCTAGAATGAAAGATATCAAGAAAGAAAGAAAGAAAGAAAGAATTTAAAGATAGAGTGAGAGAAGGTATGAAAGGTAGAATGAAAGACATCAAGAAAGAAAGAAAGAAACTATAGATAGAATGTAAGAAGGTATCAATGCTAGAATTAAATATATCAAGAAACAAAGAAACAATGAAAGAATGAAACTAAAGATAGAATGAGAGAATTTATGAAAGCTAGAATGAAAGATATCAAGAATGAAAGAAAGAAATTAACTAAAGATAGAATAAGAGAAGGTATGGAAGCTAGAATGAAAGATATCGAGAAAGAAAGAAACTAAAGATAGAAAGAGAGAATGTATGAAACCTAGAATGAAAGATATCAAGAATGAAAGAAAGAAAGAAATTAACTACAGATAGAATAAGAGAAGGTATAAAATCTAGAATGAAAGAACTCAAGAAAGAAAGAAAGAAACTAAAGATAGAATGAGAGAAGGTATGAAAGCTAGAATGAAAGACATCAAGAAAGAAAGAATGAAAAATATAAACTAAAGAAAGAATGAGAGATGGTATGAAAGCTAGAATGAAAAATATCAAGAAAGAAAGAAAGAAAGAAAGAAAGAAAGAAAGAAACTATAGATAGAATGAGAGAAGGTATGAAAGTAAGAATATAAGATATCAAGAAAAAAGAAACAAAGAAAGAAAGAAACTAATGATAGAATGAGGGAAGGTATGAAAGTTAGAATGATAGACATCAAGAAAGATAGAAAGAAAGATACTAAAGATAGAGAGAAGGTATGAAATCTAGAATGAAAGATATCAAGAAAGAAAAAAACAAACAAACAAAGAAAATAAAGATAGAATGAGGGAAGGTATGAAAGCTAGAATGACAGACATCAAGAATGAAAGAAAGAAACTATAGATAGAATGAGAGAAGGTGTGAAAGCTAGAATGAAAGTTATCAAGAAAGAAAGAAACAAAGAAAGAAAAATACTAAAGACAGAATGAGGGAAGGTATGAAAGCTAAAATGAAAGATATCAAGAATGAATGAAAGAAAGAAATTAACTAAAGATAGAATGAGAGAAGGTATGAAAGATTGAATGAAAGACATCAAGAAAGAAAGAAAGAAAGATACTAAAGCTAGAATTAGAGAAGATATGAAAGCCAGAATGAAAAATATCAAGAATGAAAGAAAGAAAGAAATTAACTAAAGATAGAATGAGAGAAGGTATGAAAGCTAGAATGACAGACATCAAGAAAGAAAGAAAGAAACTAGAAATAGAAAGAGAGAAGGTATGGAAGCTAGAATTAAAGATATTAAGAAAGAAAGAAAGAAAATATAGATAGAATTAAAGAAGGTATCAAAGCTAGAACGAAAGACATCAAGAAAGAAAGAAAGAAAATATAGATAGAATGAAAGAAGGTATCAAAGCTAGAATGAAAGACATCAAGAAAGAAAGAACGAAAAATATAAACTAAAGATAGAATGAGAGAAGGTATGAAAGCGAGATTGAAAGATATCAAGAAAGAAAGAAAGAAAGAAAGAAACTATGGATAGAATGAGAGAAGGTATGAAAGTTAGAATTAAAGATATCAAGAAACAAAGAAAGAAATAAAGAAAGAAACTAAAGATAGATTGAGAGAAGGTATGAAAACTAGAAGGAAAGATATCAAGAATGACAGAAAGAAAGAAATTAACTAAAGATAGAATGAGAGAAGGTATGAAAGCTAGAATGAAAGTTATCAAGAAAGAAAGAAACAAAGAAAGAAATAAACTAAAGATAGAAGGAGAGAAGGTATGAAAGATAGAATGAAAGACATCAAGAAAGAAAGAAAGAAAGATACTAAAGCTAGAATTAGAGAAGATATGAAAGCCAGAATGAAAAATATCAAGAATGAAAGAAAGAAAGAAATTAACTAAAGATAGAATGAGAGAAGGTATGAAAGCTAGAATGACAGACATCAAGAAAGAAAGAAAGAAACTAGAAATAGAAAGAGAGAAGGTATGGAAGCTAGAATTAAAGATATTAAGAAAGAAAGAAAGAAAATATAGATAGAATGAAAGAAGGTATCAAAGCTAGAACGAAAGACATCAAGAAAGAAAGAAAGAAAATATAGATAGAATGAAAGAACCTATCAAAGCTAGAATGAAAGACATCAAGAAAGAAAGAAAGAAAAATATAAACTAAAGATAGAATGAGAGAAGGTATGAAAGCGAGATTGAAAGATATCAAGAAAGAAAGAAAGAAAGAAAGAAACTATGGATAGAATGAGAGAAGGTATGAAAGTTAGAATTAAAGATATCAAGAAACAAAGAAAGAAATAAAGAAAGAAACTAAAGATAGAATCAGAGAAGTTATGAAACCTAGAAGGAAATATATCAAGAATGACAGAAAGAAAGAAATTAACTAAAGATAGAAGGAGAGAATTTATGAAAGCTAGAATGAAAGATATCAAGAATGAAAGAAAGAAAGAAATTAACTAAAGAAAGAATGAGAAAAGGTATGAAAGCTAGAATGAGAGAAATAAAGAAATAAAGAAAGAAAGAAAGAAAAGATAGAAGAAGAGAAGGTATGAAAGCTAGAATTAAAGGTATCAAGAAACATAGAAACAAAGAAAGAAAGAAACTAAAGATAGAAAGAGAGAAGGTATGAAACCTAGAATGAAACATATCAAGAATGAAAGAAAGAAAGAAATTAACTACAGATAGAATGAGAGAAGTTATAAAAGCTAGAATGAAAGCTATCAAGAAAGAAAGAAACAAAGAAACAAACTAAAGATAGAATAAGAGAAGGTATAAAATCTAGAATGAAAGACCTCAAGAAAGAAAAAATTAACTAAAGATAGAATGAGAGAAGGTATGAAAGCTAGAATGCAAGACATCAAGAAAGAAAGAAATTAACTATAGATAGAATGAGAGAAGGTATGAAAGTAAGAATTAAAGATATCAAGAAACAAAGAAACAAAGAAAGAAAGAAACTAAAAATAGAAAGAGAGAAGGTATGATAGCTAGAATGAAAGATATCAAGAATGAAAAAAAGAAAGAAATTTACTAAAGATAGAATGAGAGAAGGTATGAAAGCTAGAATGAAAGACATCAAGAAAGAAAGAAAGAAACTATAGATAGAATGAAAGAAGGTATCAATGCTAGAATTAAAGATATCAAGAAAAAAGAAACAAAGAAAGAAAGAAACTAATGATAGAATGCGGGAAGGTATGAAAGTTAGAATGAAAGACATCAAGAAAGATAGAAAGAAAGATACTAAAGATAGAGAGAAGGTATGAAAGCTAGAATGAAAGATATCAAGAAAGAAAAAAACAAACAAACAAAGAAAATAAAGATAGAATGAGGGAAGGTATGAAAGCTAGAATGACAGACATCAAGAATGAAAGAAAGAAACTATAGATAGAATGAGAGAAGGTGTGAAAGCTAGAATGAAAGATATCAAGAAAGAAAGAAACAAAGAAAGAAAAATACTAAAGACAGAATGAGAGAAGGTATGAAAGCTAAAATGAAAGATATCAAGAATGAATGAAAGAAAGAAATTAACTAAAGATAGAATGAGAGAAGGTATGAAAGATTGAATGAAAGACATCAAAAAAGAAAGAAAGAAAGATACTAAAGCTAGAATTAGAGAAGATATGAAAGCCAGAATGAAAAATATCAAGAATGAAAGAAAGAAAGAAATTAACTAAAGATAGAATGAGAGAAGGTATGAAAGCTAGAATGACAGACATCAAGAAAGAAAGAAAGAAACTATAGATAGAATGAGAGAAGGTATGAAAGCTAGAATTAAAGATATCAAGAAAGAAAGAAAGAAAATAGATAGAATGAAAGAAGATATCAAAGCTAGAACGAAAGACATCAAGAAAGAAAGAAAGAAAATATAGATAGAATGAAAGAAGGTATGACAGCTAGATTGAAAGATATTTAGAAAGAAAGAAAGAAAGAAAGAAACTATGGTTAGAATGAGAGAAGGTATGAAAGTTAGAATTAAAAATATCAAGAAACAAAGAAAGAAATAAAGAAAGAAACTAAAGATAGAATGAGAGAAGGAATGAAACCTAGAAGGAAAGATATCAAGAATGACAGAAAGAAAGAAATTAACTAAAGATAGTATGAGGGAAGGTATGAAAGCTAGAATGACAGACATCAAGAATGAAAGAAAGAAACTATAGATAGAATGAGAGAAGGAATGAAAGCTAGAATGAAAGATATCAAGAAAGAAAGAAACAAACAAAGAAAGAAAAAAAAGATAGAATGAGGGAAGGTATGAAAGCTAGAATGAAAGACATGAAGAAAGAAAGAAAGAAAGATACTAAATATAGAATGAGAGAAGGTATGAAAGCTAGAATGAAGGATATAAAGAATGAAATAAAGAAAGAAATTAACTAAAGATAGAATGAGAGAAGGTATGAAAGCTAGAATGAAAGACATCAAGAAAGAAAGAAAGAAACTATAGATAGAATGAAAGAAGGTATCAAAGCTAGAATGAAAGACATCAAGAAAGAAAGAAAGAAAAATATAAACTAAAAATAGAATGAGAGAAGGTATGAAACGAAGAATGTAAGATATCAAGAAAGAAAGAAAGAAAGAAAGAATTTAAAGATAGAGTGAGAGAAGGTATGAAAGGTAGAATGAAAGACATCAAGAAAGAAAGAAAGAAACTATAGATAGAATGTAAGAAGGTATCAATGCTAGATTTAAATATATCAAGAAACAATGAAACAATGAAAGAAAGAAACTAAAGATAGAATGAGAGAATTTATGAAAGCTAGAATGAAAGATATCAAGAATGAAAGAAAGAAATTAACTAAAAATAGAATAAGAGAAGGTATGCAAGCTAGAATGAAAGAAAGAAAGAAAGAAAGAAACTGAAGATAGAAAGAGAGAATGGATGAAACCTAGAATGAAAGATATCAAGAATGAAAGAAAGAGAGAAATTAACTACAGATAGAATAAGAGAAGGTATAAAATCTAGAATGAAAGACCTCAAGAAAGAAAGAAAGAAATTAAAGATAGAATGAGAGAAGGTAAGAAAGTTAGAATTAAAGATATCAAGAAACAAAGAAAGAAAGAAAGAAAGAAACTAAAGTTAGAATGAGAGAAGGTATGAAAGGTAGAATGAAAGATATCAAGAATAAAAGAAAGAAAGAAATTAACTAAAGCTAGAATGAGAGAAGGTATGAAAGCTGGAATGAAAGACAAGAAAGAAAGAAAGAAACTATAGATAGAATGAGAGAAGGAATGAAAGCTAGAATGAAAGATATCAAGAAAGAAAGAAACAAACAAAGAAAGAAAAAAAAGATAGAATGAGGGAAGGTATGAAAGCTAGAATGAAAGACATGAAGAAAGAAAGAAAGAAAGATACTAAATATAGAATGAGAGAAGGTATGAAAGCTAGAATGAAGGATATAAAGAATGAAATAAAGAAAGAAATTAACTAAAGATAGAATGAGAGAAGGTATGAAAGCTAGAATGAAAGACATCAAGAAAGAAAGAAAGAAACTATAGATAGAATGAAAGAAGGTATCAAAGCTAGAATGAAAGACATCAAGAAAGAAAGAAAGAAAAATATAAACTAAAAATAGAATGAGAGAAGGTATGAAACGAAGAATGTAAGATATCAAGAAAGAAAGAAAGAAAGAAAGAATTTAAAGATAGAGTGAGAGAAGGTATGAAAGGTAGAATGAAAGACATCAAGAAAGAAAGAAAGAAACTATAGATAGAATGTAAGAAGGTATCAATGCTAGATTTAAATATATCAAGAAACAATGAAACAATGAAAGAAAGAAACTAAAGATAGAATGAGAGAATTTATGAAAGCTAGAATGAAAGATATCAAGAATGAAAGAAAGAAATTAACTAAAAATAGAATAAGAGAAGGTATGCAAGCTAGAATGAAAGAAAGAAAGAAAGAAAGAAACTGAAGATAGAAAGAGAGAATGGATGAAACCTAGAATGAAAGATATCAAGAATGAAAGAAAGAGAGAAATTAACTACAGATAGAATAAGAGAAGGTATAAAATCTAGAATGAAAGACCTCAAGAAAGAAAGAAAGAAATTAAAGATAGAATGAGAGAAGGTAAGAAAGTTAGAATTAAAGATATCAAGAAACAAAGAAAGAAAGAAAGAAAGAAACTAAAGTTAGAATGAGAGAAGGTATGAAAGGTAGAATGAAAGATATCAAGAATAAAAGAAAGAAAGAAATTAACTAAAGCTAGAATGAGAGAAGGTATGAAAGCTGGAATGAAAGACAAGAAAGAAAGAAAGAAACTATAGATAGAATGAAAGAAGGTATCAAAGCTAGAAAGAAAGACATCAAGAAAGAAAGAAAGAAAAATATAAACTAAAGATAGAATGAGAGAAGGTATGAAAGCTAGAATGAAAGATATCAAGAAAGAAAGAAACAAAGAAAGAAAGAAAATAAAGATAGAATGAGGGAAGTTATGAAAGCTAAAATGAAAGACATCAAGAAAGAAAGAAAGAAAGATACTAAAGATAGAATGAGAGAAGGTATGAAAGCTAGAATGAAAGATATCAAGAATGAAAGAAAGAAAGAAATTAACTAAAGATAGAATGAGAGAAGGTATGAAAGCTAGAATGAAAGACATCAAGAAAGAAAGAAAGAAACTATAGATAGAATGAAAGAAGGTATCAAAGCTAGAATGAAAGACATCAAGAAAGAAAGAAAGAAAAATATAAACTAAAGGGAGAATGAGAGAAGGTATGAAAGCTAGAATGAAAGATATCAAGAAAGGAAGAAAGAAACTATAGATAGAATGAAAGAAGGTATCAATGCTAGAATTAAAGATATCAAGAAACAAAGAATCAAAGAAAGAAAGAAACTAAAGATAGATTGAGAGAATTTATGAAAGCTAGAATGAAAGATATCAAGAATGAAAGAAAGAAAGAAATTAACTAAAGATAGAATGAGAGAAGGTATGCAAGCTAGAATGAAAGAAAGAAAGAAAGAAAGAAACTAAAGATAGAAGGAGAGAAGGTATGAAACCTAGAATGAAAGATATCAAGAATGAAAGAAAGAAAGAAATTAACTACAGATAGAATAAGAGAATGTATAAAATCTAGAATGAAAGACCTCAAGAAAGAAAAAATAAACTAAAGATAGAATGAGAGAAGGTATGAAAGCTAGAATGAAAGATATCTAGAAAGAAAGAAAGAAAGAAAGAAACTATGGATAGAATGAGAGAAGGTATGAAAGTTAGAATTAAAGATATCAAGAAACAAAGAAAGAAATAAAGAAAGAAACTAAAGATAGAATGAGAGAAGGTATGAAACCTAGAAGGAAAGATATCAAGAATGACAGAAAGAAAGAAATTAACTAAAGATAGTATGAGGGAAGGTATGAAAGCTAGAATGACAGACATCAAGAATGAAAGAAAAAAACTATAGATAGAATGAGAGAAGATATGAAAGCTAGAATGAAAGATATCAAGAAAGAAAGAAACAAAGAAAGAAAGAAAAAAAAGTTAGAATGAGAGAAGGTATGAAAGCTAGAATGAAAGACATCAAGAAAGAAAGAAAGAAAGATACTAAAGATAGAATGAGAGAAGGTATGAAAGCTAGAATGAAAGATATCAAGAATGAAAGAAAGAAAGAAATTAACTAAAGATAGAATGAGAGAAGGTATGAAAGCTAGAATGAAAGACATCAAGAAAGAAAGAAAGAAACTACAGATAGAATGAAAGAAGGTATCAAAGCTAGAATGAAAGACATCAAGAAAGAAAGAAAGAAAAATGTAAACTAAAGATAGAATGAGAGAAGGTATGAAAGCTAGAATGAAAGATATCAAGAAAGTAAGAAAGAAAGAAAGAATCTAAAGATAGAGAGAGAGAATGTATGAAAGGTAGAATGAAAGACATCAAGAAAGAAAGAAATTCACTAAAAATAGAATGAGAGAAGGTATGAAAGTTAGAATTAAAGATATCAAGGAACAAAGAAACAAAGAAAGAAAGAAACTAAAGATAGAAAGAGAGAAGGTATGAAAGCTAGAATGAAAGATATCAAGAATGAAAGAAAGAAAGAAATTAACTAAAGATAGAATGAGAGAAGTTATGCAAGCTAGAATGAAATAAAGAAAGAAAGAAGGAAAGAAACTAAAGCTAGAATGAGAGAAGGTATGAAAGCTAGAATTAAAGGTATCAAGAAACATAGAAACAAAGAAAGAAAGAAATGAAAGATAGAAAGAGAGAAGGAATGAAACCTAGAATGAAAGATATCAAGAATGAAAGAAAGAAAGAAATTAACTACAGATAGAATGAGAGAAGTTATGAAAGCTAGAATGAAAGACATCAAGAAAGAAAGAAAGAAACTATAGATAGAATGGGAGAAGGTATGAAAGCTAGAATTAAAGATATCAAGAAACAAAGAAACATGGAAAGAAAGAAACTATAGATAAATGAGAGAAGGTGTGAAAGCTAGAATGAAAGATATCAAGAAAGAAAGAAACAAACAAAGAAAGAAAATAAAGATAGAATGAGGGAAGGTATGAAAGCTAGAATGAAAGACATGAAGAAAGAAAGAAAGAAAGATACTAAAGATAGAATGAGAGAAGGTATGAAAGCTAGAATGAAAGATATAAAGAATAAAAGAAAGAAAGAAATTAACTAAAGATAGAATGAGAGAAGGTATGAAAGCTATAATGTAAGACATCAAGAAAGAAAGAAAGAAACTATAGATAGAATGAAAGAAGGTATCAAAGCTAGAATGAAAGACATCAAGAAATGAAGAAAGAAAAATATAAACTAAAAATAGAATGAGAGAAGGTATGAAACCTAGAATGAAAGATATCAAGAAAGAAAGAAAGAAAGAAAGAATTTAAAGATAGAGTGAGAGAAGGTATGAAAGGTAGAATGAAAGACATCAAGAAAGAAAGAAAGAAACTATAGATAGAATGTAAGAAGGTATCAATGCTAGAATTAAATATATCAAGAAACAAAGAAACAATGAAAGAATGAAACTAAAGATAGAATGAGAGAATTTATGAAAGCTAGAATGAAAGATATCAAGAATGAAAGAAAGAAATTAACTAAAGATAGAATAAGAGAAGGTATGGAAGCTAGAATGAAAGATATCAAGAAAGAAAGAAACTAAAGATAGAAAGAGAGAATGTATGAAACCTAGAATGAAAGATATCAAGAATGAAAGAAAGAAAGAAATTAACTACAGATAGAATAAGAGAAGGTATAAAATCTAGAATGAAAGAACTCAAGAAAGAAAGAAAGAAACTAAAGATAGAATGAGAGAAGGTATGAAAGCTAGAATGAAAGACATCAAGAAAGAAAGAATGAAAAATATAAACTAAAGAAAGAATGAGAGATGGTATGAAAGCTAGAATGAAAAATATCAAGAAAGAAAGAAAGAAAGAAAGAAAGAAAGAAACTATAGATAGAATGAGAGAAGGTATGAAAGTAAGAATATAAGATATCAAGAAAAAAGAAACAAAGAAAGAAAGAAACTAATGATAGAATGAGGGAAGGTATGAAAGTTAGAATGATAGACATCAAGAAAGATAGAAAGAAAGATACTAAAGATAGAGAGAAGGTATGAAATCTAGAATGAAAGATATCAAGAAAGAAAAAAACAAACAAACAAAGAAAATAAAGATAGAATGAGGGAAGGTATGAAAGCTAGAATGACAGACATCAAGAATGAAAGAAAGAAACTATAGATAGAATGAGAGAAGGTGTGAAAGCTAGAATGAAAGATATCAAGAAAGAAAGAAACAAAGAAAGAAAAATACTAAAGACAGAATGAGGGAAGGTATGAAAGCTAAAATGAAAGATATCAAGAATGAATGAAAGAAAGAAATTAACTAAAGATAGAATGAGAGAAGGTATGAAAGATTGAATGAAAGACATCAAGAAAGAAAGAAAGAAAGATACTAAAGCTAGAATTAGAGAAGATATGAAAGCCAGAATGAAAAATATCAAGAATGAAAGAAAGAAAGAAATTAACTAAAGATAGAATGAGAGAAGGTATGAAAGCTAGAATGACAGACATCAAGAAAGAAAGAAAGAAACTAGAAATAGAAAGAGAGAAGGTATGGAAGCTAGAATTAAAGATATTAAGAAAGAAAGAAAGAAAATATAGATAGAATTAAAGAAGGTATCAAAGCTAGAACGAAAGACATCAAGAAAGAAAGAAAGAAAATATAGATAGAATGAAAGAAGGTATCAAAGCTAGAATGAAAGACATCAAGAAAGAAAGAACGAAAAATATAAACTAAAGATAGAATGAGAGAAGGTATGAAAGCGAGATTGAAAGATATCAAGAAAGAAAGAAAGAAAGAAAGAAACTATGGATAGAATGAGAGAAGGTATGAAAGTTAGAATTAAAGATATCAAGAAACAAAGAAAGAAATAAAGAAAGAAACTAAAGATAGATTGAGAGAAGGTATGAAAACTAGAAGGAAAGATATCAAGAATGACAGAAAGAAAGAAATTAACTAAAGATAGAAAGAGAGAAGGTATGAAAGCTAGAATGAAAGATATCAAGAATGAAAGAAAGAAAGAAATTAACTAAAGATAGAATGAGAGAAGTTATGCAAGCTAGAATGAAATAAAGAAAGAAAGAAGGAAAGAAACTAAAGCTAGAATGAGAGAAGGTATGAAAGCTAGAATTAAAGGTATCAAGAAACATAGAAACAAAGAAAGAAAGAAATGAAAGATAGAAAGAGAGAAGGAATGAAACCTAGAATGAAAGATATCAAGAATGAAAGAAAGAAAGAAATTAACTACAGATAGAATGAGAGAAGTTATGAAAGCTAGAATGAAAGACATCAAGAAAGAAAGAAAGAAACTATAGATAGAATGGGAGAAGGTATGAAAGCTAGAATTAAAGATATCAAGAAACAAAGAAACATGGAAAGAAAGAAACTATAGATAAATGAGAGAAGGTGTGAAAGCTAGAATGAAAGATATCAAGAAAGAAAAAAACAAACAAAGAAAGAAAATAAAGATAGAATGAGGGAAGGTATGAAAGCTAGAATGACAGACATCAAGAATGAAAGAAAGAAACTATAGATAGAATGAGAGAAGGTGTGAAAGCTAGAATGAAAGATATCAAGAAAGAAAGAAACAAAGAAAGAAAAATACTAAAGACAGAATGAGGGAAGGTATGAAAGCTAAAATGAAAGATATCAAGAATGAATGAAAGAAAGAAATTAACTAAAGATAGAATGAGAGAAGGTATGAAAGATTGAATGAAAGACATCAAGAAAGAAAGAAAGAAAGATACTAAAGCTAGAATTAGAGAAGATATGAAAGCCAGAATGAAAAATATCAAGAATGAAAGAAAGAAAGAAATTAACTAAAGATAGAATGAGAGAAGGTATGAAAGCTAGAATGACAGACATCAAGAAAGAAAGAAAGAAACTAGAAATAGAAAGAGAGAAGGTATGGAAGCTAGAATTAAAGATATTAAGAAAGAAAGAAAGAAAATATAGATAGAATTAAAGAAGGTATCAAAGCTAGAACGAAAGACATCAAGAAAGAAAGAAAGAAAATATAGATAGAATGAAAGAAGGTATCAAAGCTAGAATGAAAGACATCAAGAAAGAAAGAACGAAAAATATAAACTAAAGATAGAATGAGAGAAGGTATGAAAGCGAGATTGAAAGATATCAAGAAAGAAAGAAAGAAAGAAAGAAACTATGGATAGAATGAGAGAAGGTATGAAAGTTAGAATTAAAGATATCAAGAAACAAAGAAAGAAATAAAGAAAGAAACTAAAGATAGATTGAGAGAAGGTATGAAAACTAGAAGGAAAGATATCAAGAATGACAGAAAGAAAGAAATTAACTAAAGATAGAAAGAGAGAAGGTATGAAAGCTAGAATGAAAGATATCAAGAATGAAAGAAAGAAAGAAATTAACTAAAGATAGAATGAGAGAAGTTATGCAAGCTAGAATGAAATAAAGAAAGAAAGAAGGAAAGAAACTAAAGCTAGAATGAGAGAAGGTATGAAAGCTAGAATTAAAGGTATCAAGAAACATAGAAACAAAGAAAGAAAGAAATGAAAGATAGAAAGAGAGAAGGAATGAAACCTAGAATGAAAGATATCAAGAATGAAAGAAAGAAAGAAATTAACTACAGATAGAATGAGAGAAGTTATGAAAGCTAGAATGAAAGACATCAAGAAAGAAAGAAAGAAACTATAGATAGAATGGGAGAAGGTATGAAAGCTAGAATTAAAGATATCAAGAAACAAAGAAACATGGAAAGAAAGAAACTATAGATAAATGAGAGAAGGTGTGAAAGCTAGAATGAAAGATATCAAGAAAGAAAGAAACAAACAAAGAAAGAAAATAAAGATAGAATGAGGGAAGGTATGAAAGCTAGAATGAAAGACATGAAGAAAGAAAGAAAGAAAGATACTAAAGATAGAATGAGAGAAGGTATGAAAGCTAGAATGAAAGATATAAAGAATAAAAGAAAGAAAGAAATTAACTAAAGATAGAATGAGAGAAGGTATGAAAGCTATAATGTAAGACATCAAGAAAGAAAGAAAGAAACTATAGATAGAATGAAAGAAGGTATCAAAGCTAGAATGAAAGACATCAAGAAATGAAGAAAGAAAAATATAAACTAAAAATAGAATGAGAGAAGGTATGAAACCTAGAATGAAAGATATCAAGAAAGAAAGAAAGAAAGAAAGAATTTAAAGATAGAGTGAGAGAAGGTATGAAAGGTAGAATGAAAGACATCAAGAAAGAAAGAAAGAAACTATAGATAGAATGTAAGAAGGTATCAATGCTAGAATTAAATATATCAAGAAACAAAGAAACAATGAAAGAATGAAACTAAAGATAGAATGAGAGAATTTATGAAAGCTAGAATGAAAGATATCAAGAATGAAAGAAAGAAATTAACTAAAGATAGAATAAGAGAAGGTATGGAAGCTAGAATGAAAGATATCAAGAAAGAAAGAAACTAAAGATAGAAAGAGAGAATGTATGAAACCTAGAATGAAAGATATCAAGAATGAAAGAAAGAAAGAAATTAACTACAGATAGAATAAGAGAAGGTATAAAATCTAGAATGAAAGAACTCAAGAAAGAAAGAAAGAAACTAAAGATAGAATGAGAGAAGGTATGAAAGCTAGAATGAAAGACATCAAGAAAGAAAGAATGAAAAATATAAACTAAAGAAAGAATGAGAGATGGTATGAAAGCTAGAATGAAAAATATCAAGAGAGAAAGAAAGAAAGAAAGAAAGAAAGAAAGAAACTATAGATAGAATGAGAGAAGGTATGAAAGTAAGAATATAAGATATCAAGAAAAAAGAAACAAAGAAAGAAAGAAACTAATTTTAGAATGAGGGAAGGTATGAAAGTTAGAATGATAGACATCAAGAAAGATAGAAAGAAAGATACTAAAGATAGAGAGAAGGTATGAAATCTAGAATGAAAGATATCAAGAAAGAAAAAAACAAACAAACAAACAAAGAAAATAAAGATAGAATGAGGGAAGGTATGAAAGCTAGAATGACAGACATCAAGAATGAAAGAAAGAAACTATAGATAGAATGAGAGAAGGTGTGAAAGCTAGAATGAAAGTTATCAAGAAAGAAAGAAACAAAGAAAGAAAAATACTAAAGACAGAATGAGGGAAGGTATGAAAGCTAAAATGAAAGATATCAAGAATGAATGAAAGAAAGAAATTAACTAAAGATAGAATGAGAGAAGGTATGAAAGATTGAATGAAAGACATCAAGAAAGAAAGAAAGAAAGATACTAAAGCTAGAATTAGAGAAGATATGAAAGCCAGAATGAAAAATATCAAGAATGAAAGAAAGAAAGAAATTAACTAAAGATAGAATGAGAGAAGGTATGAAAGCTAGAATGACAGACATCAAGAAAGAAAGAAAGAAACTAGAAATAGAAAGAGAGAAGGTATGGAAGCTAGAATTAAAGATATTAAGAAAGAAAGAAAGAAAATATAGATAGAATTAAAGAAGGTATCAAAGCTAGAACGAAAGACATCAAGAAAGAAAGAAAGAAAATATAGATAGAATGAAAGAAGGTATCAAAGCTAGAATGAAAGACATCAAGAAAGAAAGAACGAAAAATATAAACTAAAGATAGAATGAGAGAAGGTATGAAAGCGAGATTGAAAGATATCAAGAAAGAAAGAAAGAAAGAAAGAAACTATGGATAGAATGAGAGAAGGTATGAAAGTTAGAATTAAAGATATCAAGAAACAAAGAAAGAAATAAAGAAAGAAACTAAAGATAGATTGAGAGAAGGTATGAAAACTAGAAGGAAAGATATCAAGAATGACAGAAAGAAAGAAATTAACTAAAGATAGAATGAGAGAAGGTATGAAAGCTAGAATGAAAGTTATCAAGAAAGAAAGAAACAAAGAAAGAAATAAACTAAAGATAGAAGGAGAGAAGGTATGAAAGATAGAATGAAAGACATCAAGAAAGAAAGAAAGAAAGATACTAAAGCTAGAATTAGAGAAGATATGAAAGCCAGAATGAAAAATATCAAGAATGAAAGAAAGAAAGAAATTAACTAAAGATAGAATGAGAGAAGGTATGAAAGCTAGAATGACAGACATCAAGAAAGAAAGAAAGAAACTAGAAATAGAAAGAGAGAAGGTATGGAAGCTAGAATTAAAGATATTAAGAAAGAAAGAAAGAAAATATAGATAGAATGAAAGAAGGTATCAAAGCTAGAACGAAAGACATCAAGAAAGAAAGAAAGAAAATATAGATAGAATGAAAGAACCTATCAAAGCTAGAATGAAAGACATCAAGAAAGAAAGAAAGAAAAATATAAACTAAAGATAGAATGAGAGAAGGTATGAAAGCGAGATTGAAAGATATCAAGAAAGAAAGAAAGAAAGAAAGAAACTATGGATAGAATGAGAGAAGGTATGAAAGTTAGAATTAAAGATATCAAGAAACAAAGAAAGAAATAAAGAAAGAAACTAAAGATAGAATCAGAGAAGTTATGAAACCTAGAAGGAAATATATCAAGAATGACAGAAAGAAAGAAATTAACTAAAGATAGAAGGAGAGAATTTATGAAAGCTAGAATGAAAGATATCAAGAATGAAAGAAAGAAAGAAATTAACTAAAGAAAGAATGAGAAAAGGTATGAAAGCTAGAATGAGAGAAATAAAGAAATAAAGAAAGAAAGAAAGAAAAGATAGAAGAAGAGAAGGTATGAAAGCTAGAATTAAAGGTATCAAGAAACATAGAAACAAAGAAAGAAAGAAACTAAAGATAGAAAGAGAGAAGGTATGAAACCTAGAATGAAACATATCAAGAATGAAAGAAAGAAAGAAATTAACTACAGATAGAATGAGAGAAGTTATAAAAGCTAGAATGAAAGCTATCAAGAAAGAAAGAAACAAAGAAACAAACTAAAGATAGAATAAGAGAAGGTATAAAATCTAGAATGAAAGACCTCAAGAAAGAAAAAATTAACTAAAGATAGAATGAGAGAAGGTATGAAAGCTAGAATGCAAGACATCAAGAAAGAAAGAAATTAACTATAGATAGAATGAGAGAAGGTATGAAAGTAAGAATTAAAGATATCAAGAAACAAAGAAACAAAGAAAGAAAGAAACTAAAAATAGAAAGAGAGAAGGTATGATAGCTAGAATGAAAGATATCAAGAATGAAAAAAAGAAAGAAATTTACTAAAGATAGAATGAGAGAAGGTATGAAAGCTAGAATGAAAGACATCAAGAAAGAAAGAAAGAAACTATAGATAGAATGAAAGAAGGTATCAATGCTAGAATTAAAGATATCAAGAAAAAAGAAACAAAGAAAGAAAGAAACTAATGATAGAATGCGGGAAGGTATGAAAGTTAGAATGAAAGACATCAAGAAAGATAGAAAGAAAGATACTAAAGATAGAGAGAAGGTATGAAAGCTAGAATGAAAGATATCAAGAAAGAAAAAAACAAACAAACAAAGAAAATAAAGATAGAATGAGGGAAGGTATGAAAGCTAGAATGACAGACATCAAGAATGAAAGAAAGAAACTATAGATAGAATGAGAGAAGGTGTGAAAGCTAGAATGAAAGATATCAAGAAAGAAAGAAACAAAGAAAGAAAAATACTAAAGACAGAATGAGAGAAGGTATGAAAGCTAAAATGAAAGATATCAAGAATGAATGAAAGAAAGAAATTAACTAAAGATAGAATGAGAGAAGGTATGAAAGATTGAATGAAAGACATCAAAAAAGAAAGAAAGAAAGATACTAAAGCTAGAATTAGAGAAGATATGAAAGCCAGAATGAAAAATATCAAGAATGAAAGAAAGAAAGAAATTAACTAAAGATAGAATGAGAGAAGGTATGAAAGCTAGAATGACAGACATCAAGAAAGAAAGAAAGAAACTATAGATAGAATGAGAGAAGGTATGAAAGCTAGAATTAAAGATATCAAGAAAGAAAGAAAGAAAATAGATAGAATGAAAGAAGATATCAAAGCTAGAACGAAAGACATCAAGAAAGAAAGAAAGAAAATATAGATAGAATGAAAGAAGGTATGACAGCTAGATTGAAAGATATTTAGAAAGAAAGAAAGAAAGAAAGAAACTATGGTTAGAATGAGAGAAGGTATGAAAGTTAGAATTAAAAATATCAAGAAACAAAGAAAGAAATAAAGAAAGAAACTAAAGATAGAATGAGAGAAGGAATGAAACCTAGAAGGAAAGATATCAAGAATGACAGAAAGAAAGAAATTAACTAAAGATAGTATGAGGGAAGGTATGAAAGCTAGAATGACAGACATCAAGAATGAAAGAAAGAAACTATAGATAGAATGAGAGAAGGAATGAAAGCTAGAATGAAAGATATCAAGAAAGAAAGAAACAAACAAAGAAAGAAAAAAAAGATAGAATGAGGGAAGGTATGAAAGCTAGAATGAAAGACATGAAGAAAGAAAGAAAGAAAGATACTAAATATAGAATGAGAGAAGGTATGAAAGCTAGAATGAAGGATATAAAGAATGAAATAAAGAAAGAAATTAACTAAAGATAGAATGAGAGAAGGTATGAAAGCTAGAATGAAAGACATCAAGAAAGAAAGAAAGAAACTATAGATAGAATGAAAGAAGGTATCAAAGCTAGAATGAAAGACATCAAGAAAGAAAGAAAGAAAAATATAAACTAAAAATAGAATGAGAGAAGGTATGAAACGAAGAATGTAAGATATCAAGAAAGAAAGAAAGAAAGAAAGAATTTAAAGATAGAGTGAGAGAAGGTATGAAAGGTAGAATGAAAGACATCAAGAAAGAAAGAAAGAAACTATAGATAGAATGTAAGAAGGTATCAATGCTAGATTTAAATATATCAAGAAACAATGAAACAATGAAAGAAAGAAACTAAAGATAGAATGAGAGAATTTATGAAAGCTAGAATGAAAGATATCAAGAATGAAAGAAAGAAATTAACTAAAAATAGAATAAGAGAAGGTATGCAAGCTAGAATGAAAGAAAGAAAGAAAGAAAGAAACTGAAGATAGAAAGAGAGAATGGATGAAACCTAGAATGAAAGATATCAAGAATGAAAGAAAGAGAGAAATTAACTACAGATAGAATAAGAGAAGGTATAAAATCTAGAATGAAAGACCTCAAGAAAGAAAGAAAGAAACTAAAGATAGAATGAGAGAAGGTATGAAAGCTAGAATGAAAGACATCAAGAAAGAAAGAATGAAAAATATAAACTAAAGAAAGAATGAGAGATGGTATGAAAGCTAGAATGAAAAATATCAAGAAAGAAAGAAAGAAAGGAAGAAACTAAAGATAGAGTGAGAGAAGGTATGAAAGCTAGAATGAAAGACATCAAGAAAGAAAGAAAGAAACTATAGATAGAATGAGAGAAGGTATGAAAGTAAGAATATAAGATATCAAGAAACAAAGAAACAAAGAAAGAAAGAAACTAAAGATAGAATGAGAGAAGGTATGAAACCTAGAATGAAAGATAAAACGAATGAAAGAAAGAAATAAATTAACTAAAGATAGAATGAGAGAAGGTATGAAAGGAACAATGAATGATATCAAGAAAGAAAGAAAGAAACTATAGATAGAATGAAAGAAGGTATCAATGCTAGAATTAAAGATATCAAGAAACAAAGAAACAAACAAAGAAAGAAACTAAAGATAGAATGAGAGAATTTATGAAAGCTTGAATGACAGACATCAAGAATGAAAGAAAGAAAGAAATTAACTAAAGATAGAATGAGAGACGGTATGCAAGCTAGAATGAAAGAAATCAAGAAAGAAAGAAAGAAACTAAAGATAGAATGAGAGATGGTATGAAAGCTAGAATGAAAGATATCAAGAAACAAAGATACAAAGAAAGAAATAAACTAAAGATAGAAAGAGAGAAGGTATGAAAGCTAGAATGAAAGCTATCAAGAAAGAAAGAAACAAAGAAACAAACTAAAGATAGAATAAGAGAAGGTATAAAATCTAGAATGAAAGACATCAAGAAAGAAAAAAATAAACTAAAGATAGAATGAGAGAAGGTATGAAAGCTAGAATGAAGGAAATCAAGAAAGAATGAAAGAAAAGAGAAACTAAAGATAGAATGAGAGAAGGTATGAAAGCTAGAATGAAAGATATCAGGAAAGAAAGAAAGAAAAAAGAAACTAAAGACAGAATGAGAGAAGTTATGAAAGCTAGAATGAAAGACAGCAAGAAAGAAAGAAAGAAATTAAAGATAGAATGAGAGAAGGTATGAAAGTTAGAATTAAAGATATCAAGAAACAAAGAAAGAAAGAAAGAAAGAAAGAAACTAAAGATAGAATGAGAGAAGGTATGAAACCAAGAATGAAAGATATCAAGAATGAAAGAAAGAAATTAACTAAAGATGGAATGAGAGAAGGTATGAAAGTTAGAATTAAAGATATCAAGAAACAAAGAAAGAAATAAAGAAAGAAACTAAAGATAGAATCAGAGGAGTTATGAAACCTAGAAGGAAAGATATCAAGAATGACAGAAAGAATGAAATTAACTAACGATAGAATGAGAGAAGGTATGAAAGCTAGAATGAAAGTTATCAAGAAAGAAGGAAACAAAGAAAGAAATAAACTAAAGATAGAATGAGAGAAGGTATGAAAGATAGAATGAAAGACATCAAGAAAGAAAGAAAGAAAGATACTAAAGCTAGAATTAGAGAAATTATGAAAGCCAGAATGAAAAATATCAAGAATGAAAGAAAGAAATAAATTAACTAAAGATAGAATGAGAGAAGGTATTAAAGCTAGAATGACAGACATCAAGAAAGAAGGAAACAAACTATAGATAGAATGAGAGAAGGTATGAAAGCTACAATTAAAGATATCAAGAAAGAAAGAAAGAAAATATAGATAGAATGAGAGAAGTTATGAAAGCTAGAATGAAAGACATCAAGAAAGAAAGAAAGAAACTATAGATAGAATGAAAGAAGGTATCAATGCTAGAATTAAAGATATCAAGAAACAAAGAAACAAAGAAAGAAAGAAAATAAAGATAGAATGAGGGAAGGTATGAAAGCTAGAATGAAAGACATCAAGAAAGAAAGAAAGAAAGATACTAAAGATAGAATGGGAGAAGGTATGAAAGCTAGAATGAAAGATATCAAGAATGAAAGAAAGAAAGAAATCAACTAAGGATAGAATGAAAGAAGGTATGAAAGCTAGAATGAAAGACATCAAGAAAGAAAGAAGGAAACTACAGATAGAATGAAAGAAGGTATCAAAGCTAGAATGAAAGACACAAGAAAGACAGAAAAAAATATGAACTAAAAATAGAATGAGAGAAGGTATGAAACCTAGAATGAAAGATATCAAGAAAGAAAGAAAGAAACTATAGATAGAATGTAAGAAGGTATCAATGCTAGAATTAAAGATATCAAGAAACAAAGAAACAAAGAAAGAAAGAAACTAAAGATAGAATGAGAGAATTTATGAAAGCTAGAATGAAAGATATCAAGAATGAAAGAAAGAAATTAACTAAAGATAGAATAAGAGAAGGTATGCAAGTTAGAATGAAAGAAAGAAAGAAAGGAAGAAACTAAAGATAGAAAGAGAGAATGTATGAAACGTAGAATGAAAGATATCAAGAATGAAATAAAGAAAGAAATTAACTACAGATAGAATAAGAGAAGGTATAAAATCTAGAATGAAAGACCTCAAGAAAGAAAAAATAAACTAAAGATAGAATGAGAGAAGGTATGAAAGCTAGAATGAAAGACATCAAGAAAGAAAGAAAGAAAAATATAAACTAAAGAAAGAATGAGAGATGGTATGAAAGCGAGAATGAAAGATATGAAGAAAGAAAGAAAGAAAGAAAGAAACTAAAGATAGAGTGAGAGAAGGTATGAAAGCTAGAATGAAAGACATCAAGAAAGAAAGAAAGAAACTATAGATAGAATGAGAGAAGGTATGAAAGTAAGAATATAAGATATCAAGAAACAAAGAAACAAAGAAAGAAAGAAACTAAAGATAGAATGAGAGAAGGTATGAAACCTAGAATGAAAGATATCAAGAATGAAAGAAAGAAAGAAATTAACTAAAGATAGAATGAGAGAAGGTATGAAAGGAACAATGAATGATATCAAGAAAGAAAAAAAGAAAGTATAGATAGAATGAAAGAAGGTATCAATGCTAGAATTAAAGATATCAAGAAACAAAGAAAGAAAGAAACTAAAGATAGAATGAGAGAATTTATGAAAGCTTGAATGAAAGACATCAAGAATGAAAGAAAGAAAGAAATTAACTAAAGATAGAATGAGAGAAGGTATGCAAGCTAGAATGAAAGAAATCAATAAAGAAAGAAAGAAACTAAAGATAGAATGAGAGATGGTATGAAAGCTAGAATGAAAGATATCAAGAAATAAAGATACACAGAAAGAAATAAACTAAAGATAGAAAGAGAGAAGGTATGAAAGCTAGAATGAAAGCTATCAAGAAAGAAAGAAACAAAGAAACAAACTAAAGATAGAATAAGAGAAGGTATGAAACCTAGAATGAAAGATATCAAGAATGAAAGAAAGAAAGAAATTAACTAAAGATAGAATGAGAGAAGGTATGAAAGATAGAATGAAAGAAATCAAGAAAGAATGAAAGAAAAAAGAAACTAAAGATAGAATGAGAGAAGGTATGAAAGCTAGAATGAAAGATATCAAGAAAGAAAGAAAGAAAAAAGAAACTAAATACAGAATGAGAGAAGTTATGAAAGCTAGAATGACAGACATCAAGAAAGAAAGAAAGAAATTAAAGATAGGATGAGAGAAGGTATGAAAGGAAGAATTAAAGATATCAAGAAACAAAGAAAGAAAGAAAGAAATAAAGAAACTAAAGATAGAATGAGAGAAGGTATGAAACCTAGAATGAAAGATATCAAGAATGAAAGAAAGAAAGAAATTAACTAAAGATAGAATGAGAGAAGGTATGAAAGCTAGAATGAAAGCTATCAAGAAAGAAAGAAAGGAAGAAAGAAAGAAAGAAAGAAAAAAACTAAAGATAGAATGAGAGAAGATATGAAAGCTAGAATGAATGATATCAAGAAAGAAAGAAACAAAGAAAGAAATTAACTAAAGATAGACTGAGAGTAGGAATGAAATCTAGAATGAAAGACATCAAGAAAGAAAGAAAGAAACTATAGATAGAATGAGAGAAGGTATGAAAGCTAGAATTAAAGATATCAAGAAACAAAGAATCAAAGAAAGAAAGAAAGAAACTAAAGATAGAATGAGAGAAGGTATGAAGGTAGAATGAAAGATATCAAGAATGAAAGAAAGAAAGAAATTAACTAAAGCTAGAATGAGAGAAGGTATGAAAGCTGGAATGTAAGACAAGAAAGAAAGAAAGAAACTATAGATAGAATGAAAGAAGGTATCAAAGCTAGAATGAAAGACATCAAGAAAGAAAGAAAGAAAAATATAAACTAAAGATAGAATGAGAGAAGGTATGAAAGCAAGATTGAAAGATATCAAGAAACAAAGAAAGAAATAAAGAGAGAAACTAAAGATAGAATGAGAGAATGTATGAAACCTAGAAGGAAAGATATCAAGAATGACAGAAAGAAAGAAATTAACTAAAGATAGAATGAGAGAAGGTATGAAAGCTAGAATGAAAGTTATCAAAAAAGAAAGAAACAAAGAAAGAAAGAAATAAACTAAAGATAGAATGAGAGAAGGTATGAAAGATAGAATGAAAGACATCAAGAAAGAAAGAAAGAAAGATACTAAAGCTAGAATTACAGAAATTATGAAAGCCAGAATGAAAAATATCAAGAATGAAAGAAAGAAAGAAATTAACTAAAGATAGAATGAGAGAAGGTATGAAAGCTAGAATGACAGACATCATGAAAGAAGGAAAGAAACTATAGATAGAATGAGAGAAGGTATGAAAGCTACAATTAAAGATATCAAGAAAGAAAGAAAGAAAATATAGATAGAATGAAAGAAGGTATCAAAGCTAGAATGAAAGACATCAAGAAAGAAAGAAAATATAGATAGAATGAAAGAAGGTATCAAAGCTAGAATGAAAGACATCAAGAAAGAAAGAAAGAAAAATATAAACTAAAGATAGAATGAGAGAAGGTATGAAAGCTAGATTGAAAGATATCAAGAAAGAAAGAAAGAAAGAAAGAAACTATGGATAGAATGAGAGAAGGTAAAAGTTAGAATTAAAGATATCAAGAAACAAAGAAAGAAATAAAGAAAGAAACTAAAGATAGAATGAGAGAAGGTATGAAACCTAGAAGGAAAGATAACAAGAATGACAGAAAGAAAGAAATTAACTAAAGATAGAATGAGAGAAGGTATGAAAGCTAGAATGAAAGTTATCAAGAAAGAAACAAAGAAAGAAATAAACTAAAAATAGAATGAGAGAAGGTATGAAAGATAGAATGAAAGACATCAAGAAAGAAAGAAAGAAAGATACTAAATCTAGTATTAGAGAAGATATGAAAGCCAGAATGAAAAATATCAAGAATGAAAGAAAGAAAGAAATTAACTAAAGATAGAATGAGGGAAGTTATGAAAGCTAGAAAGACAGACATCAAGAATGAAAGATAGAAACTATAGATAGAATGAGAGAAGGTATGAAAGCTAGAATGAAAGATATCAAGAAAGAAAGAAAGAAAAAAGAAACTAAAGACAGAATGAGAGAAGTTATGAAAGCTAGAATGAAAGACATCAAGAAAGAAAGAAAGAAATTAAAGATAGAATGAGAGAAGGTATGAAAGTTAGAATTAAAGATATCAAGAAACAAAGAAAGAAAGAAAGAAAGAAAGAAACTAAAGATAGAATGAGAGAAGGTATGAAAGCTAGAATGAAAGTTATCAAGAAAGAAAGAAACAAAGAAAGAAATAAACTAAAGATAGAATGAGAGAAGGTATGAAAGATAGAATGAAAGACATCAAGAAAGAAAGAAAGAAAGATACTAAAGCTAGAATTAGAGAAATTATGAAAGCCAGAATGAAAAATATCAAGAATGAAAGAAAGAAATAAATTAACTAAAGATAGAATGAGAGAAGGTATGAAAGCTAGAATGACAGACATCAAGAAAGAAGGAAAGAAACTATAGATAGAATGAGAGAAGGTATGAAAGCTACAATTAAAGATATCAAGAAAGAAAGAAAGAAAATATAGATAGAATGAAAGAAGGTATCAATGCTAGAATTAAAGATATCAAGAAAAAAGAAACAAAGAAAGAAAGAAACTAGTGATAGAATGAGCGAAGGTATGAAAGCTAGAATGAAAGACATCAAGAAAGAAAGAAAGAAAGATACTAAAGATAGAATGAGAGAAGGTATGAAAGCTAAAATGAAAGATATCAAGAATGAAAGAAAGAAAGAAATTAACTAAAGATAGAATGAGAAAAGGTATGAAAGATAGAATGAAAGACATCAAGATAGAAAGAAAGAAAGATACTAAAGCTAGAATTAGAGAAGATATGAAAGCCAGAATGAAAAATATCAAGAATGAAAGAAAGAAAGAAATTAACTAAAGATAGAATGAGAGAAGGTATGAAAGCTAGAATGACAGACATCAAGAAAGAAAGAAAGAAACTATAGATAGAATGAAAGAAGGTATCAAAGCTAGAATGAAAGACATCAAGAAAGAAAGAAAGAAAATATAGATGGAATGAAAGAAGGTATCAAAGCTAGAATGAAAGACATCAAGAAAGAAAGAAAGAAAAATATAAACTAAAGAAAGAATGAGAGATGTTATGAAAGCGAGAATGAAAGATATCAAGAAAGAAAGAAAGAAAGAAAGAAACTAAAGATAGAGTGAGAGAAGGTATGAAAGCTAGAATGAAAGACATCAAGAAAGAAAGAAAGAAACTATAGATAGAATGAGAGAAGGTATGAAAGCTAGAATGAAAGATATCAAGAAAGAAAGAAACAAAGAAAGAAAGAAAATAAAGATAGAATGAGGGAAGGTATGAAAGCTAGAATGAAAGACATCAAGAAAGAAAGAAAGAAAAATACTAAAGATAGAATGAGAGAAGGTATGAAAGCTAGAATGAAAGATATCAAGAATGTAAGAAAGAAAGAAATCAACTAAAGATAGAATGAGAGAAGGTATGAAAGCTAGAATGAAAGACATCAAGAAAGAAAGAAGGAAACTACAGATAGAATGAAAGAAGGTATCAAAGCTAGAATGAAAGACACAAGAAAGAAAGAAAGAAATATAAACTAAAAATAGAATGAGAGAAGGTATGAAACCTAGAATGAAAGATATCAAGAAAGAAAGAAAGAAACTATAGATAGAATGTAAGAAGGTATCAATGCTAGAATTAAAGATATCAAGAAACAAAGAAACAAAGAAAGAAAGAAACTAAAGATAGAATGAGAGAATTTATGAAAGCTAGAATGAAAGATATCAAGAAAGAAAGAAAGAAATTAACTAAAGATAGAATAAGAGAAGGTATGCAAGTTAGAATGAAAGAAAGAAAGAAAGAAAGAAACTAAAGATAGAAAGAGAGAATGTATGAAACGTAGAATGAAAGATATCAAGAATGAAAGAAAGAAAGAAATTAACTACAGATAGAATAAGAGAAGGTATAAAATCTAGAATGAAAGACCTCAAGAAAGAAAAAATAAACTAAAGATAGAATGAGAGAAGGTATGAAAGCTAGAATGAAAGACATCAAGAAAGAAAGAAAGAAAAATATAAACTAAAGAAAGAATGAGAGATGGTATGAAAGCGAGAATGAAAGATATGAAGAAAGAAAGAAAGAAAGAAAGAAAGAAAGTAAAGATAGAATGAGAGAAGTTATGAAAGTAAGAATATAAGATATCAAGAAACAAAGAAACAAAGAAAGAAAGAAACTAAAGATAGAATGAGAGAAGGTATGAAACCTAGAATGAAAGATATCAAGAATGAAAGAAAGAAAGAAATTAACGAAAGATAGAATGAGAGAAGGTATGAAAGGAACAATGAATGATATCAAGAAAGAAAAAAAGAAACTATAGATAGAATGAAAGAAGGTATCAATGCTAGAATTAAAGATATCAAGAAACAAAGAAAGAAAGAAACTAAAGATAGAATGAGAGAATTTATGAAAGCTTGAATGAAAGACATCAAGAATGAAAGAAAGAAAGAAATTATCTAAAGATAGAATGAGAGAAGGTATGCAAGCTAGAATGAAAGAAATCAAGAAAGAAAGAAAGAAACTAAAGATAGAATGAGAGATGGTATGAAAGCTAGAATGAAAGATATCAAGAAATAAAGATACACAGAAAGAAATAAACTAAAGATAGAAAGAGAGAAGGTATGAAAGCTAGAATGAAAGCTATCAAGAAAGAAAGAAACAAAGAAACAAACTAAAGATAGAATAAGAGAAGGTATGAAACCTAGAATGAAAGATATAATGAATGAAAGAAAGAAAGAAATTAACTAAAGATAGAATGAGAGAAGGTATGAAAGATAGAATGAAAGAAATCAAGAAAGAATGAAAGAAAAAAGAAACTAAAGATAGAATGAGAGAAGGTATGAAAGCTAGAATGAAAGATATCAAGAAAGAAAGAAAGAAAAAAGAAACTAAATACAGAATAAGAGAAGTTATGAAAGCTAGAATGACAGACATCAAGAAAGAAAGAAAGAAATTAAAGATAGGATGAGAGAAGGTATGAAAGTAAGAATTAAAGATATCAAGAAACAAAGAAAGAAAGAAAGAAATAAAGAAACTAAAGATAGAATGAGAGAAGGTATGAAACCTAGAATGAAAGATATCAAGAATGAAAGAAAGAAAGAAATTAACTAAAGATAGAATGAGAGAAGGTATGAAAGCTAGAATGAAAGCTATCAAGAAAGAAAGAAAGGAAGAAAGAAAGAAAGAAAGAAAGAAAAAAACTAAAGATAGAATGAGAGAAGATATGAAAGCTAGAATGAATGATATCAAGAAAGAAAGAAACAAAGAAAGAAATTAACTAAAGATAGACTGAGAGTAGGAATGAAATCTAGAATGAAAGACATCAAGAAAGAAAGAAAGAAACTATAGATAGAATGAGAGAAGGTATGAAAGCTAGAATTAAAGATATCAAGAAACAAAGAATCAAAGAAAGAAAGAAAGAAACTAAAGATAGAATGAGAGAAGGTATGAAGGTAGAATGAAAGATATCAAGAATGAAAGAAAGAAAGAAATTAACTAAAGCTAGAATGAGAGAAGGTATGAAAGCTGGAATGTAAGACAAGAAAGAAAGAAAGAAACTATAGATAGAATGAAAGAAGGTAGCAAAGCTAGAATGAAAGACATCAAGAAAGAAAGAAAGAAAAATATAAACTAAAGATAGAATGAGAGAAGGTATGAAAGCAAGATTGAAAGATATCAAGAAACAAAGAAAGAAATAAAGAGAGAAACTAAAGATAGAATGAGAGAATGTATGAAACCTAGAAGGAAAGATATCAAGAATGACAGAAAGAAAGAAATTAACTAAAGATAGAATGAGAGAAGGTATGAAAGCTAGAATGAAAGTTATCAAAAAAGAAAGAAACAAAGAAAGAAAGAAATAAACTAAAGATAGAATGAGAGAAGGTATGAAAGATAGAATGAAAGACATCAAGAAAGAAAGAAAGAAAGATACTAAAGCTAGAATTACAGAAATTATGAAAGCCAGAATGAAAAATATCAAGAATGAAAGAAAGAAAGAAATTAACTAAAGATAGAATGAGAGAAGGTATGAAAGCTAGAATGACAGACATCATGAAAGAAGGAAAGAAACTATAGATAGAATGAGAGAAGGTATGAAAGCTACAATTAAAGATATCAAGAAAGAAAGAAAGAAAATATAGATAGAATGAAAGAAGGTATCAAAGCTAGAATGAAAGACATCAAGAAAGAAAGAAAATATAGATAGAATGAAAGAAGGTATCAAAGCTAGAATGAAAGACATCAAGAAAGAAAGAAAGAAAAATATAAACTAAAGATAGAATGAGAGAAGGTATGAAAGCTAGATTGAAAGATATCAAGAAAGAAAGAAAGAAAGAAAGAAACTATGGATAGAATGAGAGAAGGTAAAAGTTAGAATTAAAGATATCAAGAAACAAAGAAAGAAATAAAGAAAGAAACTAAAGATAGAATGAGAGAAGGTATGAAACCTAGAAGGAAAGATAACAAGAATGACAGAAAGAAAGAAATTAACTAAAGATAGAATGAGAGAAGGTATGAAAGCTAGAATGAAAGTTATCAAGAAAGAAACAAAGAAAGAAATAAACTAAAAATAGAATGAGAGAAGGTATGAAAGATAGAATGAAAGACATCAAGAAAGAAAGAAAGAAAGATACTAAATCTAGTATTAGAGAAGATATGAAAGCCAGAATGAAAAATATCAAGAATGAAAGAAAGAAAGAAATTAACTAAAGATAGAATGAGGGAAGTTATGAAAGCTAGAAAGACAGACATCAAGAATGAAAGATAGAAACTATAGATAGAATGAGAGAAGGTATGAAAGCTAGAATGAAAGATATCAAGAAAGAAAGAAAGAAAAAAGAAACTAAAGACAGAATGAGAGAAGTTATGAAAGCTAGAATGAAAGACATCAAGAAAGAAAGAAAGAAATTAAAGATAGAATGAGAGAAGGTATGAAAGTTAGAATTAAAGATATCAAGAAACAAAGAAAGAAAGAAAGAAAGAAAGAAACTAAAGATAGAATGAGAGAAGGTATGAAACCAAGAATGAAAGATATCAAGAATGACAGAAAGAAAGAAATTAACTAACGATAGAATGAGAGAAGGTATGAAAGCTAGAATGAAAGTTATCAAGAAAGAAAGAAACAAAGAAAGAAATAAACTAAAGATAGAATGAGAGAAGGTATGAAAGATAGAATGAAAGACATCAAGAAAGAAAGAAAGAAAGATACTAAAGCTAGAATTAGAGAAATTATGAAAGCCAGAATGAAAAATATCAAGAATGAAAGAAAGAAATAAATTAACTAAAGATAGAATGAGAGAAGGTATGAAAGCTAGAATGACAGACATCAAGAAAGAAGGAAAGAAACTATAGATAGAATGAGAGAAGGTATGAAAGCTACAATTAAAGATATCAAGAAAGAAAGAAAGAAAATATAGATAGAATGAAAGAAGGTATCAATGCTAGAATTAAAGATATCAAGAAAAAAGAAACAAAGAAAGAAAGAAACTAGTGATAGAATGAGCGAAGGTATGAAAGCTAGAATGAAAGACATCAAGAAAGAAAGAAAGAAAATATAGATAGAATGAGAGAAGTTATGAAAGCTAGAATGAAAGACATCAAGAAAGAAAGAAAGAAACTATAGATAGAATGAAAGAAGGTATCAATGCTAGAATTAAAGATATCAAGAAACAAAGAAACAAAGAAAGAAAGAAAATAAAGATAGAATGAGGGAAGGTATGAAAGCTAGAATGAAAGACATCAAGAAAGAAAGAAAGAAAGATACTAAAGATAGAATGGGAGAAGGTATGAAAGCTAGAATGAAAGATATCAAGAATGAAAGAAAGAAAGAAATCAACTAAGGATAGAATGAGAGAAGGTATGAAAGCTAGAATGAAAGACATCAAGAAAGAAAGAAGGAAACTACAGATAGAATGAAAGAAGGTATCAAAGCTAGAATGAAAGACACAAGAAAGACAGAAAAAAATATGAACTAAAAATAGAATGAGAGAAGGTATGAAACCTAGAATGAAAGATATCAAGAAAGAAAGAAAGAAACTATAGATAGAATGTAAGAAGGTATCAATGCTAGAATTAAAGATATCAAGAAACAAAGAAACAAAGAAAGAAAGAAACTAAAGATAGAATGAGAGAATTTATGAAAGCTAGAATGAAAGATATCAAGAATGAAAGAAAGAAATTAACTAAAGATAGAATAAGAGAAGGTATGCAAGTTAGAATGAAAGAAAGAAAGAAAGAAAGAAACTAAAGATAGAAAGAGAGAATGTATGAAACGTAGAATGAAAGATATCAAGAATGAAATAAAGAAAGAAATTAACTACAGATAGAATAAGAGAAGGTATAAAATCTAGAATGAAAGACCTCAAGAAAGAAAAAATAAACTAAAGATAGAATGAGAGAAGGTATGAAAGCTAGAATGAAAGACATCAAGAAAGAAAGAAAGAAAAATATAAACTAAAGAAAGAATGAGAGATGGTATGAAAGCGAGAATGAAAGATATGAAGAAAGAAAGAAAGAAAGAAAGAAACTAAAGATAGAGTGAGAGAAGGTATGAAAGCTAGAATGAAAGACATCAAGAAAGAAAGAAAGAAACTATAGATAGAATGAGAGAAGGTATGAAAGTAAGAATATAAGATATCAAGAAACAAAGAAACAAAGAAAGAAAGAAACTAAAGATAGAATGAGAGAAGGTATGAAACCTAGAATGAAAGATATCAAGAATGAAAGAAAGAAAGAAATTAACTAAAGATAGAATGAGAGAAGGTATGAAAGGAACAATGAATGATATCAAGAAAGAAAAAAAGAAACTATAGATAGAATGAAAGAAGGTATCAATGCTAGAATTAAAGATATCAAGAAACAAAGAAAGAAAGAAACTAAAGATAGAATGAGAGAATTTATGAAAGCTTGAATGAAAGACATCAAGAATGAAAGAAAGAAAGAAATTATCTAAAGATAGAATGAGAGAAGGTATGCAAGCTAGAATGAAAGAAATCAAGAAAGAAAGAAAGAAACTAAAGATAGAATGAGAGATGGTATGAAAGCTAGAATGAAAGATATCAAGAAATAAAGATACACAGAAAGAAATAAACTAAAGATAGAAAGAGAGAAGGTATGAAAGCTAGAATGAAAGCTATCAAGAAAGAAAGAAACAAAGAAACAAACTAAAGATAGAATAAGAGAAGGTATGAAACCTAGAATGAAAGATATCAAGAATGAAAGAAAGAAAGAAATTAACTAAAGATAGAATGAGAGAAGGTATGAAAGATAGAATGAAAGAAATCAAGAAAGAATGAAAGAAAAAAGAAACTAAAGATAGAATGAGAGAAGGTATGAAAGCTAGAATGAAAGATATCAAGAAAGAAAGAAAGAAAAAAGAAACTAAATACAGAATGAGAGAAGTTATGAAAGCTAGAATGACAGACATCAAGAAAGAAAGAAAGAAATTAAAGATAGGATGAGAGAAGGTATGAAAGGAAGAATTAAAGATATCAAGAAACAAAGAAAGAAAGAAAGAAATAAAGAAACTAAAGATAGAATGAGAGAAGGTATGAAACCTAGAATGAAAGATATCAAGAATGAAAGAAAGAAAGAAATTAACTAAAGATAGAATGAGAGAAGGTATGAAAGCTAGAATGAAAGCTATCAAGAAAGAAAGAAAGGAAGAAAGAAAGAAAGAAAGAAAAAAACTAAAGATAGAATGAGAGAAGATATGAAAGCTAGAATGAATGATATCAAGAAAGAAAGAAACAAAGAAAGAAATTAACTAAAGATAGACTGAGAGTAGGAATGAAATCTAGAATGAAAGACATCAAGAAAGAAAGAAAGAAACTATAGATAGAATGAGAGAAGTTATGAAAGCTAGAATTAAAGATATCAAGAAACAAAGAATCAAAGAAAGAAAGAAAGAAACTAAAGATAGAATGAGAGAAGGTATGAAGGTAGAATGAAAGATATCAAGAATGAAAGAAAGAAAGAAATTAACTAAAGCTAGAATGAGAGAAGGTATGAAAGCTGGAATGTAAGACAAGAAAGAAAGAAAGAAACTATAGATAGAATGAAAGAAGGTATCAAAGCTAGAATGAAAGACATCAAGAAAGAAAGAAAGAAAAATATAAACTAAAGATAGAATGAGAGAAGGTATGAAAGCAAGATTGAAAGATATCAAGAAACAAAGAAAGAAATAAAGAGAGAAACTAAAGATAGAATGAGAGAATGTATGAAACCTAGAAGGAAAGATATCAAGAATGACAGAAAGAAAGAAATTAACTAAAGATAGAATGAGAGAAGGTATGAAAGCTAGAATGAAAGTTATCAAAAAAGAAAGAAACAAAGAAAGAAAGAAATAAACTAAAGATAGAATGAGAGAAGGTATGAAAGATAGAATGAAAGACATCAAGAAAGAAAGAAAGAAAGATACTAAAGCTAGAATTACAGAAATTATGAAAGCCAGAATGAAAAATATCAAGAATGAAAGAAAGAAAGAAATTAACTAAAGATAGAATGAGAGAAGGTATGAAAGCTAGGATGACAGACATCATGAAAGAAGGAAAGAAACTATAGATAGAATGAGAGAAGGTATGAAAGCTACAATTAAAGATATCAAGAAAGAAAGAAAGAAAATATAGATAGAATGAAAGAAGGTATCAAAGCTAGAATGAAAGACATCAAGAAAGAAAGAAAATATAGATAGAATGAAAGAAGGTATCAAAGCTAGAATGAAAGACATCAAGAAAGAAAGAAAGAAAAATATAAACTAAAGATAGAATGAGAGAAGGTATGAAAGCTAGATTGAAAGATATCAAGAAAGAAAGAAAGAAAGAAAGAAACTATGGATAGAATGAGAGAAGGTAAAAGTTAGAATTAAAGATATCAAGAAACAAAGAAAGAAATAAAGAAAGAAACTAAAGATAGAATGAGAGAAGGTATGAAACCTAGAAGGAAAGATAACAAGAATGACAGAAAGAAAGAAATTAACTAAAGATAGAATGAGAGAAGGTATGAAAGCTAGAATGAAAGTTATCAAGAAAGAAACAAAGAAAGAAATAAACTAAAAATAGAATGAGAGAAGGTATGAAAGATAGAATGAAAGACATCAAGAAAGAAAGAAAGAAAGATACTAAATCTAGTATTAGAGAAGATATGAAAGCCAGAATGAAAAATATCAAGAATGAAAGAAAGAAAGAAATTAACTAAAGATAGAATGAGGGAAGTTATGAAAGCTAGAAAGACAGACATCAAGAATGAAAGATAGAAACTATAGATAGAATGAGAGAAGGTATGAAAGCTAGAATGAAAGATATCAAGAAAGAAAGAAAGAAAAAAGAAACTAAAGACAGAATGAGAGAAGTTATGAAAGCTAGAATGAAAGACATCAAGAAAGAAAGAAAGAAATTAAAGATAGAATGAGAGAAGGTATGAAAGTTAGAATTAAAGATATCAAGAAACAAAGAAAGAAAGAAAGAAAGAAAGAAACTAAAGATAGAATGAGAGAAGGTATGAAACCAAGAATGAAAGATATCAAGAATGACAGAAAGAAAGAAATTAACTAACGATAGAATGAGAGAAGGTATGAAAGCTAGAATGAAAGTTATCAAGAAAGAAAGAAACAAAGAAAGAAATAAACTAAAGATAGAATGAGAGAAGGTATGAAAGATAGAATGAAAGACATCAAGAAAGAAAGAAAGAAAGATACTAAAGCTAGAATTAGAGAAATTATGAAAGCCAGAATGAAAAATATCAAGAATGAAAGAAAGAAATAAATTAACTAAAGATAGAATGAGAGAAGGTATGAAAGCTAGAATGACAGACATCAAGAAAGAAGGAAAGAAACTATAGATAGAATGAGAGAAGGTATGAAAGCTACAATTAAAGATATCAAGAAAGAAAGAAAGAAAATATAGATAGAATGAAAGAAGGTATCAATGCTAGAATTAAAGATATCAAGAAAAAAGAAACAAAGAAAGAAAGAAACTAGTGATAGAATGAGCGAAGGTATGAAAGCTAGAATGAAAGACATCAAGAAAGAAAGAAAGAAAGATACTAAAGATAGAATGAGAGAAGGTATGAAAGCTAAAATGAAAGATATCAAGAATGAAAGAAAGAAAGAAATTAACTAAAGATAGAATGAGAAAAGGTATGAAAGATAGAATGAAAGACATCAAGATAGAAAGAAAGAAAGATACTAAAGCTAGAATTAGAGAAGATATGAAAGCCAGAATGAAAAATATCAAGAATGAAAGAAAGAAAGAAATTAACTAAAGATAGAATGAGAGAAGGTATGAAAGCTAGAATGACAGACATCAAGAAAGAAAGAAAGAAACTATAGATAGAATGAAAGAAGGTATCAAAGCTAGAATGAAAGACATCAAGAAAGAAAGAAAGAAAATATAGATGGAATGAAAGAAGGTATCAAAGCTAGAATGAAAGACATCAAGAAAGAAAGAAAGAAAAATATAAACTAAAGAAAGAATGAGAGATGTTATGAAAGCGAGAATGAAAGATATCAAGAAAGAAAGAAAGAAAGAAAGAAACTAAAGATAGAGTGAGAGAAGGTATGAAAGCTAGAATGAAAGACATCAAGAAAGAAAGAAAGAAACTATAGATAGAATGAGAGAAGGTATGAAAGCTAGAATGAAAGATATCAAGAAAGAAAGAAACAAAGAAAGAAAGAAAATAAAGATAGAATGAGGGAAGGTATGAAAGCTAGAATGAAAGACATCAAGAAAGAAAGAAAGAAAAATACTAAAGATAGAATGAGAGAAGGTATGAAAGCTAGAATGAAAGATATCAAGAATGTAAGAAAGAAAGAAATCAACTAAAGATAGAATGAGAGAAGGTATGAAAGCTAGAATGAAAGACATCAAGAAAGAAAGAAGGAAACTACAGATAGAATGAAAGAAGGTATCAAAGCTAGAATGAAAGACACAAGAAAGAAAGAAAGAAATATAAACTAAAAATAGAATGAGAGAAGGTATGAAACCTAGAATGAAAGATATCAAGAAAGAAAGAAAGAAACTATAGATAGAATGTAAGAAGGTATCAATGCTAGAATTAAAGATATCAAGAAACAAAGAAACAAAGAAAGAAAGAAACTAAAGATAGAATGAGAGAATTTATGAAAGCTAGAATGAAAGATATCAAGAAAGAAAGAAAGAAATTAACTAAAGATAGAATAAGAGAAGGTATGCAAGTTAGAATGAAAGAAAGAAAGAAAGAAAGAAACTAAAGATAGAAAGAGAGAATGTATGAAACGTAGAATGAAAGATATCAAGAATGAAAGAAAGAAAGAAATTAACTACAGATAGAATAAGAGAAGGTATAAAATCTAGAATGAAAGACCTCAAGAAAGAAAAAATAAACTAAAGATAGAATGAGAGAAGGTATGAAAGCTAGAATGAAAGACATCAAGAAAGAAAGAAAGAAAAATATAAACTAAAGAAAGAATGAGAGATGGTATGAAAGCGAGAATGAAAGATATGAAGAAAGAAAGAAAGAAAGAAAGAAAGAAAGTAAAGATAGAATGAGAGAAGTTATGAAAGTAAGAATATAAGATATCAAGAAACAAAGAAACAAAGAAAGAAAGAAACTAAAGATAGAATGAGAGAAGGTATGAAACCTAGAATGAAAGATATCAAGAATGAAAGAAAGAAAGAAATTAACGAAAGATAGAATGAGAGAAGGTATGAAAGGAACAATGAATGATATCAAGAAAGAAAAAAAGAAACTATAGATAGAATGAAAGAAGGTATCAATGCTAGAATTAAAGATATCAAGAAACAAAGAAAGAAAGAAACTAAAGATAGAATGAGAGAATTTATGAAAGCTTGAATGAAAGACATCAAGAATGAAAGAAAGAAAGAAATTATCTAAAGATAGAATGAGAGAAGGTATGCAAGCTAGAATGAAAGAAATCAAGAAAGAAAGAAAGAAACTAAAGATAGAATGAGAGATGGTATGAAAGCTAGAATGAAAGATATCAAGAAATAAAGATACACAGAAAGAAATAAACTAAAGATAGAAAGAGAGAAGTTATGAAAGCTAGAATGAAAGCTATCAAGAAAGAAAGAAACAAAGAAACAAACTAAAGATAGAATAAGAGAAGGTATGAAACCTAGAATGAAAGATATAATGAATGAAAGAAAGAAAGAAATTAACTAAAGATAGAATGAGAGAAGGTATGAAAGATAGAATGAAAGAAATCAAGAAAGAATGAAAGAAAAAAGAAACTAAAGATAGAATGAGAGAAGGTATGAAAGCTAGAATGAAAGATATCAAGAAAGAAAGAAAGAAAAAAGAAACTAAATACAGAATGAGAGAAGTTATGAAAGCTAGAATGACAGACATCAAGAAAGAAAGAAAGAAATTAAAGATAGGATGAGAGAAGGTATGAAAGTAAGAATTAAAGATATCAAGAAACAAAGAAAGAAAGAAAGAAATAAAGAAACTAAAGATAGAATGAGAGAAGGTATGAAACCTAGAATGAAAGATATCAAGAATGAAAGAAAGAAAGAAATTAACTAAAGATAGAATGAGAGAAGGTATGAAAGCTAGAATGAAAGCTATCAAGAAAGAAAGAAAGGAAGAAAGAAAGAAAGAAAGAAAGAAAAAAACTAAAGATAGAATGAGAGAAGATATGAAAGCTAGAATGAAAGATATCAAGAAAGAAAGAAACAAAGAAAGAAATTAACTAAAGATAGACTGAGAGTAGGAATGAAAGCTAGAATGAAAGACATCAAGAAAGAAAGAAAGAAACTATAGATAGAATGAGAGAAGGTATGAAAGCTAGAATTAAAGATATCAAGAAACAAAGAAACAAAGAAAGAAAGAAAGAAACTAAAGATAGAATGAGAGAAGGTATGAAGGTAGAATGAAAGATATCAAGAATGAAAGAAAGAAAGAAATTAACTAAAGCTAGAATGAGAGAAGGTATGAAAGCTGGAATGTAAGACAAGAAAGAAAGAAAGAAACTATAGATAGAATGAAAGAAGGTATCAAAGCTAGAATGAAAGACATCAAGAAAGAAAGAAAGAAAAATATAAACTAAAGCTAGAATGAGAGAAGGTATGAAAGCTAGATTGAAAGATATCAAGAAACAAAGAAAGAAATAAAGAAAGAAACTAAAGATAGAATGAGAGAATGTATGAAACCTAGAAGGAAAGATATCAAGAATGACAGAAAGAAAGAAATTAACTAAAGATAGAATGAGAGAATGTATGAAAGCTAGAATGAAAGTTATCAAAAAAGAAAGAAACAAAGAAAGAAATAAACTAAAAATAGAATGAGAGAAGGTATGAAAGATAGAATGAAAGACATCAAGAAAGAAAGAAAGAAAGATACTAAAGCTAGAATTAGAGAAATTATGAAAGCCAGAATGAAAAATATCAAGAATGAAAGAAAGAAATTAACTAAAGATAGAATGAGAGAAGGTATGAAAGCTAGAATGACAGACATCAAGAAAGAAGGAAAGAAACTATAGATAGAATGAGAGAAGGTATGAAAGCTACAATTAAAGATATCAAGAAAGAAAGAAAGAAAATATAGATAGAATGAAAGAAGGTATCAAAGCTAGAATGAAAGACATCAAGAAAGAAAGAAAATATAGATAGAATGAAAGAAGGTATCAAAGCTAGAATGAAAGATATCAAGAATGAAAGAAGGAAAGAAATTAACTAAAGATAGAATGAGAGAAGGTATGAAAGATAGAATGAAAGAAATCAAGAAAGAATGAAAGAAAAAAGAAACTAAAGATAGAATGAGAGAAGGTATGAAAGCTAGAATGAAAGATATCAAGAAAGAAAGAAAGAAAAAAGAAACTAAAGACAGAATGAGAGAAGTTATGAAAGCTAGAATGACAGACATCAAGAAAGAAAGAAAGAAATTAAAGATAGGATGAGAGAAGGTATGAAAGTAAGAATTAAAGATATCAAGAAACAAAGAAAGAAAGAAAGAAATAAAGAAACTAAAGATAGAATGAGAGAAGGTATGAAACCTAGAATGAAAGATATCAAGAATGAAAGAAAGAAAGAAATTAACTAAAGATAGAATGAGAGAAGGTATGAAAGCTAGAATGAAAGCTATCAAGAAAGAAAGAAAATAAGAAAGAAAGAAAGAAAGAAAAAAACTAAAGATAGAATGAGAGAAGATATGAAAGCTAGAATGAAAGATATCAAGAAAGAAAGAAACAAAGAAAGAAATTAACTAAAGATAGACTGAGAGTAGGAATGAAAGCTAGAATGAAAGACATCAAGAAAGAAAGAAAGAAACTATAGATAGAATGAGAGAAGGTATGAAAGCTAGAATTAAAGATATCAAGAAACAAAGAAACAAAGAAAGAAAGAAAGAAACTAAAGATAGAATGAGAGAAGGTATGAAGGTAGAATGAAAGATATCAAGAATGAAAGAAAGAAAGAAATTAACTAAAGCTAGAATGAGAGAAGGTATGAAAGCTGGAATGTAAGACAAGAAAGAAAGAAAGAAACTATAGATAGAATGAAAGAAGGTATCAAAGCTAGAATGAAAGACATCAAGAAAGAAAGAAAGAAAAATATAAACTAAAGATAGAATGAGAGAAGGTATGAAAGCTAGATTGAAAGATATCAAGAAACAAAGAAAGAAATAAAGAAAGAAACTAAAGATAGAATGAGAGAATGTATGAAACCTAGAAGGAAAGATATCAAGAATGACAGAAAGAAAGAAATTAACTAAAGATAGAATGAGAGAATGTATGAAAGCTAGAATGAAAGTTATCAAAAAAGAAAGAAACAAAGAAATAAATAAACTAAAAATAGAATGAGAGAAGGTATGAAAGATAGAATGAAAGACATCAAGAAAGAAAGAAAGAAAGATACTAAAGCTAGAATTAGAGAAATTATGAAAGCCAGAATGAAAAATATCAAGAGTGAAAGAAAGAAATTAACTAAAGATAGAATGAGAGAAGGTATGAAAGCTAGAATGACAGACATCAAGAAAGAAGGAAAGAAACTATAGATAGAATGAGAGAAGGTATGAAAGCTACAATTAAAGATATCAAGAAAGAAAGAAAGAAAATATAGATAGAATGAAAGAAGGTATCAAAGCTAGAATGAAAGACATCAAGAAAGAAAGAAAATATAGATAGAATGAAAGAAGGTATCAAAGCTAGAATGAAAGACATCAAGAAAGAAAGAAAGAAAAATATAAACTAAAGATAGAATGAGAGAAGGTATGAAAGCCAGATTGAAAGATATGAAGAAAGAAAGAAAGAAAGAAACTATGGATAGAATGAGAGAAGGTATGAAACCTAGAATGAAAGATATCAAGAATGAAAGAAAGAAAGAAATTAACTAAAGATAGAATGAGAGAAGGTATGAAAGCTAGAATGAAAGCTATCAAGAAAGAAAGAAAATAAGAAAGAAAGAAAGAAAGAAAAAAACTAAAGATAGAATGAGAGAAGATATGAAAGCTAGAATGAAAGATATCAAGAAAGAAAGAAACAAAGAAAGAAATTAACTAAAGATAGACTGAGAGTAGGAATGAAAGCTAGAATGAAAGACATCAAGAAAGAAAGAAAGAAACTATAGATAGAATGAGAGAAGGTATGAAAGCTAGAATTAAAGATATCAAGAAACAAAGAAACAAAGAAAGAAAGAAAGAAACTAAAGATAGAATGAGAGAAGGTATGAAGGTAGAATGAAAGATATCAAGAATGAAAGAAAGAAAGAAATTAACTAAAGCTAGAATGAGAGAAGGTATGAAAGCTGGAATGTAAGACAAGAAAGAAAGAAAGAAACTATAGATAGAATGAAAGAAGGTATCAAAGCTAGAATGAAAGACATCAAGAAAGAAAGAAAGAAAAATATAAACTAAAGATAGAATGAGAGAAGGTATGAAAGCTAGATTGAAAGATATCAAGAAACAAAGAAAGAAATAAAGAAAGAAACTAAAGATAGAATGAGAGAATGTATGAAACCTAGAAGGAAAGATATCAAGAATGACAGAAAGAAAGAAATTAACTAAAGATAGAATGAGAGAATGTATGAAAGCTAGAATGAAAGTTATCAAAAAAGAAAGAAACAAAGAAATAAATAAACTAAAAATAGAATGAGAGAAGGTATGAAAGATAGAATGAAAGACATCAAGAAAGAAAGAAAGAAAGATACTAAAGCTAGAATTAGAGAAATTATGAAAGCCAGAATGAAAAATATCAAGAGTGAAAGAAAGAAATTAACTAAAGATAGAATGAGAGAAGGTATGAAAGCTAGAATGACAGACATCAAGAAAGAAGGAAAGAAACTATAGATAGAATGAGAGAAGGTATGAAAGCTACAATTAAAGATATCAAGAAAGAAAGAAAGAAAATATAGATAGAATGAAAGAAGGTATCAAAGCTAGAATGAAAGACATCAAGAAAGAAAGAAAATATAGATAGAATGAAAGAAGGTATCAAAGCTAGAATGAAAGACATCAAGAAAGAAAGAAAGAAAAATATAAACTAAAGATAGAATGAGAGAAGGTATGAAAGCCAGATTGAAAGATATGAAGAAAGAAAGAAAGAAAGAAACTATGGATAGAATGAGAGAAGGTATGAAAGTTAGAATTAAAGATATCAAGAAACAAAGAAAGAAATAAAGAAAGAAACTAAAGATAGAATGAGTGAAGGTATGAAACCTAGAAGGAAAGATAACAAGAATGACAGAAAGAAAGAAATTAACTAAAGATAGAATGAGAGAAGGTATGAAAGCTAGAATGAAAGTTATCAAGAAAGAAAGAAACAAAGAAAGAAATAAACTAAAAATAGAATGAGAGAAGGTATGAAAGATAGAATGAAAGACATCAAGAAAGATAGAAAGAAAGATACTAAAGCTAGAATTAGTGAAGATATGAAAGCCAGAATGAAAAATATCAAGAATGAAAGAAAGAAAGAAATTAACTAAAGATAGAATGAGAGAAGGTATGAAAGCTAGAATGACAGACATCAAGAAAGAAAGAAAGAAACTATAGATAGAATGAGAGAAGGTATGAAAGCTAGAATTAAAGATATCAAGAAAGAAAGAAAGAAAATATAGATAGAATGAAAGAAATTATCAAAGCTAGAATGAAAGACATCAAGAAAGAAAGAAAGAAAATATAGATAGAATGAAAGAAGGTATCAAAGCTAGAATGAAAGACATCAAGAAAGAAAGAAAGAAAAATATAAACTAAAGATAGAATGAGAGAAGGTATGAAAGCTAGATTGAAAGATATCAAGAAAGAAAGAAAGAAAGAAAGAAACTATGGATAGAATGAGAGAAGGTATGAAAGTTAGAATTAAAAATATCAAGAAACAAAGAAAGAAATAAAGAAAGAAACTAAAGATAGAATGAGAGAAGGTATGAAACCTAGAAGGAAAGATATCAAGAATGACAGAAAGAAAGAAATTAACTAAAGATAGAATGAGGGAAGGTATGAAAGCTAGAAAGACAGACATCAAGAATGAAAGATAGAAACTATAGATAGAATGAGAGAAGGTATGAAAGCTAGAATGAAAGATATCAAGAAAGAAAGAAAGAAAAAAGAAACGAAAGACAGAATGAGAGAAGTTATGAAAGCTAGAATGAAAGATATCAAGAAACAAAGAAAGAAAGAAAGAAAGAAACTAAAGATAGAATGAGAGAAGGTATGAAACCAAGAATGAAAGATATCAAGAATGAAAGAAAGAAAGAAATTAACTAAAGATAGAATGAGAGAAGGTATGAAAGTTAGAATTAAAGATATCAAGAAATAAAGAAAGAAATAAAGAAAGAAACTAAAGATAGAATGAGAGAAGGTATGAAACCTAGAAGGAAAGCTATCAAGAATGACAGAAAGAAAGAAATTAACTAACGATAGAATGAGAGAAGTTATGAAAGCTAGAATGAAAGTTATCAAGAAAGAAAGAAACAAAGAAAGAAATAAACTAAAGATAGAATGAGAGAAGGTATGAAAGATAGAATGAAAGACATCAAGAAAGAAAGAAAGAAAGATACTAAAGCTAGAATACGAGAAATTATGAAAGCCAGAATGAAAAATATCAAGAATGAAAGAAAGAAATAAATTAACTAAAGATAGAATGAGAGAAGGTATGAAAGCTAGAATGACAGACATCAAGAAAGAAGGAAAGAAACTATAGATAGAATGAGAGAAGGTATGAAAGCTACAATTAAAGATATCAAGAAAGAAAGAAAGAAAATATAGATAGAATGAGAGAAGTTATGAAAGCTAGAATGAAAGACATCAAGAAAGAAAGAAAGAAACTATAGATAGAATGAAAGAAGGTATCAATGCTAGAATTAAAGATATCAAGAAAAAAGAAACAAAGAAAGAAAGAAACTAGTGATAGAATGAGCGAAGGTATGAAAGCTAGAATGAAAGACATCAAGAAAGAAAGAAAGAAAGATACTAAAGATAGAATGAGAGAAGGTATGAAAGCTAAAATGAAAGATATCAAGAATGAAAGAAAGAAAGAAATTAACTAAAGATAGAATGAGAAAAGGTATGAAAGATAGAATGAAAGACATCAAGAAAGAAAGAAAGATACTAAAGCTAGAATTAGAGAAGATATGAAAGCCAGAATGAAAAATATCAAGAATGAAAGAAAGAAAGAAATTGACTAAAGATAGAATGAGAGAAGGTATGAAAGCTAGAATGACAGAAATCAAGAAAGAAAGAAAGAAACTATAGATAGAATGAGAGAAGGTATGAAAGCTAGAATTAAAGATATCAAGAAAGAAAGAAAGAAAATATAGATAGAATGAAAGAAGGTATCAAAGCTAGAATGAAAGACATCAAGAAAGAAAGAAAGAAAATATAGATAGAATGAAAGAAGGTATCAAAGCTAGAATGAAAGACATCAAGAAAGAAAGAAAGAAAAATATAAACTAAAGAAAGAATGAGAGATGGTATGAAAGCGAGAATGAAAGATATCAAAAAAGAAAGAAAGAAAGAAAGAAACTAAAGATATAGTGATAGAAGGTATGAAAGCTAGAATGAAAGACATCAAGAAAGAAAGAAAGAAACTATAGATAGAATGAGAGAAGGTATGAAAGCTAGAATGAAAGATATCAGAAAGAAAGAAACAAAGAAAGAAAGAAAATAAAGATAGAATGAGGGAAGGTATGAAAGCTAGAATGAAAGACATCAAGAAAGAAAGAAAGAAAGATACTAAAGATAAAATGAGAAAAGGTATGAAAGCTAGAATGAAAGATATCAAGAATGAAAGAAAGAAAGAAATCAACTAAAGATAGAATGAGAGAAGGTATGAAAGCAAGAATGAAAGACATCAAGAAAGAAAGAAGGAAACTACAGATAGAATGAAAGAAGGTATCAAAGCTAGAATGAAAGACACAAGAGAGAAAGAGAAAAATATAAACTAAAAATAGAATGAGAGAAGGTATGAAACCTAGAATGAAAGATATCAAGAAAGAAAGAAAGAAACTATAGATAGAATGTAAGAAGGTATCAATGCTAGAATTAAAGATATCAAGAAACAAAGAAACAAAGAAAGAAAGAAACTAAAGATAGAATGAGAGAATTTATGAAAGATAGAATGAAAGATATCAAGAATGAAAGAAAGAAATTAACTAAAGATAGAATAAGAGAAGGTATGCAAGCTGGAATGAAAGAAAGAAAGAAAGAAAGAAACTAAAGATAGAAAGAGAGAATGTATGAAACGTAGAATGAAAGATATCAAGAATGAAAGAAAGAAAGAAATTAACTACAGATAGAATAAGAGAAGGTATAAAATCTAGAATGAAAGACCTCAAGAAAGAAAAAATAAACTAAAGATAGAATGAGAGAAGGTATGAAAGCTAGAATGAAAGACATCAAGAAAGAAAGAAAGAAAAATATAAACTAAAGAAAGAATGAGAGATGGTATGAAAGCGAGAATGAAAGATATCAAGAAAGAAAGAAAGAAAGAAAGAAACTAAAGATAGAGTGAGAGAAGGTATGCAAGCTAGAATGAAAGACATCAAGAAAGAAAGAAAGAAACTATAGATAGAATGAGAGAAGGTATGAAAGTAAGAATATAAGATATCAAGAAACAAAGAAACAAAGAAAGAAAGAAACTAAAGATAGAATGAGAGAAGGTATGAAACCTAGAATGAAAGATATCAAGAATGAAAGAAAGAAAGAAATTAACTAAAGATAGAATGAGAGAAGGTATGAAAGGAACAATGAATGATATCAAGAGAGAAAAAAAGAAACTATAGATAGAATGAAAGAAGGTATCAATGCTAGAATTAAAGATATCAAGAAACAAAGAAAGAAAGAAAGAAACTAAAGATAGAATGAGAGAATTTATGAAAGCTTGAATGAAAGACATCAAGAATGAAAGAAAGAAAGAAATTAACTAAAGATAGAATGAGAGAAGGTATGCAAGCTAGAATGAAAGAAATCAAGAAAGAAAGAAAGAAACTAAAGATAGAATGAGAGATGGTATGAAAGCTAGAATGAAAGATATCAAGAAATAAAGATACACAGAAAGAAATAAACTAAAGATAGAAAGAGAGAAGGTATGAAAGCTAGAATGAAAGCTATCAAGAAAGAAAGAAACAAAGAAACAAACTAAAGATAGAATAAGAGAAGGTATGAAACCTAGAATGAAAGATATCAAGAATGAAAGAAAGAAAGAAATTAACTAAAGATAGAATGAGAGAAGGTATGAAAGATAGAATGAAAGAAATCAAGAAAGAATGAAAGAAAAAAGAAACTATAGAATGAGAGAAGGTATGAAAGCTAGAATGAAAGATATCAAGAAAGAAAGAAAGAAAAAAGAAACTAAAGATAGAGTGAGAGAAGGTATGCAAGCTAGAATGAAAGACATCAAGAAAGAAAGAAAGAAAAATATAAACTAAAGAAAGAATGAGAGATGGTATGAAAGCGAGAATGAAAGATATCAAGAAAGAAAGAAAGAAAGAAAGAAACTAAAGATAGAGTGAGAGAAGGTATGCAAGCTAGAATGAAAGACATCAAGAAAGAAAGAAAGAAACTATAGATAGAATGAGAGAAGGTATGAAAGTAAGAATATAAGATATCAAGAAACAAAGAAACAAAGAAAGAAAGAAACTAAAGATAGAATGAGAGAAGGTATGAAACCTAGAATGAAAGATATCAAGAATGAAAGAAAGAAAGAAATTAACTAAAGATAGAATGAGAGAAGGTATGAAAGGAACAATGAATGATATCAAGAGAGAAAAAAAGAAACTATAGATAGAATGAAAGAAGGTATCAATGCTAGAATTAAAGATATCAAGAAACAAAGAAAGAAAGAAAGAAACTAAAGATAGAATGAGAGAATTTATGAAAGCTTGAATGAAAGACATCAAGAATGAAAGAAAGAAAGAAATTAACTAAAGATAGAATGAGAGAAGGTATGCAAGCTAGAATGAAAGAAATCAAGAAAGAAAGAAAGAAACTAAAGATAGAATGAGAGATGGTATGAAAGCTAGAATGAAAGATATCAAGAAATAAAGATACACAGAAAGAAATAAACTAAAGATAGAAAGAGAGAAGGTATGAAAGCTAGAATGAAAGCTATCAAGAAAGAAAGAAACAAAGAAACAAACTAAAGATAGAATAAGAGAAGGTATGAAACCTAGAATGAAAGATATCAAGAATGAAAGAAAGAAAGAAATTAACTAAAGATAGAATGAGAGAAGGTATGAAAGATAGAATGAAAGAAATCAAGAAAGAATGAAAGAAAAAAGAAACTATAGAATGAGAGAAGGTATGAAAGCTAGAATGAAAGATATCAAGAAAGAAAGAAAGAAAAAAGAAACTAAAGACAGAATGAGAGAAGTTATGAAAGCTAGAATGACAGACATCAAGAAAGAAAGAAAGAAATTAAAGATAGGATGAGAGAAGGTATGAAAGTAAGAATTAAAGATATCAAGAAACAAAGAAAGAAAGAAAGAAATAAAGAAACTAAAGATAGAATGAGAGAAGGTATGAAACCTAGAATGAAAGATATCAAGAATGAAAGAAAGAAAGAAATTAACTAAAGATAGAATGAGAGAAGGTTTGAAAGCTAGAATGAAAGCTATCAAGAATGAAAGAAAGGAAGAAAGAAAGAAAGAAAGAAAAAAACTAAAGATAGAATGAGAGAAGATATGAAAGCTAGAATGAAAGATATCAAGAAAGAAAGAAACAAAGAAAGAAATTAACTAAAGATAGACTGAGAGTAGGAATGAAAGCTAGAATGAAAGACATCAAGAAAGAAAGAAAGAAACTATAGATAGAATGAGAGAAGGTATGAAAGCTAGAATTAAAGATATCAAGAAACAAAGAAACAAAGAAAGAAAGAAAGAAACTAAAGATAGAATGAGAGAAGGTATGAAAGGTAGAATGAAAGACATCAAGAAAGAAAGAAAGAAAGATACTAAAGCTAGAATAAGAGAAATTATGAAAGCCAGAATGAAAAATATCAAGAATGAAAGAAAGAAATAAATTAACTAAAGATAGAATGAGAGAAGGTATGAAAGCTAGAATGACAGACATCAAGAAAGAAGGAAAGAAACTATAGATAGAATGAGAGAAGGTATGAAAGCTACAATTAAAGATATCAAGAAAGAAAGAAAGAAAATATAGATAGAATGAGAGAAGTTATGAAAGCTAGAATGAAAGACATCAAGAAAGAAAGAAAGAAACTATAGATAGAATGAAAGAAGGTATCAATGCTAGAATTAAAGATATCAAGAAAAAAGAAACAAAGAAAGAAAGAAACTAGTGATAGAATGAGCGAAGGTATGAAAGCTAGAATGAAAGACATCAAGAAAGAAAGAAAGAAAGATACTAAAGATAGAATGAGAGAAGGTATGAAAGCTAAAATGAAAGATATCAAGAATGAAAGAAAGAAAGAAATTAACTAAAGATAGAATGAGAAAAGGTATGAAAGATAGAATGAAAGACATCAAGAAAGAAAGAAAGAAAGATACTAAAGCTAGAATTAGAGAAGATATGAAAGCCAGAATGAAAAATATCAAGAATGAAAGAAAGAAAGAAATTGACTAAAGATAGAATGAGAGAAGGTATGAAAGCTAGAATGACAGAAATCAAGAAAGAAAGAAAGAAACTATAGATAGAATGAGAGAAGGTATGAAAGCTAGAATTAAAGATATCAAGAAAGAAAGAAAGAAAATATAGATAGAATGAAAGAAGGTATCAAAGCTAGAATGAAAGACATCAAGAAAGAAAGAAAGAAAATATAGATAGAATGAAAGAAGGTATCAAAGCTAGAATGAAAGACATCAAGGAAGAAAGAAAGAAAAATATAAACTAAAGAAAGAATGAGAGATGGTATGAAAGCGAGAATGAAAGATATCAAAAAAGAAAGAAAGAAAGAAAGAAACTAAAGATATAGTGATAGAAGGTATGAAAGCTAGAATGAAAGACATCAAGAAAGAAAGAAAGAAACTATAGATAGAATGAGAGAAGGTATGAAAGCTAGAATGAAAGATATCAGAAAGAAAGAAACAAAGAAAGAAAGAAAATAAAGATAGAATGAGGGAAGGTATGAAAGCTAGAATGAAAGACATCAAGAAAGAAAGAAAGAAAGATACTAAAGATAAAATGAGAAAAGGTATGAAAGCTAGAATGAAAGATATCAAGAATGAAAGAAAGAAAGAAATCAACTAAAGATAGAATGAGAGAAGGTATGAAAGCTAGAATGAAAGACATCGAGAAAGAAAGAAGGAAACTACAGATAGAATGAAAGAAGGTATCAAAGCTAGAATGAAAGACACAAGAGAGAAAGAGAAAAATATAAACTAAAAATAGAATGAGAGAAGGTATGAAACCTAGAATGAAAGATATCAAGAAAGAAAGAAAGAAACTATAGATAGAATGTAAGAAGGTATCAATGCTAGAATTAAAGATATCAAGAAACAAAGAAACAAAGAAAGAAAGAAACTAAAGATAGAATGAGAGAATTTATGAAAGATAGAATGAAAGATATCAAGAATGAAAGAAAGAAATTAACTAAAGATAGAATAAGAGAAGGTATGCAAGCTGGAATGAAAGAAAGAAAGAAAGAAAGAAACTAAAGATAGAAAGAGAGAATGTATGAAACGTAGAATGAAAGATATCAAGAATGAAAGAAAGAAAGAAATTAACTACAGATAGAATAAGAGAAGGTATAAAATCTAGAATGAAAGACCTCAAGAAAGAAAAAATAAACTAAAGATAGAATGAGAGAAGGTATGAAAGCTAGAATGAAAGACATCAAGAAAGAAAGAAAGAAAAATATAAACTAAAGAAAGAATGAGAGATGGTATGAAAGCGAGAATGAAAGATATCAAGAAAGAAAGAAAGAAAGAAAGAAACTAAAGATAGAGTGAGAGAAGGTATGCAAGCTAGAATGAAAGACATCAAGAAAGAAAGAAAGAAACTATAGATAGAATGAGAGAAGGTATGAAAGTAAGAATATAAGATATCAAGAAACAAAGAAACAAAGAAAGAAAGAAACTAAAGATAGAATGAGAGAAGGTATGAAACCTAGAATGAAAGATATCAAGAATGAAAGAAAGAAATAAATTAACTAAAGATAGAATGAGAGAAGGTATGAAAGGAACAATGAATGATATCAAGAGAGAAAAAAAGAAACTATAGATAGAATGAAAGAAGGTATCAATGCTAGAATTAAAGATATCAAGAAACAAAGAAAGAAAGAAAGAAACTAAAGATAGAATGAGAGAATTTATGAAAGCTTGAATGAAAGACATCAAGAATGAAAGAAAGAAAGAAATTAACTAAAGATAGAATGAGAGAAGGTATGCAAGCTAGAATGAAAGAAATCAAGAAAGAAAGAAAGAAACTAAAGATAGAATGAGAGATGGTATGAAAGCTAGAATGAAAGATATCAAGAAATAAAGATACACAGAAAGAAATAAACTAAAGATAGAAAGAGAGAAGGTATGAAAGCTAGAATGAAAGCTATCAAGAAAGAAAGAAACAAAGAAACAAACTAAAGATAGAATAAGAGAAGGTATGAAACCTAGAATGAAAGATATCAAGAATGAAAGAAAGAAAGAAATTAACTAAAGATAGAATGAGAGAAGGTATGAAAGATAGAATGAAAGAAATCAAGAAAGAATGAAAGAAAAAAGAAACTATAGAATGAGAGAAGGTATGAAAGCTAGAATGAAAGATATCAAGAAAGAAAGAAAGAAAAAAGAAACTAAAGACAGAATGAGAGAAGTTATGAAAGCTAGAATGACAGACATCAAGAAAGAAAGAAAGAAATTAAAGATAGGATGAGAGAAGGTATGAAAGTAAGAATTAAAGATATCAAGAAACAAAGAAAGAAAGAAAGAAATAAAGAAACTAAAGATAGAATGAGAGAAGGTATGAAACCTAGAATGAAAGATATCAAGAATGAAAGAAAGAAAGAAATTAACTAAAGATAGAATGAGAGAAGGTTTGAAAGCTAGAATGAAAGCTATCAAGAATGAAAGAAAGGAAGAAAGAAAGAAAGAAAGAAAAAAACTAAAGATAGAATGAGAGAAGATATGAAAGCTAGAATGAAAGATATCAAGAAAGAAAGAAACAAAGAAAGAAATTAACTAAAGATAGACTGAGAGTAGGAATGAAAGCTAGAATGAAAGACATCAAGAAAGAAAGAAAGAAACTATAGATAGAATGAGAGAAGTTATGAAAGCTAGAATTAAAGATATCAAGAAACAAAAAAACAAAGAAAGAAAGAAAGAAACTAAAGATAGAATGAGAGAAGGTATGAAAGGTAGAATGAAAGACATCAAGAAAGAAAGAAAGAAAGATACTAAAGCTAGAATAAGAGAAATTATGAAAGTCAGAATGAAAAATATCAAGAATGAAAGAAAGAAATAAATTAACTAAAGATAGAATGAGAGAAGGTATGAAAGCTAGAATGACAGACATCAAGAAAGAAGGAAAGAAACTATAGATAGAATGAGAGAAGGTATGAAAGCTACAATTAAAGATATCAAGAAAGAAAGAAAGAAAATATAGATAGAATGAGAGAAGTTATGAAAGCTAGAATGAAAGACAGCAAGAAAGAAAGAAAGAAACTATAGATAGAATGAAAGAAGGTATCAATGCTAGAATTAAAGATATCAAGAAAAAAGAAACAAAGAAAGAAAGAAACTAGTGATAGAATGAGCGAAGGTATGAAAGCTAGAATGAAAGACATCAAGAAAGAAAGAAAGAAAGATACTAAAGATAGAATGAGAGAAGGTATGAAAGCTAAAATGAAAGATATCAAGAATGAAAGAAAGAAAGAAATTAACTAAAGATAGAATGAGAAAAGGTATGAAAGATAGAATGAAAGACATCAAGAAAGAAAGAAAGAAAGATACTAAAGCTAGAATTAGAGAAGATATGAAAGCCAGAATGAAAAATATCAAGAATGAAAGAAAGAAAGAAATTGACTAAAGATAGAATGAGAGAAGGTATGAAAGCTAGAATGACAGAAATCAAGAGAGAAAGAAAGAAACTATAGATAGAATGAGAGAAGGTATGAAAGCTAGAATTAAAGATATCAAGAAAGAAAGAAAGAAAATATAGATAGAATGAAAGAAGGTATCAAAGCTAGAATGAAAGACATCAAGAAAGAAAGAAAGAAAATATAGATAGAATGAAATTAGGTATCAAAGCTAGAATGAAAGACATCAAGAAAGAAAGAAAGAAAAATATAAACTAAAGAAAGAATGAGAGATGGTATGAAAGCGAGAATGAAAGATATCAAGAAAGAAAGAAAGAAAGAAACTAAAGATATAGTGATAGAAGGTGTCGCGATTTGACCCTTTTTGGATCCCACACCCCTGGAACCTATGTGGCGTTGGACCCACTCGTGCCTTGGTCTGTCCACCTAGACTCAGACCTCAGAGCACACCAGGGCAAAACTGAACTCTTTCCTTTCTTCCACTGCTGCCACCAGGAGATCCCTAGATCCCCATAACTCCTTTAGAAAGAATCAGGTCCACTCTTTAATGAAATAGAAAGATCTTTTGTTTATTTGCTTATTTGTTTCAGTATTTTAATATACAGTTCTATTCCTTCTCCCTTCCAGTCACTGGTCAATCACTTCTCAGATCTCCTACTATATTTTCATCAGTCTAATCACAATCACATAAATCTCTGTACTCTCTAATCAAACTCCTTCCAAATCTCTGATCTCCACTCCACTCTCCCCCTCAGGCTCTGCCTCTTATACTCTGCCTCTTGGCTCCGCCTCTCAGCAACATAAACATGCATGACTCACTCTAACTAAACCTGAGCCATGACCACATTTAAAGGAGAACGCTACAGACCTCCCCCCTTACTTAGGTTTGTTTGGGAGGGGAAACACATTTTTCCTCCTGAACAAACAGCTGCAATAGCTTAAACTTTTTTTTTTATAACAATTTACCTTTCACATTTTTACTAAATATCAACCAAATACCTTACCTTATCATTTAATAATCAATACCATACTTTACCTTTTCATCTACTAATCAATAATATACATTACCTTATCATTTAATAATCAATACAATACTTTACCTTATCATCTACTAATCAATAATATACCTTACCTTATCATTTTACAGAATTTACAACCATACAGAAATCACGATCCTGAACTTTTACATAAATAATTAACTGTGAACTATAGTCCATTTCAGTTTATAATAAAAGTCCTGGTATCATTCATCTAGCCTCCTGGAAAGCACATCTGCGACAACGTTGGGGCTTTCGAGGCAAGAACTGAGTCTCTGTTGCAAAGGCAAAATTTGCAAAGTCCAAATCTCTCACTTTCCCGTCGTAGTCTGGCGCACCATGGACTGGTCCGGTTGTGGTCATCTCCTTCAGCTGGACACACCTCTGCTGGCACTCAGGAGTCCCTCTGTTGACCACTGGCTCCTTCCTCCGCACCCTTTTCCATCGACTGGCGGTCATCGGCCACTCGGTTGTCCACAGGATGTCATCTGCTGGTCGTTTTATAGTGACGTCATCTTTAAGTCTGGCTCGGGGCTTCACTTGCTCAGCTAGGGAAAGGGTAGGCAGTTCCCTCTTCTCCTCCCGAACATCTTTAGATGCATCCCTCTTTAAGGCATCAGGGCCTTCCTCTTTCTGTATCACATAATTGACATTGTTCAATTTTGTCACTACTTTATAGGGATCCTCCCAAGCTAATTGTAGCTTGTGTCCTCTGACTGGCCTGAGCAAGAGAACTTCCTCCTCCGGCCCAAAAGTTCTTTCACGGGCTTTCTTATCGTACCATGCCTTCTGTTTAGCCTGGGCAGCCCTCAAATTCCTCCCAGCCAACTCCAGAGAACGTTGCAAGGTGTTTTGCAACTTATATACATATTCGACCACTGACTCTGGGTCACTTTCTCTATGGTCTTCCCAGTTCATGAGGAGCAAATCTAAAGGTCCGCGCGCCTCTCGTCCTAGCAGTAACTCAAAAGGACTAAATCCCGTGCTCTCTTGAGGGATGCTCCTATAAGCATATAGTAAGGGTTGTATTTTGCAGTCCCAATCATTTGGGTTCTCTGCTACATACGCCTTCATCATGCGCACCAAAGTGCCATTGAATTTCTCAACTAGCCCGTTGGTCTCTGGATGATATGGAGTTGAATTGATTTGGGTAATTCCACAAGCCTTCCATAACCTTTTAATCAGTTTGGATGTGAAACTCATTCCCAAATCGCTGACTATCTCGCTGGCAAATCCCAATCGGCTCATGTAATTGATTAGGGCATCTGCCACTGTGTCAGTTTCCATGTTGCGCAAAGGAATTGCCTCGGGATATCTAGTGGCAAAATCCATTATGGTCAAGATGTATTTATTTCCCCTACGGGTGGCATTAGGTAAGGGACCCACTAGATCGATTCCCAGCCTTTGGAACGGTGTAGAGATGACTGGCAGAGGGCATAATTTGGCTTTGGTCCTGTCCTGCCCAGTCCCTCGTCTCTGACAGACATCACACGTTTTACAGAAACAAGTAATCTGTTTGCCCATACCTGGCCAAAAGAAGTTCTGGCCAACCCGTCTTTTGGTTCTGGTGATCCCCATGTGAGCTCCAAATAAACTGCTGTGAGCTTGATTAATGATTTTCTCCCTGTATTTACTAGGGACCACTAATTGCTTTCGGGGTTCCCCTTTTCCTCGGTATGGAGTAGCTAACGTTTCCCTGTACAGCAGGTCTTTGGTTAAGCTAAAGCTCTCAGGGCACTCAGGAGATAGTACAGTGGGAGTCCTGGCAGCTTCAAAGCAAACTCCCAAGCTAATGTCCTCCTTCTGCTCCTGGGCAAAATTGTTATTTGTTTTGGGATTCTGTAGTAGCATGAGTTCTGCCTCAGCCCTATCATCAAGCTGGGTTGCCACGGTAACCGCTCCACCTAGGCCTCTCTCTGCTACAGTATCGGTTTGAGCTGCAGAGGGTGAGTTTTGACCCCCCTTTGAGCGGGTAAGCACTAACACACTCTTGACATGCTCTATTAAATCCCAACCAAGGAGAAAAGCTGCTGGTATTTCATCTGACACAGCTACTTGCCACTTTCCAGACCAATTCTGGTATTCTACTGGTATCTCAGCCACTTTTAAAACCACGGTTTCCTTCCCAATTCCCTTTAAAGACATTTCTTTGCCAGGAATAATGTCATCCTGGGCTACTAAATCGGAATGGACAATGGAGATTTGAGATCCTGTATCTCTTATTGCAATGTACTTCTTTCCTTTCACAACTATCTCTTCACCTGCGTTTCTGAGAAGGGTCTGGTCATTGCTGATATAGAAACAATGGACTACTTGGGCTATAGGAATATCTTCCTCCTCATGGTCAGTAGAAGTGGTGGTGGTTATGGGATCAGGTCTCTGTCTACTATTTTCCTCCCCTGATTCCACTTGCTTGACACAATACACCTTTTTGGTTAGAGAATCATTTCTCTGCAAGTTGGGGTATGGTTGCCTACATTGGAATTGTAAGTGGCCTGGTTGCCCACAGTTAAAACATTTAAAATTCCTTTTGTCATTCTGAGGTACTTTGGCAAACCGTGCCTCAGGGTTTGATGTTTTTGGCGGGCTAGCCCTTGGCAACTTTGGGGAAGTCCCGCCCTGACCTTCTCTCTCAGGATTCCTGCTGAGGTAATTTTTATTAAAAGGCTTTTTATAGTTATTGTCCCAGTTTGGTTTATTTACTCTCAGCTCTGAAAATCTAGGGTTCCTGTAAGCATTAATCAAATCAGTTTGTTCTCCCGCTTCCCATAAATTTTTAGGATTCTTGTCCCTTACTAAATACCGTAGTTCTCCAGGTAATAGGGAGTAAAACTGTTCTAGCCCAATTAAATCCTTCAACTGTTCTAAAGAAGTGATCTCCTCTCTTTCAATCCACTTATCCAGAGTCAGCGCCAATCTAGCTCCCAACTGAGAGTACGATTCATCCTGCTTTTTAGAGAGAGAGCGAAATTTCCGCCTCAGGTGTTCAGAGTTCAGACAAAATCTTGAATAAACCATCTTTTTATATGCCTCAAAATCTCTTGCCTTCTCGGGATTCATCTGGGCATATATTTCTGCCAGATCTCCGCTAACCTGCGCTCTTAAAACCATCATTCTATCTTCATTTCTGATTTCAAAGTCATTGCAGGTGCGTTCAAAAGCAATGAGGAAGGATTCAGGACAGTCCCCTCTTTTGTACTGGGGAAACTTCTTCAAATCTATCTTTGACAGGATTCCACCTCCCCCACTGTTGTTATTATTAAGGTTATTATTTAGAGCAGAAATCTCTAATTGTCTCATCTGTAGTTGAAAATTCATTTCCTTTTCTCTTAATTCTAGTTGTTTAGCTTCTGACTCAGCCTTGATTTCCAGGTCCCTTCTTCTCTCTTCCTGCTCAAATTGTCTGGCCTCCTGCTCAAATTGTCTGGCCTCCTGCTCAGCTCTTTCTTTGCTTTCCTGTTCCCTCCTTCTCTCCTCCTGCTCAAATTGTCTGGCCTCCTGCTCAAATTGTCTGGCCTCCTGCTCAACTCTTTCTTTGCTTTCCTGTTCCCTCCTTCTCTCCTCCTGCTCAAATTGTCTGGCCTCCTGCTCAGCTCTGAGCTGTAGTTCCTTAAATTTAAATTCCCTTTCCAGTTTCCATCTCTCAAATTCTTGAGGGCTTAATTCCTTATGTCCCTCTGATGTAACCTCAACGCCTATTTCCTTTTGGTCTCCCTCCAATTCCTGAGGCAACCCTTCAGACTCAGGACTCCCCCTTGTGGCGATTTTGGGAGGCATCTTTTCCTTTTTGTTTATCTTTCTCTGAGGTGATTAGAGCAGCGTTCACAAATTTTCTTTTTAAAAGGACCTGTTTTTCTTATTTTACTTCCAGTTACTGATATAAATTTTTCAAGCCTTTTCTTTTAGTACTTTCCCTCAGATCTGCTATGACCTGGCTTCTGCCTTATCCACAGCGCTCTCCTATCTCAGAGCCTGGGATTTCACAGCAAGCCCTCTGATCCTCAGATCCTGAGGTAAAACTCAGAAATTCCCTCTCAGAGAATTCAAGCCTTTTCCTTAGGTTCTCTCCCTCAGATCTGCTATGACCTGGCTTCTGCCTTATCCACAGCACTCTCCTATCTCAGAGCCTGGGATTTCACAGCAAGCCCTCTGATCCTCAGATCCTGAGGTAAAACTCAGAAATTCCCTCTCAGAGAATTCAAGCCTTTTCCTTAGGTTCTCTCCCTCAGATCTGCTATGACTTGGCTTCTGCCTTATCCACAGCGCTCTCCTATCTCAGAGCCTGGGATTTCAGAGCAAGCCCTCTGATCCTCAGATCCTGAGGTAAAACTCAGAAATTTTCTCACAGAGTCGTTCCCTATCTTAGACCCCCCCTGATCTGGGTTCTGAGGCCCCGCTACTAAGCTTTTCCCAAAAGCTCTAGCAGGAACCAAACCTCATTGCCACAGATCCTGTCTAAAAGGTACCCTTGACTCAATAAACTCTTTTATAAAGGCTTCACTGGATTATTTCAATAGGCTTCACTGGATTATTTCAATAGGCTTCACTGGATTAATTCGTATCCCACCGCTGCCACCAATGTCGCGATTTGACCCTTTTTGGATCCCACACCTCTGGAACCTATGTGGCGTTGGACCCACTCGTGCCTTGGTCTGTCCACCTAGACTCAGACCTCAGAGCACACCAGGGCAAAACGGAACTCTTTCCTTTCTTCCACTGCTGCCACCAGGAGATCCCTAGATCCCCATAACTCCTTTAGAAAGAATCAGGTCCACTCTTTAATGAAATAGAAAGATCTTTTGTTTATTTGCTTATTTGTTTCAGTATTTTAATATACAGTTCTATTCCTTCTCCCTTCCAGTCACTGGTCAATCACTTCTCAGATCTCCTACTATATTTTCATCAGTCTAATCACAATCACATAAATCTCTGTACTCTCTAATCAAACTCCTTCCAAAACTCTGATCTCCACTCCACTCTCCCCCTCAGGCTCTGCCTCTTATACTCTGCCTCTTGGCTCCGCCTCTCAGCAACATAAACATGCATGACTCACTCTAACTAAACCTGAGCCATGACCACATTTAAAGGAGAACGCTACAGAAGGTATGAAAGCTAGAATGAAAGACATCAAGAAAGAAAGAAAGAAACTATAGATAGAATGAGAGAAGGTATGAAAGCTAGAATGAAAGATATCAAGAAAGAAAGAAACAAAGAAAGAAAGAAAATAAAGATAGAATGAGGGAAGGTATGAAAGCTAGAATGAAAGATATCAAGAAAGAAAGAAACAAAGAAAGAAAGAAAATTAAGATAGAATGAGAGAAGGTATGAAACCTAGAATGAAAGATAAAACGAATGAAAGAAAGAAATAAATTAACTAAAGATAGAATGAGAGAAGGTATGAAAGGAACAATGAATGATATCAAGAAAGAAAGAAAGAAACTATAGATAGAATGAAAGAAGGTATCAATGCTAGAATTAAAGATATCAAGAAACAAAGAAACAAACAAAGAAAGAAACTAAAGATAGAATGAGAGAATTTATGAAAGCTTGAATGAAAGACATCAAGAATGAAAGAAAGAAAGAAATTAACTAAAGATAGAATGAGAGACGGTATGCAAGCTAGAATGAAAGAAATCAAGAAAGAAAGAAAGAAACTAAAGATAGAATAAGAGATGGTATGAAAGCTAGAATGAAAGATATCAAGAAACAAAGATACAAAGAAAGAAAAAAACTAAAGATAGAAAGAGAGAAGGTATGAAAGCTAGAATGAAAGCTATCAAGAAAGAAAGAAACAAAGAAACAAACTAAAGATAGAATAAGAGAAGGTATAAAATCTAGAATGAAAGACATCAAGAAAGAAAAAAATAAACTAAAGATAGAATGAGAGAAGGTATGAAAGCTAGAATGAAGGAAATCAAGAAAGAATGAAAGAAAAGAGAAACTAAAGATAGAATGAGAGAAGGTATGAAAGCTAGAATGAAAGATATCAGGAAAGAAAGAAAGAAAAAAGAAACTAAAGACAGAATGAGAGAAGTTATGAAAGCTAGAATGAAAGACATCAAGAAAGAAAGAAAGAAACTATAGATAGAATGAGAGAAGGTATGAAAGTTAGAATTAAAGATATCAAGAAACAAAGAAAGAAAGAAAGAAAGAAAGAAACTAAAGATAGAATGAGAGAAGGTATGAAACCAAGAATGAAAGATATCAAGAATGAAAGAAAGAAAGAAATTAACTAAAGATGGAATGAGAGAAGGTATGAAAGTTAGAATTAAAGATATCAAGAAACAAAGAAAGAAATAAAGAAAGAAACTAAAGATAGAATGAGAGAAGGTATGAAACCTAGAAGGAAAGCTATCAAGAATGACAGAAAGAATGAAATTAACTAACGATAGAATGAGAGAAGGTATGAAAGCTAGAATGAAAGTTATCAAGAAAGAAGGAAACAAAGAAAGAAATAAACTAAAGATAGAATGAGAGAAGGTATGAAAGATAGAATGAAAGACATCAAGAAAGAAAGAAAGAAAGATACTAAAGCTAGAATTAGAGAAATTATGAAAGCCAGAATGAAAAATATCAAGAATGAAAGAAATAAATAAATTAACTAAAGATAGAATGAGAGAAGGTATTAAAGCTAGAATGACAGACATCAAGAAAGAAGGAAAGAAACTATAGATAGAATGAGAGAAGGTATGAAAGCTACAATTAAAGATATCAAGAAAGAAAGAAAGAAAATATAGATAGAATGAGAGAAGTTATGAAAGCTAGAATGAAAGACATCAAGAAAGAAAGAAGGAAACTATAGATAAAATGAGAGAAGGTATGAAAGCTAGAATGAAAGACATCAAGAAAGAAAGAAAGAAAGATACTAAAGATAGAATGAGAGAAGGTATGAAAGCTAAAATGAAAGATATCAAGAATGAAAGAAAGAAAGAAATTAACTAAAGATAGAATGAGAAAAGGTATGAAAGATAGAATGAAAGACATCAAGAAAGAAAGAAAGAAAGATACTAAAGCTAGAATTAGAGAAGATATGAAAGCCAGAATGAAAAATATCAAGAATGAAAGAAAGAAAGAAATTAACTAAAGATAGAATGAGAGAAGGTATGAAAGCTAGAATGACAGACATCAAGAAAGAAAGAAAGAAACTATAGATAAAATGAGAGAAGGTATGAAAGCTAGAATTAAAGATATCAAGAAAGAAAGAAAGAAAATATAGATAGAATGAAAGAAGGTATCAAAGCTAGAATGAAAGACATCAAGAAAGAAAGAAAGAAAATATAGATAGAATGAAAGAAGGTATCAAAGCTAGAATGAAAGACATCAAGAAAGAAAGAAAGAAAAATATAAACTAAAGAAAGAATGAGAGATGGTATGAAAGCGAGAATGAAAGATATCAAGAAAGAAAGAAAGAAAGAAAGAAACTAAAGATAGAGTGAGAGAAGGTATGAAAGCTAGAATGAAAGACATCAAGAAAGAAAGAAAGAAACTATAGATACAATGAGAGAAGGTATGAAAGCTAGAATGAAAGATATCAAGAAAGAAAGAAACAAAGAAAGAAAGAAAATAAAGATAGAATGAGGGAAGGTATGAAAGCTAGAATGAAAAACATCAAGAAAGAAAGAAAGAAAGATACTAAAGATAGAATGAGAGAAGGTATGAAAGCTAGAATGAAAGATATCAAGAATGAAAGAAAGAAAGAAATCAACTAAAGATAGAATGAGAGAAGGTATGAAAGCTAGAATGAAAGACATCAAGAAAGAAAGAAGGAAACTACAGATAGAATGAAAGAAGGTATCAAAGCTAGAATGAAAGACACAAGAAAGAAAGAAAAAAAATATGAACTAAAAATAGAATGAGAGAAGGTATGAAACCTAGAATGAAAGATATCAAGAAAGAAAGAAAGAAACTATAGATAGAATGTAAGAAGGTATCAATGCTAGAATTAAAGATATCAAGAAACAAAGAAACAAAGAAAGCAAGAAACTAAAGATAGAATGAGAGAATTTATGAAAGCTAGAATGAAAGATATCAAGAATGAAAGAAAGAAATTAACTAAAGATAGAATAAGAGAAGGTATGCAAGTTAGAATGAAAGAAAGAAAGAAAGAAAGAAACTAAAGATAGAAAGAGAGAATGTATGAAACGTAGAATGAAAGATATCAAGAATGAAATAAAGAAAGAAATTAACTACAGATAGAATAAGAGAAGGTATAAAATCTAGAATGAAAGACCTCAAGAAAGAAAAAATAAACTAAAGATAGAATGAGAGAAGGTATGAAAGCTAGAATGAAAGACATCAAGAAAGAAAGAAAGAAAAATATAAACTAAAGAAAGAATGAGAGATGGTATGAAAGCGAGAATGAAAGATATGAAGAAAGAAAGAAAGAAAGAAAGAAACTAAAGATAGAGTGAGAGAAGGTATGAAAGCTAGAATGAAAGACATCAAGAAAGAAAGAAAGAAACTATAGATAGAATGAGAGAAGGTATGAAAGTAAGAATATAAGATATCAAGAAACAAAGAAACAAAGAAAGAAAGAAACTAAAGATAGAATGAGAGAAGGTATGAAACCTAGAATGAAAGATATCAAGAATGAAAGAAAGAAAGAAATTAACTAAAGATAGAATGAGAGAAGGTATGAAAGGAACAATGAATGATATCAAGAAAGAAAAAAAGAAACTATAGATAGAATGAAAGAAGGTATCAATGCTAGAATTAAAGATATCAAGAAACAAAGAAAGAAAGAAATTAACTAAAGATAGAATGAGAGAAGGTATGCAAGCTAGAATGAAAGAAATCAAGAATGAAAGAAAGAAACTAAAGATAGAATGAGAGATGGTATGAAAGCTAGAATGAAAGATATCAAGAAATAAAGATACACAGAAAGAAATAAACTAAAGATAGAAAGAGAGAAGGTATGAAAGCTAGAATGAAAGCTATCAAGAAAGAAAGAAACAAAGAAACAAACTAAAGATAGAATAAGAGAAGGTATGAAACCTAGAATGAAAGATATCAAGAATGAAAGAAAGAAAGAAATTAACTAAAGATAGAATGAGAGAAGGTATGAAAGATAGAATGAAAGAAATCAAGAAAGAATGAAAGAAAAAAGAAACTAAAGATAGAATGAGAGAAGGTATGAAAGCTAGAATGAAAGATATCAAGAAAGAAAGAAAGAAAAAAGAAACTAAAGACAGAATGAGAGAAGTTATGAAAGCTAGAATGACAGACATCAAGAAAGAAAGAAAGAAATTAAAGATAGGATGAGAGAAGGTATGAAAGTAAGAATTAAAGATATCAAGAAACAAAGAAAGAAAGAAAGAAAGAAAGAAACTAAAGATAGAATGAGAGAAGGTATGAAACCTAGAATGAAAGATATCAAGAATGAAAGAAAGAAAGAAATTAACTAAAGATAGAATGAGAGAAGGTATGAAAGCTAGAATGAAAGCTATCAAGAAAGAAAGAAAGGAAGAAAGAAAGAAAGAAAGAAAAAAACTAAAGATAGAATGAGAGAAGATATGAAAGCTAGAATGAAAGATATCAAGAAAGAAAGAAAGAAAGAAAGAAATTAACTAAAGATAGACTGAGAGTAGGAATGAAAGCTAGAATGAAAGACATCAAGAAAGAAAGAAAGAAACTATAGATAGAATGAGAGAAGGTATGAAAGCTAGAATTAAAGATATCAAGAAACAAAGAAACAAAGAAAGAAAGAAAGAAACTAAAGATAGAATGAGAGAAGGTATGAAGGTAGAATGAAAGATATCAAGAATGAAAGAAAGAAAGAAATTAAATAAAGCTAGAATGAGAGAAGGTATGAAAGCTGGAATGTAAGACAAGAAAGAAAGAAAGAAACTATAGATAGAAATCAAAGCTAGAATGAAAGACATCAAGAAAGAAAGAAAGAAAAATATAAACTAAAGATAGAATGAGAGAAGGTATGAAAGCTAGATTGAAAGATATCAAGAAACAAAGAAAGAAATAAAGAAAGAAACTAAAGATAGAATGAGAGAATGTATGAAACCTAGAAGGAAAGATATCAAGAATGACAGAAAGAAAGAAATTAACTAAAGATAGAATGAGAGAAGGTATGAAAGCTAGAATGAAAGTTATCAAAAAAGAAAGAAACAAAGAAATAAATAAACTAAAGATAGAATGAGAGAAGATATGAAAGATAGAATGAAAGACATCAAGAAAGAAAGAAAGAAAATATAGATAGAATGAAAGAAATTATCAAAGCTAGAATGAAAGACATCAAGAAAGAAAGAAAGAAAATATAGATAGAATGAAAGAAGGTATCAAAGCTAGAATGAAAGACATCAAGAAAGAAAGAAAGAAAAATATAAACTAAAGATAGAATGAGAGAAGGTATGAAAGCTAGATTGAAAGATATCAAGAAAGAAAGAAAGAAAGAAAGAAAGAAACTATGGATAGAATGAGAGAAGGTATGAAAGTTAGAATTAAAGATATCAAGAAACAAAGAAAGAAATAAAGAAAGAAACTAAAGATAGAGTGAGAGAAGGTATGAAACCTAGAAGGAAAGATATCAAGAATGACAGAAAGAAAGAAATTAACTAAAGATAGAATGAGGGAAGTTATGAAAGCTAGAAAGACAGACATCAAGAATGAAAGATAGAAACTATAGATAGAATGAGAGAAGGTATGAAAGCTAGAATGAAAGATTTCAAGAAAGAAAGAAAGAAAAAAGAAACTAAAGACAGAATGAGAGAAGTTATGAAAGCTAGAATGAAAGACATCAAGAAAGAAAGAAAGAAATTAAAGATAGAATGAGAGAAGGTATGAAAGTTAGAATTAAAGATATCAAGAAACAAAGAAAGAAAGAAAGAAAGAAACTAAAGATAGAATGAGAGAAGGTATGAAACCAAGAATGAAAGATATCAAGAATGACAGAAAGAAAGAAATTAACTAACGATAGAATGAGAGAAGGTATGAAAGCTAGAATGAAAGTTATCAAGAAAGAAAGAAACAAAGAAAGAAATAAACTAAAGATAGAATGAGAGAAGGTATGAAAGATAGAATGAAAGACATCAAGAAAGAAAGAAAGAAAGATACTAAAGCTAGAATTAGAGAAATTATGAAAGCCAGAATGAAAAATATCAAGAATGAAAGAAAGAAAGAAATTAACTAAAGATAGAATGAGAGAAGGTATGAAAGCTAGAATGACAGACATCAAGAAAGAAGGAAAGAAACTATAGATAGAATGAGAGAAGGTATGAAAGCTACAATTAAAGATATCAAGAAAGAAAGAAAGAAAATATAGATAGAATGAGAGAAGTTATGAAAGCTAGAATGAAAGACATCAAGAAAGAAAGAAAGAAACTATAGATAGAATGAAAGAAGGTATCAATGCTAGAATTAAAGATATCAAGAAAAAAGAAACAAAGAAAGAAAGAAACTAGTGATAGAATGAGCGAAGGTATGAAAGCTAGAATGAAAGACATCAAGAAAGAAAGAAAGAAAGATACTAAAGATAGAATGAGAAAAGGTATGAAAGCTAAAATGAAAAATATCAAGAATGAAAGAAAGAAAGAAATTAACTAAAGATAGAATGAGAAAAGGTATGAAAGATAGAATGAAAGACATCAAGAAAGAAAGAAAGAAAGATACTAAAGCTAGAATTAGAGAAGATATGAAAGCCAGAATGAAAAATATCAAGAATGAAAGAAAGAAAGAAATTGACTAAAGATAGAATGAGAGAAGGTATGAAAGCTAGAATGACAGAAATCAAGAAAGAAAGAAAGAAACTATAGATAGAATGAGAGAAGGTATGAAAGCTAGAATTAAAGACATCAAGAAAGAAAGAAAGAAAATATAGATAGAATGAAAGAAGGTATCAAAGCTAGAATGAAAGACATCAAGAAAGAAAGAAAGAAAAATATAAACTAAAGAAAGAAAGAGAGATGGTATGAAAGCTAGAATGAAAGATATCAAGAAAGAAAGAAAGAAAAAAGAAACTAAAGACAGAATGAGAGAAGTTATGAAAGCTAGAATGACAGACATCAAGAAAGAAAGAAAGAAATTAAAGATAGGATGAGAGAAGGTATGAAAGTAAGAATTAAAGATATCAAGAAACAAAGAAAGAAAGAAAGAAAGAAAGAAACTAAAGATAGAATGAGAGAAGGTATGAAACCTAGAATGAAAGATATCAAGAATGAAAGAAAGAAAGAAATTAACTAAAGATAGAATAAGAGAAGGTATGAAAGCTAGAATGAAAGCTATCAAGAAAGAAAGAAAGGAAGAAAGAAAGAAAGAAAGAAAAAAACTAAAGATAGAATGAGAGAAGATATGAAAGCTAGAATGAAAGATATCAAGAAAGAAAGAAACAAAGAAAGAAATTAACTAAAGATAGACTGAGAGTAGGAATGAAAGCTAGAATGAAAGACATCAAGAAAGAAAGAAACTATAGATAGAATGAGAGAAGGTATGAAAGCTAGAATTAAAGATATCAAGAAACAAAGAAACAAAGAAAGAAAGAAAGAAACTAAAGATAGAATGAGAGAAGGTATGAAGGTAGAATGAAAGATATCAAGAATGAAAGAAAGAAAGAAATTAACTAAAGCTAGAATGAGAGAAGGTATGAAAGCTGGAATGTAAGACAAGAAAGAAAGAAAGAAACTATAGATAGAATGAAAGAAGGTATCAAAGCTAGAATGAAAGACATCAAGAAAGAAAGAAAGAAAAATATAAACTAAAGATAGAATGAGAGAAGGTATGAAAGCTAGATTGAAAGATATCAAGAAACAAAGAAAGAAATAAAGAAAGAAACTAAAGATAGAATGAGAGAATGTATGAAACCTAGAAGGAAAGATATCAAGAATGACAAAATGAAAGAAATTAACTAAAGATAGAATGAGAGAAGGTATGAAAGATAGAATGAAAGTTATCAAAAAAGAAAGAAACAAAGAAAGAAATAAACTAAAGATAGAATGAGAGAAGGTATGAAAGATAGAATGAAAGACATCAAGAAAGAGAGAAAGAAAGATACTAAAGCTAGAATTAGAGAAATTATGAAAGCCAGAATGAAAAATATCAAGAATGAATGAAAGAAAGAAATTAACTAAAGATAGAATGAGAGAAGGTATGAAAGCTAGAATGACAGACATCAAGAAAGAAGGAAAGAAACTATAGATAGAATGAGAGAAGGTATGAAAGCTACAATTAAAGATATCAAGAAAGAAAGAAAGAAAATATAGATAGAATGAAAGAAGGTATCAAAGCTAGAATGAAAGACATCAAGAAAGAAAGAAAATATAGATAGAATGAAAGAAGGTATCAAAGCTAGAATGAAAGACATCAAGAAAGAAAGAAAGAAAAATATAAACTAAAGATAGAATGAGAGAAGGTATGAAAGCTAGATTGAAAGATATCAAGAAAGAAAGAAAGAAAGAAAGAAACTATGGATAGAATGAGAGAAGGTAAAAGTTAGAATTAAAGATATCAAGAAACAAAGAAAGAAATAAAGAAAGAAACTAAAGATAGAATGAGAGAAGGTATGAAACCTAGAAGGAAAGATAACAAGAATGACAGAAAGAAAGAAATTAACTAAAGATAGAATGAGAGAAGGTATGAAAGCTAGAATGAAAGTTATCAAGAAAGAAAGAAACAAAGAAAGAAATAAACTAAAAATAGAATGAGAGAAGGTATGAAAGATAGAATGAAAGACATCAAGAAAGAAAGAAAGAAAGATACTAAAGCTAGAATTAGAGAAGATATGAAAGCCAGAATGAAAAATATCAAGAATGAAAGAAAGAAATAAATTAACTAAAGATAGAATGAGAGAAGGTATGAAAGCTAGAATGACAGACATCAAGAAAGAAGGAAAGAAACTATAGATAGAATGAGAGAAGGTATGAAAGCTACAATTAAAGATATCAAGAAAGAAAGAAAGAAAATATAGATAGAATGAGAGAAGTTATGAAAGCTAGAATGAAAGACATCAAGAAAGAAAGAAAGAAACTATAGATAGAATGAAAGAAGGTATCAATGCTAGAATTAAAGATATCAAGAAAAAAGAAACAAAGAAAGAAAGAAACTAGTGATAGAATGAGCGAAGGTATGAAAGCTAGAATGAAAGACATCAAGAAAGAAAGAAAGAAAGATACTAAAGATAGAATGAGAGAAGGTATGAAAGCTAAAATGAAAGATATCAAGAATGAAAGAAAGATAGAAATTAACTAAAGATAGAATGAGAAAAGGTATGAAAGATAGAATGAAAGACATCAAGAAAGAAAGAAAGAAAGATACTAAAGCTAGAATTAGAGAAGATATGAAAGCCAGAATGAAAAATATCAAGAATGAAAGAAAGAAAGAAATTGACTAAAGATAGAATGAGAGAAGGTATGAAAGCTAGAATGACAGAAATCAAGAAAGAAAGAAAGAAACTATAGATAGAATGAGAGAAGGTATGAAAGCTAGAATTAAAGACATCAAGAAAGAAAGAAAGAAAATATAGATAGAATGAAAGAAGGTATCAAAGCTAGAATGAAAGACATCAAGAAAGAAAGAAAGAAAAATATAAACTAAAGAAAGAATGAGAGATGGTATGAAAACGAGAATGAAAGATATCAAAAAAGAAAGAAAGAAAGAAAGAAACTAAAGATATAGTGATAGAAGGTATGAAAGCTAGAATGAAAGACATCAAGAAAGAAAGAAAGAAACTATAGATAGAATGAGAGAAGATATGAAAGCTAGAATGAAAGATATCAAGAAAGAAAGAAACAAAGAAAGAAAGAAAATAAAGATAGAATGAGGGAAGGTATGAAAGCTAGAATGAAAGACATCAAGAAAGAAAGAAAGAAAGATACTAAAGATAGAATGAGAGAAGGTATGAAAGCTAGAATGAAAGATATCAAGAATGAAAGAAAGAAAGAAATCAACTAAAGATAGAATGAGAGAAGGTATGAAAGCTAGAATGAAAGACATCAAGAAAGAAAGAAGGAAACTACAGATAGAATGAAAGAAGGTATCAAAGCTAGAATGAAAGACACAAGAAAGAAAGAGAAAAATATAAACTAAAAATAGAATGAGAGAAGGTATGAAACCTAGAATGAAAGATATCAAGAAAGAAAGAAAGAAACTATAGATAGAATGTAAGAAGGTATCAATGCTAGAATTAAAGATATCAAGAAACAAAGAAACAAAGAAAGAAAGAAACTAAAGATAGAATGAGAGAATTTATGAAAGCTAGAATGAAAGATATCAAGAATGAAAGAAAGAAATTAACTAAAGATAGAATAAGAGAAGGTATGCAAGCTAGAATGAAAGAAAGAAAGAAAGAAAGAAACTAAAGATAGAAAGAGAGAATGTATGAAACGTAGAATGAAAGATATCAAGAATGAAAGAAAGAAAGAAATTAACTACAGATAGAATAAGAGAAGGTATAAAATCTAGAATGAAAGACCTCAAGAAAGAAAAAATAAACTAAAGATAGAATGAGAGAAGGTATGAAAGCTAGAATGAAAGACATCAAGAAAGAAAGAAAGAAAAATATAAACTAAAGAAAGAATGAGAGATGGTATGAAAGCGAGAATGAAAGATATCAAGAAAGAAAGAAAGAAAGAAAGAAACTAAAGATAGAGTGAGAGAAGGTATGCAAGCTAGAATGAAAGACATCAAGAAAGAAAGAAAGAAACTCTAGATAGAATGAGAGAAGGTATGAAAGTAAGAATATAAGATATCAAGAAACAAAGAAAGAAAGAAACTAAAGATAGAATGAGAGAAGGTATGAAACCTAGAATGAAAGATATCAAGAATGAAAGAAAGAATTAAATTAACTAAAGATAGAATGAGAGAAGGTATGAAACCTAGAATGAAAGATATCAAGAATGAAAGAAAGAATTAAATTAACTAAAGATAGAATGAGAGAAGGTATGAAAGGAACAATGAATGATATCAAGAGAGAAAAAAAGAAACTGTAGATAGAATGAAAGAAGGTATCAATGCTAGAATTAAAGATATCAAGAAACAAAGAAAGAAAGAAAGAAACTAAAGATAGAATGAGAGAATTTATGAAAGCTTGAATGAAAGACATCAAGAATGAAAGAAAGAAAGAAATTAACTAAAGATAGAATGAGAGAAGGTATGCAAGCTAGAATGAAAGAAATCAAGAAAGAAAGAAAGAAACTAAAGATAGAATGAGAGATGGTATGAAAGCTAGAATGAAAGATATCAAGAAATAAAGATACACAGAAAGAAATAAACTAAAGATAGAAAGAGAGAAGGTATGAAAGCTAGAATGAAAGCTATCAAGAAAGAAAGAAACAAAGAAACAAACTAAAGATAGAATAAGAGAAGGTATGAAACCTAGAATGAAAGATATGAAGAATGAAAGAAAGAAAGAAATTAACTAAAGATAGAATGAGAGAAGGTATGAAAGATAGAATGAAAGAAATCAAGAAAGAATGAAAGAAAAAAGAAACTAAAGATAGAATGAGAGAAGGTATGAAAGCTAGAATGAAAGATATCAAGAAAGAAAGAAAGAAAAAAGAAACTAAAGTCAGAATGAGAGAAGTTATGAAAGCTAGAATGACAGACATCAAGAAAGAAAGAAAGAAATTAAAGATAGGATTGTAGAAGGTATGAAAGTAAGAATTAAAGATATCAAGAAACAAACAAAGAAAGAAAGAAATAAAGAAACTAAAGATAGAATGAGAGAAGGTATGAAACCTAGAATGAAAGATATCAAGAATGAAAGAAAGAAAGAAATTAACTAAAGATAGAATGAGAGAAGGTTTGAAAGCTAGAATGAAAGCTATCAAGAATGAAAGAAAGGAAGAAAGAAAGAAAGAAAGAAAAAAACTAAAGATAGAATGAGAGAAGATATGAAAGCTAGAATGAAAGATATCAAGAAAGAAAGAAACAAAGAAAGAAATTAACTAAAGATAGACTGAGAGTAGGAATGAAAGCTAGAATGAAAGACATCAAGAAAGAAAGAAAGAAACTATAGATAGAATGAGAGAAGGTATGAAAGCTAGAATTAAAGATATCAAGAAACAAAGAAACAAAGAAAGAAAGAAAGAAACTAAAGATAGAATGAGAGAAGGTATGAAGGTAGAATGAAAGATATCAAGAATGAAAGAAAGAAAGAAATTAACTAAAGCTAGAATGAGAGAAGGTATGAAAGCTGGAATGTAAGACAAGAAAGAAAGAAAGAAACTATAGATAGAATGAAAGAAGGTATCAAAGCTAGAATGAAAGACATCAAGAAAGAAAGAAAGAAAAATATAAACTAAAGATAGAATGAGAGAAGGTATGAAAGCTAGATTGAAAGATATCAAGAAACAAAGAAAGAAATAAAGAAAGAAACTAAAGATAGAATGAGAGAATGTATGAAACCTAGAAGGAAAGATATCAAGAATGACAGAAAGAAAGAAATTAACTAAAGATAGAATGAGAGAAGGTATGAAAGCTAGAATGAAAGTTATCAAAAAAGAAAGAAACAAAGAAATAAATAAACTAAAGATAGAATGAGAGAAGGTATGAAAGATAGAATGAAAGACATCAAGAAAGAAAGAAAGAAAGATACTAAAGCTAGAATTAGAGAAATTATGAAAGCCAGAATGAAAAATATCAAGAATGAATGAAAGAAAGAAATTAACTAAAGATAGAATGAGAGAAGGTATGAAAGCTAGAATGACAGACATCAAGAAAGAAGGAAAGAAACTATAGATAGAATGAGAGAAGGTATGAAAGCTACAATTAAAGATATCAAGAAAGAAAGAAAGAAAATATAGATAGAATGAAAGAAGGTATCAAAGCTAGAATGAAAGACATCAAGAAAGAAAGAAAATATAGATAGAATGAAAGAAGGTATCAAAGCTAGAATGAAAGACATCAAGAAAGAAAGAAAGAAAAATATAAACTAAAGATAGAATGAGAGAAGGTATGAAAGCTAGATTGAAAGATATATAGAAAGAAAGAAAGAAAGAAAGAAACTATAGATAGAATGAGAGAAGGTAAAAGTTAGAATTAAAGATATCAAGAAACAAAGAAAGAAATAAAGAAAGAAACTAAAGATAGAATGAGAGAAGGTATGAAACCTAGAAGGAAAGATAACAAGAATGACAGAAAGAAAGAAATTAACTAAAGATAGAATGAGAGAAGGTATGAAAGCTAGAATGAAAGTTATCAAGAAAGAAAGAAACAAAGAAAGAAATAAACTAAAAATAGAATGAGAGAAGGTATGAAAGATAGAATGAAAGACATCAAGAAAGAAAGAAAGAAAGATACTAAAGCTAGAATTAGAGAAGATATGAAAGCCAGAATGAAAAATATCAAGAATGAAAGAAAGAAAGAAATTAACTAAAGATAGAATGAGAGAAGGTATGAAAGCTAGAATGACAGACATCAAGAAAGAAAGAAAGAAACTATAGATAGAATGAGAGAAGGTATGAAAGCTAGAATTAAAGATATCAAGAAAGAAAGAAAGAAAATATAGATAGAATGAAAGAAATTATCAAAGCTAGAATGAAAGACATCAAGAAAGAAAGAAAGAAAATATAGATAGAATGAAAGAAGGTATCAAAGCTAGAATGAAAGACATCAAGAAAGAAAGAAAGAAAAATATAAACTAAAGATAGAATGAGAGAAGGTATGAAAGCTAGATTGAAAGATATCAAGAAAGAAAGAAAGAAAGAAACTATGGATAGAATGAGAGAAGGTATGAAAGTTAGAATTAAAGATATCAAGAAACAAAGAAAGAAATAAAGAAAGAAACTAAAGATAGAATGAGAGAAGGTATGAAACGTAGAAGGAAAGATATCAAGAATGACAGAAAGAAAGAAATTAACTAAAGATAGAATGAGGGAAGTTATGAAAGCTAGAAAGACAGACATCAAGAATGAAAGATAGAAACTATAGATAGAATGAGAGAAGGTATGAAAGCTAGAATGAAAGATATCAAGAAAGAAAGAAAGAAAAAAGAAACTAAAGACAGAATGAGAGAAGTTATGAAAGCTAGAATGAAAGACATCAAGAAAGAAAGAAAGAAATTAAAGATAGAATGAGAGAAGGTATGAAAGTTAGAATTAAAGATATCAAGAAACAAAGAAAGAAAGAAAGAAAGAAACTAAAGATAGAGTGAGAGAAGGTATGAAACCAAGAATGAAAGATATCAAGAATGACAGAAAGAAAGAAATTAACTAACGATAGAATGAGAGAAGGTATGAAAGCTAGAATGAAAGTTATCAAGAAAGAAAGAAACAAAGAAAGAAATAAACTAAAGATAGAATGAGAGAAGGTATGAAAGATAGAATGAAAGACATCAAGAAAGAAAGAAAGAAAGATACTAAAGCTAGAATTAGAGAAATTATGAAAGCCAGAATGAAAAATATCAAGAATGAAAGAAAGAAAGAAATTAACTAAAGATAGAATGAGAGAAGGTATGAAAGCTAGAATGACAGACATCAAGAAAGAAGGAAAGAAACTATAGATAGAATGAGAGAAGGTATGAAAGCTACAATTAAAGATATCAAGAAAGAAAGAAAGAAAATATAGATAGAATGAGAGAAGTTATGAAAGCTAGAATGAAAGACATCAAGAAAGAAAGAAAGAAACTATAGATAGAATGAAAGAAGGTATCAATGCTAGAATTAAAGATATCAAGAAAAAAGAAAAAAAGAAAGAAAGAAACTAGTGATAGAATGAGCGAAGGTATGAAAGCTAGAATGAAAGACATCAAGAAAGAAAGAAAGAAAGAAATTAACTAAAGATAGAATGAGAAAAGGTATGAAAGATAGAATGAAAGACATCAAGAAAGAAAGAAAGAAAGATACTAAAGCTAGAATTAGAGAAATTATGAAAGAAAGAATGAAAAATATCAAGAATGAATGAAAGAAAGAAATTAACTAAAGATAGAATGAGAGAAGGTATGAAAGCTAGAATGACAGACATCAAGAAAGAAGGAAAGAAACTATAGATAGAATGAGAGAAGGTATGAAAGCTACAATTAAAGATATCAAGAAAGAAAGAAAGAAAATATAGATAGAATGAAAGAAGGTATCAAAGCTAGAATGAAAGACATCAAGAAAGAAAGAAAATATAGATAGAATGAAAGAAGGTATCAAAGCTAGAATGAAAGACATCAAGAAAGAAAGAAAGAAAAATATAAACTAAAGATAGAATGAGAGAAGGTATGAAAGCTAGATTGAAAGATATCAAGAAAGAAAGAAAGAAAGAAAGAAACTATGGATAGAATGAGAGAAGGTAAAAGTTAGAATTAAAGATATCAAGAAACAAAGAAAGAAATAAAGAAAGAAACTAAAGATAGAATGAGAGAAGGTATGAAACCTAGAAGGAAAGATAACAAGAATGACAGAAAGAAAGAAATTAACTAAAGATAGAATGAGAGAAGGTATGAAAGCTAGAATGAAAGTTATCAAGAAAGAAAGAAACAAAGAAAGAAATAAACTAAAAATAGAATGAGAGAAGGTATGAAAGATAGAATGAAAGACATCAAGAAAGAAAGAAAGAAAGATACTAAAGCTAGAATTAGAGAAGATATGAAAGCCAGAATGAAAAATATCAAGAATGAAAGAAAGAAAGAAATTAACTAAAGATAGAATGAGAGAAGGTATGAAAGCTAGAATGACAGACATCAAGAAAGAAAGAAAGAAACTATAGATAGAATGAGAGAAGGTATGAAAGCTAGAATTAAAGATATCAAGAAAGAAAGAAAGAAAATATAGATAGAATGAAAGAAATTATCAAAGCTAGAATGAAAGACATCAAGAAAGAAAGAAAGAAAATATAGATAGAATGAAAGAAGGTATCAAAGCTAGAATGAAAGACATCAAGAAAGAAAGAAAGAAAAATATAAACTAAAGATAGAATGAGAGAAGGTATGAAAGCTAGATTGAAAGATATCAAGAAAGAAAGAAAGAAAGAAAGAAACTATGGATAGAATGAGAGAAGGTATGAAAGTTAGAATTAAAGATATCAAGAAACAAAGAAAGAAATAAAGAAAGAAACTAAAGATAGAATGAGAGAAGGTATGAAACCTAGAAGGAAAGATATCAAGAATGACAGAAAGAAAGAAATTAACTAAAGATAGAATGAGGGAAGTTATGAAAGCTAGAAAGACAGACATCAAGAATGAAAGATAGAAACTATAGATAGAATGAGAGAAGGTATGAAAGCTAGAATGAAAGATATCAAGAAAGAAAGAAAGAAAAAAGAAACTAAAGACAGAATGAGAGAAGTTATGAAAGCTAGAATGAAAGACATCAAGAAAGAAAGAAAGAAATTAAAGATAGAATGAGAGAAGGTATGAAAGTTAGAATTAAAGATATCAAGAAACAAAGAAAGAAAGAAAGAAAGAAACTAAAGATAGAGTGAGAGAAGGTATGAAACCAAGAATGAAAGATATCAAGAATGACAGAAAGAAAGAAATTAACTAACGATAGAATGAGAGAAGGTATGAAAGCTAGAATGAAAGTTATCAAGAAAGAAAGAAAGAAATTAAAGATAGAATGAGAGAAGGTATGAAAGTTAGAATTAAAGATATCAAGAAACAAAGAAAGAAAGAAAGAAAGAAACTAAAGATAGAGTGAGAGAAGGTATGAAACCAAGAATGAAAGATATCAAGAATGACAGAAAGAAAGAAATTAACTAACGATAGAATGAGAGAAGGTATGAAAGCTAGAATGAAAGTTATCAAGAAAGAAAGAAACAAAGAAAGAAATAAACTAAAGATAGAATGAGAGAAGGTATGAAAGATAGAATGAAAGACATCAAGAAAGAAAGAAAGAAAGATACTAAAGCTAGAATTAGAGAAATTATGAAAGCCAGAATGAAAAATATCAAGAATGAAAGAAAGAAATAAATTAATTAAAGATAGAATGAGAGAAGGTATGAAAGCTAGAATGACAGACATCAAGAAAGAAGGAAAGAAACTATAGATAGAATGAGAGAAGGTATGAAAGCTACAATTAAAGATATCAAGAAAGAAAGCAAGAAAATATAGATAGAATGAGAGAAGTTATGAAAGCTAAAATGAAAGACATCAAGAAAGAAAGAAAGAAACTATAGATAGAATGAAAGAAGGTATCAATGCTAGAATTAAAGATATCAAGAAAAAAGAAACAAAGAAAGAAAGAAACTAGTGATAGAATGAGCGAAGGTATGAAAGCTAGAATGAAAGACATCAAGAAAGAAAGAAAGAAAGATACTAAAGATAGAATGAGAGAAGGTATGAAAGCTAAAATGAAAGATATCAAGAATGAAAGAAAGATAGAAATTAACTAAAGATAGAATGAGAAAAGGTATGAAAGATAGAATGAAAGACATCAAGAAAGAAAGAAAGAAAGATACTAAAGCTAGAATTAGAGAAGATATGAAAGCCAGAATGAAAAATATCAAGAATGAAAGAAAGAAAGAAATTGACTAAAGATAGAATGAGAGAAGGTATGAAAGCTAGAATGACAGAAATCAAGAAAGAAAGAAAGAAACTATAGATAGAATGAGAGAAGGTATGAAAGCTAGAATTAAAGACATCAAGAAAGAAAGAAAGAAAATATAGATAGAATGAAAGAAGGTATCAAAGCTAGAATGAAAGACATCAAGAAAGAAAGAAAGAAAAATATAAACTAAAGAAAGAATGAGAGATGGTATGAAAGCGAGAATGAAAGATATCAAAAAAGAAAGAAAGAAAGAAAGAAACTAAAGATATAGTGATAGAAGGTATGAAAGCTAGAATGAAAGACATCAAGAAAGAAAGAAAGAAACTATAGATAGAATGAGAGAAGGTATCAATGCTAGAATTAAAGATATCAAGAAAAAAGAAACAAAGAAAGAAAGAAACTAGTGATAGAATGAGCGAAGGTATGAAAGCTAGAATGAAAGACATCAAGAAAGAAAGAAAGAAAGATACTAAAGATAGAATGAGAGAAGGTATGAAAGCTAAAATGAAAGATATCAAGAATGAAAGAAAGATAGAAATTAACTAAAGATAGAATGAGAAAAGGTATGAAAGATAGAATGAAAGACATCAAGAAAGAAAGAAAGAAAGATACTAAAGCTAGAATTAGAGAAGATATGAAAGCCAGAATGAAAAATATCAAGAATGAAAGAAAGAAAGAAATTGACTAAAGATAGAATGAGAGAAGGTATGAAAGCTAGAATGACAGAAATCAAGAAAGAAAGAAAGAAACTATAGATAGAATGAGAGAAGGTATGAAAGCTAGAATTAAAGACATCAAGAAAGAAAGAAAGAAAATATAGATAGAATGAAAGAAGGTATCAAAGCTAGAATGAAAGACATCAAGAAAGAAAGAAAGAAAAATATAAACTAAAGAAAGAATGAGAGATGGTATGAAAGCGAGAATGAAAGATATCAAAAAAGAAAGAAAGAAAGAAAGAAACTAAAGATATAGTGATAGAAGGTATGAAAGCTAGAATGAAAGACATCAAGAAAGAAAGAAAGAAACTATAGATAGAATGAGAGAAGGTATGAAAGCTAGAATGAAAGATATCAAGAAAGAAAGAAACAAAGAAAGAAAGAAAATAAAGATAGAATGAGGGAAGGTATGAAAGCTAGAATGAAAGACATCAAGAAAGAAAGAAAGAAAGATACTAAAGATAGAATGAGAGAAGGTATGAAAGCTAGAATGAAAGATATCAAGAATAAAAGAAAGAAAGAAATCAACTAAAGATAGAATGAGAGAAGGTATGAAAGCTAGAATGAAAGACATCAAGAAAGAAAGAAGGAAACTACAGATAGAATGAAAGAAGGTATCAAAGATAGAATGAAAGACACAAGAAAGAAAGAGAAAAATATAAACTAAAAATAGAATGAGAGAAGGTATGAAACCTAGAATGAAAGATATCAAGAAAGAAAGAAAGAAACTATAGATAGAATGTAAGAAGGTATCAATGCTAGAATTAAAGATATCAAGAAACAAAGAAACAAAGAAAGAAAGAAACTAAAGATAGAATGAGAGAATTTATGAAAGCTAGAATGAAAGATATCAAGAATGAAAGAAAGAAATTAACTAAAGATAGAATAAGAGAAGGTATGCAAGCTAGAATGAAAGAAAGAAAGAAAGAAAGAAACTAAAGATAGAAAGAGAGAATATATGAAACGTAGAATGAAAGATATCAAGAATGAAAGAAAGAAAGAAATTAACTACAGATAGAATAAGAGAAGGTATAAAATCTAGAATGAAAGACCTCAAGAAAGAAAAAATAAACTAAAGATAGAATGAGAGAAGGTATGAAAGCTAGAATGAAAGACATCAAGAAAGAAAGAAAGAAAAATATAAACTAAAGAAAGAATGAGAGATGGTATGAAAGCGAGAATGAAAGATATCAAGAAAGAAAGAAAGAAAGAAAGAAACTAAAGATAGAGTGAGAGAAGGTATGCAAGCTAGAATGAAAGACATCAAGAAAGAAAGAAAGAAACTATAGATAGAATGAGAGAAGGTATGAAAGTAAGAATATAAGATATCAAGAAACAAAGAAACAAAGAAAGAAAGAAACTAAAGATAGAATGAGAGAAGGTATGAAACCTAGAATGAAAGATATCAAGAATGAAAGAAAGAAAGAAATTAACTAAAGATAGAATGAGAGAAGGTATGAAAGGAACCATGTATGATATCAAGAAAGAAAGAAAGAAACTATAGGTAGAATGAAAGAAGGTATCAATGCTAGAATTAAAGATATCAAGAAACAAATAAACAAAGATTGAAAGAAACTAAAGATAGAATGAGAGAATTTATGAAAGCTTGAATGAAAGACATCAAGAATGAAAGAAAGAAAGAAATTAACTAAAGATAGAATGAGAGAAGGTATGCAAGCTAGAATGAAAGAAATCAAGAAAGAAAGAAAGAAACTAAAGATAGAATGAGAGATGGTATGAAAGCTAGAATGAAAGATATCAAGAAATAAAGATACACAGAAAGAAATAAACTAAAGATAGAAAGAGAGAAGGTATGAAAGCTAGAATGAAAGCTATCAAGAAAGAAAGAAACAAAGAAACAAACTAAAGATAGAATAAGAGAAGGTATGAAACCTAGAATGAAAGATATGAAGAATGAAAGAAAGAAAGAAATTAACTAAAGATAGAATGAGAGAAGGTATGAAAGATAGAATGAAAGAAATCAAGAAAGAATGAAAGAAAAAAGAAACTAAAGATAGAATGAGAGAAGGTATGAAAGCTAGAATGAAAGATATGAAGAAAGAAAGAAAGAAAAAAGAAACTAAAGTCAGAATGAGAGAAGTTATGAAAGCTAGAATGACAGACATCAAGAAAGAAAGAAAGAAATTAAAGATAGGATGAGAGAAGGTATGAAAGTAAGAATTAAAGATATCAAGAAACAAAGAAAGAAAGAAAGAAATAAAGAAACTAAAGATAGAATGAGAGAAGGTATGAAACCTAGAATGAAAGATATCAAGAATGAAAGAAAGAAAGAAATTAACTAAAGATAGAATGAGAGAAGGTTTGAAAGCTTGAATGAAAGCTATCAAGAATGAAAGAAAGGAAGAAAGAAAGAAAGAAAGAAAAAAACTAAAGATAGAATGAGAGAAGATATGAAAGCTAGAATGAAAGATATCAAGAAAGAAAGAAACAAAGAAAGAAATTAACTAAAGATAGACTGAGAGTAGGAATGAAAGCTAGAATGAAAGACATCAAGAAAGAAAGAAAGAAACTATAGATAGAATGAGAGAAGGTATGAAAGCTAGAATTAAAGATATCAAGAAACAAAGAAACAAAGAAAGAAAGAAAGAAACTAAAGATAGAATGAGAGAAGGTATGAAAGGTAGAATGAAAGACATCAAGAAAGAAAGAAAGAAAGATACTAAATCTAGAAAAAGAGAAATTATGAAAGCCAGAATGAAAAATATCAAGAATGAAAGAAAGAAATAAATTAACTAAAGATAGAATGAGAGAAGGTATGAAAGCTAGAATGACAGACATCAAGAAAGAAGGAAAGAAACTATAGATAGAATGAGAGAAGGTATGAAAGCTACAATTAAAGATATCAAGAAAGAAAGAAAGAAAATATAGATAGAATGAGAGAAGTTATGAAAGCTAGAATGAAAGACATCAAGAAAGAAAGAAAGAAACTATAGATAGAATGAAAGAAGGTATCAATGCTAGAATTAAAGATATCAAGAAAAAAGAAACAAAGAAAGAAAGAAACTAGTGATAGAATGAGCGAAGGTATGAAAGCTAGAATGAAAGACATCAAGAAAGAAAGAAAGAAAGATACTAAAGATAGAAGGAGAGAAGGTATGAAAGCTAAAATGAAAGATATCAAGAATGAAAGAAAGAAAGAAATTAACTAAAGATAGAATGAGAAAAGGTATGAAAGATAGAATGAAAGACATCAAGAAAGAAAGAAAGAAAGATACTAAAGCTAGAATTAGAGAAGATATGAAAGCCAGAATGAAAAATATCTAGAATGAAAGAAAGAAAGAAATTGACTAAAGATAGAATGAGAGAAGGTATGAAAGCTAGAATGACAGAAATCAAGAAAGAAAGAAAGAAACTATAGATAGAATGAAAGAAGTTATCAAAGCTAGAATGAAAGACATCAAGAAAGAAAGAAAGAAAATATAGATAGAATGAAAGAAGGTATCAAAGCTAGAATGAAAGACATCAAGAAAGAAAGAAAGAAAAATATAAACTAAAGAAAGAATGAGAGATGGTATGAAAGCGAGAATGAAAGATATCAAGAAAGAAAGAAAGAAAGATACTAAAGATAGAATGAGAGAAGGTATGCAAGCTAGAATGAAAGAAAGAAAGAAAGGAAGAAACTAAAGATAGAAAGAGAGAATGTATGAAACGTAGAATGAAAGATATCAAGAATGAAAGAAAGAAAGAAATTAACTACAGATAGAATAAGAGAAGGTATAAAATCTAGAATGAAAGACCTCAAGAAAGAAAAAATAAACTAAAGATAGAATGAGAGAAGGTATGAAAGCTAGAATGAAAGACATCAAGAAAGAAAGAAAGAAAAATGTAAACTAAAGATAGAATGAGAGAAGGTATGAAAGCTAGAATGAAAGATATCAAGAAAGAAAGAAAGAAAGAAAGAATCTAAAGATAGAGAGAGAGAATGTATGAAAGGTAGAATGAAAGACATCAAGAAAGAAAGAAATTCACTAAAAATAGAATGAGAGAAGGTATGAAAGTTAGAATGAAAGATATCAAGGAACAAAGAAACAAAGAAAGAAAGAAACTAAAGATAGAAAGAGAGAAGGTATGAAAGCTAGAATGAAAGATATCAAGAATGAAAGAAAGAAAGAAATTAACTAAAGATAGAATGAGAGAAGTTATGCAAGCTAGAATGAAATAAATAAAGAAGGAAGGAAAGAAACTAAAGATAGAATGAGAGAAGGTATGAAAGCTAGAATTAAAGGGATCAAGAAACATAGAAACAAAGAAAGAAAGAAACGAAAGATAGAAAGAGAGAAGGAATGAAACCTAGAATGAAAGATATCAAGAATGAAAGAAAGAAAGAAATTAACTACAGATAGAATGAGAGAAGTTATGAAAGATAGAATGAAAGACATCAAGAAAGAAAGAAAGAAACTATAGATATAATGAGAGAAGGTATGAAAGCTAGAATTAAAGATATCAAGAAACAAAGAAACATGGAAAGAATGAAACTAAAAATAGAATGAGAGAAGGTATGAAAGCTAGAATGAAAGATATCAAGAAAGAAAGAAACAAACAAACAAAGAAAATAAAGATAGAATGAGGGAAGGTATGAAAGCTAGAATGACAGAAATCAAGAATGAAAGAAAGAAACTATAGATAGAATGAGAGAAGGTGTGAAAGCTAGAATGAAAGATATCAAGAATGAAAGAAAGAAAGAAATTAACTAAAGATAGAATGAGAGAAGGTATCAAAGCTAGAATGAAAGACATCAAGAAAGAAAGAAAGAAAAATATAAACTAAAGATAGAATGAGAGATGGTATGAAAGCTAGAATGAAAGATATCAAAAAAGAAAGAAAGAAACTATAGATAGAATGAGAGAAGGTATGAAAGTAAGAATAAAAGATATCAAGAAACAAAGAAACAAAGAAAGAAAGAAACTAAAGATAGAATGAGAGAAGGTATGAAAGCTAGAATGAAAGATATCAAGAATGAAAGAAAGAAAGAAATTAACTAAAGCTAGAATGAGAGAAGGTATGAAAGCTGGAATGAAAGACATCAAGAAACAAAGAAAGAAACTATAGATAGAATGAAAGAAGGTATCAAAGCTAGAATGAAAGACATCAAGAAAGAAAGAAAGAAAAATATAAACTAAAGATAGAATGAGAGAAGGTATGAAAGCTAGATTGAAAGATATCAAGAAAGAAAGAAAGAAAGAAAGAAACTATGGATAGAATGAGAGAAGGTATGAAAGTTAGAATTAAAGATATCAAGAAACAAAGAAAGAAATAAAGAAACAAACTAAAGATAGATTGAGAGAAGGTATGAAAACTAGAAGGAAAGATATCAAGAAAGAAAGAAAGAAACTATAGATAGAATGAAAGAAGGTATCAAAGCTAGAATGAAAGACATCAAGAAAGAAAGAAAGAAAAATGTAAACTAAAGATAGAATGAGAGAAGGTATGAAAGCTAGAATGAAAGATATCAAGAAAGAAAGAAAGAAAGAAAGAATCTAAAGATAGAGAGAGAGAATGTATGAAAGGTAGAATGAAAGACATCAAGAAAGAAAGAAATTCACTAAAAATAGAATGAGAGAAGGTATGAAAGTTAGAATGAAAGATATCAAGGAACAAAGAAACAAAGAAAGAAAGAAACTAAAGATAGAAAGAGAGAAGGTATGAAAGCTAGAATGAAAGATATCAAGAATGAAAGAAAGAAAGAAATTAACTAAAGATAGAATGAGAGAAGTTATGCAAGCTAGAATGAAATAAATAAAGAAGGAAGGAAAGAAACTAAAGATAGAATGAGAGAAGGTATGAAAGCTAGAATTAAAGGGATCAAGAAACATAGAAACAAAGAAAGAAAGAAACGAAAGATAGAAAGAGAGAAGGAATGAAACCTAGAATGAAAGATATCAAGAATGAAAGAAAGAAAGAAATTAACTACAGATAGAATGAGAGAAGTTATGAAAGATAGAATGAAAGACATCAAGAAAGAAAGAAAGAAACTATAGATATAATGAGAGAAGGTATGAAAGCTAGAATTAAAGATATCAAGAAACAAAGAAACATGGAAAGAATGAAACTAAAAATAGAATGAGAGAAGGTATGAAAGCTAGAATGAAAGATATCAAGAAAGAAAGAAACAAACAAACAAAGAAAATAAAGATAGAATGAGGGAAGGTATGAAAGCTAGAATGACAGAAATCAAGAATGAAAGAAAGAAACTATAGATAGAATGAGAGAAGGTGTGAAAGCTAGAATGAAAGATATCAAGAAAGAAAGAAACAAAGAAAGAAAGAAAATAAAGATAGAATGAGGGAAGATATGAAAGCTAGAATAAAAGACATCAAGAAAGAAAGAAAGATAGATACTAAAGATAGAATGAGAGAAGGTATGAAAGCTAGAATGAAAGATATCAAGAATGAAAGAAAGAAAGAAATTAACTAAAGATAGAATGAGAGAAGGTATCAAAGCTAGAATGAAAGACATCAAGAAAGAAAGAAAGAAAAATATAAACTAAAGATAGAATGAGAGATGGTATGAAAGCTAGAATGAAAGATATCAAGAATGAAAGAAAGAAAGAAATTAACTAAAGCTAGAATGAGAGAAGGTATGAAAGCTGGAATGAAAGACATCAAGAAACAAAGAAAGAAACTATAGATAGAATGAAAGAAGGTATCAAAGCTAGAATGAAAGACATCAAGAAAGAAAGAAAGAAAAATATAAACTAAAGATAGAATGAGAGAAGGTATGAAAGCTAGATTGAAAGATATCAAGAAAGAAAGAAAGAAAGAAAGAAACTATGGATAGAATGAGAGAAGGTATGAAAGTTAGAATTAAAGATATCAAGAAACAAAGAAAGAAATAAAGAAACAAACTAAAGATAGATTGAGAGAAGGTATGAAAACTAGAAGGAAAGATATCAAGAAAGAAAGAAAGAAACTATAGATAGAATGAAAGAAGGTATCAAAGCTAGAATGAAAGACATCAAGAAAGAAAGAAAGAAAAATGTAAACTAAAGATAGAATGAGAGAAGGTATGAAAGCTAGAATGAAAGATATCAAGAAAGAAAGAAAGAAAGAAAGAATCTAAAGATAGAGAGAGAGAATGTATGAAAGGTAGAATGAAAGACATCAAGAAAGAAAGAAATTCACTAAAAATAGAATGAGAGAAGGTATGAAAGTTAGAATGAAAGATATCAAGGAACAAAGAAACAAAGAAAGAAAGAAACTAAAGATAGAAAGAGAGAAGGTATGAAAGCTAGAATGAAAGATATCAAGAATGAAAGAAAGAAAGAAATTAACTAAAGATAGAATGAGAGAAGTTATGCAAGCTAGAATGAAATAAATAAAGAAGGAAGGAAAGAAACTAAAGATAGAATGAGAGAAGGTATGAAAGCTAGAATTAAAGGGATCAAGAAACATAGAAACAAAGAAAGAAAGAAACGAAAGATAGAAAGAGAGAAGGAATGAAACCTAGAATGAAAGATATCAAGAATGAAAGAAAGAAAGAAATTAACTACAGATAGAATGAGAGAAGTTATGAAAGATAGAATGAAAGACATCAAGAAAGAAAGAAAGAAACTATAGATATAATGAGAGAAGGTATGAAAGCTAGAATTAAAGATATCAAGAAACAAAGAAACATGGAAAGAATGAAACTAAAAATAGAATGAGAGAAGGTATGAAAGCTAGAATGAAAGATATCAAGAAAGAAAGAAACAAACAAACAAAGAAAATAAAGATAGAATGAGGGAAGGTATGAAAGCTAGAATGACAGAAATCAAGAATGAAAGAAAGAAACTATAGATAGAATGAGAGAAGGTGTGAAAGCTAGAATGAAAGATATCAAGAAAGAAAGAAACAAAGAAAGAAAGAAAATAAAGATAGAATGAGGGAAGGTATGAAAGCTAGAATAAAAGACATCAAGAAAGAAAGAAAGATAGATACTAAAGATAGAATGAGAGAAGGTATGAAAGCTAGAATGAAAGATATCAAGAATGAAAGAAAGAAAGAAATTAACTAAAGATAGAATGAGAGAAGGTATCAAAGCTAGAATGAAAGACATCAAGAAAGAAAGAAAGAAAAATATAAACTAAAGATAGAATGAGAGATGGTATGAAAGCTAGAATGAAAGATATCAAAAAAGAAATAAAGAAACTATAGATAGAATGAGAGAAGGTATGAAAGTAAGAATAAAAGATATCAAGAAACAAAAAAACAAAGAAAGAAAGAAACTAAAGATAGAATGAGAGAAGGTATGAAAGCTAGAATGAAAGATATCAAGAATGAAAGAAAGAAAGAAATTAACTAAAGCTACAATGAGAGAAGGTATGAAAGCTGGAATGAAAGACATCAAGAAAGAAAGAAAGAAACTATAGATAGAATGAAAGAAGGTATCAAAGCTAGAATGAAAGACATCAAGAAAGAAAGAAAGAAAAATATAAACTAAATATAGAATGAGAGAAGGTATGAAAGCTAGATTGAAAGATATCAAGAAAGAAAGAAAGAAAGAAAGAAACTATGGATAGAATGAGAGAAGGTATGAAAGTTAGAATTAAAGATATCAAGAAACAAAGAAAGAAATAAAGAAACAAACTAAAGATAGATTGAGAGAAGGTATGAAAACTAGAAGGAAAGATATCAAGAATGACAGAAAGAAAGAAATTAACTAAAGATAGAATGAGAGAAGGTATGAAAGCTAGAATGAAAGTTATCAAGAAAGAAAGAAACAAAGAAAGAAATAAACTAAAGATAGAAGGAGAGAAGGTATGAAAGATAGAATGAAAGACATCAAGAAAGAAAGAAAGAAACTATAGATAGAACGAAAGAAGGTATCAAAGCTAGAATGAAAGACATTAAGAAAGAAAGAAAGAAAAATGTAAACTAAATATAGAATGAGAGAAGGTATGAAAGCTAGAATGAAAGATATCAAGAAAGAAAGAAAGAAAGAAAGAATCTAAAGATAGAGAGAGAGAATGTATGAAAGGTAGAATGAAAGACATCAAGAAAGAAAGAAATTCACTAAAAATAGAATGAGAGAAGGTATGAAACTTAGAATTAAAGATATCAAGGAACAAAGAAACAAAGAAAGAAAGAAACTAAAGATAGAATGAGAGAAGGTATGACACCTAGAATGAAAGATATCAAGAATGAAAGAAAGAAATAAATTAACTAAAGATAGAATGAGAGAAGGTATGAAAGGAACAATGAATGATATCAAGAAAGAAAGAAAGAAACTATAGATAGAATGAAAGAAGGTATCAATGCTAGAATTAAAGATATCAAGAAACAAAGAAACAAAGAAAGAAAGAAACTAAAGATAGAATGAGAGAATTTATGAAAGCTTGAATGAAAGACATCAAGAATGAAAGAAAGAAAGAAAATAACTAAAGATAGAATGAGAGAAGGTATGCAAGCTAGAATGAAAGAAATCAAGAAAGAAAGATAGAAACTAAAGATAGAATGAGAGATGGTATGAAAGCTAGAATGAAAGATATCAAGAAACAAAGAAACAAAGAATGAAATAAACTAAAGATAGAATGAGAGATGGTATGAAAGCTAGAATGAAAGCTATCAAGAAAGAAAGAAACAAAGAAACAAACTAAAGATAGAATAAGAGAAGGTATGAAACCTAGAATGAAAGATATCAAGAATGAAAGAAAGAAAGAAATTAACTAAAGATAGAATGAGAGAAGGTATGAAAGATAGAATGAAAGAAATCAAGAAAGAATGAAAGAAAAAAGAAACTAAAGATAGAATGAGAGAAGGTATGAAAGCTAGAATGAAAGATATCAAGAAAGAAAAAAAGAAAGAAAAAAGAAACTAAAGACAGAATGAGAGAAGTTATGAAAGCTAGAATGACAGACATCAAGAAAGAAAGAAAGAAATTAAAGATAGGATGAGAGAAGGTATGAAAGTAAGAATTAAAGATATCAAGAAACAAAGAAAGAAAGAAAGAAAGAAAGAAACTAAAGATAGAATGAGAGAAGGTATGAAACCTAGAATGAAAGATATCAAGAATGAAAAAAAGAAAGAAATTAACTAAAGATAGAATGAGAGAAGGTATGAAAGCTAGAATGAAAGCTATCAAGAAAGAAAGAAAGGAAGAAAGAAAGAAAGAAAGAAAAAAACTAAAGATAGAATGAGAGAAGATATGAAAGCTAGAATGAAAGATATCAAGAAAGAAAGAAACAAAGAAAGAAATTAACTAAAGATAGACTGAGACTAGGAATGAAAGCTAGAATGAAAGACATCAAGAAAGAAAGAAAGAAACTATAGATGGAATGAGAGAATGTATGAAAGCTAGAATTAAAGATATCAAGAAACAAAGAAACAAACAAAGAAAGAAAGAAACTAAAGATAGAATGAGAGAAGGTATGAAAGGTAGAATGAAAGATATCAAGAATGAAAGAAAGAAAGAAATTAACTAAAGCTAGAATGAGAGAAGGTATGAAAGCTGGAATGTAAGACAAGAAAGAAAGAAAGAAACTATAGATAGAATGAAAGAAGGTATCAAAGCTAGAATGAAAGACATCAAGAAAGAAAGAAAGAAATAAGGAAAGAAACTAAAGATAGAATGAGAGAAGGTATGAAACCTAGAAGGAAAGATATCAAGAATGACAGAAAGAAAGAAATTAACTAAAGATAGAATGAGAGAAGGTATGAAAGCTAGAATGAAAGTTATCAAGAAAGAAAGAAACAAAGAAAGAAATAAACTAAAAATAGAATGAGAGAAGGTATGAAAGATAGAATGAAAGACATCAAGAAAGAAAGAAAGAAAGATACTAAAGCTAGAATTAGAGAAATTATGAAAGCCAGAATGAAAAATATCAAGAATGAAAGAAAGAAAGAAATTAACTATAGATAGAATGAGAGAAGGTATGAAAGCTAGAATGATAGATATCAAGAAAGAAGGAAAGAAACTATAGATAGAATGAGAGAAGGTATGAAAGCTAGAATTAAAGATATCAAGAAAGAAAGAAAGAAAATATAGATAGAATGAAAGAAGTTATCAAAGCTAGAATGAAAGACATCAAGAAAGAAAGAAAGAGAATATAGATAGAATGAAAGAAGGTATCAAAGCTCGAATGAAAGACATCAAGAAAGAAAGAAAGAAAAATATAAACTAAAGATAGAATGAGAGAAGGTATGAAAGCTAGATTGAAAGATATCAAGAAAGAAAGAAAGAAAGAAAGAAAGAAAGAAAGAAACTATGGATAGAATGAGAGAAGGTATGAAAGTTAGAATAAAAGATATCAAGAAACAAAGAAAGAAATAAAGAAAGAAACTAAAGATAGAATGAGAGAAGGTATGAAACCTAGAAGGAAAGATATCAAGAATGACAGAAAGAAAGAAATTAACTAAAGATAGAATGAGGGAACGTATGAAAGCTAGAATGACAGACATCAAGAATGAAAGATAGAAACTATAGATAGAATGAGAGAAGGAATGAAAGCTAGAATGAAAGATATCAAGAAAGAAAGAAACAAAGAAAGAAAGAAAATAAAGATAGAATGAGGGAAGGTATGAAAGCTAGAATGAAAGACATCAAGAAAGAAAGAAAGAAAGATACTAAAGATAGAATGAGAGAAGGTATGAAAGCTAGAATGAAAGATATCAAGAATGAAAGAAAGAAAGAAATTAACTAAAGATAGAATGAGAGAAGGTATGAAAGCTAGAATGAAAGAAATCAAGAAAGAAAGAAAGAAACTATAGATAGAATGAAAGAAGGTATCAAAGCTAGAATGAAAGACAGCAAGAAAGAAAGAAAGAAAAATATAAACTAAAGATAGAATGAGAGAAGGTATGAAAGCTAGAATGAAAGATATCAAGAAAGAAAGAAAGAAAGAATCTAAAGATAGAGTGAGAGAAGGTATGAAAGGTAGAATGAAAGACATAAAGAAAGAAAGAAAGAAAGAAACTATAGATAGAATGAAAGAAGGTATCAATGCTAGAATGAAAGATATCAAGAAACAAAGAAACAAAGAAAGAAAGAAACTAAAGATAGATTGAGAGAATTTATGAAAGCTAGAATGAAAGATATCAAGAATGAAAGAAAGAAAGAAATTAACTAAAGATAGAATGAGAGAAGGTATGCAAGCTAGAATGAAAGAAAGAAAGAAGGAAAGAAACTAAAGATAGAAAGAGAGAAGGTATGAAACCTAGAATGAAAGATATCAAGAATGAAAGAAAGAAAGAAATTAACTACAGATAGAATAAGAGAATGTATAAAATCTAGAATGAAAGACCTCAAGAAAGAAAAAATAAACTAAAGATAGAATGATAGAAGGTATGAAAGCTAGAATGATAGACATCAAGAAAGAAAGAAAGAAAAATATAAACTAAAGATAGAATGAGAGATGGTATGAAAGCTAGAATGAAAGATATCAATAAAGAAAGAAAGAAAGAAAGAAAGAAAGAAAGAAAGAAACTAAAGATAGAGTGAGAGAATTTATGAAAGCTAGAATGAAAGAAATCAAGTAAGAAAGAAAGAAACTATAGATAGAATGAGAGAAGGTATGAAAGTAAGAATAAAAGATATCAAGAAACAAAGAAACAAAGATAGAAAGAAACTAAAGATAGAATGAGAGAAGGTATCAAAGCTCGAATGAAAGACATCAAGAAAGAAAGAAAGAAAAATATAAACTAAAGATAGAATGAGAGAAGGTATGAAAGCTAGATTGAAAGATATCAAGAAAGAAAGAAAGAAAGAAAGAAAGAAAGAAAGAAACTATGGATAGAATGAGAGAAGGTATGAAAGTTAGAATAAAAGATATCAAGAAACAAAGAAAGAAATAAAGAAAGAAACTAAAGATAGAATGAGAGAAGGTATGAAACCTAGAAGGAAAGATATCAAGAATGACAGAAAGAAAGAAATTAACTAAAGATAGAATGAGGGAACGTATGAAAGCTAGAATGACAGACATCAAGAATGAAAGATAGAAACTATAGATAGAATGAGAGAAGGAATGAAAGCTAGAATGAAAGATATCAAGAAAGAAAGAAACAAAGAAAGAAAGAAAATAAAGATAGAATGAGGGAAGGTATGAAAGCTAGAATGAAAGACATCAAGAAAGAAAGAAAGAAAGATACTAAAGATAGAATGAGAGAAGGTATGAAAGCTAGAATGAAAGATATCAAGAATGAAAGAAAGAAAGAAATTAACTAAAGATAGAATGAGAGAAGGTATGAAAGCTAGAATGAAAGAAATCAAGAAAGAAAGAAAGAAACTATAGATAGAATGAAAGAAGGTATCAAAGCTAGAATGAAAGACATCAAGAAAGAAAGAAAGAAAAATATAAACTAAAGATAGAATGAGAGAAGGTATGAAAGCTAGAATGAAAGATATCAAGAAAGAAAGAAAGAAAGAATCTAAAGATAGAGTGAGAGAAGGTATGAAAGGTAGAATGAAAGACATAAAGAAAGAAAGAAAGAAAGAAACTATAGATAGAATGAAAGAAGGTATCAATGCTAGAATGAAAGATATCAAGAAACAAAGAAACAAAGAAAGAAAGAAACTAAAGATAGATTGAGAGAATTTATGAAAGCTAGAATGAAAGATATCAAGAATGAAAGAAAGAAAGAAATTAACTAAAGATAGAATGAGAGAAGGTATGCAAGCTAGAATGAAAGAAAGAAAGAAGGAAAGAAACTAAAGATAGAAAGAGAGAAGGTATGAAACCTAGAATGAAAGATATCAAGAATGAAAGAAAGAAAGAAATTAACTACAGATAGAATAAGAGAATGTATAAAATCTAGAATGAAAGACCTCAAGAAAGAAAAAATAAACTAAAGATAGAATGATAGAAGGTATGAAAGCTAGAATGATAGACATCAAGAAAGAAAGAAAGAAAAATATAAACTAAAGATAGAATGAGAGATGGTATGAAAGCTAGAATGAAAGATATCAATAAAGAAAGAAAGAAAGAAGAGAAAGAAAGAAAGAAAGAAACTAAAGATAGAGTGAGAGAATTTATGAAAGCTAGAATGAAAGAAATCAAGTAAGAAAGAAAGAAACTATAGATAGAATGAGAGAAGGTATGAAAGTAAGAATAAAAGATATCAAGAAACAAAGAAACAAAGATAGAAAGAAACTAAAGATAGAATGAGAGAAGGTATGAAACCTAGAATGAAAGATATCAAGAATGAAAGAAAGAAATAAATTAACTAAAGATAGAATGAGAGAAGGTATGAAAGGAACAATGAATGATATCAAGAAAGAAAGAAAGAAACTATATATAGAATGAAAGAAGGTATCAATGCTAGAATTAAAGATATCAAGAAACAGAGAAACAAAGAAAGAAAGAAAATAAAGATAGAATGAGAGAATTTATGAAAGCTTGAATGAAAGACATCAAGAATGAAAGAAAGAAAGAAATTAACTAAAGATAGAATGAGAGAAGGTATGAAAACTAGAAGGAAAGATATCAAGAATGACAGAAAGAAAGAAATTAACTAAAGATAGAATGAGAGAAGGTATGAAAGCTAGAATGAAAGTTATCAAGAAAGAAAGAAACAAAGAAAGAAATAAACTAAAGATAGAAGGAGAGAAGGTATGAAAGATAGAATGAAAGACATCAAGAAAGAAAGAAAGAAAGGTACTAAAGCTAGAATTAGAGAAGATATGAAAGCCAGAATGAAAAATATCAAGAATGAAAGAAAGAAAGAAATTAACTAAAGATAGAATGAGAGAAGGTATGAAAGCTAGAATGACAGACATCAAGAAAGAAAGAAAGAAACTATAGATAGAATGAGAGAAGGTATGGAAGCTAGAATTAAAGATATTAAGAAAGAAAGAAAGAAAATATAGATAGAATGAAAGAAGGTATCAAAGCTAGAACGAAAGACATCAAGAAAGAAAGAAAGAAAATATAGATAGAATGAAAGAAGGTATCAAAGCTAGAATGAAAGACATCAAGAAAGAAAGAAAGAAAAATATAAACTAAAGATAGAATGAGAGAAGGTATGAAAGCGAGTTTGAAAGATATCAAGAAAGAAAGAAAGAAAGAAAGAAACTATGGATAGAATGAGAGAAGGTATGAAAGTTAGAATTAAAGATATCAAGAAACAAAGAAAGAAATAAAGAAAGAAACTAAAGATAGAATCAGAGAAGTTATGAAACCTAGAAGGAAAGATATCAAGAATGACAGAAAGAAAGAAATTAACTAAAGATAGAATGAGAGAATTTATGAAAGCTAGAATGAAAGATATCAAGAATGAAAGAAAGAAAGAAATTAACTAAAGAAAGAATGAGAGAAGGTATGAAAGCTAGAATGAGAGAAATAAAGAAAGAAATAAAGAAAAGATAGAAGGAGAGAATGTATGAAAGCTAGAATTAAAGGTATCAAGAAACATAGAAACAAAGAAAGAAAGAAACTAAAGATAGAAAGAGAGAAGGTATGAAACCTAGAATGAAAGATATCAAGAATGAAAGAAAGAAAGAAATTAACTACAGATAGAATAAGAGAATGTATAAAATCTAGAATGAAAGACCTCAAGAAAGAAAAAATAAACTAAAGATAGAATGATAGAAGGTATGAAAGCTAGAATGAAAGACATCAAGAAAGAAAGAAAGAAAAATATAAACTAAAGATAGAATGAGAGATGGTATGAAAGCTAGAATGAAAGATATCAATAAAGAAAGAAAGAAAGAAAGAAAGAAAGAAAGAAAGAAACTAAAGATAGAGTGAGAGAATTTATGAAAGCTAGAATGAAAGAAATCAAGTAAGAAAGAAAGAAACTATAGATAGAATGAGAGAAGGTATGAAAGTAAGAATAAAAGATATCAAGAAACAAAGAAACAAAGATAGAAAGAAACTAAAGATAGAATGAGAGAAGGTATGAAACCTAGAATGAAAGATATCAAGAATGAAAGAAAGAAATAAATTAACTAAAGATAGAATGAGAGAAGGTATGAAAGGAACAATGAATGATATCAAGAAAGAAAGAAAGAAACTATAGATAGAATGAAAGAAGGTATCAATGCTAGAATTAAAGATATCAAGAAACAGAGAAACAAAGAAAGAAAGAAAATAAAGATAGAATGAGAGAATTTATGAAAGCTTGAATGAAAGACATCAAGAATGAAAGAAAGAAAGAAATTAACTAAAGATAGAATGAGAGAAGGTATGAAAACTAGAAGGAAAGATATCAAGAATGACAGAAAGAAAGAAATTAACTAAAGATAGAATGAGAGAAGGTATGAAAGCTAGAATGAAAGTTATCAAGAAAGAAAGAAACAAAGAAAGAAATAAACTAAAGATAGAAGGAGAGAAGGTATGAAAGATAGAATGAAAGACATCAAGAAAGAAAGAAAGAAAGGTACTAAAGCTAGAATTAGAGAAGATATGAAAGCCAGAATGAAAAATATCAAGAATGAAAGAAAGAAAGAAATTAACTAAAGATAGAATGAGAGAAGGTATGAAAGCTAGAATGACAGACATCAAGAAAGAAAGAAAGAAACTATAGATAGAATGAGAGAAGGTATGGAAGCTAGAATTAAAGATATTAAGAAAGAAAGAAAGAAAATATAGATAGAATGAAAGAAGGTATCAAAGCTAGAACGAAAGACATCAAGAAAGAAAGAAAGAAAATATAGATAGAATGAAAGAAGGTATCAAAGCTAGAATGAAAGACATCAAGAAAGAAAGAAAGAAAAATATAAACTAAAGATAGAATGAGAGAAGGTATGAAAGCGAGTTTGAAAGATATCAAGAAAGAAAGAAAGAAAGAAAGAAACTATGGATAGAATGAGAGAAGGTATGAAAGTTAGAATTAAAGATATCAAGAAACAAAGAAAGAAATAAAGAAAGAAACTAAAGATAGAATCAGAGAAGTTATGAAACCTAGAAGGAAAGATATCAAGAATGACAGAAAGAAAGAAATTAACTAAAGATAGAATGAGAGAATTTATGAAAGCTAGAATGAAAGATATCAAGAATGAAAGAAAGAAAGAAATTAACTAAAGAAAGAATGAGAGAAGGTATGAAAGCTAGAATGAGAGAAATAAAGAAAGAAATAAAGAAAAGATAGAAGGAGAGAATGTATGAAAGCTAGAATTAAAGGTATCAAGAAACATAGAAACAAAGAAAGAAAGAAACTAAAGATAGAAAGAGAGAAGGTATGAAACCTAGAATGAAAGATATCAAGAATGAAAGAAAGAAAGAAAGAAAGAATCTAAAGATAGAGTGAGAGAAGGTATGAAAGGTAGAATGAAAGACATAAAGAAAGAAAGAAAGAAACTATAGATAGAATGAAAGAAGGTATCAATGCTAGAATTAAAGATATCAAGAAACAAAGAAACAAACAAAGAAAGAAACTAAAGATAGATTGAGAGAATTTATGAAAGCTAGAATGAAAGATATCAAGAATGAAAGAAAGAAAGAAATTAACTAAAGATAGAATGAGAGAAGGTATGCAAGGTAGAATGAAAGAAAGAAAGAAAGAAAGAAACTAAAGATAGAAAGAGAGAAGGTATGAAACCTAGAATGAAAGATATCAAGAATGAAAGAAAGAAAGAAATTAACTACAGATAGAATGAGAGAAGGTATGAAAGGAACAATGAATGATATCAAGAAAGAAAGAAAGAAACTATATATAGAATGAAAGAAGGTATCAATGCTAGAATTAAAGATATCAAGAAACAGAGAAACAAAGAAAGAAAGAAAATAAAGATAGAATGAGAGAATTTATGAAAGCTTGAATGAAAGACATCAAGAATGAAAGAAAGAAAGAAATTAACTAAAGATAGAATGAGAGAAGGTATGAAAACTAGAAGGAAAGATATCAAGAATGACAGAAAGAAAGAAATTAACTAAAGATAGAATGAGAGAAGGTATGAAAGCTAGAATGAAAGTTATCAAGAAAGAAAGAAACAAAGAAAGAAATAAACTAAAGATAGAAGGAGAGAAGGTATGAAAGATAGAATGAAAGACATCAAGAAAGAAAGAAAGAAAGGTACTAAAGCTAGAATTAGAGAAGATATGAAAGCCAGAATGAAAAATATCAAGAATGAAAGAAAGAAAGAAATTAACTAAAGATAGAATGAGAGAAGGTATGAAAGCTAGAATGACAGACATCAAGAAAGAAAGAAAGAAACTATAGATAGAATGAGAGAAGGTATGGAAGCTAGAATTAAAGATATTAAGAAAGAAAGAAAGAAAATATAGATAGAATGAAAGAAGGTATCAAAGCTAGAACGAAAGACATCAAGAAAGAAAGAAAGAAAATATAGATAGAATGAAAGAAGGTATCAAAGCTAGAATGAAAGACATCAAGAAAGAAAGAAAGAAAAATATAAACTAAAGATAGAATGAGAGAAGGTATGAAAGCGAGTTTGAAAGATATCAAGAAAGAAAGAAAGAAAGAAAGAAACTATGGATAGAATGAGAGAAGGTATGAAAGTTAGAATTAAAGATATCAAGAAACAAAGAAAGAAATAAAGAAAGAAACTAAAGATAGAATCAGAGAAGTTATGAAACCTAGAAGGAAAGATATCAAGAATGACAGAAAGAAAGAAATTAACTAAAGATAGAATGAGAGAATTTATGAAAGCTAGAATGAAAGATATCAAGAATGAAAGAAAGAAAGAAATTAACTAAAGAAAGAATGAGAGAAGGTATGAAAGCTAGAATGAGAGAAATAAAGAAAGAAATAAAGAAAAGATAGAAGGAGAGAATGTATGAAAGCTAGAATTAAAGGTATCAAGAAACATAGAAACAAAGAAAGAAAGAAACTAAAGATAGAAAGAGAGAAGGTATGAAACCTAGAATGAAAGATATCAAGAATGAAAGAAAGAAAGAAATTAACTACAGATAGAATAAGAGAATGTATAAAATCTAGAATGAAAGACCTCAAGAAAGAAAAAATAAACTAAAGATAGAATGATAGAAGGTATGAAAGCTAGAATGAAAGACATCAAGAAAGAAAGAAAGAAAAATATAAACTAAAGATAGAATGAGAGATGGTATGAAAGCTAGAATGAAAGATATCAATAAAGAAAGAAAGAAAGAAAGAAAGAAAGAAAGAAAGAAACTAAAGATAGAGTGAGAGAATTTATGAAAGCTAGAATGAAAGAAATCAAGTAAGAAAGAAAGAAACTATAGATAGAATGAGAGAAGGTATGAAAGTAAGAATAAAAGATATCAAGAAACAAAGAAACAAAGATAGAAAGAAACTAAAGATAGAATGAGAGAAGGTATGAAACCTAGAATGAAAGATATCAAGAATGAAAGAAAGAAATAAATTAACTAAAGATAGAATGAGAGAAGGTATGAAAGGAACAATGAATGATATCAAGAAAGAAAGAAAGAAACTATAGATAGAATGAAAGAAGGTATCAATGCTAGAATTAAAGATATCAAGAAACAGAGAAACAAAGAAAGAAAGAAAATAAAGATAGAATGAGAGAATTTATGAAAGCTTGAATGAAAGACATCAAGAATGAAAGAAAGAAAGAAATTAACTAAAGATAGAATGAGAGAAGGTATGAAAACTAGAAGGAAAGATATCAAGAATGACAGAAAGAAAGAAATTAACTAAAGATAGAATGAGAGAAGGTATGAAAGCTAGAATGAAAGTTATCAAGAAAGAAAGAAACAAAGAAAGAAATAAACTAAAGATAGAAGGAGAGAAGGTATGAAAGATAGAATGAAAGACATCAAGAAAGAAAGAAAGAAAGGTACTAAAGCTAGAATTAGAGAAGATATGAAAGCCAGAATGAAAAATATCAAGAATGAAAGAAAGAAAGAAATTAACTAAAGATAGAATGAGAGAAGGTATGAAAGCTAGAATGACAGACATCAAGAAAGAAAGAAAGAAACTATAGATAGAATGAGAGAAGGTATGGAAGCTAGAATTAAAGATATTAAGAAAGAAAGAAAGAAAATATAGATAGAATGAAAGAAGGTATCAAAGCTAGAACGAAAGACATCAAGAAAGAAAGAAAGAAAATATAGATAGAATGAAAGAAGGTATCAAAGCTAGAATGAAAGACATCAAGAAAGAAAGAAAGAAAAATATAAACTAAAGATAGAATGAGAGAAGGTATGAAAGCGAGTTTGAAAGATATCAAGAAAGAAAGAAAGAAAGAAAGAAACTATGGATAGAATGAGAGAAGGTATGAAAGTTAGAATTAAAGATATCAAGAAACAAAGAAAGAAATAAAGAAAGAAACTAAAGATAGAATCAGAGAAGTTATGAAACCTAGAAGGAAAGATATCAAGAATGACAGAAAGAAAGAAATTAACTAAAGATAGAATGAGAGAATTTATGAAAGCTAGAATGAAAGATATCAAGAATGAAAGAAAGAAAGAAATTAACTAAAGAAAGAATGAGAGAAGGTATGAAAGCTAGAATGAGAGAAATAAAGAAAGAAATAAAGAAAAGATAGAAGGAGAGAATGTATGAAAGCTAGAATTAAAGGTATCAAGAAACATAGAAACAAAGAAAGAAAGAAACTAAAGATAGAAAGAGAGAAGGTATGAAACCTAGAATGAAAGATATCAAGAATGAAAGAAAGAAAGAAAGAAAGAATCTAAAGATAGAGTGAGAGAAGGTATGAAAGGTAGAATGAAAGACATAAAGAAAGAAAGAAAGAAACTATAGATAGAATGAAAGAAGGTATCAATGCTAGAATTAAAGATATCAAGAAACAAAGAAACAAACAAAGAAAGAAACTAAAGATAGATTGAGAGAATTTATGAAAGCTAGAATGAAAGATATCAAGAATGAAAGAAAGAAAGAAATTAACTAAAGATAGAATGAGAGAAGGTATGCAAGGTAGAATGAAAGAAAGAAAGAAAGAAAGAAACTAAAGATAGAAAGAGAGAAGGTATGAAACCTAGAATGAAAGATATCAAGAATGAAAGAAAGAAAGAAATTAACTACAGATAGAATAAGAGAATGTATAAAATCTAGAATGAAAGACCTCAAGAAAGAAAAAATAAACTAAAGATAGAATGATAGAAGGTATGAAAGCTAGAATGAAAGACATCAAGAAAGAAAGAAAGAAAAATATAAACTAAAGATAGAATGCGAGATGGTATGAAAGCTAGAATGAAAGATATCAAGAAAGAAAGAAAGAAAGAAAGAAAGAAAGAAAGAAAGAAACTAAAGATAGAGTGAGAGAAGGTATGAAAGCTAGAATGAAAGAAATCAAGTAAGAAAGAAAGAAACTATAGATAGAATGAGAGAAGGTATGAAAGTAAGAATAAAAGATATCAAGAAACAAAGAAACAAAGATAGAAAGAAACTAAAGATAGAATGAGAGAAGGTATGAAACCTAGAATGAAAGATATCAAGAATGACAGGAAGAAAGAAATTAACTAAAGATAGAATGAGAGAAGGTATGAAAGCTAGAATGAAAGTTATCAAGAAAGAAAGAAACAAAGAAAGAAATAAACTAAAGATAGAAGGAGAGAAGGTATGAAAGATAGAATGAAAGACATCAAGAAAGAAAGAAAGAAAGGTACTAAAGCTAGAATTAGAGAAGATATGAAAGCCAGAATGAAAAATATCAAGAATGAAAGAAAGAAAGAAATTAACTAAAGATAGAATGAGAGAAGGTATGAAAGCTAGAATGACAGACATCAAGAAAGAAAGAAAGAAACTATAGATAGAATGAGAGAAGGTATGGAAGCTAGAATTAAAGATATTAAGAAAGAAAGAAAGAAAATATAGATAGAATGAAAGAAGGTATCAAAGCTAGAACGAAAGACATCAAGAAAGAAAGAAAGAAAATATAGATAGAATGAAAGAAGGTATCAAAGCTAGAATGAAAGACATCAAGAAAGAAAGAAAGAAAAATATAAACTAAAGATAGAATGAGAGAAGGTATGAAAGCGAGTTTGAAAGATATCAAGAAAGAAAGAAAGAAAGAAAGAAACTATGGATAGAATGAGAGAAGGTATGAAAGTTAGAATTAAAGATATCAAGAAACAAAGAAAGAAATAAAGAAAGAAACTAAAGATAGAATCAGAGAAGTTATGAAACCTAGAAGGAAAGATATCAAGAATGACAGAAAGAAAGAAATTAACTAAAGATAGAATGAGAGAATTTATGAAAGCTAGAATGAAAGATATCAAGAATGAAAGAAAGAAAGAAATTAACTAAAGAAAGAATGAGAGAAGGTATGAAAGCTAGAATGAGAGAAATAAAGAAAGAAATAAAGAAAAGATAGAAGGAGAGAATGTATGAAAGCTAGAATTAAAGGTATCAAGAAACATAGAAACAAAGAAAGAAAGAAACTAAAGATAGAAAGAGAGAAGGTATGAAACCTAGAATGAAAGATATCAAGAATGAAAGAAAGAAAGAAAGAAAGAATCTAAAGATAGAGTGAGAGAAGGTATGAAAGGTAGAATGAAAGACATAAAGAAAGAAAGAAAGAAACTATAGATAGAATGAAAGAAGGTATCAATGCTAGAATTAAAGATATCAAGAAACAAAGAAACAAACAAAGAAAGAAACTAAAGATAGATTGAGAGAATTTATGAAAGCTAGAATGAAAGATATCAAGAATGAAAGAAAGAAAGAAATTAACTAAAGATAGAATGAGAGAAGGTATGCAAGGTAGAATGAAAGAAAGAAAGAAAGAAAGAAACTAAAGATAGAAAGAGAGAAGGTATGAAACCTAGAATGAAAGATATCAAGAATGAAAGAAAGAAAGAAATTAACTACAGATAGAATAAGAGAATGTATAAAATCTAGAATGAAAGACCTCAAGAAAGAAAAAATAAACTAAAGATAGAATGATAGAAGGTATGAAAGCTAGAATGAAAGACATCAAGAAAGAAAGAAAGAAAAATATAAACTAAAGATAGAATGCGAGATGGTATGAAAGCTAGAATGAAAGATATCAAGAAAGAAAGAAAGAAAGAAAGAAAGAAAGAAAGAAAGAAAGAAAGAAACTAAAGATAGAGTGAGAGAAGGTATGAAAGCTAGAATGAAAGAAATCAAGTAAGAAAGAAAGAAACTATAGATAGAATGAGAGAAGGTATGAAAGTAAGAATAAAAGATATCAAGAAACAAAGAAACAAAGATAGAAAGAAACTAAAGATAGAATGAGAGAAGGTATGAAACCTAGAATGAAAGATATCAAGAATGACAGGAAGAAAGAAATTAACTAAAGATAGAATGAGAGAAGGTATGAAAGCTAGAATGAAAGTTATCAAGAAAGAAAGAAACAAAGAAAGAAATAAACTAAAGATAGAAGGAGAGAAGGTATGAAAGATAGAATGAAAGACATCAAGAAAGAAAGAAAGAAAGATACTAAAGCTAGAATTAGAGAAGATATGAAAGCCAGAATGAAAAATATCAAGAATGAAAGAAAGAAAGAAATTAACTAAAGAAAGAATGAGAGAAGGTATGAAAGCTAGAATGACAGACATCAAGAAAGAAAGAAAGAAACTATAGATAGAATGAGAGAAGGTATGAAGCTAGAGTTAAAGATATTAAGAAAGAAAGAAAGAAAATATAGATAGAATGAAAGAAGGTATCAAAGCTAGAACGAAAGACATCAAGAAAGAAAGAAAGAAAATATAGATAGAATGAAAGAAGGTATCAAAGCTAGAATGAAAGACATCAAGAAAGAAAGAAAGAAAAATATAAACTAAAGATAGAACGAGAGAAGGTATGAAAGCGAGATTGAAAGATATCAAGAAAGAAAGAAAGAAAGAAAGAAACTATGGATAGAATGAGAGAAGGTATGAAAGTTAGAATTAAAGATATCAAGAAACAAAGAAAGAAATAAAGAAAGAAACTAAAGATAGAATCAGAGAAGTTATGAAACCTAGAAGGAAAGATATCAAGAATGACAGAAAGAAAGAAATTAACTAAAGATAGAATGAGAGAATTTATGAAAGCTAGAATGAAAGATATCAAGAATGAAAGAAAGAAAGAAATTAACTAAAGAAAGAATGAGAGAAGGTATGAAAGCTAGAATGAGAGAAATAAAGAAAGAAAGAAAGAAAAGATAGAAGGAGAGAAGGTATGAAAGCTAGAATTAAAGGTATCAAGAAACATAGAAACAAAGAAAGAAAGAAACTAAAGATAGAAAGAGAGAAGGTATGAAACCTAGAATGAAAGATATCAAGAATGAAAGAAAGAAAGAAATTAACTACAGATAGAATGAGAGAAGTTATGAAAGCTAGAATGAAAGCTATCAAGAAAGAAAGAAACAAACAAACTAAAGATAGAATAAGAGAAGGTATAAAATGTAGAATGAAAGACCTCAAGAAGGAAAGAAATTAACTATAGATAGAATGAGAGAAGGTATGAAAGTAAGAATTAAAGATATCAAGAAACAAAGAAACAAAGAAAGAAAGAAACTAAAAATAGAAAGAGAGAAGGTATGATAGCTAGAATGAAAGATATCAAGAATGAAAAAAAGAAATAAATTAACTAAAGATAGAATGAGAGAAGGTATGAAAGGAACAATGAATGATATCAAGAAAGAAAGAAAGAAACTATAGATAGAATGAAAGAAGGTATCAATGCAAGAATTAAAGATATCAAGAAACAAGGAAACAAAGAAAGAAAGAAACTAAAGATAGAATAAGAGAATTTATGAAAGCTTGAATGAAAGACATCAAGAATGAAAGAAAGAAAGAAATTAACTATAGATAGAATGAGAGAAGGTATGCAAGCTAGAATGAAAGAAATCAAGAAACAAAGAAACAAAGAAAGAAATAAACTAAAGATAGAAAGAGAGAAGGTATGAAAGCTAGAATGAAAGCTATCAAGAAAGAAAGAAACAAAGAAACAAACTAAAGATAGAAGAAGAGAAGGTATAAAATCTAAAATGAAAGACATCAAGAATGAAAAAAATTAACTAAAGATAGAATGAGAGAAGGTATGAAAGCTAAAATGAAAGGTATCAAGAAAGAATGAAAGAAAAAAGAAACTAAAGATAAAATGAGAGAAGGTATGAAAGCTAGAATGAAAGATATCAAGAAAGAAAGAAAGAAAAAAGAAACTAAAGACAGAATGAGAGAAGTTATGAAAGCTAGAATGAAAGTCATCAAGAAAGAAAGAAAGAAATTAAAGATAGAATGAGAGAAGGTATGAAAGTTAGAATTAAAGATATCAAGAAACAAAGAAAGAATGAAAGAAAGAAAGAAACTAAAGATAGAATGAGAGAAGGTATGAAACCTAGAATGAAAGATATCAAGAATGAAAGAAAGAAAGAAATTAACTAAAGATAGAATGAGAGAAGGTACGAAAGCTAGAATGAAAGCTATCAAGAAAGAAAGAAAGAAAGAAAGAAAGAAAGAAAGAAAGAAAGAAACTATAGATAGAATGAGAGAAGGTATGAAAGCTAGAATTAAAGATATCAAGAAACAAAGAAACAAACAAAGAAAGAAAGAAACTAAAGATAGAATGAGAGAAGGTATGAAAGCTAGAATGAAAGATATCAAGAATGAAAGAAAGAAAGAAATTAACTGAAGCTAGAATGAGAGAAGGTATGAAAGCTGGAATGAAAGACATCAAGAAAGAAAGAAAGAAACTATAGATAGAATGAAAGAAGGTGTCAAAGCTAGAATGAAAGACATCAAGAAAGAAAGAAAAATATAAACTAAAGATAGAATGAGAGAAGGTATGAAAGCTAGATTGAAAGATATCAAGAAAGAAAGAAAGAAAGAAAGAAACTATGGATAGAATGAGAGAAGGTATGAAAGTTAGAATTAAAGATATCAAGAAACAAAGAAAGAAATAAAGAAACAAACTAAAGATAGATTGAGAGAAGGTATGAAAACTAGAAGGAAAGATATCAAGAATGACAGAAAGAAAGAAATTAGCTAAAGATAGAATGAGAGAACGTATGAAAGCTAGAATGAAAGTTATCAAGAAAGAAAGAAACAAAGAAATAAATAAATTAAAGATAGAAGGAGAGAAGGTATGAAAGATAGAATGAAAGACATCAAGAAAGAAAGAAAGAAACTATAGATAGAATGAAAGAAGGTATCAAAGCTAGAATGAAAGACATCAAGAAAGCAAGAAAGAAAAATGTAAACTAAAGATAGAATGAGAGAAGGTATGAAAGCTAGAATGAAAGATATCAAGAAAGAAAGAAAGAAAGAAAGAATCTAAAGATAGAGAGAGAGAATGTATGAAAGGTAGAATGAAAGACATCAAGAAAGAAAGAAATTCACTAAAAATAGAATGAGAGAAGGTATGAAAGTTAGAATGAAAGATATCAAGGAACAAAGAAACAAAGAAAGAAAGAAACTAAAGATAGAAAGAGAGAAGGTATGAAAGCTAGAATGAAAGATATCAAGAATGAAAGAAAGAAAGAAATTAACTAAAGATAGAATGAGAGAAGTTATGCAAGCTAGAATGAAATAAATAAAGAAAGAAGGAAAGAAACTAAAGATAGAATGAGAGAAGGTATGAAAGCTAGAATTAAAGGTATCAAGAAACATAGAAACAAAGAAAGAAAGAAACGAAAGATAGAAAGAGAGAAGGAATGAAACCTAGAATGAAAGATATCAAGAATGAAAGAAAGAAAGAAATTAACTACAGATAGAATGAGAGAAGTTATGAAAGCTAGAATGAAAGACATCAAGAAAGAAAGAAAGAAACTATAGATATAATGAGAGAAGTTATGAAAGCTAGAATTAAAGATATCAAGAAACAAAGAAACATGGAAAGAAAGAAACTAAAAATAGAATGAGAGAAGGTATGAAAGCCAGAATGAAAGATATCAAGAAAGAAAGAAACAAACAAACAAAGAAAATAAAGATAGAATGAGGGAAGGTATGAAAGCTAGAATGACAGACATCAAGAATGAAAGAAAGAAACTATAGATAGAATGAGAGAAGGTGTGAAAGCTAGAATGAAAGATATCAAGAAAGAAAGAAACAAAGAAAGAAAGAAAATAAAGATAGAATGAGGGAAGGTATGAAAGCTAGAATGAAAGACATCAAGAAAGAAAGAAAGAAAGATACTAAAGATAGAATGAGAGAAGGTATGAAAGCTAGAATGAAAGATATCAAGAATGAAAGAAAGAAAGAAATTAACTAAAGATAGAATGAGAGAAGGTATCAAAGCTAGAATGAAAGACATCAAGAAAGAAAGAAAGAAAAATATAAACTAAAGATAGAATGAGAGATGGTATGAAAGCTAGAATGAAAGATATCAAGAAAGAAAGAAAGAAACTATAGATAGAATGAGAGAAGGTATGAAAGTAAGAATAAAAGATATCAAGAAACAAAGAAACAAAGAAAGAAAGAAACTAAAGATAGAATGAGAGAAGGTATGAAAGCTAGAATGAAAGATATCAAGAATGAAAGAAAGAAAGAAATTAACTAAAGCTAGAATGAGAGAAGGTATGAAAGCTGGAATGAAAGACATCAAGAAAGAAAGAAAGAAACTATAGATAGAATGAAAGAAGGTATCAAAGCTAGAATGAAAAACATCAAGAAAGAAAGAAAGAAAAATATAAACTAAAGATAGAATGAGAGAAGGTATGAAAGCTAGATTGAAAGATATGAAGAAAGAAAGAAAGAAAGAAAGAAACTATGGATAGAATGAGAGAAGGTATGAAAGTTAGAATTAAAGATATCAAGAAACAAAGAAAGAAATAAAGAAACAAACTAAAGATATATTGAGAGAAGGTATGAAAACTAGAAGGAAAGATATCAAGAAAGAAAGAAAGAAACTATAGATAGAATGAAAGAAGGTATCAAAGCTAGAATGAAAGACATCAAGAAAGAAAGAAAGAAAAATGTAAACTAAAGATAGAATGAGAGAAGGTATGAAAGCTAGAATGAAAGATATCAAGAAAGAAAGAAAGAAAGAAAGAATCTAAAGATAGAGAGAGAGAATGTAAAAAAGGTAGAATGAAAGACATCAAGAAAGAAAGAAATTCACTAAAAATAGAATGAGAGAAGGTATGAAAGTTAGAATGAAAGATATCAAGGAACAAAGAAACAAAGAAAGAAAGAAACTAAAGATAGAAAGAGAGAAGGTATGAAAGCTAGAATGAAAGATATCAAGAATGAAAGAAAGAAAGAAATTAACTAAAGATAGAATGAGAGAAGTTATGCAAGCTAGAATGAAATAAATAAAGAAAGAAGGAAAGAAACTAAAGATAGAATGAGAGAAGGTATGAAAGCTAGAATTAAAGGGATCAAGAAACATAGAAACAAAGAAAGAAAGAAACGAAAGATAGAAAGAGAGAAGGAATGAAACCTAGAATGAAAGATATCAAGAATGAAAGAAAGAAAGAAATTAACTACAGATAGAATGAGAGAAGTTATGAAAGCTAGAATGAAAGACATCAAGAAAGAAACAAAGAAACTATAGATATAATGAGAGAAGGTATGAAAGCTAGAATTAAAGATATCAAGAAACAAAGAAACATGGAAAGAAAGAAACTAAAAATAGAATGAGAGAAGGTATGAAAGCTAGAATGAAAGATATCAAGAAAGAAAGAAACAAACAAAGAAAGAAAATAAAGATAGAATGAGGGAAGGTATGAAAGCTAGAATGACAGACATCAAGAATGAAAGAAAGAAACTATAGATAGAATGAGAGTAGGTGTGAAAGCTAGAATAAAAGATATCAAGAAAGAAAGAAACAAAGAAAGAAAGAAAATAAAGATAGAATGAGGGAAGGTATGAAAGCTAGAATGAAAGACATCAAGAAAGAAAGAAAGATAGATACTAAAGATAGAATGAGAGAAGGTATGAAAGCTAGAATGAAAGATATCAAGAATGAAAGAAAGAAAGAAATTAACTAAAGATAGAATGAGAGAAGGTATCAAAGCTAGAATGAAAGACATCAAGAAAGAAAGAAAGAAAAATATAAACTAAAGATAGAATGAGAGATGGTATGAAAGCTAGAATGAATGATATCAAGAAAGAAAGAAAGAAACTATAGATAGAATGAGAGAAGGTATGAAAGTAAGAATAAAAGATATCAAGAAACAAAGAAACAAAGAAAGAAAGAAACTAAAGATAGAATGAGAGAAGGTATGAAAGCTAGAATGAAAGATATCAAGAATGAAAGAAAGAAAGAAATTAACTAAAGCTAGAATGAGAGAAGGTATGAAAGCTGGAATGAAAGACATCAAGAAAGAAAGAAAGAAACTATAGATAGAATGAAAGAAGGTATCAAAGCTAGAATGAAAGACATCAAGAAAGAAAGAAAGAAAAATATAAACTAAATATAGAATGAGAGAAGGTATGAAAGCTAGATTGAAAGATATCAAGAAAGAAAGAAAGAAAGAAAGAAACTATGGATAGAATGAGAGAAGGTATGAAAGTTAGAATTAAAGATATCAAGAAACAAAGAAAGAAATAAAGAAACAAACTAAAGATAGATTGAGAGAAGGTATGAAAACTAGAAGGAAAGATATCAAGAATGACAGAAAGAAAGAAATTAACTAAAGATAGAATGAGAGAAGGTATGAAAGCTAGAATGAAAGTTATCAAGAAAGAAAGAAACAAAGAAAGAAATAAACTAAAGATAGAAGGAGAGAAGGTATGAAAGATAGAATGAAAGACATCAAGAAAGAAAGAAAGAAACTATAGATAGAATGAAAGAAGGTATCAAAGCTAGAATGAAAGACATTAAGAAAGAAAGAAAGAAAAATGTAAACTAAAGATAGAATGAGAGAAGGTATGAAAGCTAGAATGAAAGATATCAAGAAAGAAAGAAAGAAAGAAAGAATCTAAAGATAGAGAGAGAGAATGTATGAAAGGTAGAATGAAAGACATCAAGAAAGAAAGAAATTCACTAAAAATAGAATGAGAGAAGGTATGAAACTTAGAATGAAAGATATCAAGAAACAAAGAAACAAAGAAAGAAAGAAACTAAAGATAGAATGAGAGAAGGTATGAAACCTAGAATGAAAGATATCAAGAATGAAAGAAAGAAATAAATTAACTAAAGATAGAATGAGAGAAGGTATGAAAGGAACAATGAATGATATCAAGAAAGAAAGAAAGAAACTATAGATAGAATGAAAGAAGGTATCAATGCTAGAATTAAAGATATCAAGAAGCAAAGAAACAAAGAAAGAAAGAAACTAAAGATAGAATGAGAGAATTTATGAAAGACATAAATTGAATGAAAGACATCAAGAATGAAAGAAAGAAAGAAAATAACTAAAGATAGAATGAGAGAAGGTATGCAAGCTAGAATGAAAGAAATCAAGAAAGAAAGATAGAAACTAAAGATAGAATGAGAGATGGTATGAAAGCTAGAATGAAAGATATCAAGAAACAAAGAAACAAAGAATGAAATAAACTAAAGATAGAATGAGAGATGGTATGAAAGCTAGAATGAAAGCTATCAAGAAAGAAAGAAACAAAGAAACAAACTAAAGATAGAATAAGAGAAGGTATAAAATCTAGAATGAAAGACATCAAGAAAGAAAAAAATAAACTAAAGATAGAATGAGAGAAGGTATGAAAGCTAGAATGAAAGATATCAAGAAAGAAAGAAAGAAAAATATAAACTAAAGATAGAATGAGAGAAGGTATGAAAGCGAGATTGAAAGATATGAAGAAAGAAAGAAAGAAAGAAAGAAACTATGGATAGAATGAGAGAAGGTATGAAAGTTAGAATTAAAGATATCAAGAAACAAAGAAAGAAATAAAGAAACAAACTAAAGATATATTGAGAGAAGGTATGAAAACTAGAATGAAAGTTATCAAGAAAGAAAGAAAGAAAGAAACTATGGATAGAATGAGAGAAGGTATGAAAGTTAGAATTAAAGATATCAAGAAACAAAGAAAGAAATAAAGAAAGAAACTAAAGATAGAATCAGAGAAGTTATGAAACCTAGAAGGAAAGATATCAAGAATGACAGAAAGAAAGAAATTAACTAAAGATAGAATGAGAGAATTTATGAAAGCTAGAACGAAAGATATCAAGAATGAAAGAAAGAAAGAAATTAACTAAAGAAAGAATGAGAGAAGGTATGAAAGCTAGAATGAGAGAAATAAATAAAGAAAGAAAGAAAGAAAAGATAGAAGGAGAGAAGGTATGAAAGCTAGAATTAAAGGTATCAAGAAACATAGAAACAAAGAAAGAAAGAAACTAAAGATAGAAAGAGAGAAGGTATGAAACCTAGAATGAAAGATATCAAGAATGAAAGAAAGAAAGAAATTAACTACAGATAGAATGAGAGAAGTTATGAAAGCTAGAATGAAAGATATCAAGAAAGAAAGAAAGAAATAAAGAAACAAACTAAAGATAGATTGAGAGAAGGTATGAAAACTAGAAGGAAAGATATCAAGAATGACAGAAAGAAAGAAATTAACTAAAGATAGAATGAGAGAAGGTATGAAAGCTAGAATGAAAGTTATCAAGAAAGAAAGAAACAAAGAAAGAAATAAATTGAAGATAGAAGGAGAGAAGGTATGAAAGATAGAATGAAAGACATCAAGAAAGAAAGAAAGAAACTATAGATAGAATGAAAGAAGGTATCAAAGCTAGAATGAAAGACATCAAGAAAGGAAGAAAGAAAAATGTAAACTAAAGATAGAATGAGAGAAGGTATGAAAGCTAGAATGAAAGATATCAAGAAAGAAAGAAAGAAAGAAAGAATCTAAAGATAGAGAGAGAGAATGTATGAAAGGTAGAATGAAAGACATCAAGAAAGAAAGAAATTCACTAAAAATAGAATGAGAGAAGGTATGAAAGTTAGAATGAAAGATATCAAGGAACAAAGAAACAAAGAAAGAAAGAAACTAAAGATAGAAAGAGAGAAGGTATGAAAGCTAGAATGAAAGATATCAAGAATGAAAGAAAGAAAGAAATTAACTAAAGATAGAATGAGAGAAGTTATGCAAGCTAGAATGAAATAAAGAAAGAAAGAAGGAAAGAAACTAAAGATAGAATGAGAGAAGGTATGAAAGCTAGAATTAAAGGTATCAAGAAACATAGAAACAAAGAAAGAAAGAAACGAAAGATAGAAAGAGAGAAGGAATGAAACCTAGAATGAAAGATATCAAGAATGAAAGAAAGAAAGAAATTAACTACAGATAGAATGAGAGAAGTTATGAAAGCTAGAATGAAAGACATCAAGAAAGAAAGAAAGAAACTATAGATATAATGAGAGAAGTTATGAAAGCTAGAATTAAAGATATCAAGAAACAAAGAAACATGGAAAGAAAGAAACTAAAAATAGAATGAGAGAAGGTATGAAAGCCAGAATGAAAGATATCAAGAAAGAAAGAAACAAACAAACAAAGAAAATAAGGATAGAATGAGGGAAGGTATGAAAGCTAGAATGACAGACATCAAGAATGAAAGAAAGAAACTATAGATAGAATGAGAGTAGGTGTGAAAGCTAGAATAAAAGATATCAAGAAAGAAAGAAACAAAGAAAGACAGAAAATAAAGATAGAATGAGGGAAGGTATGAAAGCTAGAATGAAAGACATCAAGAAAGAAAGAAAGATAGATACTAAAGATAGAATGAGAGAAGGTATGAAAGCTAGAATGAAAGATATCAAGAATGAAAGAAAGAAAGAAATTAACTAAAGATAGAATGAGAGAAGGTATCAAAGCTAGAATGAAAGACATCAAGAAAGAAAGAAAGAAAAATATAAACTAAAGATAGAATGAGAGGTGGTATGAAAGCTAGAATGAATGATATCAAGAAAGAAAGAAAGAAACTATAGATAGAATGAGAGAAGGTATGAAAGTAAGAATAAAAGATATCAAGAAACAAAGAAACAAAGAAAGAAACTAAAGATAGAATGAGAGAAGGTATGAAAGCTAGAATGAAAGATATCAAGAATGAAAGAAAGAAAGAAATTAACTAAAGCTAGAATGAGAGAAGGTATGAAAGCTGGAATGAAAGACATCAAGAAAGAAAGAAAGAAACTATAGATAGAATGAAAGAAGGTATCAAAGCTAGAATGAAAGACATCAAGAAAGAAAGAAAGAAAAATATAAACTAAATATAGAATGAGAGAAGGTATGAAAGCTAGATTAAAAGATATCAAGAAAGAAAGAAAGAAAGAAAGAAACTATGGATAGAATGAGAGAAGGTATGAAAGTTAGAATTAAAGATATCAAGAAACAAAGAAAGAAATAAAGAAACAAACTAAAGATAGATTGAGAGAAGGTATGAAAACTAGAAGGAAAGATATCAAGAATGACAGAAAGAAAGAAATTAACTAAAGATAGAATGAGAGAAGGTATGAAAGCTAGAATGAAAGTTATCAAGAAAGAAAGAAACAAAGAAAGAAATAAACTAAAGATAGAAGGAGAGAAGGTATGAAAGATAGAATGAAAGACATCAAGAAAGAAAGAAAGAAACTATAGATAGAATGAAAGAAGGTATCAAAGCTAGAATGAAAGACATTAAGAAAGAAAGAAAGAAAAATGTAAACTAAAGATAGAATGAAAGAAGGTATGAAAGCTAGAATGAAAGATATCAAGAAAGAAAGAAAGAAAGAAAGAATCTAAAGATAGAGAGAGAGAATGTATGAAAGGTAGAATGAAAGACATCAAGAAAGAAAGAAATTCACTAAAAATAGAATGAGAGAAGGTATGAAACTTAGAATTAAAGATATCAAGGAACAAAGAAACAAAGAAAGAAAGAAACTAAAGATAGAATGAGAGAAGGTATGAAACCTAGAATGAAAGATATCAAGAATGAAAGAAAGAAATAAATTAACTAAAGATAGAATGAGAGAAGGTATGAAAGGAACAATGAATGATATCAAGAAAGAAAGAAAGAAACTATAGATAGATTGAAAGAAGGTATCAATGCTAGAATTAAAGATATCAAGAAGCAAAGAAACAAAGAAAGAAAGAAACTAAAGATAGAATGAGAGAATTTATGAAAGACATAAATTGAATGAAAGACATCAAGAATGAAAGAAAGAAAGAAAATAACTAAAGATAGAATGAGAGAAGGTATGCAAGCTAGAATGAAAGAAATCAAGAAAGAAAGATAGAAACTAAAGATAGAATGAGAGATGGTATGAAAGCTAGAATGAAAGATATCAAGAAACAAAGAAACAAAGAATGAAATAAACTAAAGATAGAATGAGAGATGGTATGAAAGCTAGAATGAAAGCTATCAAGAAAGAAAGAAACAAAGAAACAAACTAAAGATAGAATAAGAGAAGGTATAAAATCTAGAATGAAAGACATCAAGAAAGAAAAAAATAAACTAAAGATAGAATGAGAGAAGGTATGAAAGCTGGAATGAAAGATATCAAGAAAGAAAGAAAGAAAAATATAAACTAAAGATAGAATGAGAGAAGGTATGAAAGCGAGATTGAAAGATATCAAGAAAGAAAGAAAGAAACAAAGAAACTATGGATAGAATGAGAGAAGGTATGAAAGTTAGAATTAAAGATATCAAGAAACAAAGAAAGAAATAAAGAAAGAAACTAAAGATAGAATCAGAGAAGTTATGAAACCTAGAAGGAAAGATATCAAGAATGACAGAAAGAAAGAAATTAACTAAAGATAGAATGAGAGAATTTATGAAAGCTAGAACGAAAGATATCAAGAACGAAAGAAAGAAAGAAATTAACTAAAGAAAGAATGAGAGAAGGTATGAAAGCTAGAATGAGAGAAATAAATAAAGAAAGAAAGAAAGAAAAGATAGAAGGAGAGAAGGTATGAAAGCTAGAATTAAAGGTATCAAGAAACATAGAAACAAAGAAAGAAAGAAACTAAAGATAGAAAGAGAGAAGGTATGAAACCTAGAATGAAAGATATCAAGAATGAAAGAAAGAAAGAAATTAACTACAGATAGAATGAGAGAAGTTATGAAAGCTAGAATGAAAGATATCAAGAAAGAAAGAAAGAAATAAAGAAACAAACTAAAGATAGATTGAGAGAAGGTATGAAAACTAGAAGGAAAGATATCAAGAATGACAGAAAGAAAGAAATTAACTAAAGATAGAATGAGAGAAGGTATGAAAGCTAGAATGAAAGTTATCAAGAAAGAAAGAAACAAAGAAAGAAATAAATTGAAGATAGAAGGAGAGAAGGTATGAAAGATAGAATGAAAGACATCAAGAAAGAAAGAAAGAAACTATAGATAGAATGAAAGAAGGTATCAAAGCTAGAATGAAAGACATCAAGAAAGGAAGAAAGAAAAATGTAAACTAAAGATAGAATGAGAGAAGGTATGAAAGCTAGAATGAAAGATATCAAGAAAGAAAGAAAGAAAGAAAGAATCTAAAGATAGAGAGAGAGAATGTATGAAAGGTAGAATGAAAGACATCAAGAAAGAAAGAAATTCACTAAAAATAGAATGAGAGAAGGTATGAAAGTTAGAATGAAAGATATCAAGGAACAAAGAAACAAAGAAAGAAAGAAACTAAAGATAGAAAGAGAGAAGGTATGAAAGCTAGAATGAAAGATATCAAGAATGAAAGAAAGAAAGAAATTAACTAAAGATAGAATGAGAGAAGTTATGCAAGCTAGAATGAAATAAAGAAAGAAAGAAGGAAAGAAACTAAAGATAGAATAAGAGAAGGTATGAAAGCTAGAATAAAAGGTATCAAGAAACATAGAAACAAAGAAAGAAAGAAACGAAAGATAGAAAGAGAGAAGGAATGAAACCTAGAATGAAAGATATCAAGAATGAAAGAAAGAAAGAAATTAACTACAGATAGAATGAGAGAAGTTATGAAAGCTAGAATGAAAGACATCAAGAAAGAAAGAAAGAAACTATAGATATAATGAGAGAAGTTATGAAAGCTAGAATTAAAGATATCAAGAAACAAAGAAACATGGAAAGAAAGAAACTAAAAATAGAATGAGAGAAGGTATGAAAGCCAGAATGAAAGATATCAAGAAAGAAAGAAACAAACAAACAAAGAAAATAAAGATAGAATGAGGGAAGGTATGAAAGCTAGAATGACAGACATCAAGAATGAAAGAAAGAAACTATAGATAGAATGAGAGAAGGTGTGAAAGCTAGAATGAAAGATATCAAGAAAGAAAGAAACAAAGAAAGAAAGAAAATAAAGATAGAATGAGGGAAGGTATGAAAGCTAGAATGAAAGACATCAAGAAAGAAAGAAAGAAAGATACTAAAGATAGAATGAGAGAAGGTATGAAAGCTAGAATGAAAGATATCAAGAATGAAAGAAAGAAAGAAATTAACTAAAGATAGAATGAGAGAAGGTATCAAAGCTAGAATGAAAGACATCAAGAAAGAAAGAAAGAAAAATATAAACTAAAGATAGAATGAGAGATGGTATGAAAGCTAGAATGAAAGATATCAAGAAAGAAAGAAAGAAACTATAGATAGAATGAGAGAAGGTATGAAAGTAAGTATAAAAGATATCAAGAAACAAAGAAACAAAGAAAGAAAGAAACTAAAGATAGAATGAGAGAAGGTATGAAAGCTAGAATGAAAGATATCAAGAATGAAAGAAAGAAAGAAATTAACTAAAGCTAGAATGAGAGAAGGTATGAAAGCTGGAATGAAAGACATCAAGAAAGAAAGAAAGAAACTATAGATAGAATGAAAGAAGGTATCAAAGCTAGAATGAAAAACATCAAGAAAGAAAGAAAGAAAAATATAAACTAAAGATAGAATGAGAGAAGGTATGAAAGCTAGATTGAAAGATATGAAGAAAGAAAGAAAGAAAGAAAGAAACTATGGATAGAATGAGAGAAGGTATGAAAGTTAGAATTAAAGATATCAAGAAACAAAGAAAGAAATAAAGAAACAAACTAAAGATATATTGAGAGAAGGTATGAAAACTAGAAGGAAAGATATCAAGAAAGAAAGAAAGAAACTATAGATAGAATGAAAGAAGGTATCAAAGCTAGAATGAAAGACATCAAGAAAGAAAGAAAGAAAAATATAAACTAAATATAGAATGAGAGAAGGTATGAAAGCTAGATTGAAAGATATCAAGAAAGAAAGAAAGAAAGATACTAAAGATAGAATGAGAGAAGGTATGAAAGCTAGAATAAAAGGTATCAAGAAACATAGAAACAAAGAAAGAAAGAAACGAAAGATAGAAAGAGAGAAGGAATGAAACCTAGAATGAAAGATATCAAGAATGAAAGAAAGAAAGAAATTAACTACAGATAGAATGAGAGAAGTTATGAAAGCTAGAATGAAAGACATCAAGAAAGAAAGAAAGAAACTATAGATATAATGAGAGAAGGTATGAAATCTAGAATTAAAGATATCAAGAAACAAAGAAACATGGAAAGAAAGAAACTAAAAATAGAATGAGAGAAGGTATGAAAGCTAGAATGAAAGATATCAAGAAAGAAAGAAACAAACAAACAAGGAAAATAAAGATAGAATGAGGGAAGGTATGAAAGCTAGAATGACAGACATCAAGAATGAAAGAAAGAAACTATAGATAGAATGAGAGTAGGTGTGAAAGCTAGAATGAAAGATATCAAGAAAGAAAGAAAGATAGATACTAAAGATAGAATGAGAGAAGGTATGAAAGCTAGAATGAAAGATATCAAGAATGAAAGAAAGAAAGAAATTAACTAAAGATAGAATGAGAGAAGGTATCAAAGCTAGAATGAAAGACATCAAGAAAGAAAGAAAAATATAAACTAAAGATAGAATGAGAGATGGTATGAAAGCTAGAATGAATGATATCAAGAAAGAAAGAAAGAAACTATAGATAGAATGAGAGAAGGTATGAAAGTAAGAATAAAAGATATCAAGAAACAAAGAAACAAAGAAAGAAAGAAACTAAAGATAGAATGAGAGAAGGTATGAAAGCTAGAATGAAAGATATCAAGAATGAAAGAAAGAAAGAAATTAACTAAAGCTAGAATGAGAGAAGGTATGAAAGCTGGAATGAAAGACATCAAGAAAGAAAGAAAGAAACTATAGATAGAATGAAAGAAGGTATCAAAGCTAGAATGAAAGACATCAAGAAAGAAAGAAAGAAAAATATAAACTAAATATAGAATGAGAGAAGGTATGAAAGCTAGATTGAAAGATATCAAGAAAGAAAGAAAGAAAGAAAGAAACTATGGATAGAATGAGAGAAGGTATGAAAGTTAGAATTAAAGATATCAAGAAACAAAGAAAGAAATAAAGAAACAAACTAAAGATAGATTGAGAGAAGGTATGAAAACTAGAAGGAAAGATATCAAGAATGACAGAAAGAAAGAAATTAACTAAAGATAGAATGAGAGAAGGTATGAAAGCTAGAATGAAAGTTATCAAGAAAGAAAGAAACAAAGAAATAAATAAACTAAAGATAGAAGGAGAGAAGGTATGAAAGATAGAATGAAAGACATCAAGAAAGAAAGAAAGAAACTATAGATAGAATGAAAGAAGGTATCAAAGCTAGAATGAAAGACATTAAGAAAGAAAGAAAGAAAAATGTAAACTAAAGATAGAATGAGAGAAGGTATGAAAGCTAGAATGAAAGATATCAAGAATGAAAGAAAGAAAGAAATTAACTAAAGATAGAATGAGAGAAGGTATGAAAGGAACAATGAATGATATCAAGAAAGAAAGAAAGAAACTATAGATAGAATGAAAGAAGGTATCAATGCTAGAATTAAAGATATCAAGAAGCAAAGAAACAAAGAAAGAAAGAAACTAAAGATAGAATGAGAGAATTTATGAAAGCTTGAATGAAAGACATCAAGAATGAATGAAAGAAAGAAAATAACTAAAGATAGAATGAGAGAAGGTATGCAAGCTAGAATGAAAGAAATCAAGAAAGAAAGATAGAAACTAAAGATAGAATGAGAGATGGTATGAAAGCTAGAATGAAAGATATCAAGAAACAAAGAAACAAAGAATGAAATAAACTAAAGATAGAATGAGAGATGGCATGAAAGCTAGAATGAAAGCTATCAAGAAAGAAAGAAACAAAGAAACAAACTAAAGATAGAATAAGAGAAGGTATAAAATCTAGAATGAAAGACATCAAGAAAGAAAAAAATAAACTAAAGATAGAATGAGAGAAGGTATGAAAGCTAGAATGAAAGATATCAAGAAAGAAAGAAAGAAAAATATAAACTAAAGATAGAATGAGAGAAGGTATGAAAGCGAGATTGAAAGATATCAAGAAAGAAAGAAAGAAAGAAAGAAACTATGGATAGAATGAGAGAAGGTATGAAAGTTAGAATTAAAGATATCAAGAAACAAAGAAAGAAATAAAGAAAGAAACTAAAGATAGAATCAGAGAAGTTATGAAACCTAGAAGGAAAGATATCAAGAATGACAGAAAGAAAGAAATTAACTAAAGATAGAATGAGAGAATTTATGAAAGCTAGAATGAAAGATATCAAGAATGAAAGAAAGAAAGAAATTAACTAAAGAAAGAATGAGAGAAGGTATGAAAGCTAGAATGAGAGAAATAAATAAAGAAAGAAAGAAAGAAAAGATAGAAGGAGAGAAGGTATGAAAGCTAGAATTAAAGGTATCAAGAAACATAGAAACAAAGAAAGAAAGAAACTAAAGATAGAAAGAGAGAAGGTATGAAACCTAGAATGAAAGATATCAAGAATGAAAGAAAGAAAGAAATTAACTACAGATAGAATGAGAGAAGTTATGAAAGCTAGAATGAAAGATATCAAGAAAGAAAGAAAGAAAGAATCTAAAGATAGAGTGAGAGAAGGTATGAAAGGTAGAATGAAAGACATAAAGAAAGAAAGAAAGAAAGAAACTATAGATAGAATGAAAGAAGGTATCAATGCTAGAATGAAAGATATCAAGAAACAAAGAAACAAAGAAAGAAAGAAACTAAAGATAGATTGAGAGAATTTATGAAAGCTAGAATGAAAGATATCAAGAATGAAAGAAAGAAAGAAATTAACTAAAGATAGAATGAGAGAAGGTATGCAAGCTAGAATGAAAGAAAGAAAGAAGGAAAGAAACTAAAGATAGAAAGAGAGAAGGTATGAAACCTAGAATGAAAGATATCAAGAATGAAAGAAAGAAAGAAATTAACTACAGATAGAATAAGAGAATGTATAAAATCTAGAATGAAAGACCTCAAGAAAGAAAAAATAAACTAAAGATAGAATGATAGAAGGTATGAAAGCTAGAATGAAAGACATCAAGAAAGAAAGAAAGAAAAATATAAACTAAAGATAGAATGAGAGATGGTATGAAAGCTAGAATGAAAGATATCAAGAAAGAAAGAAAGAAAGAAAGAAAGAAAGAAAGAAACTAAAGATAGAGTGAGAGAAGGTATGAAAGCTAGAATGAAAGAAATCAAGTAAGAAAGAAAGAAACTATAGATAGAATGAGAGAAGGTATGAAAGTAAGAATAAAAGATATCAAGAAACAAAGAAACAAAGATAGAAAGAAACTAAAGATAGAATGAGAGAAGGTATGAAACCTAGAATGAAAGATATCAAGAATGAAAGAAAGAAATAAATTAACTAAAGATAGAATGAGAGAAGGTATGAAAGGAACAATGAATGATATCAAGAAAGAAAGAAAGAAACTATAGATAGAATGAAAGAAGGTATCAATGTTAGAATTAAAGATATCAAGAAACAAAGAAAAAAAGAAAGAAAGAAAATAAAGATAGAATGAGAGAATTTATGAAAGCTTGAATGAAAGACATCAAGAATGAAAGAAAGAAAGAAATTAACTAAAGATAGAATGAGAGAAGGTATGAAAACTAGAAGGAAAGATATCAAGAATGACAGAAAGAAAGAAATTAACTAAAGATAGAATGAGAGAAGGTATGAAAGCCAGAATGAAAAATATCAAGAATGAAAGAAAGAAAGAAATTAACTAAAGATAGAATGAGAGAAGGTATGAAAGCTAGAATGACAGACATCAAGAAAGAAAGAAAGAAACTATAGATAGAATGAGAGAAGGTATGGAAGCTAGAATTAAAGATATTAAGAAAGAAAGAAAGAAAATATAGATAGAATGAAAGAAGGTATCAAAGCTAGAACGAAAGACATCAAGAAAGAAAGAAAGAAAATATAGATAGAATGAAAGAAGGTATCAAAGCTAGAATGAAAGACATCAAGAAAGAAAGAAAGAAAAATATAAACTAAAGATAGAATGAGAGAAGGTATGAAAGCGAGTTTGAAAGATATCAAGAAAGAAAGAAAGAAAGAAAGAAACTATGGATAGAATGAGAGAAGGTATGAAAGTTAGAATTAAAGATATCAAGAAACAAAGAAAGAAATAAAGAAAGAAACTAAAGATAGAATCAGAGAAGTTATGAAACCTAGAAGGAAAGATATCAAGAATGACAGAAAGAAAGAAATTAACTAAAGATAGAATGAGAGAATTTATGAAAGCTAGAATGAAAGATATCAAGAGTGAAAGAAAGAAAGAAATTAACTAAAGAAAGAATGAGAGAAGGTATGAAAGCTAGAATGAGAGAAATAAAGAAAGAAACAAAGAAAAGATAGAAGGAGAGAAGGTATGAAAGCTAGAATTAAAGGTATCAAGAAACATAGAAACAAAGAAAGAAAGAAACTAAAGATAGAAAGAGAGAAGGTATGAAACCTATAATGAAAGATATCAAGAATGAAAGAAAGAAAGAAAGAAAGAATCTAAAGATAGAGTGAGAGAAGGTATGAAAGGTAGAATGAAAGACATAAAGAAAGAAAGAAAGAAACTATAGATAGAATGAAAGAAGGTATCAATGCTAGAATTAAAGATATCAAGAAACAAAGAAACAAAGAAAGAAAGAAACTAAAGATAGATTGAGAGAATTTATGAAAGCTAGAATGAAAGATATCAAGAATGAAAGAAAGAAAGAAATTAACTAAAGATAGAATGAGAGAAGGTATGCAAGCTAGAATGAAAGAAAGAAAGAAAGAAAGAAACTAAAGATAGAAAGAGAGAAGGTATGAAAGCTAGAATGAAAGACATCAAGAAAGAAAGAAAGAAAAATATAAACTAAAGATAGAATGAGAGATGGTATGAAAGCTAGAATGAAAGATATCAAGAAAGAAAGAAAGAAAGAAAGAAAGAAAGAAAGAAACTAAAGATAGAGTGAGAGAAGGTATGAAAGCTAGAATGAAAGAAATCAAGTAAGAAAGAAAGAAACTATAGATAGAATGAGAGAAGGTATGAAAGTAAGAATAAAAGATATCAAGAAACAAAGAAACAAAGATAGAAAGAAACTAAAGATAGAATGAGAGAAGGTATGAAACCTAGAATGAAAGATATCAAGAATGACAGGAAGAAAGAAATTAACTAAAGATAGAATGAGAGAAGGTATGAAAGCTAGAATGAAAGTTATCAAGAAAGAAAGAAACAAAGAAAGAAATAAACTAAAGATAGAAGGAGAGAAGGTATGAAAGATAGAATGAAAGACATCAAGAAAGAAAGAAAGAAAGATACTAAAGCTAGAATTAGAGAAGATATGAAAGCCAGAATGAAAAATATCAAGAATGAAAGAAAGAAAGAAATTAACTAAAGATAGAATGAGAGAAGGTATGAAAGCTAGAATGACAGACATCAAGAAAGAAAGAAAGAAACTATAGATAGAATGAGAGAAGGTATGAAGCTAGAATTAAAGATATTAAGAAAGAAAGAAAGAAAATATAGATAGAATGAAAGAAGGTATCAAAGCTAGAACGAAAGACATCAAGAAAGAAAGAAAGAAAATATAGATAGAATGAAAGAAGGTATCAAAGCTAGAATGAAAGACATCAAGAAAGAAAGAAAGAAAAATATAAACTAAAGATAGAACGAGAGAAGGTATGAAAGCGAGATTGAAAGATATCAAGAAAGAAAGAAAGAAAGAAAGAAACTATGGATAGAATGAGAGAAGGTATGAAAGTTAGAATTAAAGATATCAAGAAACAAAGAAAGAAATAAAGAAAGAAACTAAAGATAGAATCAGAGAAGTTATGAAACCTAGAAGGAAAGATATCAAGAATGACAGAAAGAAAGAAATTAACTAAAGATAGAATGAGAGAATATATGAAAGCTAGAATGAAAGATATCAAGAATGAAAGAAAGAAAGAAATTAACTAAAGAAAGAATGAGAGAAGGTATGAAAGCTAGAATGAGAGAAATAAAGAAAGAAAGAAAGAAAAGATAGAAGGAGAGAAGGTATGAAAGCTAGAATTAAAGGTATCAAGAAACATAGAAACAAAGAAAGAAAGAAACTAAAGATAGAAAGAGAGAAGGTATGAAACCTAGAATGAAAGATATCAAGAATGAATGAAAGAAAGAAATTAACTACAGATAGAATGAGAGAAGTTATGAAAGCTAGAATGAAAGCTATCAAGAAAGAAAGAAACAAAGAAACAAACTAAAGATAGAATGAGAGAAGGTATGAAAGCTAGAATGAAAGACATCAAGAAAGAAAGAAATTAACTATAGATAGAATGAGAGAAGGTATGAAAGTAAGAATTAAAGATATGAAGAAACAAAGAAACAAAGAAAGAAAGAAACTAAAAATAGAAAGAGAGAAGGTATGATAGCTAGAATGAAAGATATCAAGAATGAAAAAAAGAAATAAATTAACTAAAGATAGAATGAGAGAAGGTATGAAAGGAACAATGAATGATATCAAGAAAGAAAGAAAGAAACTATAGATAGAATGAAAGAAGGTATCACTGCTAGAATTAAAGATATCAAGAAGCAAAGAAACAAAGAAAGAAAGAAACTAAAGATAGAAAGAGAATTTATGAAAGCTTGAATGAAAGACATCAAGAATGAAAGAAAGAAAGAAAATAACTAAAGATAGAATGAGAGAAGGTATGCAAGCTAGAATGAAAGAAATCAAGAAAGAAAGATAGAAACTAAAGATAGAATGAGAAATGGTATGAAAGCTAGAATGAAAGATATCAAGAAACAAAGAAACAAAGAATGAAATAAACTAAAGATAGAATGAGAGATGGTATGAAAGCTAGAATGAAAGCTATCAAGAAAGAAAGAAACAAAGAAACAAACTAAAGATAGAATAAGAGAAGGTATAAAATCTAGAATGAAAGACATGAAGAAAGAAAAAAATAAACTAAAGATAGAATGAGAGAAGGTATGAAAGCTAGAATGAAAGATATCAAGAAAGAAAGAAAGAAAAATATAAACTAAAGATAGAATGAGGGAAGGTATGAAAGCGAGATTGAAAGATATCAAGAAAGAAAGAAAGAAAGAAAGAAACTATGGATAGAATGAGAGAAGGTATGAAAGTTAGAATTAAAGATATCAAGAAACAAAGAAAGAAATAAAGAAAGAAACTAAAGATAGAATCAGAGAAGTTATGAAACCTAGAAAGAAAGATATCAAGAATGACAGAAAGAAAGAAATTAACTAAAGATAGAATGAGAGAATTTATGAAAGCTAGAATGAAAGATATCAAGAATGAAAGAAAGAAAGAAATTAACTAAAGAAAGAATGAGAGAAGGTATGAAAGCTAGAATGAGAGAAATAAATAAATAAAGAAAGAAAGAACAGATAGAAGGAGAGAAGTTATGAAAGCTAGAATTAAAGGTATCAAGAAACATAGAAACAAAGAAAGAAAGAAACTAAAGATAGAAAGAGAGAAGGTATGAAACCTAGAATGAAAGATATCAAGAATGAAAGAAAGAAAGAAATTAACTACAGATAGAATGAGAGAAGTTATGAAAGCTAGAATGAAAGATATCAAGAAAGAAAGAAAGAAAGAATCTAAAGATAGAGTGAGAGAAGGTATGAAAGGTAGAATGAAAGACATAAAGAAAGAAAGAAAGAAAGAAACTATAGATAGAATGAAAGAAGGTATCAATGCTAGAATGAAAGATATCAAGAAACAAAGAAACAAAGAAAGAAAGAAACTAAAGATAGATTGAGAGAATTTATGAAAGCTAGAATGAAAGATATCAAGAATGAAAGAAAGAAAGAAATTAACTAAAGATAGAATGAGAGAAGGTATGCAAGCTAGAATGAAAGAAAGAAAGAAGGAAAGAAACTAAAGATAGAAAGAGAGAAGGTATGAAACCTAGAATGAAAGATATCAAGAATGAAAGAAAGAAAGAAATTAACTACAGATAGAATAAGAGAATGTATAAAATCTAGAATGAAAGACCTCAAGAAAGAAAAAATAAACTAAAGATAGAATGATAGAAGGTATGAAAGCTAGAATGAAAGACATCAAGAAAGAAAGAAAGAAAAATATGAACTAAAGATAGAATGAGAGATGGTATGAAAGCTAGAATGAAAGATATCAAGAAAGAAAGAAAGAAAGAAAGAAAGAAAGAAAGAAACTAAAGATAGAGTGAGAGAAGGTATGAAAGCTAGAATGAAAGAAATCAAGTAAGAAAGAAAGAAACTATAGATAGAATGAGAGAAGGTATGAAAGTAAGAATAAAAGATATCAAGAAACAAAGTAACAAAGATAGAAAGAAACTAAAGATAGAATGAGAGAAGGTATGAAACCTAGAATGAAAGATATCAAGAATGAAAGAAAGAAATAAATTAACTAAAGATAGAATGAGAGAAGGTATGAAAGGAACAATGAATGATATCAAGAAAGAAAGAAAGAAACTATAGATAGAATGAAAGAAGGTATCAATGCTAGAATTAAAGATATCAAGAAACAAAGAAAAAAAGAAAGAAAGAAAATAAAGATAGAATGAGAGAATTTATGAAAGCTTGAATGAAAGACATCAAGAATGAAAGAAAGAAAGAAATTAACTAAAGATAGAATGAGAGAAGGTATGAAAACTAGAAGGAAAGATATCAAGAATGACAGAAAGAAAGAAATTAACTAAAGATAGAATGAGAGAAGGTATGAAAGCTAGAATGAAAGTTATCAAGAAAGAAAGAAACAAAGAAAGAAATAAACTAAAGATAGAAGGAGAGAAGGTATGAAAGATAGAATGAAAGACATCAAGAAAGAAAGAAAGAAAGGTACTAAAGCTAGAATTAGAGAAGATATGAAAGCCAGAATGAAAAATATCAAGAATGAAAGAAAGAAAGAAATTAACTAAAGATAGAATGAGAGAAGGTATGAAAGCTAGAATGACAGACATCAAGAAAGAAAGAAAGAAACTATAGATAAAATGAGAGAAGGTATGGAAGCTAGAATTAAAGATATTAAGAAAGAAAGAAAGAAAATATAGATAGAATGAAAGAAGGTATCAAAGCTAGAACGAAAGACATCAAGAAAGAAAGAAAGAAAATATAGATAGAATGAAAGAAGGTATCAAAGCTAGAATGAAAGACATCAAGAAAGAAAGAAAGAAAAATATAAACTAAAGATAGAATGAGAGAAGGTATGAAAGCGAGTTTGAAAGATATCAAGAAAGAAAGAAAGAAAGAAAGAAACTATGGATAGAATGAGAGAAGGTATGAAAGTTAGAATTAAAGATATCAAGAAACAAAGAAAGAAATAAAGAAAGAAACTAAAGATAGAATCAGAGAAGTTATGAAACCTAGAAGGAAAGATATCAAGAATGACAGAAAGAAAGAAATTAACTAAAGATAGAATGAGAGAATTTATGAAAGCTAGAATGAAAGATATCAAGAGTGAAAGAAAGAAAGAAATTAACTAAAGAAAGAATGAGAGAAGGTATGAAAGCTAGAATGAGAGAAAGAAAGAAAGAAAGAAAGAAAAGATAGAAGGAGAGAAGGTATGAAAGCTAGAATTAAAGGTATCAAGAAACATAGAAACAAAGAAAGAAAGAAACTAAAGATAGAAAGAGAGAAGGTATGAAACCTAGAATGAAAGATATCAAGAATGAAAGAAAGAAAGAAAGAAAGAATCTAAAGATAGAGTGAGAGAAGGTATGAAAGGTAGAATGAAAGACATAAAGAAAGAAAGAAAGAAACTATAGATAGAATGAAAGAAGGTATCAATGCTAGAATTAAAGATATCAAGAAACAAAGAAACAAAGAAAGAAAGAAACTAAAGATAGATTGAGAGAATTTAAGAAAGCTAGAATGAAAGATATCAAGAATGAAAGAAAGAAAGAAATTAACTAAAGATAGAATGAGAGAAGGTATGCAAGCTAGAATGAAAGAAAGAAAGAAAGAAAGAAAGAAACTAAAGATAGAAAGAGAGAAGGTATGAAACCTAGAATGAAAGATATCAAGAATGAAAGAAAGAAAGAAATTAACTACAGATAGAATAAGAGAATGTATAAAATCTAGAATGAAAGACCTCAAGAAAGAAAAAATAAACTAAAGATAGAATGATAGAAGGTATGAAAGCTAGAATGAAAGACATCAAGAAAGAAAGAAAGAAAAATATAAACTAAAGATAGAATGAGAGATGGTATGAAAGCTAGAATGAAAGATATCAAGAAAGAAAGAAAGAAAGAAATTAACTAAAGATAGAATGATAGAAGGTATGAAAGCTAGAATGAAAGACATCAAGAAAGAAAGAAAGAAAAATATAAACTAAAGATAGAATGAGAGATGGTATGAAAGCTAGAATGAAAGATATCAAGAAAGAAAGAAAGAAAGAAAGAAAGAAAGAAAGAAAGAAACTAAAGATAGAGTGAGAGAAGGTATGAAAGCTAGAATGAAAGAAATCAAGTAAGAAAGAAAGAAACTATAGATAGAATGAGAGAAGGTATGAAAGTAAGAATAAAAGATATCAAGAAACAAAGAAACAAAGATAGAAAGAAACTAAAGATAGAATGAGAGAAGGTATGAAACCTAGAATGAAAGATATCAAGAATGACAGGAAGAAAGAAATTAACTAAAGATAGAATGAGAGAAGGTATGAAAGCTAGAATGAAAGTTATCAAGAAAGAAAGAAACAAAGAAAGAAATAAACTAAAGATAGAAGGAGAGAAGGTATGAAAGATAGAATGAAAGACATCAAGAAAGAAAGAAAGAAAGATACTAAAGCTAGAATTAGAGAAGATATGAAAGCCAGAATGAAAAATATCAAGAATGAAAGAAAGAAAGAAATTAACTAAAGAAAGAATGAGAGAAGGTATGAAAGCTAGAATGACAGACATCAAGAAAGAAAGAAAGAAACTATAGATAGAATGAGAGAAGGTATGAAGCTAGAGTTAAAGATATTAAGAAAGAAAGAAAGAAAATATAGATAGAATGAAAGAAGGTATCAAAGCTAGAACGAAAGACATCAAGAAAGAAAGAAAGAAAATATAGATAGAATGAAAGAAGGTATCAAAGCTAGAATGAAAGACATCAAGAAAGAAAGAAAGAAAAATATAAACTAAAGATAGAACGAGAGAAGGTATGAAAGCGAGATTGAAAGATATCAAGAAAGAAAGAAAGAAAGAAAGAAACTATGGATAGAATGAGAGAAGGTATGAAAGTTAGAATTAAAGATATCAAGAAACAAAGAAAGAAATAAAGAAAGAAACTAAAGATAGAATCAGAGAAGTTATGAAACCTAGAAGGAAAGATATCAAGAATGACAGAAAGAAAGAAATTAACTAAAGATAGAATGAGAGAATTTATGAAAGCTAGAATGAAAGATATCAAGAATGAAAGAAAGAAAGAAATTAACTAAAGAAAGAATGAGAGAAGGTATGAAAGCTAGAATGAGAGAAATAAAGAAAGAAAGAAAGAAAAGATAGAAGGAGAGAAGGTATGAAAGCTAGAATTAAAGGTATCAAGAAACATAGAAACAAAGAAAGAAAGAAACTAAAGATAGAAAGAGAGAAGGTATGAAACCTAGAATGAAAGATATCAAGAATGAATGAAAGAAAGAAATTAACTACAGATAGAATGAGAGGTTATGAAAGCTAGAATGAAAGATATCAAGAAAGAAAGAAAGAAACAAAGAAACAAACTAAAGATAGAATAAGAGAAGGTATAAAATCTAGAATGAAAGACCTCAAGAAAGAAAAAATTAACTAAAGATAGAATGAGAGAAGGTATGAAAGCTAGAATGAAAGACATCAAGAAAGAAAGAAATTAACTATAGATAGAATGAGAGAAGGTATGAAAGTAAGAATTAAAGATATCAAGAAACAAAGAAACAAAGAAAGAAAGAAACTAAAAATAGAAAGAGAGAAGGTATGATAGCTAGAATGAAAGATATCAAGAATGAAAAAAAGAAATAAATTAACTAAAGATAGAATGAGAGAAGGTATGAAAGGAACAATGAATGATATCAAGAAAGAAAGAAAGAAACTATAGATAGAATGAAAGAAGGTATCAATGCAAGAATTAAAGATATCAAGAAACAAGGAAATAAAGAAAGAAAGAAACTAAAGATAGAATGAGAGATGGTATGAAAGCTAGAATGAAAGCTATCAAGAAAGAAAGAAACAAAGAAACAAACAAAAGATAGAATAAGAGAAGGTATAAAATCTAGAATGAAAGACATCAAGAAAGAAAAAAATAAACTAAAGATAGAATGAGAGAAGGTATGAAAGCTAGAATGAAAGATATCAAGAAAGAAAGAAAGAAAAATATAAACTAAAGATAGAATGAGAGAAGGTATGAAAGCGAGATTGAAATATAGCAAGAAAGAAAGAAAGAAAGAAAGAAACTATGGATAGAATGAGAGAAGGTATGAAAGTTAGAATTAAAGATATCAAGAAACAAAGAAAGAAATAAAGAAAGAAACTAAAGATAGAATCAGAGAAGTTATGAAACCTAGAAGGAAAGATATCAAGAATGACAGAAAGAAAGAAATTAACTAAAGATAGAATGAGAGAATTTATGAAAGCTAGAATGAAAGATATCAAGAATGAAAGAAAGAAAGAAATTAACTAAAGAAAGAATGAGAGAAGGTATGAAAGCTAGAATGAGAGAAATAAAGAAAGAAAGAAAGAAAGAAAAGATAGAAGGAGAGAAGGTATGAAAGCTAGAATTAAAGGTATCAAGAAACATAGAAACAAAGAAAGAAAGAAACTAAAGATAGAAAGAGAGAAGGTATGAAACCTAGAATGAAAGATATCAAGAATGAAAGAAAGAAAGAAATTAACTACAGATAGAATGAGAGAAGTTATGAAAGCTAGAATGAAAGATATCAAGAAAGAAAGAAAGAAAGAATCTAAAGATAGAGTGAGAGAAGGTATGAAAGGTAGAATGAAAGACATAAAGAAAGAAAGAAAGAAAGAAACTATAGATAGAATGAAAGAAGGTATCAATGCTAGAATGAAAGATATCAAGAAACAAAGAAACAAAGAAAGAAAGAAACTAAAGATAGATTGAGAGAATTTATGAAAGCTAGAATGAAAGATATCAAGAATGAAAGAAAGAGAGAAATTAACTAAAGATAGAATGAGAGAAGGTATGCAAGCTAGAATGAGAGAAATAAAGAAAGAAAGAAAGAAAGAAAAGATAGAAGGAGAGAAGGTATGAAAGCTAGAATTAAAGGTATCAAGAAACATAGAAACAAAGAAAGAAAGAAACTAAAGATAGAAAGAGAGAAGGTATGAAACCTAGAATGAAAGATATCAAGAATGAAAGAAAGAAAGAAATTAACTACAGATAGAATGAGAGAAGTTATGAAAGCTAGAATGAAAGATATCAAGAAAGAAAGAAAGAAAGAATCTAAAGATAGAGTGAGAGAAGGTATGAAAGGTAGAATGAAAGACATAAAGAAAGAAAGAAAGAAAGAAACTATAGATAGAATGAAAGAAGGTATCAATGATAGAATGAAAGATATCAAGAAACAAAGAAACAAAGAAAGAAAGAAACTAAAGATAGATTGAGAGAATTTATGAAAGCTAGAATGAAAGATATCAAGAATGAAAGAAAGAGAGAAATTAACTAAAGATAGAATGAGAGAAGGTATGCAAGCTAGAAGGAAAGAAAGAAAGAAGGAAAGAAACTAAAGATAGAAAGAGAGAAGGTATGAAACCTAGAATGAAAGATATCAAGAATGAAAGAAAGAAAGAAATTAACTACAGATAGAATAAGAGAATGTATAAAATCTAGAATGAAAGACCTCAAGAAAGAAAAAATAAACTAAAGATAGAATGATAGAAGGTATGAAAGCTAGAATGAAAGATATCAAGAAAGAAAGAAAGAAAAATATAAACTAAAGATAGAATGAGAGATGGTATGAAAGCTAGAATGAAAGATATCAAGAAAGAAAGAAAGAAAGAAAGAAAGAAAGAAAGAAAGAAAGAAAGAAAGAAAGAAAGAAAGAAAGAAAGAAAGAAAGAAAGAAAGAAACTAAAGATAGAGTGAGAGAAGGTATGAAAGCTAGAATGAAAGAAATCAAGTAAGAAAGAAAGAAACTACAGATAGAATGAGAGAAGGTATGAAAGTAAGAATAAAAGATATCAAGAAACAAAGAAACAAAGATAGAAAGAAACTAAAGATAGAATGAGAGAAGGTATGAAACCTAGAATGAAAGATATCAAGAATGAAAGAAAGAAATAAATTAACTAAAGATAGAATGAGAGAAGGTATGAAAGGAACAATGAATGATATCAAGAAAGAAAGAAAGAAACTATAGATAGAATGAAAGAAGGTATCAATGCTAGAATTAAAGATATCAAGAAACAAAGAAAAAAAGAAAGAAAGAAAATAAAGATAGAATGAGAGAATTTATGAAAGCTTGAATGAAAGACATCAAGAATGAAAGAAAGAAAGAAATTAACTAAAGATAGAATGAGAGAAGGTATGAAAACTAGAAGGAAAGATATCAAGAATGACAGAAAGAAAGAAATTAACTAAAGATAGAATGAGAGAAGGTATGAAAGCTAGAATGAAAGTTATCAAGAAAGAAAGAAACAAAGAAAGAAATAAACTAAAGATAGAAGGAGAGAAGGCATGAAAGATAGAATGAAAGACATCAAGAAAGAAAGAAAGAAAGGTACTAAAGCTAGAATTGGAGAAGATATGAAAGCCAGAATGAAAAATATCAAGAATGAAAGAAAGAAAGAAATTAACTAAAGATAGAATGAGAGAAGGTATGAAAGCTAGAATGACAGACATCAAAAAAGAAAGAAAGAAACTATAGATAGAATGAGAGAAGGTATGGAAGCTAGAATGAAATATATCAAGAAAGAAAGAAATAAACTAAAGATAGAATGAGAGAAGTTATGAAAGCTAGAATGAAAGACATAAAGAAAGAAAGAAACGAAAGATAGAATGAGAGATGGTATGAAAGCTAGAATGAAAGCTATCAAGAAAGAAAGAAACAAAGAAACAAACTAAAGATAGAATAAGAGAAGGTATAAAATCTAGAATGAAAGACATCAAGAAAGAAAAAAATAAACTAAAGATAGAATGAGAGAAGGTATGAAAGCTAGAATGAAAGATATCAAGAAAGAAAGAAAGAAAAATATAAACTAAAGATAGAATGAGAGAAGGTATGAAAGCGAGATTGAAAGATAGCAAGAAAGAAAGAAAGAAAGAAAGAAACTATAGATAGAATGAAAGAAGGTATCACTGCTAGAATTAAAGATATCAAGAAGCAAAGAAACAAAGAAAGAAAGAAACTAAAGATAGAAAGAGAATTTATGAAAGCTTGAATGAAAGACATCAAGAATGAAAGAAAGAAAGAAAATAACTAAAGATAGAATGAGAGAAGGTATGCAAGCTAGAATGAAAGAAATCAAGAAAGAAAGATAGAAACTAAAGATAGAATGAGAAATGGTATGAAAGCTAGAATGAAAGATATCAAGAAACAAAGAAACAAAGAATGAAATAAACTAAAGATAGAATGAGAGATGGTATGAAAGCTAGAATGAAAGCTATCAAGAAAGAAAGAAACAAAGAAACAAACTAAAGATAGAATAAGAGAAGGTATAAAATCTAGAATGAAAGACATGAAGAAAGAAAAAAATAAACTAAAGATAGAATGAGAGAAGGTATGAAAGCTAGAATGAAAGATATCAAGAAAGAAAGAAAGAAAAATATAAACTAAAGATAGAATGAGAGAAGGTATGAAAGCGAGATTGAAAGATATCAAGAAAGAAAGAAAGAAAGAAAGAAACTATGGATAGAATGAGAGAAGGTATGAAAGTTAGAATTAAAGATATCAAGAAACAAAGAAAGAAATAAAGAAAGAAACTAAAGATAGAATCAGAGAAGTTATGAAACCTAGAAAGAAAGATATCAAGAATGACAGAAAGAAAGAAATTAACTAAAGATAGAATGAGAGAATTTATGAAAGCTAGAATGAAAGATATCAAGAATGAAAGAAAGAAAGAAATTAACTAAAGAAAGAATGAGAGAAGGTATGAAAGCTAGAATGAGAGAAATAAATAAATAAAGAAAGAAAGAACAGATAGAAGGAGAGAAGTTATGAAAGCTAGAATTAAAGGTATCAAGAAACATAGAAACAAAGAAAGAAAGAAACTAAAGATAGAAAGAGAGAAGGTATGAAACCTAGAATGAAAGATATCAAGAATGAAAGAAAGAAAGAAATTAACTACAGATAGAATGAGAGAAGTTATGAAAGCTAGAATGAAAGATATCAAGAAAGAAAGAAAGAAAGAATCTAAAGATAGAGTGAGAGAAGGTATGAAAGGTAGAATGAAAGACATAAAGAAAGAAAGAAAGAAAGAAAGAAAGAAACTATAGATAGAATGAAAGAAGGTATCAATGCTAGAATGAAAGATATCAAGAAACAAAGAAACAAAGAAAGAAAGAAACTAAAGATAGATTGAGAGAATTTATGAAAGCTAGAATGAAAGATATCAAGAATGAAAGAAAGAAAGAAATTAACTAAAGATAGAATGAGAGAAGGTATGCAAGCTAGAATGAAAGAAAGAAAGAAGGAAAGAAACTAAAGATAGAAAGAGAGAAGGTATGAAACCTAGAATGAAAGATATCAAGAATGAAAGAAAGAAAGAAATTAACTACAGATAGAATAAGAGAATGTATAAAATCTAGAATGAAAGACCTCAAGAAAGAAAAAATAAACTAAAGATAGAATGATAGAAGGTATGAAAGCTAGAATGAAAGACATCAAGAAAGAAAGAAAGAAAAATATGAACTAAAGATAGAATGAGAGATGGTATGAAAGCTAGAATGAAAGATATCAAGAAAGAAAGAAAGAAAGAAAGAAAGAAAGAAAGAAACTAAAGATAGAGTGAGAGAAGGTATGAAAGCTAGAATGAAAGAAATCAAGTAAGAAAGAAAGAAACTATAGATAGAATGAGAGAAGGTATGAAAGTAAGAATAAAAGATATCAAGAAACAAAGTAACAAAGATAGAAAGAAACTAAAGATAGAATGAGAGAAGGTATGAAACCTAGAATGAAAGATATCAAGAATGAAAGAAAGAAATAAATTAACTAAAGATAGAATGAGAGAAGGTATGAAAGGAACAATGAATGATATCAAGAAAGAAAGAAAGAAACTATAGATAGAATGAAAGAAGGTATCAATGCTAGAATTAAAGATATCAAGAAACAAAGAAAAAAAGAAAGAAAGAAAATAAAGATAGAATGAGAGAATTTATGAAAGCTTGAATGAAAGACATCAAGAATGAAAGAAAGAAAGAAATTAACTAAAGATAGAATGAGAGAAGGTATGAAAACTAGAAGGAAAGATATCAAGAATGACAGAAAGAAAGAAATTAACTAAAGATAGAATGAGAGAAGGTATGAAAGCTAGAATGAAAGTTATCAAGAAAGAAAGAAACAAAGAAAGAAATAAACTAAAGATAGAAGGAGAGAAGGTATGAAAGATAGAATGAAAGACATCAAGAAAGAAAGAAAGAAAGGTACTAAAGCTAGAATTAGAGAAGATATGAAAGCCAGAATGAAAAATATCAAGAATGAAAGAAAGAAAGAAATTAACTAAAGATAGAATGAGAGAAGGTATGAAAGCTAGAATGACAGACATCAAGAAAGAAAGAAAGAAACTATAGATAAAATGAGAGAAGGTATGGAAGCTAGAATTAAAGATATTAAGAAAGAAAGAAAGAAAATATAGATAGAATGAAAGAAGGTATCAAAGCTAGAACGAAAGACATCAAGAAAGAAAGAAAGAAAATATAGATAGAATGAAAGAAGGTATCAAAGCTAGAATGAAAGACATCAAGAAAGAAAGAAAGAAAAATATAAACTAAAGATAGAATGAGAGAAGGTATGAAAGCGAGTTTGAAAGATATCAAGAAAGAAAGAAAGAAAGAAAGAAACTATGGATAGAATGAGAGAAGGTATGAAAGTTAGAATTAAAGATATCAAGAAACAAAGAAAGAAATAAAGAAAGAAACTAAAGATAGAATCAGAGAAGTTATGAAACCTAGAAGGAAAGATATCAAGAATGACAGAAAGAAAGAAATTAACTAAAGATAGAATGAGAGAATTTATGAAAGCTAGAATGAAAGATATCAAGAATGAAAGAAAGAAAGAAATTAACTAAAGAAAGAATGAGAGAAGGTATGAAAGCTAGAATGAGAGAAATAAAGAAAGAAAGAAAGAAAAGATAGAAGGAGAGAAGGTATGAAAGCTAGAATTAAAGGTATCAAGAAACATAGAAACAAAGAAAGAAAGAAACTAAAGATAGAAAGAGAGAAGGTATGAAACCTAGAATGAAAGATATCAAGAATGAAAGAAAGAAAGAAAGAAAGAATCTAAAGATAGAGTGAGAGAAGGTATGAAAGGTAGAATGAAAGACATAAAGAAAGAAAGAAAGAAACTATAGATAGAATGAAAGAAGGTATCAATGCTAGAATTAAAGATATCAAGAAACAAAGAAACAAAGAAAGAAAGAAACTAAAGATAGATTGAGAGAATTTAAGAAAGCTAGAATGAAAGATATCAAGAATGAAAGAAAGAAAGAAATTAACTAAAGATAGAATGAGAGAAGGTATGCAAGCTAGAATGAAAGAAAGAAAGAAAGAAAGAAAGAAACTAAAGATAGAAAGAGAGAAGGTATGAAACCTAGAATGAAAGATATCAAGAATGAAAGAAAGAAAGAAATTAACTACAGATAGAATAAGAGAATGTATAAAATCTAGAATGAAAGACCTCAAGAAAGAAAAAATAAACTAAAGATAGAATGATAGAAGGTATGAAAGCTAGAATGAAAGACATCAAGAAAGAAAGAAAGAAAAATATAAACTAAAGATAGAATGAGAGATGGTATGAAAGCTAGAATGAAAGATATCAAGAAAGAAAGAAAGAAAGAAAGAAAGAAAGAAAGAAAGAAAGAAAGAAAGAAAGAAACTAAAGATAGAGTGAGAGAAGGTATGAAAGCTAGAATGAAAGAAATCAAGTAAGAAAGAAAGAAACTATAGATAGAATGAGAGAAGGTATGAAAGTAAGAATAAAAGATATCAAGAAACAAAGAAACAAAGATAGAAAGAAACTAAAGATAGAATGAGAGAAGGTATGAAACCTAGAATGAAAGATATCAAGAATGACAGGAAGAAAGAAATTAACTAAAGATAGAATGAGAGAAGGTATGAAAGCTAGAATGAAAGTTATCAAGAAAGAAAGAAACAAAGAAAGAAATAAACTAAAGATAGAAGGAGAGAAGGTATGAAAGATAGAATGAAAGACATCAAGAAAGAAAGAAAGAAAGATACTAAAGCTAGAATTAGAGAAGATATGAAAGCCAGAATGAAAAATATCAAGAATGAAAGAAAGAAAGAAATTAACTAAAGAAAGAATGAGAGAAGGTATGAAAGCTAGAATGACAGACATCAAGAAAGAAAGAAAGAAACTATAGATAGAATGAGAGAAGGTATGAAGCTAGAGTTAAAGATATTAAGAAAGAAAGAAAGAAAATATAGATAGAATGAAAGAAGGTATCAAAGCTAGAACGAAAGACATCAAGAAAGAAAGAAAGAAAATATAGATAGAATGAAAGAAGGTATCAAAGCTAGAATGAAAGACATCAAGAAAGAAAGAAAGAAAAATATAAACTAAAGATAGAACGAGAGAAGGTATGAAAGCGAGATTGAAAGATATCAAGAAAGAAAGAAAGAAAGAAAGAAACTATGGATAGAATGAGAGAAGGTATGAAAGTTAGAATTAAAGATATCAAGAAACAAAGAAAGAAATAAAGAAAGAAACTAAAGATAGAATCAGAGAAGTTATGAAACCTAGAAGGAAAGATATCAAGAATGACAGAAAGAAAGAAATTAACTAAAGATAGAATGAGAGAATTTATGAAAGCTAGAATGAAAGATATCAAGAATGAAAGAAAGAAAGAAATTAACTAAAGAAAGAATGAGAGAAGGTATGAAAGCTAGAATGAGAGAAATAAAGAAAGAAAGAAAGAAAAGATAGAAGGAGAGAAGGTATGAAAGCTAGAATTAAAGGTATCAAGAAACATAGAAACAAAGAAAGAAAGAAACTAAAGATAGAAAGAGAGAAGGTATGAAACCTAGAATGAAAGATATCAAGAATGAATGAAAGAAAGAAATTAACTACAGATAGAATGAGAGGTTATGAAAGCTAGAATGAAAGATATCAAGAAAGAAAGAAAGAAACAAAGAAACAAACTAAAGATAGAATAAGAGAAGGTATAAAATCTAGAATGAAAGACCTCAAGAAAGAAAAAATTAACTAAAGATAGAATGAGAGAAGGTATGAAAGCTAGAATGAAAGACATCAAGAAAGAAAGAAATTAACTATAGATAGAATGAGAGAAGGTATGAAAGTAAGAATTAAAGATATCAAGAAACAAAGAAACAAAGAAAGAAAGAAACTAAAAATAGAAAGAGAGAAGGTATGATAGCTAGAATGAAAGATATCAAGAATGAAAAAAAGAAATAAATTAACTAAAGATAGAATGAGAGAAGGTATGAAAGGAACAATGAATGATATCAAGAAAGAAAGAAAGAAACTATAGATAGAATGAAAGAAGGTATCAATGCAAGAATTAAAGATATCAAGAAACAAGGAAATAAAGAAAGAAAGAAACTAAAGATAGAATGAGAGATGGTATGAAAGCTAGAATGAAAGCTATCAAGAAAGAAAGAAACAAAGAAACAAACAAAAGATAGAATAAGAGAAGGTATAAAATCTAGAATGAAAGACATCAAGAAAGAAAAAAATAAACTAAAGATAGAATGAGAGAAGGTATGAAAGCTAGAATGAAAGATATCAAGAAAGAAAGAAAGAAAAATATAAACTAAAGATAGAATGAGAGAAGGTATGAAAGCGAGATTGAAAGATAGCAAGAAAGAAAGAAAGAAAGAAAGAAACTATGGATAGAATGAGAGAAGGTATGAAAGTTAGAATTAAAGATATCAAGAAACAAAGAAAGAAATAAAGAAAGAAACTAAAGATAGAATCAGAGAAGTTATGAAACCTAGAAGGAAAGATATCAAGAATGACAGAAAGAAAGAAATTAACTAAAGATAGAATGAGAGAATTTATGAAAGCTAGAATGAAAGATATCAAGAATGAAAGAAAGAAAGAAATTAACTAAAGAAAGAATGAGAGAAGGTATGAAAGCTAGAATGAGAGAAATAAAGAAAGAAAGAAAGAAAGAAAAGATAGAAGGAGAGAAGGTATGAAAGCTAGAATTAAAGGTATCAAGAAACATAGAAACAAAGAAAGAAAGAAACTAAAGATAGAAAGAGAGAAGGTATGAAACCTAGAATGAAAGATATCAAGAATGAAAGAAAGAAAGAAATTAACTACAGATAGAATGAGAGAAGTTATGAAAGCTAGAATGAAAGATATCAAGAAAGAAAGAAAGAAAGAATCTAAAGATAGAGTGAGAGAAGGTATGAAAGGTAGAATGAAAGACATAAAGAAAGAAAGAAAGAAAGAAACTATAGATAGAATGAAAGAAGGTATCAATGCTAGAATGAAAGATATCAAGAAACAAAGAAACAAAGAAAGAAAGAAACTAAAGATAGATTGAGAGAATTTATGAAAGCTAGAATGAAAGATATCAAGAATGAAAGAAAGAGAGAAATTAACTAAAGATAGAATGAGAGAAGGTATGCAAGCTAGAATGAGAGAAATAAAGAAAGAAAGAAAGAAAGAAAAGATAGAAGGAGAGAAGGTATGAAAGCTAGAATTAAAGGTATCAAGAAACATAGAAACAAAGAAAGAAAGAAACTAAAGATAGAAAGAGAGAAGGTATGAAACCTAGAATGAAAGATATCAAGAATGAAAGAAAGAAAGAAATTAACTACAGATAGAATGAGAGAAGTTATGAAAGCTAGAATGAAAGATATCAAGAAAGAAAGAAAGAAAGAATCTAAAGATAGAGTGAGAGAAGGTATGAAAGGTAGAATGAAAGACATAAAGAAAGAAAGAAAGAAAGAAACTATAGATAGAATGAAAGAAGGTATCAATGCTAGAATGAAAGATATCAAGAAACAAAGAAACAAAGAAAGAAAGAAACTAAAGATAGATTGAGAGAATTTATGAAAGCTAGAATGAAAGATATCAAGAATGAAAGAAAGAGAGAAATTAACTAAAGATAGAATGAGAGAAGGTATGCAAGCTAGAAGGAAAGAAAGAAAGAAGGAAAGAAACTAAAGATAGAAAGAGAGAAGGTATGAAACCTAGAATGAAAGATATCAAGAATGAAAGAAAGAAAGAAATTAACTACAGATAGAATAAGAGAATGTATAAAATCTAGAATGAAAGACCTCAAGAAAGAAAAAATAAACTAAAGATAGAATGATAGAAGGTATGAAAGCTAGAATGAAAGATATCAAGAAAGAAAGAAAGAAAAATATAAACTAAAGATAGAATGAGAGATGGTATGAAAGCTAGAATGAAAGATATCAAGAAAGAAAGAAAGAAAGAAAGAAAGAAAGAAAGAAAGAAAGAAAGAAAGAAACTAAAGATAGAGTGAGAGAAGGTATGAAAGCTAGAATGAAAGAAATCAAGTAAGAAAGAAAGAAACTACAGATAGAATGAGAGAAGGTATGAAAGTAAGAATAAAAGATATCAAGAAACAAAGAAACAAAGATAGAAAGAAACTAAAGATAGAATGAGAGAAGGTATGAAACCTAGAATGAAAGATATCAAGAATGAAAGAAAGAAATAAATTAACTAAAGATAGAATGAGAGAAGGTATGAAAGGAACAATGAATGATATCAAGAAAGAAAGAAAGAAACTATAGATAGAATGAAAGAAGGTATCAATGCTAGAATTAAAGATATCAAGAAACAAAGAAAAAAAGAAAGAAAGAAAATAAAGATAGAATGAGAGAATTTATGAAAGCTTGAATGAAAGACATCAAGAATGAAAGAAAGAAAGAAATTAACTAAAGATAGAATGAGAGAAGGTATGAAAACTAGAAGGAAAGATATCAAGAATGACAGAAAGAAAGAAATTAACTAAAGATAGAATGAGAGAAGGTATGAAAGCTAGAATGAAAGTTATCAAGAAAGAAAGAAACAAAGAAAGAAATAAACTAAAGATAGAAGGAGAGAAGGCATGAAAGATAGAATGAAAGACATCAAGAAAGAAAGAAAGAAAGGTACTAAAGCTAGAATTGGAGAAGATATGAAAGCCAGAATGAAAAATATCAAGAATGAAAGAAAGAAAGAAATTAACTAAAGATAGAATGAGAGAAGGTATGAAAGCTAGAATGACAGACATCAAAAAAGAAAGAAAGAAACTATAGATAGAATGAGAGAAGGTATGGAAGTTAAAATGAAATATATCAAGAAAGAAAGAAATAAACTAAAGATAGAATGAGAGAAGTTATGAAAGCTAGAATGAAAGACATAAAGAAAGAAAGAAACGAAAGATAGAATGAGAGATGGTATGAAAGCTAGAATGAAAGCTATCAAGAAAGAAAGAAACAAAGAAACAAACTAAAGATAGAATAAGAGAAGGTATAAAATCTAGAATGAAAGACATCAAGAAAGAAAAAAATAAACTAAAGATAGAATGAGAGAAGGTATGAAAGCTAGAATGAAAGATATCAAGAAAGAAAGAAAGAAAAATATAAACTAAAGATAGAATGAGAGAAGGTATGAAAGCGAGATTGAAAGATAGCAAGAAAGAAAGAAAGAAAGAAAGAAACTATGGATAGAATGAGAGAAGGTATGAAAGTTAGAATTAAAGATATCAAGAAACAAAGAAAGAAATAAAGAAAGAAACTAAAGATAGAATCAGAGAAGTTATGAAACCTAGAAGGAAAGATATCAAGAATGACAGAAAGAAAGAAATTAACTAAAGATAGAATGAGAGAATTTATGAAAGCTAGAATGAAAGATATCAAGAATGAAAGAAAGAAAGAAATTAACTAAAGATAGAATGAGAGAAGGTATGAAAGCTAGAATGAAAGATATCAAGAATGAAAGAAAGAAAGAAATTAACTAAAGAAAGAATGAGAGAAGGTATGAAAGCTAGAATGAGAGAAAGAAAGAAAGAAAGAAAGAAAGAAAAGATAGAAGGAGAGAAGGTATGAAAGCTGGAATTAAAGGTATCAAGAAACATAGAAACAAAGAAAGAAAGAAACTAAAGATAGAAAGAGAGAAGGTATGAAACCTAGAATGAAAGATATCAAGAATGAAAGAAAGAAAGAAATTAACTACAGATAGAATGAGAGAAGTTATGAAAGCTAGAATGAAAGATATCAAGAAAGAAAGAAAGAAAGAAACTAAAGATAGAGTGAGAGAAGGTATGAAAGGTAGAATGAAAGACATAAAGAAAGAAAGAAAGAAAGAAACTATAGATAGAATGAAAGAAGGTATCAATGCTAGAATGAAAGATATCAAGAAACAAAGAAACAAAGAAAGAAAGAAACTAAAGATAGATTGAGAGAATTTATGAAAGCTAGAATGAAAGATATCAAGAATGAAAGAAAGAGAGAAATTAACTAAAGATAGAATGAGAGAAGGTATGCAAGCTAGAATGAAAGAAAGAAAGAAGGAAAGAAACTAAAGATAGAAAGAGAGAAGGTATGAAACCTAGAATGAAAGATATCAAGAATGAAAGAAAGAAAGAAATTAACTACAGATAGAATAAGAGAATGTATAAAATCTAGAATGAAAGACCTGAAGAAAGAAAAAATAAACTAAAGATAGAATGATAGAAGGTATGAAAGCTAGAATGAAAGACATCAAGAAAGAAAGAAAGAAAAATATAAACTAAAGATAGAATGAGAGATGGTATGAAAGCTAGAATGAAAGAAAGAAAGAAAGAAAGAAACTAAAGATAGAAAGAGAGAATTTATGAAAGCTAGAATGAAAGATATCAAGAATGAAAGAAAGAAAGAAATTAACTAAAGATAGAATGAGAGAAGGTATGCAAGCTAGAATGAAAGAAAGAAAGAAAGAAAGAAACTAAAGATAGAAAGAGAGAAGGTATGAAACCTAGAATGAAAGATATCAAGAATGAAAGAAAGAAAGAAATTAACTACAGATAGAATAAGAGAATGTATAAAATCTAGAATGAAAGACCTCAAGAAAGAAAAAATAAACTAAAGATAGAATGATAGAAGGTATGAAAGCTAGAATGAAAGACATCAAGAAAGAAAGAAAGAAAAATATAAACTAAAGATAGAATGAGAGATGGTATGAAAGCTAGAATGAAAGATATCAAGAAAGAAAGAAAGAAAGAAAGAAAGAAAGAAAGAAAGAAAGAAAGAAAGAAAGAAAGAAAGAAAGAAAGAAAGAAACTAAAGATAGAGTGAGAGAAGGTATGAAAGCTAGAATGAAAGAAATCAAGTAAGAAAGAAAGAAACTATAGATAGAATGAGAGAAGGTATGAAAGTAAGAATAAAAGTTATCAAGAAACAAAGAAACAAAGATAGAAAGAAACTAAAGATAGAATCAGAGAAGTTATGAAACCTAGAAGGAAAGATATCAAGAATGACAGAAAGAAAGAAATTAACTAAAGATAGAATGAGAGAATTTATGAAAGCTAGAATGAAAGATATCAAGAAAGAAAGAAAGAAAGAAATTAACTAAAGAAAGAATGAGAGAAGGTATGAAAGCTAGAATGAGAGAAATAAAGAAAGAAAGAAAGAAAAGATAGAAGGAGAGAAGGTATGAAAGCTAGAATTAAAGGTATCAAGAAACATAGAAACAAAGAAAGAAAGAAACTAAAGATAGAAAGAGAGAAGGTATGAAACCTAGAATGAAAGATATCAAGAATGAAAGAAAGAAAGAAAAAAAGAATCTAAAGATAGAGTGAGAGAAGGTATGAAAGGTAGAATGAAAGACATAAAGAAAGAAAGAAAGAAACTATAGATAGAATGAAAGAAGGTATCAATGCTAGAATTAAAGATATCAAGAAACAAAGAAACAAAGAAAGAAAGAAACTAAAGATAAATTGAGAGAATTTATGAAAGCTAGAATGAAAGATATCAAGAATGAAAGAAAGAAAGAAATTAACTAAAGATAGAATGAGAGAAGGTATGCAAGCTAGAATGAAAGAAAGAAAGAAAGAAAGAAACTAAAGATAGAAAGAGAGAATTTATGAAAGCTAGAATGAAAGATATCAAGAATGAAAGAAAGAAAGAAATTAACTAAAGATAGAATGAGAGAAGGTATGCAAGCTAGAATGAAAGAAAGAAAGAAAGAAAGAAACTAAAGATAGAAAGAGAGAAGGTATGAAACCTAGAATGAAAGATATCAAGAATGAAAGAAAGAAAGAAATTAACTACAGATAGAATAAGAGAATGTATAAAATCTAGAATGAAAGACCTCAAGAAAGAAAAAATAAACTAAAGATAGAATGATAGAAGGTATGAAAGCTAGAATGAAAGACATCAAGAAAGAAAGAAAGAAAAATATAAACTAAAGATAGAATGAGAGATGGTATGAAAGCTAGAATGAAAGATATCAAGAAAGAAAGAAAGAAAGAAAGAAAGAAAGAAAGAAAGAAAGAAAGAAAGAAAGAAAGAAAGAAAGAAAGAAACTAAAGATAGAGTGAGAGAAGGTATGAAAGCTAGAATGAAAGAAATCAAGTAAGAAAGAAAGAAACTATAGATAGAATGAGAGAAGGTATGAAAGTAAGAATAAAAGTTATCAAGAAACAAAGAAACAAAGATAGAAAGAAACTAAAGATAGAATCAGAGAAGTTATGAAACCTAGAAGGAAAGATATCAAGAATGACAGAAAGAAAGAAATTAACTAAAGATAGAATGAGAGAATTTATGAAAGCTAGAATGAAAGATATCAAGAAAGAAAGAAAGAAAGAAATTAACTAAAGAAAGAATGAGAGAAGGTATGAAAGCTAGAATGAGAGAAATAAAGAAAGAAAGAAAGAAAAGATAGAAGGAGAGAAGGTATGAAAGCTAGAATTAAAGGTATCAAGAAACATAGAAACAAAGAAAGAAATTAACTAAAGATAGAATGAGAGAATTTATGAAAGCTAGAATGAAAGATATCAAGAATGAAAGAAAGAAAGAAATTAACTACAGATAGAATGAGAGAAGTTATGAAAGCTAGAATGAAAGCTATCAAGAAAGAAAGAAACAAAGAAACAAACTAAAGATAGAATAAGAGAAGGTATAAAATCTAGAATGAAAGACCTCAAGAAAGAAAAAATTAACTAAAGATAGAATGAGAGAAGGTATGAAAGCTAGAATGAAAGACATCAAGAAAGAAAGAAATTAACTATAGATAGAATGAGAGAAGGTATGAAAGTAAGAATTAAAGATATCAAGAAACAAAGAAACAAACAAAGAAAGAAACTAAAAATAGAAAGAGAGAAGGTATGATAGCTAGAATGAAAGGTATCAAGAATGAAAAAAAGAAATAAATTAACTAAAGATAGAATGAGAGAAGGTATGAAAGGAACAATGAATGATATCAAGAAAGAAAGAAAGAAACTATAGATAGAATGAAAGAAGGTATCAATGCAAGAATTAAAGATATCAAGAAACAAGGAAATAAAGAAAGAAAGAAACTAAAGATAGAACGAGAGAATTTATGAAAGCTTGAATAAAAGACATCAAGAATGAAAGAAAGAAAGAAATTAACTAAAGATAGAATGAGAGAAGGTATGCAAGCTAGAATGAAAGAAATCAAGAAACAAAGAAACAAAGAAAGAAATAAACTAATGATAGAAAGAGAGAAGGTATGAAAGCTAGAATGAAAGCTATCAAGAAAGAAAGAAACAAAGAAACAAACTAAAGATAGAAGAAGAGAAGGTATAAAATCTAGAATGAAAGACATCAAGAATGAAAAAAATAAACTAAAGATAGAATGAGAGAAGGTATGAAAGCTAAAATGAAAGGTATCAAGAAAGAATGAAAGAAAAAAGAAACTAAAGATAAAATGAGAGAAGGTATGAAAGCTAGAATGAAAGATATCAAGAAAGAAAGAAAGAAAAAAGAAACTAAAGACAGAATGAGAGAAGTTATGAAAGCTAGAATGAAAGTCATCAAGAAAGAAAGAAAGAAATTAAAGATAGAATGAGAGAAGGTATGAAAGTTAGAATTAAAGATATCAAGAAACAAAGAAAGAAAGAAAGAAAGAAAGAAACTAAAGATAGAATGTGAGAAGGTATGAAACCTAGAATGAAAGATATCAAGAATGAAAGAAAGAAAGAAATTAACTAAAGATAGAATAAGAGAATGTATAAAATCTAGAATGAAAGACCTCAAGAAAGAAAAAATAAACTAAAGATAGAATGATAGAAGGTATGAAAGCTAGAATGAAAGACATCAAGAAAGAAAGAAAGAAAAATATAAACTAAAGATAGAATGAGAGATGGTATGAAAGCTAGAATGAAAGATATCAAGAAAGAAAGAAAGAAAGAAAGAAAGAAAGAAAGAAAGAAAGAAAGAATCTAAAGATAGAGTGAGAGAAGGTATGAAAGCTAGAATGAAAGAAATCAAGTAAGAAAGAAAGAAACTATAGATAGAATGAGAGAAGGTATAAAAGTAAGAATAAAAGTTATCAAGAAACAAAGAAACAAAGATAGAAAGAAACTAAAGATAGAATCAGAGAAGTTATGAAACCTAGAAGGAAAGATATCAAGAATGACAGAAAGAAAGAAATTAACTAAAGATAGAATGAGAGAATTTATGAAAGCTAGAATGAAAGATATCAAGAAAGAAAGAAAGAAAGAAATTAACTAAAGAAAGAATGAGAGAAGGTATGAAAGCTAGAATGAGAGAAATAAAGAAAGAAAGAAAGAAAAGATAGAAGGAGAGAAGGTATGAAAGCTAGAATTAAAGGTATCAAGAAACATAGAAACAAAGAAAGAAATTAACTAAAGATAGAATGAGAGAATTTATGAAAGCTAGAATGAAAGATATCAAGAATGAAAGAAAGAAAGAAATTAACTACAGATAGAATGAGAGAAGTTATGAAAGCTAGAATGAAAGCTATCAAGAAAGAAAGAAACAAAGAAACAAACTAAAGATAGAATAAGAGAAGGTATAAAATCTAGAATGAAAGACCTCAAGAAAGAAAAAATTAACTAAAGATAGAATGAGAGAAGGTATGAAAGCTAGAATGAAAGACATCAAGAAAGAAAGAAATTAACTATAGATAGAATGAGAGAAGGTATGAAAGTAAGAATTAAAGATATCAAGAAACAAAGAAACAAACAAAGAAAGAAACTAAAAATAGAAAGGGAGAAGGTATGATAGCTAGAATGAAAGGTATCAAGAATGAAAAAAAGAAATAAATTAACTAAAGATAGAATGAGAGAAGGTATGAAAGGAACAATGAATGATATCAAGAAAGAAAGAAAGAAACTATAGATAGAATGAAAGAAGGTATCAATGCAAGAATTAAAGATATCAAGAAACAAGGAAATAAAGAAAGAAAGAAACTAAAGATAGAACGAGAGAATTTATGAAAGCTTGAATGAAAGACATCAAGAATGAAAGAAAGAAAGAAATTAACTAAAGATAGAATGAGAGAAGGTATGAAAGCTAGAATGAAAGAAATCAAGAAACAAAGAAACAAAGAAAGAAATAAACTAAAGATAGACAGAGAGAACGTATGAAAGCTAGAATGAAAGGTATCAAGAATGAAAAAAAGAAATAAATTAACTAAAGATAGAATGAGAGAAGGTATGAAAGGAACAATGAATGATATCAAGAAAGAAAGAAAGAAACTATAGATAGAATGAAAGAAGGTATCAATGCAAGAATTAAAGATATCAAGAAACAAGGAAATAAAGAAAGAAAGAAACTAAAGATAGAACGAGAGAATTTATGAAAGCTTGAATGAAAGACATCAAGAATGAAAGAAAGAAAGAAATTAACTAAAGATAGAATGAGAGAAGGTATGCAAGCTAGAATGAAAGAAATCAAGAAACAAAGAAACAAAGAAAGAAATAAACTAAAGATAGAAAGAGAGAAGGTATGAAAGCTAGAATGAAAGATATCAAGAAAGAAAGAAAGAAAAAAGAAACTAAAGACAGAATGACAGAAGTTATGAAAGCTAGAATGAAAGTCATCAAGAAAGAAAGAAAGAAATTAAAGATAGAATGAGAGAAGGTATGAAAGTTAGAATTAAAGATATCAAGAAACAAAGAAAGAAAGAAAGAAAGAAACTAAAGATAGAATGAGAGAAGGTATGAAACCTAGAATGAAAGATATCAAGAATGAAAGAAAGAAAGAAATTATCTAAAGATAGAATGAGAGAAGGTACGAAAGCTAGAATGAAAGCTATCAAGAAAGAAAGAAAGAAAGAAAGAAAGAAACTATAGATAGAATGAGAGAAGGTATGAAAGCTAGAATTAAAGATATCAAGAAACAAAGAAACAAAGAAAGAAAGAAAGAAACTAAAGATAGAATGAGAGAAGGTATGAAAGCTAGAATGAAAGATATCAAGAAAGAAAGAAAGAAAAAAGAAACTAAATACAGAATGAGAGAAGTTATGAAAGCTAGAATGAAAGTCATCAAGAAAGAAAGAAAGAAATTAAAGATAGAATGAGAGAAGGTATGAAAGTTAGAATTAAAGATATCAAGAAACAAAGAAAGAAAGAAAGAAAGAAACTAAAGATAGAATGAGAGAAGGTATGAAACCTAGAATGAAAGATATCAAGAATGAAAGAAAGAAAGAAATTAACTAAAGATAGAATGAGAGAAGGTACGAAAGCTAGAATGAAAGCTATCAAGAAAGAAAGAAAGAAAGAAAGAAAGAAACTATAGATAGAATGAGAGAAGGTATGAAAGCTAGAATTAAAGATATCAAGAAACAAAGAAACAAAGAAAGAAAGAAAGAAACTAAAGATAGAATGAGAGAAGGTATGAAAGCTAGAATGAAAGATATCAAGAATGAAAGAAAGAAAGAAATTAACTAAAGCTAGAATGAGAGAAGGTATCAAAGCTGGAATGAAAGACATCAAGAAAGAAAGAAAGAAACTATAGATAGAATGAAAGAAGGTATCAAAGCTAGAATGAAAGACATCAAGAAAGAAAGAAAGAAAAATATAAACTAAAGATAGAATGAGAGAAGGTATGAAAGCTAGATTGAAAGATATCAAGAAAGAAAGAAAGAAAGAAACTATGGATAGAATGAGAGAAGGTATGAAAGTTAGAATTAAAGATATCAAGAAACAAAGAAAGAAATAAAGAAACAAACTAAAGATAGATTGAGAGAAGGTATGAAAACTAGAAGGAAAGATATCAAGAATGACAGAAAGAAAGAAATTAACTAAAGATAGAATGAGAGAAGGTATGAAAGCTAGAATGATAGTTATCAAGAAAGAAAGAAACAAAGAAAGAAATAAACTAAAGATAGAAGGAGAGAAGGTATGAAAGATAGAATGAAAGACATCAAGAAAGAAAGAAAGAAACTATAGATAGAATGAAAGAAGGTATCAAAGCTAGAATGAAAGACATTAAGAAAGAAAGAAAGAAAAATGTAAACTAAAGATAGAATGAGAGAAGGTATGAAAGCTAGAATGAAAGATATCAAGAAAGAAAGAAAGAAAGAAAGAATCTAAAGATAGAGAGAGAGAATGTATGAAAGGTAGAATGAAAGTCATCAAGAAAGAAAGAAATTCACTAAAAATAGAAAGAGAGAAGTTATGAAACTTAGAATTAAAGATATCAAGGAACAAAGAAACAAAGAAAGAAAGAAACTAAAGATAGAATGAGAGAAGGTATGAAACCTAGAATGAAAGACATCAAGAATGAAAGAAAGAAATAAATTAACTAAAGATAGAATGAGAGAAGGTATGAAAGGAACAATGAATGATATCAAGAAAGAAAGAAAGAAACTATAGATAGAATGAAAGAAGGTATCAATGCTAGAATTAAAGATATCAAGAAACAAAGAAACAAAGAAAGAAAGAAACTAAAGATAGAATGAGAGAATTTATGAAAGCTTCAATGAAAGACATCAAGAATGAAAGAAAGAAAGAAAATAACTAAAGATAGAATGAGAAAAGGTATGCAAGCTAGAATGAAAGAAATCAAGAAAGAAAGATAGAAACTAAAGATAGAATGAGAGATGGTATGAAAGCTAGAATGAAAGATATCAAGAAACAAAGAAACAAAGAATGAAATAAACTAAAGATAGAATGAGAGATGGTATGAAAGCTAGAATGAAAGCTATCAAGAAAGAAAGAAACAAAGAAACAAACTAAAGATAGAATAAGAGAAGGTATAAAATCTAGAATGAAAGACATCTAGAAAGAAAAAAATAAACTAAAGATAGAATGAGAGAAGGTATGAAAGCTAGAATGAAAGATATCAAGAAAGAAAGAAAGAAAAATATAAACTAAAGATAGAATGAGAGAAGGTATGAAAGCGAGATTGAAAGATATCAAGAAAGAAAGAAAGAAAGAAAGAAAGAAACTATGGATAGAATGAGAGAAGGTATGAAAGTTAGAATTAAAGATATCAAGAAACAAAGAAATAAATAAAGAAAGAAACTAAAGATAGAATCAGAGAAGTTATGAAACCTAGATGGAAAGATATCAAGAATGTCAGAAAGAAAGAAATTAACTAAAGATAGAATGAGAGAATTTATGAAAGCTAGAATGAAAGATATCAAGAATGAATGAAAGAAAGAAATTAACTAAAGAAAGAATGAGAGAAGGTATGAAAGCTAGAATGAGAGAAATAAATAAAGAAAGAAAGAAAGAAAAGATAGAAGGAGAGAAGGTATGAAAGCTAGAATTAAAGGTATCAAGAAACATAGAAACAAAGAAAGAAAGAAACTAAAGATAGAAAGAGAGAAGGTATGAAACCTAGAATGAAAGATATCAAGAATGAAAGAAAGAAAGAAATTAACTACAGATAGAATGAGAGAAGTTATGAAAGCTAGAATGAAAGCTATCAAGAAAGAAAGAAACAAAGAAACAAACTAAAGATAGAATAAGAGAAGGTATAAAATCTAGAATGAAAGACCTCAAGAAAGAAAAAATTAACTAAAGATAGAATGAGAGAAGGTATGAAAGCTAGAATGAAAGACATCAAGAAAGAAAGAAATTAACTATAGATAGAATGAGAGAAGGTATGAAAGTAAGAATTAAAGATATCAAGAAACAAAGAAACAAAGAAAGAAAGAAACTAAAAATAGAAAGAGAGAAGGTATGATAGCTAGAATGAAAGATATCAAGAATAAAAAAAGAAATAAATTAACTAAAGATAGAATGAGAGAAGGTATGAAAGGAACAATGAATGATATCAAGAAAGAAAGAAAGAAATTATAGATAGAATGAAAGAAGGTATCAATGCTAGAATTAAAGATATCAAGAAACAAGGAAACAAAGAAAGAAAGAAACTAAAGATAGAATGAGAGAAGGTATGCAAGCTAGAATGAAAGAAATCAAGAAACAAAGAAACAAAGAAAGAAATAAACTAAAGATAGAAAGAGAGAAGGTATGAAAGCTAGAATGAAAGCTATCAAGAAAGAAAGAAACAAAGAAACAAACTAAAGATAGAAGAAGAGAAGGTATAAAATCTAGAATGAAAGACATCAAGAATGAAAAAAATAAACTAAAGATAGAATGAGAGAAGGTATGAAAGCTAAAATGAAAGGTATCAAGAAAGAATGAAAGAAAAAAGAAACTAAAGATAAAATGAGAGAAGGTATGAAAGCTAGAATGAAAGATATCAAGAAAGAAAGAAAGAAAAAAGAAACTAAAGACAGAATGAGAGAAGTTATGAAAGCTAGAATGAAAGTCATCAAGAAAGAAAGAAAGAAATTAAAGATAGAATGAGAGAAGGTATGAAAGTTAGAATTAAAGATATCAAGAAACAAAGAAAGAAAGAAAGAAAGAAAGAAACTAAAGATAGAATGAGAGAAAGTATGAAACCTAGAATGAAAGATATCAAGAATGAAAGAAAGAAAGAAATTAACTAAAGATAGAATGAGAGAAGGTATGCAAGCTAGAATGAAAGAAATCAAGAAACAAAGAAACAAAGAAAGAAATAAACTAAAGATAGAAAGAGAGAAGGTATGAAACCTAGAATGAAAGATATCAAGAATGAAAGAAAGAAAGAAATTAACTACAGATAGAATGAGAGAAGTTATGAAAGCTAGAATGAAAGCTATCAAGAAAGAAAGAAACAAAGAAACAAACTAAAGATAGAATAAGAGAAGGTATAAAATCTAGAATGAAAGACCTCAAGAAAGAAAAAATTAACTAAAGATAGAATGAGAGAAGGTATGAAAGCTAGAATGAAAGACATCAAGAAAGAAAGAAATTAACTATAGATAGAATGAGAGAAGGTATGAAAGTAAGAATTAAAGATATCAAGAAACAAAGAAACAAAGAAAGAAAGAAACTAAAAATAGAAAGAGAGAAGGTATGATAGCTAGAATGAAAGATATCAAGAATAAAAAAAGAAATAAATTAACTAAAGATAGAATGAGAGAAGGTATGAAAGGAACAATGAATGATATCAAGAAAGAAAGAAAGAAATTATAGATAGAATGAAAGAAGGTATCAATGCTAGAATTAAAGATATCAAGAAACAAGGAAACAAAGAAAGAAAGAAACTAAAGATAGAATGAGAGAAGGTATGCAAGCTAGAATGAAAGAAATCAAGAAACAAAGAAACAAAGAAAGAAATAAACTAAAGATAGAAAGAGAGAAGGTATGAAAGCTAGAATGAAAGCTATCAAGAAAGAAAGAAACAAAGAAACAAACTAAAGATAGAAGAAGAGAAGGTATAAAATCTAGAATGAAAGACATCAAGAATGAAAAAAATAAACTAAAGATAGAATGAGAGAAGGTATGAAAGCTAAAATGAAAGGTATCAAGAAAGAATGAAAGAAAAAAGAAACTAAAGATAAAATGAGAGAAGGTATGAAAGCTAGAATGAAAGATATCAAGAAAGAAAGAAAGAAAAAAGAAACTAAAGACAGAATGAGAGAAGTTATGAAAGCTAGAATGAAAGTCATCAAGAAAGAAAGAAAGAAATTAAAGATAGAATGAGAGAAGGTATGAAAGTTAGAATTAAAGATATCAAGAAACAAAGAAAGAAAGAAAGAAAGAAAGAAACTAAAGATAGAATGAGAGAAAGTATGAAACCTAGAATGAAAGATATCAAGAATGAAAGAAAGAAAGAAATTAACTAAAGATAGAATGAGAGAAGGTATGCAAGCTAGAATGAAAGAAATCAAGAAACAAAGAAACAAAGAAAGAAATAAACTAAAGATAGAAAGAGAGAAGGTATGAAAGCTAGAATGAAAGCTATCAAGAAAGAAAGAAACAAAGAAACAAACTAAAGATAGAAGAAGAGAAGGTATAAAATCTAGAATGAAAGACATCAAGAATGAAAAAAATAAACTAAAGATAGAATGAGAGAAGGTATGAAAGCTAAAATGAAAGGTATCAAGAAAGAATGAAAGAAAAAAGAAACTAAAGATAAAATGAGAGAAGGTATGAAAGCTAGAATGAAAGATATCAAGAAAGAAAGAAAGAAAAAAGAAACTAAAGACAGAATGAGAGAAGTTATGAAAGCTAGAATGAAAGTCATCAAGAAAGAAAGAAAGAAATTAAAGATAGAATGAGAGAAGGTATGAAAGTTAGAATTAAAGATATCAAGAAACAAAGAAAGAAAGAAAGAAAGAAAGAAACTAAAGATAGAATGAGAGAAAGTATGAAACCTAGAATGAAAGATATCAAGAATGAAAGAAAGAAAGAAATTAACTAAAGATAGAATGAGAGAAGGTACGAAAGCTAGAATGAAAGCTATCAAGAAAGAAAGAAAGAAAGAAAGAAACTATAGATAGAATGAGAGAAGGTATGAAAGCTAGAATTAAAGATATCAAGAAACAAAGAAACAAAGAAAGAAAGAAAGAAACTAAAGATAGAATGAGAGAAGGTATGAAAGCTAGAATGATAGATATCAAGAATGAAAGAAAGAAAGAAATTAACTAAAGCTAGAATGAGAGAAGGTATGAAAGCTGGAATGAAAGACATCAAGAAAGAAAGAAAGAAACTATAGATAGAATGAAAGAAGGTATCAAAGCTAGAATGAAAGACATCAAGAAAGAAAGAAAGAAAAATATAAACTAAAGATAGAATGAGAGAAGGTATGAAAGCTAGATTGAAAGATATCAAGAAAGAAAGAAAGAAAGAAACTATGGATAGAATGAGAGAAGGTATGAAAGTTAGAATTAAAGATATCAAGAAACAAAGAAAGAAATAAAGAAACAAACTAAAGATAGATTGAGAGAAGGTATGAAAACTAGAAGGAAAGATATCAAGAATGACAGAAAGAAAGAAATTAACTAAAGATAGAATGAGAGAAGGTATGAAAGCTAGAATGAAAGTTTTCAAGAAAGAAAGAAACAAAGAAAGAAATAAACTTAAGATAGATGGAGAGAAGGTATGAAAGATAAAATGAAAGACATCAAGAAAGAAAGAAAGAAACTATAGATAGAATGAAAGAAGGTATCAAAGCTAGAATGAAAGACATCAAGAAAGAAAGAAAGAAAAATGTAAACTAAAGATAGAATGAGAGAAGGTATGAAAGCTAGAATGAAAGATATCAAGAAAGAAAGAAAGAAAGAAAGAAAGAATCTAAAGATAGAGAGAGAGAATGTATGAAAGGTAGAATGAAAGACATCAAGAAAGAAAGAAATTCACTAAAAATAGAATGAGAGAAGGTATGAAAGTTAGAATGAAAGATATCAAGGAACAAAGAAACAAAGAAAGAAAGAAACTAAAGATAGAAAGAGAGAAGGTATGAAAGCTAGAATGAAAGATATCAAGAATGAAAGAAAGAAAGAAATTAACTAAAGATAGAATGAGAGAAGTTATGCAAGCTAGAATGAAATAAATAAAGAAAGAAGGAAAGAAACTAAAGATAGAATGAGAGAAGGTATGAAAGCTAGAATTAAAGGGATCAAGAAACATAGAAACAAAGAAAGAAAGAAACGAAAAATAGAAAGAGAGAAGGAATGAAACCTAGAATGAAAGATATCAAGAATGAAAGAAAGAAAGAAATTAACTACAGATAGAATGAGAGAAGTTATGAAAGCTAGAATGAAAGACATCAAGAAAGACAGAAAGAAACTATAGATATAAGGAGAGAAGGTATGAAAGCTAGAATTAAAGATATCAAGAAACAAAGAAACATGGAAAGAAAGAAACTAAAAAAAGAATGAGAGAAGGTATGAAAGCTAGAATGAAAGATATCAAGAAAGAAAGAAACAAACAAACAAAGAAAATAAAGATAGAATGAGGGAAGGTATGAAAGCTAGAATGACAGACATCAAGAATGAAAGAAAGAAACTATAGATAGAATGAGAGAAGGTGTGAAAGCTAGAATGAAAGATATCAAGAAAGAAAGAAACAAAGAAAGAAAATAAAGATAGAATGAGGGAAGGTATGAAAGCTAGAATGAAAGACATCAAGAAAGAAAGAAAGAAAGATACTAAAAATAGAATGAGAGAAGGTATGAAAGCTAGAATGAAAGATATCAAGAATGAAAGAAAGAAAGAAATTAACTAAAGATAGAATGAGAGAAGGTATCAAAGCTAGAATGAAAGACATCAAGAAAGAAAGAAAGAAAAATATAAACTAAAGATAGAATGAGAGATGGTATGAAAGCTAGAATGAAAGATATCAAGAAAGAAAGAAAGAAACTATAGATAGAATGAGAGAAGGTATGAAAGTAAGAATAAAAGATATCAAGAAACAAAGAAACAAAGAAAGAAAGAAACTAAAGATAGAATGAGAGAAGGTATGAAAGCTAGAATGAAAGATATCAAGAATGAAAGAAAGAAAGAAATTAACTAAAGCTAGAATAAGAGAAGGTATGAAAGCTGGAATGAAAGACATGAAGAAAGAAAGAAAGAAACTATAGATAGAATGAAAAAAGGTATCAAAGCTAGAATGAAAGACATCAAGAAAGAAAGAAAGAAAAATATAAACTAAAGATAGAATGAGAGAAGGTATGAAAGCTAGATTGAAAGATTTCATGAAAGAAAGAAAGAAAGAAAGAAACTATGGATAGAATGAGAGAAGGTATGAAAGTTAGAATTAAAGATATCAAGAAACAAAGAAAGAAATAAAGAAACAAACTAAAGATAGATTGAGAGAAGGTATGAAAACTTGAAGAAAAGATATCAAGAATGACAGAAAGAAAGAAATTAACTAAAGATAGAATGAGAGAAGGTATGAAAGCTAGAATGAAAGTTATCAAGAAAGAAAGAAACAAAGAAAGAAATAAACTAAAGATAGAAGGAGAGAAGGTATGAAAGATAGAATGAAAGACATCAAGAAAGAAAGAAAGAAACTATAGATAGAATGAAAGAAGGTATCAAAGCTAGAATGAAAGACATCAAGAAAGAAAGAAAGAAAAATGTAATCTAAAGATAGAATGAGAGAAGGTATGAAAGCTAGAATGAAAGATATCAAGAAAGAAAGAAAGAAAGAAAGAATCTAAAGATAGAGAGAGAGAATGTATGAAAGGTAGAATGAAAGACATCAAGAAAGAAAGAAATTCACTAAAAATAGAATGAGAGAAGGTATGAAAGTTAGAATGAAAGATATCATGGAACAAAGAAACAAAGAAAGAAAGAAACTAAAGATAGAAAGAGAGAAGGTATGAAAGGTAGAATGAAAGATATCAAGAATGAAAGAAAGAAATTAACTAAAGATAGAATGAGAGAAGTTATGCAAGCTAGAATGAAATAAAGAAAGAAAGATGGAAAGAAACTAAAGATAGAATGAGAGAAGGTATGAAAGCTAGAATTAAAGGGATCAAGAAACATAGAAACAAAGAAAGAAAGAAACGAAAGATAGAAAGAGAGAAGGAATGAAACCTAGAATGAAAGATATCAAGAATGAATGAAAGAAAGAAATTAAGTACAGATAGAATGAGTGAAGTTATGAAAGGTAGAATGAAAGACATCAAGAAAGAAAGAAAGAAACTATAGATATAATGAGAGAAGGTATGAAAGCTAGAATTAAAGATATCAAGAAACAAAGAAACATGAAAAGAAAGAAACTAAAAATAGAATGAGAGAAGGTATGAAAGCTAGAATGAAAGATATCAAGAAAGAAAGAAACAAACAAACAAAGAAAATAAAGATAGAATGAGGGAAGATATGAAAGCAAGAATGAAAGACATCAAGAAAGAAAGAAAGATAGATACTAAAGATAGAATGAGAGAAGGTATGAAAGCTAGAATGAAAGATATCAAGAATGAAAGAAAGAAAGAAATTAACTAAAGATAGAATGAGAGAAGGTATCAAAGCTAGAATGAAAGACATCAAGAAAGAAAGAAAGAAAAATATAAACTAAAGATAGAATGAGAGATGGTATGAAAGCTATAATGAAAGATATCAAGAAAGAAAGAAAGAAACTATAGATAGAATGAGAGAAGGTATGAAAGTACGAATAAAAGATATCAAGAAACAAAGAAACAAAGAAAGAAAGAAACTAAAGATAGAATGAGAGAAGGTATGAAAGCTAGAATGAAAGATATCAAGAATGAAAGAAAGAAAGAAATTAATTAAAGCTAGAATGAGAGAAGGTATGAAAGCTGGAATGAAAGACATCAAGAAAGAAAGAAAGAAACTATAGATAGAATGAAAGAAGGTATCAAAGCTAGAATGAAAGACATCAAGAAAGAAAGAAAGAAAAATATAAACTAAAGATAGAATGAGAGAAGGTATGAAAGCTAGAATTAAAGTTATCAAGAAACAAAGAAAGAAATAAAGAAACAAACTAAAGATAGATTGAGAGAAGGTATGAAAACTAGAAGGAAAGATATCAAGAATGACAGAAAGAAAGAAATTAACTAAAGATAGAATGAGAGAAGGTATGAAAGCTAGAATGAAAGTTATCAAGAAAGAAAGAAACAAAGAAAGAAATAAACTAAAGATAGAAGGAGAGAAGGTATGAAAGATAGAATGAAAGACATCAAGAAAGAAAGAAAGAAACTATAGATAGAATGAAAGAAGGTATCAAAGCTAGAATGAAAGACATCAAGAAAGAAAGAAAGAGAAATGTAAACTAAAGATAGAATGAGAGAAGGTATGAAAGCTAGAATGAAAGATATCAAGAAAGAAAGAAAGAAAGAAAGAATCTAAAGATAGAGAGAGAGAATGTATGAAAGGTAGAATGAAAGACATCAAGAAAGAAAGAAATTCACTAAAAATAGAATGAGAGAAGGTATGAAAGTTAGAATGAAAGATATCAAGGAAAAAAGAAACAAAGAAAGAAAGAAACTAAAGATAGAAAGAGAGAAGGTATGAAAGCTAGAATGAAAGATATCAAGAATGAAAGAAAGAAAGAAATTAACTAAAGATAGAATGAGAGAAGTTATGCAAGCTAGAATGACATAAATAAAGAAAGAAGGAAAGAAACTAAAGATAGAATGAGAGAAGGTATGAAAGCTAGAATTAAAGGGATCAAGAAACATAGAAACAAAGAAAGAAAGAAACGAAAGATAGAAAGAGAGAAGGAATGAAACCTAGAATGAAAGATATCAAGAATGAAAGAAAGAAAGAAATTAACTACAGATAGAATGAGAGAAGTTATGAAAGCTAGAATGAAAGACATCAAGAAAGAAAGAAAGAAACTATAGATATAAGGAGAGGAAGGTATGAAAGTTAGAATTAAAGATATCAAGAAACAAAGAAACATGGAAAGAAAGAAACTAAAAATAGAATGAGAGAATTTATGAAAGCTAGAATGAAAGATATCAAGAAAGAAAGAAACAAACAAACAAAGAAAATAAAGATAGAATGAGGGAAGGTATGAAAGCTAGAATGACAGACATCAAGAATGAAAGAAAGAAACTATAGATAGAATGAGAGAAGGTGTGAAAGCTAGAATGAAAGATATCAAGAAAGAAAGAAACAAAGAAAGAAAGAAAATAAAGATAGAATGAGGGAAGGTATGAAAGCTAGAATGAAAGACATCAAGAAAGAAAGAAAGAAAGATACTAAAGATAGAATGAGAGAATGTATGAAAGCTAGAATGAAAGATATCAAGAATGAAAGAAAGAAAGAAATTAACTAAAGATAGAATGAGAGAAGGTATCAAAGCTAGAATGAAAGACATCAAGAAAGAAAGAAAGAAAAATATAAACTAAAGATAGAATGAGAGATGGTATGAAAGCTAGAATGAAAGATATCCAGAAAGAAAGAAAGAAACTATAGATAGAATGAGAGAAGGTATGAAAGTAAGAATAAAAGATATCAAGAAACAAAGAAACAAAGAAAGAAAGAAACTAAAGATAGAATGAGAGAAGGTATGAAAGCTGGAATGAAAGACATCAAGAAAGAAAGAAAGAAACTATAGATAGAATGAAAGAAGGTATCAAAGCTAGAATGAAAGACATCAAGAAAGAAAGAAAGAAAAATATAAACTAAAGATAGAATGAGAGAAGGTATGAAAGCTAGATTGAAAGATATCAAGAAAGAAAGAAAGAAAGAAAGAAAGAAACTATGGATAGAATGAGAGAAGGTATGAAAGTTAGAATTAAAGATATCAAGAAACAAAGAAAGAAATAAAGAAACAAACTAAAGATAGATTGAGAGAAGGTATGAAAACTAGAAGGAAAGATATCAAGAATGACAGAAAGAAAGAAATTAACTAAAGATAGAATGAGAGAAGGTATGAAAGCTAGAATGAAAGTTATCAAGAAAGAAAGAAACAAAGAAAGAAATAAACTAAAGATAGAAGGAGAGAAGGTATGAAAGATAGAATGAAAGACATCAAGAAAGAAAGAAAGAAACTATAGATAGAATGAAAGAAGGTATCAAAGCTAGAATGAAAGACATCAAGAAAGAAAGAAAGAAAAATGTAAACTAAAGATAGAATGAGAGAAGGTATGAAAGCTAGAATGAAAGATATCAAGAAAGAAAGAAAGAAAGAAAGAATCTGAAGATAGAGAGATAGAATGTATGAAAGGTAGAATGAAAGACATCAAGAAAGAAAGAAATTCACTAAAAATAGAATGAGAGAAGGTATGAAAGTTAGAATTAAAGATATCAAGGAACAAAGAAACAAAGAAAGAAAGAAACTAAAGATAGAAAGAGAGAAGGTATGAAAGCTAGAATGAAAGATATCAAGAATGAAAGAAAGAAAGAAATTAACTAAAGATAGAATGAGAGAAGTTATGCAAGCTAGAATGAAATAAAGAAAGAAAGAAGGAAAGAAACTAAAGATAGAATGAGAGAAGGTATGAAAGCTAGAATTAAAGGTATCAAGAAACATAGAAACAAAGAAAGAAAGAAACGAAAGATAGAAAGAGGGAAGGAATGAAACCTAGAATGAAAGATATCAAGAATGAATGAAAGAAAGAAATTAACTACAGATAGAATGAGAGAAGTTATGAAAGCTAGAATGAAAGACATCAAGAAAGAAAGAAAGAAACCATAGATATAATGAGAGAAGGTATGAAAGCTAGAATTAAAGATATCAAGAAACAAAGAAACATGGAAAGAAAGAAACTAAAAATAGAATGAGAGAAGGTATGAAAGCCAGAATGAAAGATATCAAGAAAGAAAGAAACAAACAAACAAAGAAAATAAAGATAGAATGAGGGAAGGTATGAAAGCTAGAATGGCAGACATCAAGAATGAAAGAAAGAAACTATAGATAGAATGAGAGAAGGTGTGAAAGCTAGAATGAAATATATCAAGAAAGAAAGAAACAAACAAATTAACTAAAGATAGAATGAGAGAAGGTATCAAAGCTAGAATGAAAGACATCAAGAAAGAATGAAAGAAAAATATAAACTAAAGATAGAATGAGAGATGGTATGAAAGCTAGAATGAAAGATATCAAGAAAGAAAGAAAGAAACTATAGATAGAATGAGAGAAGGTATGAAAGTAAGAATAAAAGATATCAAGAAACAAAGAAACAAAGAAAGAAAGAAACTAAAGATAGAATGAGAGAAGGTATGAAACCTAGAATGAAAGATATCAAGAATGAAAGAAAGAAATAAATTAACTAAAGATAGAATGAGAGAAGGTATGAGAGGAACAATGAATGATATCAAGAAAGAAAGAAAGAAACTATAGATAGAATGAAAGAAAGTATCAATGCTAGAATTAAAGATATCAAGAAACAAAGAAACAAAGAAAGAAAGAAACTAAAGATAGAATGAGAGAATTTATGAAAGCTTGAATGAAAGACATCAAGAATGAAAGAAAGAAAGAAAATAACTAAAGATAGAATGAGAGAAGGTATGCAAGCTAGAATGAAAGAAATCAAGAAAGAAAGAAAGAAACTAAAGATAGAATGAGAGATGGTATGAAAGCTAGAATGAAAGATATCAAGAAACAAAGAAACAAAGAATGAAATAAACTAAAGATAGAATGAGAGATGGTATGAAAGCTAGAATGAAAGCTATGAAGAAAGAAAGAAACAAAGAAACAAACTAAAGATAGTATAATAGAAGGTATAAAATCTAGAATGAAAGACATCAAGAAAGAAAAAAATAAACTAAAGATAGAATGAGAGAAGGTATGAAAGCTAGAATGAAAGATATCAAGAAAGAAAGAAAGAAAAAAGAAACTAAAGACAGAATGAGAGAAGGTATGAAAGCTAGAATGAAAGATATCAAGAAAGAAAGAAAGAAAAAAGAAACTAAAGACAGAATGAGAGAAGTTATGAAAGCTATAATGAAAGACATCAAGAAAGAAAGAAAGAAATTAAAGATAGAATGAGAGAAGGTATGTGTGGCGAAATGCCTACAGGTGACGTCATTCCTGCCTGTCAGTCACAGGAGCTCTAGAGGGAGGAGCCAAGGATAGAGCAGGAGGGGCGGAACCAAGGAGACAGTTAGAGAGTTAGACAGTTGGAACCTGAGAAAGGGAGTTGAGAAGTTGGAGCTTAGAGTGAAGAGAAGAATTAGAGTGATCTGAGGAGAGAGTTAGGGAAGTGAATTAAGACCAAGGTTATTAGATTGAACAAGCAGGAATGAGAACACCTAGAATAATAGAGATATTAAGTGATTGAAAGTATATACCACAAGCCTGAATATATGCCCCGTCCTACCCAAACTTAATCAGACCCCTGTTACAGTGACTACGTGATTTACTTTGTGAAATGATTAATAATAAAAGGTTATCTGTTATTCAAACCAACTGATTCTGTAGTTCAATAAACCTGGCAATTGGCAGCACATGGGTCTAACACTCAGAGGTGGTATTAAGAAAATAATACCTGGTGACAAGTGAGAAGAATCAAGAGGGAGAGAACCTTTGTGAGGGCCACAACAAACACAGCCACAAGGGCGATCCCCACAAGTGGTGGCAACGGTTTGGGATATGAAGTGAATCCCCATAAGGTGTGGGATATGAAGTGAATCCCCATAAGGTGTGGGATATGAAGTGAATCCCCGCAAGGTAACGGGATACGAAGTGAATCCCCACAAGAGGTGTGAATTCCACAAGTGAAGGGATTCAAGTAGAAATCCAGTGAGCCAAAATAAATAATAGTCCAGCAAGAAAAGCCATTGAATTTTCAGAGCTAAGGAGAACTATTAATCAGTCAGAGAGACGTGTGTGAAGGAGTAGTGAACCCTCTGTTTAGGGAATAACTTAGGGACTCCAGGGCACACAACGTAGAAGGACTGAAATAGTAAAGCAAAGCTCTGAGGGAAAATTCAAGGGGGGGTTTCAAATTACCTCACGGGTGAAGTGAAGTCCAGGCTAGCTTGGGACCCAAGCTCTAAGTGAGCATTGCAGGGACAAGTGGAGGCCGAAGGGACAAAGAACTGAGGTGATTGAACAATAAAGGCTGGGACCATTACTAAAGGCAAATATTTCTGTTTATTCTCTGTGGCCAAGAGCAAAAAGAGACGTTGTATCAGGCCAAGGGACTGGCTGAGGGCCAGAGGAGAAAAACAGTGTAACCAAAAACTCAGTAGCTGCCAGCAGAAAACTAATAGAAACAGTATCACTCTCTCTAACTCAAGAAAGGAAAAAAGCCGTTTGAATTGAGGCTTGTCTTTAGAGATTCAAGCAAATCATTAATAAAGATGCCTACCAAGAAAGGAAAGGGGGCAAAAGAGGCATCATCAAAGCCACAAGATTTACCTCGTGAGGAGGGAATCTTAGAACTGGAGGAGGAGGATGGAATTGTAATCCAGGAGGGTAATACCTCAAGGGAGGAAACTGCCTCAAGGGGCGAGGTTGCCTCAGGGGAGGAAACCGCCTCAAGGGAAGAAGTAGTTGTCTCAAGGGGAGAATCTACCTCACTAGAGTATTTAAAATGGAAATTTGAAAGGGAGCAAGCATTTAAATTAAAAGAGTTAGAATTTAAAATTAAAGCCCAAGAAAGAGAAAGAGAGACTGCAATAAGGGCGGAGACTGCAGCCCAGGAGATTGCCCTGAGCGAAAAAGAAATGAATTTTCAGTTGGAAATGAGGCGAATGGAGCTAGCAGAAGCCCAAGCTAATAATAATAACAACACCAACACAAATTCTGCGGGGGGATGCTTATCGAAAGCAGACCTTAAGAAGTTCCCTATATATAGGACAGGTGATAACCCCGAAGCCTTCATGATCCTGTTCGAACGCTCGTGCTGGGACTTCGGTGTTGAAGGACCAGAAAGAATGGTAGTAATGAGATCTCAGATTAGCGGTGAAATGGCCGAAATCTATGCCCAAATGCCAGAAGAGGTGGCTAGGGACTACCAAGAATACAAAAAGATGGTCTTCCTACACTTTGGCATCAATGCAGAAAATCTAAGACGGAAGTTTAGAGCATTGATCAAAAAGCCAGATGAATCCTACTCCCAACTGGGAGCAAAAATGACTAAATATCTTGACAAATGGCTGGAACAGGCAGAAGTTCAGACCCTAGAGGAAATGAAAAATATAATAGGGCTTGAACAATTCCTCTCAGTTCTACCTGGGGAACTGAGGTATCTGGTGACAGACAAAAAGCCGAAAAATATTAGGGAAGCCAGTGAAATGGGGGACCATATAACACATATAAGAAACCCAAGATATTCTGAGGTAAAAGTTGGAGGAAAAACCTGGGAGGATAGAAAAAAGGAACCCAGAGAGTACCTCAGGAACCAACAGGCAGTTGGAAACCATTTTAAGGGCCAAACCTCAGAGCAGAGCCAGCAGAGATATAAGAACTGGGAAGGAAAGGGAGATAAGTCCCCAAGTTTGGAACAAAGAGTCTCTAGATCCTGCTTTGGCTGTGGGGAAAAAGGACACTTCATAGCTCAATGTGCTAAGAATAGGGAGTTTGGGCAACAAAAAGTGAATTTGCCTAAGAAAGTATACTGCATACAGCAGAATAAAGCACCGACAGGGGCAGTTGAAGTGGGCGCCATAGCAACCCCAGTTACTGCTAGAGCAGAGAGCCCAGAACAACAAGAACAACAACTCCCAATAGCTAAAATTCTCCATTGTTATTTGATTGAAAATAACCAGGAACTTGTTAGATGTGCTGGGGATAAGATTTATATAAATGAGACAAAATATCTAGCTCTAAAAGACTCGTGCTCTCAGGTGACGTTATGCCATCCAGAAATAATCCCTCCAGAATATATATTGAAAGATGAAAGCCTAACAGTCAAAGGAATTGGGGCAGAGATAATTACGTTACCAGTGGCGAAAATACCAATAAAATATCAAGGGTGGACTAGGATGTGGAAAACAGGAATTACTGATCAATTACCAGCTCCATGCCTAATAGGGATAGATCTCTCTGAACATGTCAAGAGTGTTTTAGTGAATACGCGCTCCCAGAAAGAAAATAAAGAAATATCGGAAGAAAGACATGGATTCCCTAATGAACTAATAAGAGGGAACGATGAGATAGCTGATTTAGTAACCATGAGGAATCCAAACAAGAGTCCATTTAAAAAGGAACAAAAAGCAGATTCTACCTTGGAACAATACTTTAAAATGGTTAGCGAAGGACCAGTAAACCCTGAGAACCCCGAGAGGTACTTTGAGGAAAAAGACCTTTTATATAGGGAGAGCTTAATAAATCCCAGGAGGAGGGGGAAGAAATTTAATGGAACCCTCATGCGTATGATTAGGGCATACACTGCAGGGAATCCCAATAATTGGGACCAGAAATTACAACAATTACTGTACGCTTATAGATCTGTACCCCAGGAAAGCACCGGGTTCAGTCCTTTCGAACTGTTGTTTGGGCGGAAGGTGCGGGGACCCCTAGATTTACTCCGACAAAATTGGGAGGAACTAGAGGAGGAGCAAGATCCTGAAACAGTAATTCAATACGTAGATAACTTAATGAACACCTTGCAGAAATCTCTAAAGATTGCAGCAGAGAATTTACAGGGCCAGCAAAAGAAACAAAACCTAGGGTATGACAAAAAGGCCAGAGAGAGAACATTCAATCCTAGAGATGAGGTTTTGGTGTTAAAACCTGTCCAAAGAGATAAATTGCCAGTAAACTGGGCAGATTTTTGTAAAATAAAATCCAAAAGGAGTGAAATCACTTATATTATTCAGGAGGAAGGAGAAGCCGGACAAATAGTGGTACAGGTTAAGAGGATTGAACCGGACCATGGGAAAGAAAATAGTGAAACATGCACAATGAGACAAGTGCCCAGAAAGAAATATGAAAGGCAATACTGGGAAGGAAGAGGTATACTCTATAACTGGGAGAAAATAATAATAAGCTTTACTCTGCTCATGAAACTAATAATAGAAGCAAGAGTAAAAGTTTTAATAAGGATAGCAGGCTATTGGATAGGTATAGCCTCTCCTTTAGAAAATTTAAAAGTTAAAAGAAAAGCTGAGAGGATCCGGAGGTCGAGCGGAGGCCAGGAGACCGTCGGGAAGTTGCAGACTGCAGGAATGGCCGATCATGTCGTAGGAGGTCCAGAGTTCGGGAGGGACTACACCATCTTCGCTGACGCTAAAGAGTCCAGATTCGAACCAGGAGCCGTGCTGTGCCGAGAGAAGGACAAAGGGAACCTGCACCAGGTGGCTCTGAGCAACAAGAAACTCCAGGCAGGTGAGAGACATTAGCTTAACAACGTGAAAGCGAACTTAGTAAATGGAAGGACATTGCCAAGACTGAAGTCTTACGTGGGAGGGATGAGATTCATCCTTGGGACAGATTCATTTCCTCTCATGGAGGTACAAACTGTGAAATCCAATAAAAACAAGCTTGCAAAATGGACTAGGAACGTGCAAGATTTTGAATTTGAAATCCGCAGAAAAGGAAAGACTCACAAGATGGTTGCTGAAGCCTGGTCTCGAAGACTTAATAAAGAATAAACAGACAACAAAATGTAATGAAATGAAATAAAGAGTTCTATTTCTGTATAAATAAAAGAGAAAAAAATGTGATAAAAAGGTGATAATATGTTTAGTTATGAAATGTATAAATAAAAATATGCAAGTACAACTGTAATTGAAACTTCCTGCGAAATGAACTAACGGTAAGCAATGAAAATACATTGAATGAGTTGAAACTGTTGAATGAGTTGCACCGCACTAGGTAAGTAAGTATAAATATGATTTAAAATTGTAAAGTATTAGGAATATTATTAATACATGTTGAAAACTGTTTTATGTTGTTCATGGAGCAAACTACTTTAAGTTTTGCTCCCTGAAACAAACTTTTTAAGGGGGAAGGTGTGTGGCGAAATGCCTACAGGTGACGTCATTCCTGCCTGTCAGTCACAGGAGCTCTAGAGGGAGGAGCCAAGGATAGAGCAGGAGGGGCGGAACCAAGGAGACAGTTAGAGAGTTAGACAGTTGGAACCTGAGAAAGGGAGTTGAGAAGTTGGAGCTTAGAGAGAAGAGAAGAATTAGAGTGATCTGAGGAGAGAGTTAGGGAAGTGAATTAAGACCAAGGTTATTAGAGTGAACAAGCAGGAATGAGAACACCTAGAATAATAGAGATATTAAGTGATTGAAAGTATATACCACAAGCCTGAATATATGCCCTGTCCTACCCAAACTTAATCAGACCCCTGTTACAGTGACTACGTGATTTACTTTGTGAAATGATTAATAATAAAAGGTTATCTGTTATTCAAACCAACTGATTCTGTAGTTCAATAAACCTGGCAATTGGCAGCACATGGGTCTAACACTCAGAGGAGGTATTAAGAAAATAATACCTGGTGACAAGTGAGAAGAATCAAGAGGGAGAGAAACTTTGTGAGGGCCACAACAAACACAGCCACAAGGGCGATCCCCACAGTATGAAAGTTAGAATTAAAGATATCAAGAAACAAAGAAAAAAAGAAAGAAACTAAAGATAGAATGAGAGAAGGTATGAAACCTAGAATGAAAGATATCAAGAATGAAAGAAAGAAAGAAATTAACTAAAGATAGAATGAGAGAAGGTATGAAAGCTAGAATGAAAGCTATCAAGAAAGAAAGAAAGAAAGAAAGAAAGAAAGAAACTAAAGATAGAATGAGAGAAGGTATGAAAGCTAGAATGATAGATATCAAGAAAGAAAGAAACAAAGAAAGAAATTAACTAAAGATAGACTGAGAGTAGGAATGAAAGCTAGAATGAAAGACATCAAGAAAGAAAGAAAGAAACTATAGATAGAATGAGAGAAGGTATGAAAGCTAGAATTAAAGATATCAAGAATGAAAGAAAGAAAGAAATTAACTAAAGCTAGAATGAGAGAAGGTATGAAAGCTGGAATGAAAGACAAGAAAGAAAGAAAGAAACTATAGATAGAATGAAAGAAGGTATCAAAGCTAGAATGAAAGACATCAAGAAAGAAAGAAAGAAAAATATAAACTAAAGATAGAAAGAGAGAAGGTATGAAAGCTAGATTGAAAGATATCAAGAAAGAAAGAAAGAAAGAAAGAAACTATGGATAGAATGAGAGAAGGTATGAAAGTTAGAATGAAAGCTATCAAGAAAGAAAGAAACAAAGAAACAAACTAAAGATAGAATAAGAGAAGGTATAAAATCTAGAATGAAAGACCTCAAGAAAGAAAAAAATAATTTAAAGATAGAATGAGAGAAGGTATGAAAAGTAGAATGAAAGACATCAAGAAAGAAAGAAAGAAAAATATAAACTAAAGATAGAATGAGAGAAGGTATGAAAGCTAGATTGAAAAATATCAAGAAAGAAAGAAAGAAAGAAAGAATCGAAAGATAGAGTGAGAGAAGGTATGAAAGGTAGAATGAAAGATATCAAGGAACAAAGAAACAAAGAATGAAAGAAACTAAAGATAGAAGGAGAGAAGGTATGAAAGCTAGAATGAAAGATATCAAGAATGAATAAAAGAAAGAAATTAACTAAAGATAGAATGAGAGAAGGTATATACACTGGAATGAAAGACATCAAGAAAGAAAGAAAGAAACTATAGATAGAATGAAAGAAGGTATCAGTGCTAGAATAAAAGATATCAAGAAACAAAGAAAGAAAGAAACTAAAGATAGAATGAGAGAATTTATGAAAGCTAGAATGAAAGATATCAAGAATGAAAGAAAGAAAGAAATTAACTAAACATAGAATGAGAGAAGTTATGAAAACTAGAATGAAAGAAATAAAGAAAGAACGAAAGAAACTAAAGATGGAATGAGAGAAGGTATGAAAGCTAGAATTAAAGGTATCAAGAAACATAGAAACAAAGAAAGAAAGAAACTAAAGATAGAATGAGAGAATTTATGAAAGCTAGAATGAAAGATATCAAGAATGAAAGAAAGAAAGTAATTAACTACAGATAGAATGAGAGAAGTTATGAAAGCTAGAATGAAAGCTATCAAGAAAGAAAGAAACAAAGAAACAAACTAAAGATAGTATAAGGGAAGGTATAAAATCTAGAATGAAAGACCTCAAGAAAAAAAATAAACAAAAGATAGAATGAGAGAAGGTATGAAAGCTAGAATAAAAGATATCAAGGAACAAAGAAACAAAGAAAGAAACTAAAGATAGAAAGAGAGAATGTATGAAAGCTAGAATGAAAGATATCAAGAATGAAAGAAAGAAATTAACTAAAGATAGAATGAGAGAAGGTATGAAAGCTAGAATGAAAGACATCAAGAAAGAAAGAAAGAAACTATAGATAGAATGAAAGAAGTTATCAATGCTAGAATTAAAGATATCAAGAAACAAAGAAACAAAGAAAGAAAGAAACTAAAGATAGAATGAGAGAATTTATGAAAGCTAGAATGAAAGATATCAAGAATGAAAGAAAGAAAGAAATTAACTAAAGAAAGAATGAGAGAAGGTATGAAAGCTAGAATGAGAGAAAGAAAGAAAGAAAGAAAGAAAAGATAGAAGGAGAGAAGGTATGAAAGCTAGAATTAAAGGAATCAAGAAACATAGAAACAAAGAAAGAAAGAAACTAAAGATAGAAAGAGAGAAGGTATGAAACCTAGAATGAAAGATATCAAGAATGAAAGAAAGAAAGAAATTTACTACAGATAGAATGAGAGAAGTTATGAAAGCTAGAATGAAAGCTATCAAGAAAGAAAGAAACAAAGAAACAAACTAAAGATAGAATAAGAGAAGGTATAAAATCTAGAATGAAAGACCTCAAGAAAGAATAAATTAACTAAAGATAGAATGAGAGAAGGTATGAAAGCTAGAATGAAAGACATCAAGAAAGAAAGAAATTAACTATAGATAGAATGAGAGAAGGTATGAAAGTAAGAATTAAAGATATCAAGAAACAAAGAAACAAAGAAAGAAAGAAACTAAAAATAGAAAGAGAGAAGGTATGAAAGCTAGAATGAAAGACATCAAGAAAGAAAGAAAGAAACTATAGATAGAATGAGAGAAGGTATGAAAGCTAGAATTAAAGATATCAAGAATGAAAGAAAGAAAGAAATTAACTAAAGCTAGAATGAGAGAAGGTATGAAAGCTGGAATGAAAGACAAGAAAGAAAGAAAGAAAATATAGATAGAATGAAAGAAGGTATCAAAGCTAGAATGAAAGACATCAAGAAAGAAAGAAAGAAAAATATAAACTAAAGATAGAAAGAGAGAAGGTATGAAAGCTAGATTGAAAGATATCAAGAAAGAAAGAAAGAAAGAAAGAAACTATGGATAGAATGAGAGAAGGTATGAAAGTTAGAATTAAAGATATCAAAAAACAAAGAAAGAAATAAAGAAAGAAACTAAAGATAGAATGAGAGAAGGTATGAAACCTAGAAGGAAAGATATCAAGAATGACAGAAAGAAAGAAATTAACTAAAGATAGAATGAGAGAAGGTATGAAAGATAGAATGAAAGACATCAAGAAAGAAAGAAAGAAAGACACTAAAGCTAGAAATAGAGAAATTATGAAAGCCAGAATGAAAAATATCAAGAATGAAAGAAAGAAAGAAATTAACTAGAGATAGAATGAGAGAAGGTATGAAAGCTAGAATGACAGACATCAAGAAAGAAAGAAAGAAACTATAGATAGAATGAGAGAAGGTATGAAAGCTAGAATTAAAGATATCAAGAAAGAAAGAAAGAAAATATAGATAGAATGAAAGAAGGTATCAAAGCTAGAATGAAAGACATCAAGAAAGAAAGAAAGAAAATATAGATAGAATGAAAGAAGGTATCAAAGCTAGAATGAAAGACATCAAGAAAGAAAGAAAGAAAAATATAAACTAAAGATAGAATGAGAGAAGGTATGAAAGCTAGATTGAAAGATATCAAGAAAGAAAGAAAGAAAGAAAGAAACTATGGATAGAATGAGAGAAGGTATGAAAGTTAGAATGAAAGCTATCAAGAAAGAAAGAAACAAAGAAACAAACTAAAGATAGAATAAGAGAAGGTATAAAATCTAGAATGAAAGACCTCAAGAAAGAAAAAAATAATTTAAAGATAGAATGAGAGAAGGTATGAAAAGTAGAATGAAAGACATCAAGAAAGAAAGAAAGAAAAATATAAACTAAAGATAGAATGAGAGAAGGTATGAAAGCTAGATTGAAAAATATCAAGAAAGAAAGAAAGAAAGAAAGAATCGAAAGATAGAGTGAGAGAAGGTATGAAAGGTAGAATGAAAGATATCAAGGAACAAAGAAACAAAGAAAGAAAGAAACTAAAGATAGAAAGAGAGAAGGTATGAAAGCTAGAATGAAAGATATCAAGAATGAATAAAAGAAAGAAATTAACTAAAGATAGAATGAGAGAAGGTATATACGCTGGAATGAAAGACATCAAGAAAGAAAGAAAGAAACTATAGATAGAATGAAAGAAGGTATCAATGCTAGAATAAAAGATATCAAGAAACAAAGAAAGAAAGAAACTAAAGATAGAATGAGAGAATTTATGAAAGCTAGAATGAAAGATATCAAGAATGAAAGAAAGAAAGAAATTAACTAAACATAGAATGAGAGAAGTTATGAAAACTAGAATGAAAGAAATAAAGAAAGAACGAAAGAAACTAAAAATGGAATGAGAGAAGGTATGAAAGCTAGAATTAAAGGTATCAAGAAACATAGAAACAAAGAAAGAAAGAAACTAAAGATAGAATGAGAGAATTTATGAAAGCTAGAATGAAAGATATCAAGAATGAAAGAAAGAAAGAAATTAACTACAGATAGAATGAGAGAAGTTATGAAAGCTAGAATGAAAGCTATCAAGAAAGAAAGAAACAAAGAAACAAACTAAAGATAGTATAAGGGAAGGTATAAAATCTAGAATGAAAGACCTCAAGAAAAAAAATAAACAAAAGATAGAATGAGAGAAGGTATGAAAGCTAGAATTAAAGATATCAAGGAACAAAGAAACAAAGAAAGAAACTAAAGATAGAAAGAGAGAATGTATGAAAGCTAGAATGAAAGATATCAAGAATGAAAGAAAGAAATTAACTAAAGATAGAATGAGAGAAGGTATGAAAGCTAGAATGAAAGACATCAAGAAAGAAAGAAAGAAACTATAGATAGAATGAAAGAAGTTATCAATGCTAGAATTAAAGATATCAAGAAACAAAGAAACAAAGAAAGAAAGAAACTAAAGATAGAATGAGAGAATTTATGAAAGCTAGAATGAAAGATATCAAGAATGAAAGAAAGAAAGAAATTAACTAAAGAAAGAATGAGAGAAGGTATGAAAGCTAGAATGAAAGAAATAAAGAAAGAAAGAAAGAAAAGATAGAAGGAGAGAAGGTATGAAAGCTAGAATTAAAGGAATCAAGAAACATAGAAACAAAGAAAGAAAGAAACTAAAGATAGAAAGAGAGAAGGTATGAAACCTAGAATGAAAGATATCAAGAATGAAAGAAAGAAAGAAATTTACTACAGATAGAATGAGAGAAGTTATGAAAGCTAGAATGAAAGCTATCAAGAAAGAAAGAAACAAAGAAACAAACTAAAGATAGAATAAGAGAAGGTATAAAATCTAGAATGAAAGACCTCAAGAAAGAAAAAATTAACTAAAGATAGAATGAGAGAAGGTATGAAAGCTAGAATGAAAGACATCAAGAAAGAAAGAAATTAACTATAGATAGAATGAGAGAAGGTATGAAAGTAAGAATTAAAGATATCAAGAAACAAAGAAACAAAGAAAGAAAGAAACTAAAAATAGAAAGAGAGAAGGTATCAAAGCTAGAATGAAAGATATCAAGAATGAAAAAAAGAAAGAAATTAACTAAAGATAGAATGAGAGAAGGTATGAAAGCTAGAATGAAAGACATCAAGAAAGAAAGAAAGAAACTATAGATAGATTGAAAGAAGGTATCAATGCAAGAATTAAAGATATCAAGAAAAAAAGAAACAAAGAAAGAAACTAATGATAGAATGAGGGAAGGTATGAAAGCTAGAATGAAAGTCATCAAGAAAGAAAGAAAGATACTAAAGATAGAATGAGAGAAGGTATGAAAGCTAAAATGAAAGATATCAAGAATGAAAGAAAGAAAGAAATTAACTAAAGATAGAATGACAGAAGGTATGAAAGCTAGAATGAAAGACATCAAGAAAGAAAGAAAGAAACTATAGATAGAATGAAAGAATATATGAAAGCTAGAATGAAAGATATCAAGAATGAAAGAAAGAAATTAACTAAAGATAGAATGAGAGAAGGTATGAAAGCTAGAATGAAAGACATCAAGAAAGTAAGAAAGAAACTATAGATAGAATGAAAGAAGTTATCAATGCTAGAATTAAAGATATCAAGAAAAAAAGAAACAAAGAAAGAAAGAAACTAAAGATAGAATGAGAGAATTTATGAAAGCTAGAATGAAAGATATCAAGAATGAAAGAAAGAAAGAAATTAACTAAAGAAAGAATGAGAGAAGGTATGAAAGCTAGAATGAAAGAAATAAAGAAAGAAAGAAAGAAAGAAAAGATAGAAGGAGAGAAGGTATGAAGGCTAGAATTAAAGGTATCAAGAAACATAGAAACAAACAAAGAAAGAAACTAAAGATAGAAAGAGAGAAGGTATGAAACCTAGAATGAAAGATATCAAGAATGAATGAAAGAAAGAAATTTACTACAGATAGAATAAGAGAAGTTATGAAAGCTAGAATGAAAGCTATCAAGAAAGAAAGAAACAAAGAAACAAACTAAAGATAGAATAAGAGAAGGTATAAAATCTAGAATGAAAGACCTCAAGAAAGAAAAAATTAACTAAAGATAGAATGAGAGAAGGTATGAAAGCTAGAATGAAAGACATCAAGAAAGAAAGAAATTAACTATAGATAGAATGAGAGAAGGTATGAAAGTAAGAATTAAAGATATCAAGAAACAAAGAAACAAAGAAAGAAAGAAACTAAAAATAGAAAGAGAGAAGGTATCAAAGCTAGAATGAAAGATATCAAGAATGAAAAAAAGAAAGAAATTTACTAAAGATAGAATGAGAGAAGGTATGAAAGCTAGAATGAAAGACATCAAGAAAGAAAGAAAGAAACTATAGATAGATTGAAAGAAGGTATCAATGCTAGAATTAAAGATATCAAGAAAAAAAGAAACAAAAAAAGAAACTAATGATAGAATGAGGGAAGGTATGAAAGCTAGAATGAAAGTCATCAAGAAAGAAAGAAAGAAATATACTAAAGATAGAATGAGAGAAGGTATGAAAGCTAAAATGAAAGATATCAAGAATGAAAGAAAGAAAGAAATTAACTAAAGATAGAATGACAGAAGGTATGAAAGCTAGAATGAAAGACATCAAGAAAGAAAGAAAGAAACTATAGATAGAATGAAAGAAGGTATCAAAGCTAGAATGAAAGACATCAAGAAAGAAAGAAAGAAAAATGTAAACTAAAGATAGAATGAGAGAAGGTATGAAAGCTAGAATGAAAGACATCAAGAAAGAAATTCACTAAAAATAGAATTAGAGAAGGTATGAAAGTTAGAATTAAAGATATCAAGGAACAAAGAAACAAACAAAGAAAGAAACTAAGGATAGAAAGAGAGAAGGTATGAAAGCTAGAATGAAAGATATCAAGAATGAAAGAAAGAAAGAAATTAACTAAAGATAGAGTGAGAGAAGGTATGCAAGCTAGAATGAAATAAATAAAAAAAGAAAGAAAGAAACTAAAGATAGAATGAGAGAAGGTATGAAAGCTGGAATTAAAGGTATCAAGAATGAAAGAAAGAAAGAAATTAACTACAGATAGAATGAGAGAAGTTATGAAAGCTAAAATGAAAGCTATCAAGAAAGAAAGAAACAAAGAAACAAACTAAAGATAGAATAAGAGAAGGTATAAAATCTAGAATGAAAGACCTCAAGAAAGAAAAAAATAATTTAAAGATAGAATGAGAGAAGGTATGAAAGCTAGAATTAAATATATCAAGGAACAAAGAAACAAAGAAAGAAAGAAACTAAAGATAGAAAGAGAGAAGGTATGAAAGCTAGAATGAAATATATCAAGAATGAATGAAAGAAATTAACTAAAGATAGAATGAGAGAAGGTATGAAAGCTAGAATGAAAGAAATAAAGAAAGAAAGAAAGAAAAGATAGAAGGAGAGAAGGTATGAAAGCTAGAATTAAAGGTATCAAGAAACATAGAAACAAAGAAAGAAAGAAACGAAAGATAGAAAGAGAGAAGTTATGAAACCTAGAATGAAAGACATCAAGAAAGAAAGAAAGAAACTATAGATAGAATGAAAGAAGGTATCAATGATAGAATAAAAGATATCAAGAAACAAAGAAAGAAAGAAACTAAAGATAGAATGAGAGAATTTATGAAAGCTAGAATGAAAGATATCAAGAATGAAAGAATGAAAGAAATTAACTAAAGAAAGAATGAGAGAAGGTATGAAAGCTAGAATGAAAGAAAGAAAGAAAGAAAGAAAGAAAGAAAAGATAGAAGGAGAGAAGGTATGAAAGCTAGAATTAAAGGTATCAAGAAACATAGAAACAAAGAAAGAAAGAAACGAAAGATAGAAAGAGAGAAGGTATGAAACCTAGAATGAAAGATATCAAGAATGAAAGAACGAAAGAAATTTACTACAGATAGAATGAGACAAGTTATGAAAGCTAGAATGAAAGCTATCAAGAAAGAAAGAAACAAAGAAACAAACTAATGATAGAATGAGAGAAGGTATGAAAGGAACAATAAATGATATCAAGAAAGAAAGAAAGAAACTATTGATAGAATGAAAGAAGGTATCAATGCTAGAATTAAAGATATCATGAAAGAAAGAAACAAAGAAAGAAAGAAACTAAAGATAGAATGAGAGAATTTATGAAAGCTACAATGAAAGCTATCAAGAAAGAAAGAAACAAAGAAACAAACTAAAGGTAGAATGAGAGAAGGTATGAAAGCAACAATGAATCATATCAAGAAAGAAAGAAAGAAACTATAGATAGAATGAAAGAAGGTATCAATGCTAGAATTAAAGATATCATGAAACAAAGAAACAAAGAAATTAACTAAAGATAGAATGAGAGAAGGTATGCAAGCTAGAATGAAAGAAATCAAGAAAGAAAGAAAGAAACTAAAGATAGAATGAGAGAAGGTATGAAAGCTAGAATGAAAGATATCAAGAAACAAAGAAACAAAGAAAGAAATAAACTAAAGATAGAAAGAGAGAAGGAATGAAAATTAGAATGAAAGATATCAAGAATGAAAGAAAGAAAGAAATTAACTACAGATAGAATTTGAGAAGTTATGAAAGCTAGAATGAAAGCTATCAAGAAAGAAAGAAACAAAGAAACAAACTAAAGATAGAATGAGGGAAGGTATGAAAGCTAGAATGAAAGACATCAAGAAAGAAAGAAAGAAAGATACTAATGATAGAATGAGAGAAGGTATGAAAGCTAAAATGAAAGTTATCAAGAATGAAAGAAAGAAAGAAATTAACTAAAGATAGAATGACAGAGGGTATGAAAGCTAGAATGAAAGACATCAAGAAAGAAAGAAAGAATCTATAGATAGAATGAGAGAAGGTATGAAAGCTAGAATTAAAGATATCAAGAATGAAAGAAAGAAAGAAATTAACTAAAGCTAGAATGAGAGAAGGTATGAAAGCTAGAATGAAAGATATCAAGAATGAAAGAAAGAAAGAAATTAACTAAAGCTAGAATGAGAGAAGGTATGAAAGCTGGAATGAAAGACATCAAGAAGGAAAGAAAGAAAATATAGATAGAATGAAAGAAGGTATCAAAGCTAGAATGAAAGACATCAAGAAAGAAAGAAAGAAAAATATAAACTAAAGATAGAATGAGAGAAGGTATGAAAGCTAGATTGAAAGATATCAAGAAAGAAAGAAAGAAAGAAAGAATCTAAAGATAGAGTGAGAGAAGGTATGAAAGGTAGAATGAAAGACATCAAGAAAGAAAGAAAGAAACTAAAGATAGAATGAGAGAAGGTATGAAAGCTAGAATGAAAGATATCAAGAATGAAAGAAAGAAAGAAATTAACTAAAGCTAGAATGAGAGAAGGTATGAAAGCTGGAATGAAAGACATCAAGAAGGAAAGAAAGAAAATATAGATAGAATGAAAGAAGGTATCAAAGCTAGAATGAAAGACATCAAGAAAGAAAGAAAGAAAAATATAAACTAAAGATAGAATGAGAGAAGGTATGAAAGCTAGATTGAAAGATATCAAGAAAGAAAGAAAGAAAGAAAGAATCTAAAGATAGAGTGAGAGAAGGTATGAAAGGTAGAATGAAAGACATCAAGAAAGAAAGAAAGAAACTATAGATAGAATGAGAGAAAGTATGAAAGTTAGAATTAAAGATATCAAGGAACAAAGAAACAAAGAAAGAAAGAAACTAAAGATAGAAAGAGAGAAGGTATGAAAGCTGGAATGAAAGCTATCAAGAAAGAAAGAAACAAAGAAACAAACTAAAGATAAAAAGAGAGAAGGAATGAAAATTAGAATGAAAGATATCAAGAATGAAAGAAAGAAAGAAATTAACTACAGATAGAATTTGACAAGTTATGAAAGCTAGAATGAAAGCTATCAAGAAAGAAAGAAACAAAGAAACAAACTAAAGATAGAATAAGAGAAGGTATGAAAGGAACAATGAATGATATCAAGAAAGAAAGAAAGAAACTATAGATTGAATGAAAGAAGGTATCAATGCTAGAATTAAAGATATCAAGAAACAAAGAAACAAAGAAAGAAAGAAACTAAAGATAGAATGAGAGAATTTATGAAAGCTTGAATGAAAGACATCAAGAATGAAAGAAAGAAAGAAATTAACTAAAGATAGAATGAGGAAAGGTATGAAAGCTAGAATGAAAGACATCAAGAAAGAAAGAAAGAATCTATAGATAGAATGAGAGAAGGTATGAAAGCTACAATTAAAGATATCAAGAAACAAAGAAACAAAGAAAGAAAGAAACTAAAGATAGAATGAGAGAAGGTATAAAAGCTAGAATGAAAGATATCAAGAATGAAAGAAAGAAAGAAATTAACTAAAGCTAGAATGAGAGAAGGTATGAAAGCTGGAATGAAAGACATCAAGAAGGAAAGAAAGAAAATATAGATAGAATGAAAGAAGGTATCAATGCTAGAATGAAAGATATAAAGAAACAAAGAAACAAAGAAAGAAAGAAACTAAAGAAAGAATGAGAGAATTGATGAAAGCTAGAATGAAAGATATCAAGAATGAAAGAAAGAAAGAAATTAACTAAAGATAGAATGAGAGAAGGTATGAAAGCTAGAATTAAAGGTATCAAGAAACATAGAAACAAAGACAGAAAGAAACTAAAGATAGAAAGAGAGAAGGTATGAAACCTAGAATGAAAGATATCAAGAATGAAAGAAAGAAAGAAATTAACTACAGATAGAATGAGAGAAGTTATGAAAGCTAGAATGAAAGCTATCAAGAAAGAAAGAAACAAAGAAACAAACTAAAGATAGAATGAGAGAAGGTATGAAAGCTAGAATTAAAGATATCAAGGAACAAAGAAACAAAGAAAGAAAGAAACGAAAGATAGAAAGAGAGAAGGCATGAAAGCTAGAATGAGAGATATCAAGAATGAAAGAAAGAAATTAACTAAAGATAGAATGAGAGAAGGTATGAAAGCTAGAATGAAAGACATCAAGAAAGAAAGAAAGAAACCATAGATAGAATGAAAGAAGGTATCAATGCTAGAATTAAAGATATCAAGAAACAAAGAAACAAAGAAAGAAAGAAACTAAAGATAGAATGAGAGAATTTATGAAAGCTAGAATGAAAGATATCAAGAATGAAAGAAAGAAAGAAATTAACTAAAGATAGAATGAGAGAAGATATGAATCCTAGAATGAAAGACATCAAGAAAGAAAGAAAGAAACTATAGATAGAATGAAAGAAGGTATCAATGCTAAAATGAAAGATATCAAGAAACAAAAAAAAGAAAGAAAGAAACTAAAGATAGAATGAGAAAATTTATGAAAGCTAGAATGAAAGATATCAAGATTGAAAGAAAGATAAAAAACTAAAGATAGAATGAGAGAAGGTATGAAAACTAGAATGAAAGAATTAAAGAAAGAACGAAAGAAACTAAAGATAGAATGAGAGAAGGTATGAAAGCTAGAATTAAAGGTATCAAGAAACATAGAAACAAAGAAAGAAATAAACTAAAGATAAAATGAGAGAATTTATGAAAGCTAGAATGAAAGATATCAAGAATGAAAGAAAGAAAGAAATTAACTACAGATAGAATGAGAGAAGTTATGAAAGATAGAATGAAAGCTATCAAGAAAGAAAGAAACAAAGAAACAAACTAAAGATAGAATAAGGGAAGGTATAAAATCTAGAATGAAAGACCTCAAGAAAGAAAAAAATAAACTAAAGATAGAATGAGAGAAGGTATTAAAGCTAGAATTAAAGATATCAAGGAACAAAGAAGCAAAGAAAGAAAGAAACTAAAGATAGAATGAGAGAATTTATGAAAGCTAGAATGAAAGATATCAAGAATGAAAGAAAGAAAGAAATTAACTAAAGAAAGAATGAGAGAAGGTATGAAAGCTAGAATGAAAGACATCAAGAAAGAAAGAAAGAAACTATAGATAGAATGAAAGAAGGTATCAATGCTAGAATTAAAGATATCAAGAAACAAAGAAACAAAGAAAGAAAGAAACTAAAGATAGAATGAGAGAATTTATGAAAGCTTGAATGAAATACATTAACAATGAAAGAAAGAAAGAAATTAACTAAAGATAGAATGAGAGAAGGTATGCAAGCTAGAATGAAAGAAATAAATAAAGAAAGAAAGAAACTAAAGATAGAATGAGAGAAGGTAGGAAAGCTAGAATGAAAGATATCAAGAAACAAAGAAACAAAGAAAGAAATAAACTAAAGATATAAAGAGAGAACGTATGAAAGCTAGAATGAAAGACATCAAGAAAGAAAGAAAGAAACTATAGATAGAATGAAAGAAGGTATCAAAGCTGGAATGAAAGACATCAAGAAAGAAAGAAAGAAAAATGTAAACTAAAGATAGAATGAGAGAAGGTATGAAAGCTAGAATGAAAGATATCAAGAAAGAAAGAAAGAAAGAAAGAAAGAATCTAAAGATAGAGAGAGAGAATGTATGAAAGGTAGAATGAAAGACATCGAGAAAGAAAGAAATTCACTAAAAATAGAATGAGAGAAGGTATGAAAGTTAGAATTAAAGATATCAAGGAACAAAGAAACAAAGAAAGAAAGAAACTAAAGATAGAAAGAGAGAAGGTATGAAAGCTAGAATGAAAGATATCAAGAATGAAAGAAAGAAATGAACTAAAGATAGAATCAGAGAAGTTATGAAAGCTAGAATGAAAGCTATTAAGAAAGAAAGAAACAAAGTAACAAACTAAAGATAGAATAAGAGAAGGTATAAAATCTAGAATGAAAGACCTCAAGAAAGAAAAAAATGAACTAAAGATAGAATGAGAGAAGGTATGAAAGCTAGAATGAAAGACATCAAGAGAGAAAGAAAGAAAAATATAAACTAAAGATAGAATGAGAGAAGGTATGAAAGCTAGATTGAAAGATATCAAGAAAGAAAGAAAGAAAGAAAGAATCTAAAGATAGAGTGAGAGAAGGTATGAAAGGTAGAATGAAAGACATCAAGAAAGAAAGAAAGAAACTATAGATAGAATGAGAGAAGGTATGAAAGTTAGAATTAAAGATATCATGGAACAAAGAGACAAAGAAAGAAAGAAACTAAAGATAGAATGAGAGAATTTATGAAAGCTAGAATGAAAGATATCAAGAATGAAAGAAAGAAAGAAATTAACTAAAGAAAGAATGAGAGAAGGTATGAAAGCTAGAATGTAAGAAAGAAATAAAGAAAGAAAGAAAGAAAAGATAGAAGGAGAGAAGGTATGAAAGCTAGAATTAAAGGTATCAAGAAACATAGAAACAAAGAAAGAAAGAAACTAAAGATAGAAAGAGAGAAGGTATGAAACCTAGAATGAAAGATATCAAGAAAGAAAGAAAGAAAGAAATTTATTACAGATAGAAAAAGAGAAGTTATGAAAGCTAGAATGAAAGCTATCAAGAAAGAAAGAAACAAAGAAACAAAATAAAGATAGAATAAGAGAAGGTATAAAATCTAGAATGAAAGACCTCAAGAAAGAAAAAATTAACTAAAGATAGAATGAGAGAAGGTATGAAAGCTAGAATGAAAGACATCAAGAAAGAAAGAAATTAACTATAGATAGAATGAGAGAAGGTATGAAAGTAAGAATTAAAGATATCAAGAAACAAAGAAACAAAGAAAGAAAGAAACTAAAAATAGAAAGAGACAAGTTATGAAAGCTAGAATGAAAGATATGAAGAATGAAAAAAAGAAAGAAATTAACTAAAGATAGAATGAGAGAAGGTATGAAAGCTAAAATGAAAGACATCAAGAAAGAAAAAAAGAAAATATAGATAGAATGAAAGAAGGTATCAAAGCTGGAATGAAAGACATCAAGAAAGAAAGAAAAATATAAACTAAAGATAGAATGAGAGAAGGTATGAAAGCTAGATTGAAAAATATCAAGAAAGAAAGAAAGAAAGAAAGAAACTATGGATAGAATGAGAGAAGGTATGAAAGTTAGAATTAAAGATATCAAGAAACAAAGAAAGAAATAAAGAAAGAAACTAAAGATAGAATGAGAGAAGGTATCAAACCTAGAAAGAAAGATATCAAGAATGACAGAAAGAAAGAAATTAACTAAAGATAGAATGAGAGAAGGTATGAAAGCTAGAATGAAAGTTATCAAGAAAGAAAGAAAGAAACCATAGATAGAATGAGAGAAGGTATGAATGTTAGAATTAAAGATATCACGGAACAAAGAAACAAAGAAAGAAAGAAACTAAAGATAGAAAGAGAGAAGGTATGAAAGCTAGATTGAAAGGTATCAAGAATGAAAGAAAGAAAGAAATTAACTACAGATAGAATGAGAGAAGTTATGAAAGCTAGAATGAAAGCTATCAAGAAAGAAGGAAACAAAGAAACAAACTAAAGATAGAATAAGAGAAGATATAAAATCTAGAATGAAAGATATCAAGAAAGAAAGAAAGAAAGAAAGAAAGAATCTAAAGATAGAGAGAGAGAATGTATGAAAGGTAGAATGAAAGACATCAAGAAAGAAAGAAATTCACTAAAAATAGAATTAGAGAAGGTATGAAAGTTAGAATTAAAGATATCAAGGAACAAAGAAACAAAGAAAGAAAGAAACTAAAGATAGAAAGAGAGAAGGTATGAAAGCTAGAATGAAAGATATCAAGAATGAACGAAAGAAAGAAATTAACTAAAGATAGAATGAGAGAAGGTATGCAAGCTAGAATGAAATAAATAAATAAAGAAAGAAAGAAACTAAAGATAGAATGAGAGAAGGTATGAAAGCTAGAATTAAAGGTACAAAGAAACATAGAAACAAAGAAAGAAAGAAACGAAAGATAGAAAGAGAGAAGGAATGAAACCTAGAATGAAAGATATCAAGAATGAAAGAAAGAAAGAAATGAACTAAAGATAGAATAAGAGAAGGTATGAAAGGAAGAATGAAAGATATCAAGAAAGAAAGAAACAAAGAAACAAACTAAAGATAGAATGAGAAGGTATAAAATCTAGAATGAAAGACCTCAAGAAAGAAAAAAATAAACTAAAGATAGAATGAGAGTAGGTATGAAAGCTAGAATGAAAGACATCAAGAAGGAAAGAAAGAAAAATATAAACTAAAGATAGAATGAGAGAAGGTATGAAAGCTAGATTGAAAAATATGAAGAAAGAAAGAAAGAAAGAAAGAATCTAAAGATAGAGTGAGAGAAGGTATGAAAGGTAGAATGAAAGACATCAAGAAAGAAAGAAAGAAACTATAGATAGAATGAGAGAAGGTATGAAAGTTAGAATTAAAGATATCAAGAAACAAAGAAACAAAGAAAGAAAGAAACTAAAGATAGAATGAGAGAATTTATGAAAGCTAGAATGAAAGATATCAAGAATGAAAGAAAGAAAGAAATTAACTAAAGAAAGAATGAGAGAAGGTATGAAAGCTAGAATGAAAGAAAGAAAGAAAGAAAGAAAAGATAGAAGGAGAGAAGGTATGAAAGCTAGAATGAAAGACATCAAGAAAGAAAGAAAGAAACTATAGATAGAATGAAAGAATATATGAAAGCTAGAATGAAAGATATCAAGAATGAAAGAAAGAAATTAACTAAAGATAGAATGAGAGAAGGTATGAAAGCTAGAATGAAAGACATCAAGAAAGAAAGAAAGAAACTATAGATAGAATGAAAGAAGTTATCAATGCTAGAATTAAAGATATCAAGAAAAAAAGAAACAAAGAAAGAAAGAAACTAAAGATAGAATGAGAGAATTTATGAAAGCTAGAATGAAAGATATCAAGAATGAAAGAAAGAAAGAAATTAACTAAAGAAAGAATGAGAGAAGGTATGAAAGCTAGAATGAAAGAAATAAAGAGAGAAAAAGAAAGAAAAGATAGAAGGAGAGAAGGTATGAAGGCTAGAATTAAAGGTATCAAGAAACATAGAAACAAACAAAGAAAGAAACTAAAGATAGAAAGAGAGAAGGTATGAAACCTAGAATGAAAGATATCAAGAATGAATGAAAGAAAGAAATTTACTACAGATAGAATGAGAGACGTTATGAAAGCTAGAATGAAAGCTATCAAGAAAGAAAGAAACAAAGAAACAAACTAAAGATAGAATAAGAGAAGGTATAAAATCTAGAATGAAAGACCTCAAGAAAGAAAAAATTAACTAAAGATAGAATGAGAGAAGGTATGAAAGCTAGAATGAAAGACATCAAGAAAGAAAGAAATTAACTATTGATAGAATGAGAGAAGGTATGAAAGTAAGAATTAAAGATATCAAGAAACAAAGAAACAAAGAAAGAAAGAAACTATAAATAGAAAGAGAGAAGGTATGAAAGCTAGAATGAAAGATATCAAGAATGAAAAAAAGAAAGAAATTTACTAAAGATAGAATGAGAGAAGGTATGAAAGCTAGAATGAAAGACATCAAGAAAGAAAGAAAGAAACTATAGATAGATTGAAAGAAGGTATCAATGCAAGAATTAAAGATATCAAGAAAAAAAGAAACAAAGAAAGAAACTAATGATAGAATGAGGGAAGGTATGAAAGCTAGAATGAAAGTCATCAAGAAAGAAAGAAAGAAATATACTAAAGATAGAATGAGAGAAGGTATGAAAGCTAAAATGAAAGATATCAAGAATGAAAGAAAGAAAGAAATTAACTAAAGATAGAATGACAGAAGGTATGAAAGCTAGAATGAAAGACATCAAGAAAGAAAGAAAGAAAAATGTAAACTAAAGATAGAATGAGAGAAGGTATGAAAGCTAGAATGAAAGACATCAAGAAAGAAATTCATTAAAAATAGAATTAGAGAAGGTATGAAAGTTAGAATTAAAGATATCAAGGAACAAAGAAACAAACAAAGAAAGAAACTAAGGATAGAAAGAGAGAAGGTATGAAAGCTAGAATGAAAGATATCAAGAATGAAAGAAAGAAAGAAATTAACTAAAGATAGAGTGAGAGAAGGTATGCAAGCTAGAATGAAATAAATAAAAAAAGAAAGAAAGAAACTAAAGATAGAATGAGAGAAGGTATGAAAGCTGGAATTAAAGGTATCAAGAATGAAAGAAAGAAAGAAATTAACTACAGATAGAATGAGAGAAGTTATGAAAGCTAGAATGAAAGCTATCAAGAAAGAAAGAAACAAAGAAACAAACTAAAGATAGAATAAGAGAAGGTATAAAATCAAGAATGAAAGACCTCAAAAAAGAAAAAAATAAACTAAAGATAGAATGAGAGAAGGTATGAAAGCTAGAATTAAATATATCAAGGAACAAAGAAACAAAGAAAGAAAGAAACTAAAGATAGAAAGAGAGAAGGTATGAAAGCTAGAATGAAATATATCAAGAATGAATGAAAGAAATTAACTAAAGATAGAATGAGAGAAGGTATGAAAGCTAGAATGAAAGAAATAAAGAAAGAAAGAAAGAAAGAAAAGATAGAAGGAGAGAAGGTATGAAAGCTAGAATTAAAGGTATCAAGAAACATAGAAACAAAGAAAGAAAGAAACGAAAGATAGAAAGAGAGAAGGTATGAAACCTAGAATGAAAGACATCAAGAAAGAAAGAAAGAAACTATAGATAGAATGAAAGAAGGTATCAATGATAGAATAAAAGATATCAAGAAACAAAGAAACAAAGAAAGAAAGAAACTAAAGATAGAATGAGAGAATTTATGAAAGCTAGAATGAAAGATATCAAGAATGAAAGAATGAAAGAAATTAACTAAAGAAAGAATGAGAGAAGGTATGAAAGCTAGAATGAAAGAAATAAAGAAAGAAAGAAAGAAAGAAAAGATAGAAGGAGAGAAGGTATGAAAGCTAGAATTAAAGGTATCAAGAAACATAGAAACAAAGAAAGAAAGAAACGAAAGATAGAAAGAGAGAAGGTATGAAACCTAGAATGAAAGATATCAAGAATGAAAGAACGAAAGAAATTTACTACAGATAGAATGAGACAAGTTATGAAAGCTAGAATGAAAGCTATCAAGAAAGAAAGAAACAAAGAAACAAACTAATGATAGAATGAGAGAAGGTATGAAAGGAACAATAAATGATATCAAGAAAGAAAGAAAAAAACTATTGATAGAATGAAAGAAGGTATCAATGCTAGAATTAAAGATATCATGAAAGAAAGAAACAAAGAAAGAAAGAAACTAAAGATAGAATGAGAGAATTTATTAAAGCTACAATGAAAGCTATCAAGAAAGAAAGAAACAAAGAAACAAACTAAAGGTAGAATGAGAGAAGGTATGAAAGGAACAATGAATCATATCAAGAAAGAAAGAAAGAAACTATAGATAGAATGAAAGAAGGTATCAATGCTAGAATTAAAGATATGAAACAAAGAAACAAAGAAATTAACTAAAGATAGAATGAGAGAAGGTATGCAAGCTAGAATGAAAGAAATCAAGAAAGAAAGAAAGAAACTAAAGATAGAATGAGAGAAGGTATGAAAGCTAGAATGAAAGATATCAAGAAACAAAGAAACAAAGAAAGAAATAAACTAAAGATAGAAAGAGAGAAGGTATGAAAGCTGGAATGAAAGCTATCAAGAAAGAAAGAAACAAAGAAACAAACTAAAGATAGAAAGAGAGAAGGAATGAAAATTAGAATGAAAGATATCAAGAATGAAAGAAAGAAAGAAATTAACTACAGATAGAATTTGAGAAGTTATGAAAGCTAGAATGAAAGCTATCAAGAAAGAAAGAAACAAAGAAACAAACTAAAGATAGAATGAGGGAAGGTATGAAAGCTAGAATGAAAGACATCAAGAAAGAAAGAAAGAAAGATACTAATGATAGAATGAGAGAAGGTATGAAAGCTAAAATGAAAGTTATCAGGAATGAAAGAAAGAAAGAAATTAACTAAAGATAGAATGACAGAGAGTATGAAAGCTAGAATGAAAGACATCAAGAAAGAAGGAAAGAATCTATAGATAGAATGAGAGAAGGTATGAAAGCTAGAATTAAAGATATCAAGAAACAAAGAAACAAAGAAAGAAAGAAACTAAAGATAGAATGAGAGAAGGTATGAAAGCTAGAATGAAAGATATCAAGAATGAAAGAAAGAAAGAAATTAAATAAAGCTAGAATGAGAGAAGGCATGAAAGCTGGAATGAAAGACATCAAGAAGGAAAGAAAGAAAATATAGATAGAATGAAAGAAGGTATCAAAGCTAGAATGAAAGACATCAAGAAAGAAAGAAACAAAGAAACAAACTAAAGATAGAATAAGAGAAGGTATGAAAGGAACAATGAATGATATCAAGAAAGAAAGAAAGAAACTATAGATTGAATGAAAGAAGGTATCAATGCTAGAATTAAAGGTATCAAGAAACAAAGAAACAAAGAAAGAAAGAAACTAAAGATAGAATGAGAGAATTTATGAAAGCTTGAATGAAAGACATCAAGAATGAAAGAAAGAAAGAAATTAACTTAAGATAGAATGAGGGAAGGTATGAAAGCTAGAATGAAAGACATCAAGAAAGAAAGAAAGAATCTATAGATAGAATGAGAGAAGGTATGAAAGCTACAATTAAAGATATCAAGAAACAAAGAAACAAAGAAAGAAAGAAACTAAAGATAGAATGAGAGAAGTTATGAAAGCTAGAATGAAAGATATCAAGAATGAAAGAAAGAAAGAAATTAACTAAAGCTAGAATGAGAGAAGGTATGAAAGCTGGAATGAAAGACATCAAGAAGGAAAGAAAGAAAATATAGATAGAATGAAAGAAGGTATCAATGCTAGAATGAAAGATATCAAGAAACAAAGAAACAAAGAAAGAAAGAAACTAAAGAAAGAATGAGAGAATTTATGAAAGCTAGAATGAAAGATATCAAGAATGAAAGAAAGAAAGAAATTAACTAAAGATAGAATGAGAGAAGGTATGAAAACTAGAATGAAAGAAATAAATAAAGAAAGAAAGAAACTAAAGATAGAATGAGAGAAGGTATGAAAGCTAGAATTAAATATATCAAGAAACATAGAAACAAAGACAGAAAGAAACTAAAGATAGAAAGAGAGAAGGTATGAAACCTAGAATGAAAGATATCAAGAATGAAAGAAAGAAAGAAATTAACTACAGATAGAATGAGAGAAGTTATGAAAGCTAGAATGAAAGCTATCAAGAAAGAAAGAAACAAAGAAACAAACTAAAGATAGAATGAGAGAAGGTATGAAAGCTAGAATTAAAGATATCAAGGAACAAAGAAACAAAGAAAGAAAGAAACGAAAGATAGAAAGAGAGAAGGCATGAAAGCTAGAATGAGAGATATCAAGAATGAAAGAAAGAAATTAACTAAAGATAGAATGAGAGAAGGTATGAAAGCTAGAATGAAAGACATCAAGAAAGAAAGAAAGAAACCATAGATAGAATGAAAGAAGGTATCAATGCTAGAATTAAAGATATCAAGAAACAAAGAAACAAAGAAAGAAAGAAACTAAAGATAGAATGAGAGAATTTATGAAAGCTAGAATGAAAGATATCAAGAATGAAAGAAAGAAAGAAATTAACTAAAGATAGAATGAGAGAAGATATGAATCCTAGAATGAAAGACATCAAGAAAGAAAGAAAGAAACTATAGATAGAATGAAAGAAGGTATCAATGCTAAAATAAAAGATATCAAGAAACAAAAAAAAGAAAGAAAGAAACTAAAGATAGAATGAGAAAATTTATGAAAGCTAGAATGAAAGATATCAAGATTGAAAGAAAGATAAAAAACTAAAGATAGAATGAGAGAAGGTATGAAAACTAGAATGAAAGAATTAAAGAAAGAACGAAAGAAACTAAAGATAGAATGAGAGAAGGTATGAAAGCTAGAATTAAAGGTATCAAGAAACATAGAAACAAAGAAAGAAAGAAACTAAAGATAGAATGAGAGAATTTATGAAAGCTAGAATGAAAGATATCAAGAATGAAAGAAAGAAAGAAATTAACTACAGATAGAATGAGAGAAGTTATGAAAGCTAGAATGAAAGCTATCAAGAAAGAAAGAAACAAAGAAACAAACTAAAGATAGAATAAGGGAAGGTATAAAATCTAGAATGAAAGACCTCAAGAAAGAAAAAAATAAACTAAAGATAGAATGAGAGAAGGTATTAAAGCTAGAATTAAAGATATCAAGGAACAAAGAAACAAAGAAAGAAAGAAACTAAAGATAGAATGAGAGAATTTATGAAAGCTAGAATGAAAGATATCAAGAATGAAAGAAAGAAAGAAATTAACTACAGATAGAATGAGAGAAGTTATGAAAGCTAGAATGAAAGCTATCAAGAAAGAAAGAAACAAAGAAACAAACTAAAGATAGAATAAGGGAAGGTATAAAATCTAGAATGAAAGACATCAAGAAAGAAAGAAAGAAATTATAGATAGAATGAAAGAAGGTATCAATGCTAGAATTAAAGATATCAAGAAACAAAGAAACAAAGAAAGAAAGAAATTAAGATAGAATGAGAGAATTTATGAAAGCTAGAATGAAAGATATCAAGAATGAAAGAAAGAAAGAAATTAACTAAAGAAAGAATGAGAGAAGGTATGAAAGCTAGAATGAAAGATATAAAGAATGAAAGAAAGAAAGAAATTAACTACAGATAGAATGAGAGAAGTTATGAAAGCTAGAATGAAAGCTATCAAGAAAGAAAGAAACAAAGAAACAAACTAAAGATAGAATAAGGGAAGGTATAAAATCTAGAATGAAAGACCTCAAGAAAAAAAAATAAACAAAAGATAGAATGAGAGAAGGTATGAAAGCTAGAATTAAAGATATCAAGGAACAAAGAAACAAAGAAAGAAACTGAAGATAGAAAGAGAGAAGGTATGAAAGCTAGAATGAAAGATATCATGAATGAAAGAAAGAAATGAACTAAAGATAGAATGAGAGAAGGTATGAAAGCTAGAATGAAAGGCATCAAGAAAGACGAAAGAAACTACAGATAGAATGAAAGAAGTTATCAATGCTAGAATTAAAGATATCAAGAAACAAAGAAACAAAGAAAGAAACTAAAGATAGAATGAGAGAATTTATGAAAGCTAGAATGAAAGATATCAAGAATGAAAGAAAGAAAGAAATTAACTAAAGAAAGAATGAGAGAAGGTATGAAAGCTAGAATGAAAGAAATAAAGAAAGAAAGAAAGAAAGAAAAGATAGAAGGAGAGAAGGTATGAAAGCTAGAATTAAAGGTATCAAGAAATATAGAAACAAAGAAAGAAAGAAACTAAAGATAGAAAGAGAGAAGGTATGAAACCTAGAATGAAAGATATTAAGTATGAAAGAAAGAAAGAAATTTACTACAAATAGAATGAGAGAAGTTATGAAAGCTAGAATGAAAGCTATCAAGAAAGAAAGAAACAAAGAAACAAACTAAAGATAGAATAAGAGAAGGTATAAAATCTAGAATGAAAGACCTCAAGAAAGAAAAAATTAACTAAAGATAGAATGAGAGAAGGTATGAAAGCTAGAATGAAAGACATCAAGAAAGAAAGAAATTAACTATAGATAGAATGAGAGAAGGTATGAAAGTAAGAATTAAAGATATCAAGAAACAAAGAAACAAAGAAAGAAAGAAACTAAAAATAGAAAGAGAGAAGGTATGAAAGCTAGAAAGAAAGATATCAAGAATGAAAAAAAGAAAGAAATTAACTAAAGATAGAATGAAAGAAGGTATGAAAGCTAGAATGAAAGACATCAAGAAAGAAAGAAAGAAACTATAGATAGAATGAAAGAAGGTATCAATGCTAGAATTAAAGATATCAAGAAAAAAAGAAACAAAAAAAGAAAGAAACTAATGATAGAATGAGGGAAGGTATGAAAGCTAGAATGAAAGACATCAAGAAAGAAAGAAAGAAAGATACTAAAGATAGAATGAGAGAAGGTATGAAAGCTAAAATGAAAGATATCAAGAATGAAAGAAAGAAATAAATTAACTAAAGATAGAATGACAAAAAGTATGAAAGCTAGAATGAAAGACATCAAGAAAGAAAGAAAGAAACTATACATAGAATGAAAGAAGGTATCAAAGCTAGAATGAAAGACATCAAGAAAGAAAGAAAGAAAAATGTAAACTAAAGATAGAATGAGAGAAGGTATGAAAGCTAGAATGAAAGATATCAAGAAAGAAAGAAAGAAAGAAAGAATCTAAAGATAGAGAGAGAATGTATGAAAGGTAGAATGAAAGACATCAAGAAAGAAAGAAATTCACTAAAAATAGAATTAGAGAAGGTATGAAATTTAGAATTAAAGATATCAAGGAACAAAGAAACAAAGAAAGAAAGAAACTAAAGATAGAAAGAGAGAAGGTATGAAAGCTAGAATGAAAGATATCAAGAATGAAAGAAAGACAGAAATTAACTACACATCGAATGAGAGAAGTTATGAAAGCAAGAATGAAAGCTATCAAGAAAGAAAGAAACAAAGAAACAAACTAAAGATAGAATAAGGGAAGGTATAAAATCTAGAATGAAAGACCTCAAGAAAAAAAAATAAACAAAAGATAGAATGAGAGAAGGTATGAAAGCTAGAATTAAAGATATCAAGGAACAAAGAAACAAAGAAAGAAACTAAAGATAGAAAGAGGGAAGGTATGAAAGCTAGAACGAAAGATATCAAGAATGAAAGAAAGAAATTAACTAAAGAAAGAATGAGAGAAGGTATGAAAGCTAGAAAGAAAGAAATAAAGAAAGAAAGAAAGAAAGAAAAGATAGAAGGAGAGAAGGTATGAAAACTAGAATGAAAGACATCAAGAAAGAAAGAAAGAAACTATAGATAGAATGAGAGAAGGTATGAAAGTTAGATTTAAAGATATCATGGAACAAAGAGACAAAGAAAGAAAGAAACTAAAGATAGAAAGAGAGAAGGTATGAAAGCTAGAATGAAAGATATCAAGAATGAAAGAAAGAAAGAAATTAACTAAAGATAGAATGAGAGAAGGTATGAATGCTAGAATGAAAGACATCAAGAAAAAAAGAAAGAAACTATAGATAGAATGAAAGAAGGTATCAATGCTAGAATAAAAGATATCAAGAAACAAAGAAACAAAGAAAGAAAGAAACTAAAGATAGAATGAGAGAATTTATGAAAGCTAGAATGAAAGATATCAAGAATGAAAGAAAGAAAGAAATTAACTAAAGATAGAATGAGAGAAGATATGAAAACTAGAATGAAAGAAATAAGAAAGAACGAAAGAAACTATAGATAGAATGAAAGAAGGTATCAAAGCTAGAATTAAAGATATCAAGAAACAAAGAAACAAAGAAAGAAAGAAACTAAAGATAGAATGAGAGAATTTATGAAAGCTAGAATGAAAGATATCAAGAATGAAAGAAAGAAAGAAATTGACTACAGATAGAATGAGAGAAGGTATGAAAGCTAGAATGAAAGCTATCAAGAAAGAAAGAAACAAAAGAAACAAACTAAAGATAGAATAAGAGAAGGTATAAAATCTAGAATGAAAGACCTCAAGAAAGAAAAAATTAACTAAAGATAGAATGAGAGAAGGTATGAAAGCTTGAATGAAAGACATCAAGAAAGAAAGAAATTAACTATAGATAGAATGAGAGAAGGTATGAAAGTAAGAATTAAAGATATCAAGAAACAAAGAGACAAAGAAAGAAAGAAACTGAAAATAGAAAGAGAGAAGGTATGAAAGCTAGAATGAAAGATATCAAGAATGAAAAAAGGAAGAAATTAACTAAAGATAGAATGAGAGAAGGTATGAAAGCTAGAATGAAAGGCATCAAGAAAGAAAGAAAGAAACTATAGATAGAATGAAAGAACGTATCAATGCTAGAATTAAAGATATCAAGAAAAAAAGAAACAAAGAAAGAAAGAAACTAATGATAGAATGAGGGATGGTATGAAAGCTAGAATGAAAGACATCAAGAAAGAAAGAAAGAAAGATACTAAAGTAGAATGACAGAAGGTATGAAAGCTAGAATGAAAGACATCAAGAAAGAAAGAAAGAAACTATAGATAGAATGAAAGAAGGTATCAACGTGAGAATGAAAGATATCAAGAAAGAAAGAAAGAAAAATGTAAACTAAAGATAGAATGAGTGAAGGTATGAAAGCTAGAATGAAAGATATCAAAACAGAAAGAAAGAAAGAAAGAATTTAAAGATAGAGAGAGAGAATGTATGAAAGGTAGAATGAAAGACATCAAGAAAGAAAGAAATTCACTAAAAATAGAATGAGAGAAGGTAGGAAAGTTAGAATTAATGATATCAAGGAACAAAGAAACAAAGAAAGAAAGAAACTAAAGATAGAAAGAGAGAAGGTATGAAAGCTAGAATGAAAGATATCAAGAATGAAAGAAAGAAAGAAATTAACTAAAGATAGAATGAGAGAAGGTATGCAATCTAGATTGAAATAAAGAAAGAAAGAAAGACAGAAACTAAAGATAGAATGAGAGAAGGTATGAAAGCTAGAATTAAAGGTAAGAAAAAACATAGAAACAAAGAAAGAAAGAAACGAAAGATAGAATGAGAGAAGGTATGAAAGGAACTATGAATGATATCAAGAAAGAAAGAAAGAAACTATAGATAGAATGAAAGAAGGTATCAAAGCTGGAATGAAAGACATCAAGAAAGAAAGAAAGAAAAATGTAAACTAAAGATAGAATGAGAGAAGGTATGAAAGGAACTATGAATGATATCAAGAAAGAAAGAAAGAAACTATAGATAGAATGAAAGAAGGTATCAATGCTAGAATTAAAGATATCAAGAAACAAAGAAACAAAGAAAGAAAGAAACTAAAGATAGAATGAGAGAATTTATGAAAGCTTGAATAAAATACATTAACAATGAAAGAAAGAAAGAAATTAACTAAAGATAGAATGAGAGAAGGTATGCAAGCTAGAATGAAAGAAATAAATAAAGAAAGAAAGAAACTAAAGATAGAATGAGAGAAGGTAGGAAAGCTAGAATGAAAGATATCAAGAAACAAAGAAACAAAGAAAGAAATAAACTAAAGATATAAAGAGAGAACGTATGAAAGCTAGAATGAAAGACATCAAGAAAGAAAGAAAGAAACTATAGATAGAATGAAAGAAGGTATCAAAGCTGGAATGAAAGACATCAAGAAAGAAAGAAAGAAAAATGTAAACTAAAGATAGAATGAGAGAAGGTATGAAAGCTAGAATGAAAGATATCAAGAAAGAAAGAAAGAAAGAAAGAAAGAATCTAAAGATAGAGAGAGAGAATGTATGAAAGGTAGAATGAAAGACATCGAGAAAGAAAGAAATTCACTAAAAATAGAATGAGAGAAGGTATGAAAGTTAGAATTAAAGATATCAAGGAACAAAGAAACAAAGAAAGAAAGAAACTAAAGATAGAAAGAGAGAAGGTATGAAAGCTAGAATGAAAGATATCAAGAATGAAAGAAAGAAATGAACTAAAGATAGAATCAGAGAAGTTATGAAAGCTAGAATGAAAGCTATTAAGAAAGAAAGAAACAAAGTAACAAACTAAAGATAGAATAAGAGAAGGTATAAAATCTAGAATGAAAGACCTCAAGAAAGAAAAAAATGAACTAAAGATAGAATGAGAGAAGGTATGAAAGCTAGAATGAAAGACATCAAGAGAGAAAGAAAGAAAAATATAAACTAAAGATAGAATGAGAGAAGGTATGAAAGCTAGATTGAAAGATATCAAGAAAGAAAGAAAGAAAGAAAGAATCTAAAGATAGAGTGAGAGAAGGTATGAAAGGTAGAATGAAAGACATCAAGAAAGAAAGAAAGAAACTATAGATAGAATGAGAGAAGGTATGAAAGTTAGAATTAAAGATATCATGGAACAAAGAGACAAAGAAAGAAAGAAACTAAAGATAGAAAGAGAGAAGGTATGAAAGCTAGAATGAAAGATATCAAGAATGAAAGAAAGAAAGAAATTAACTAAAGATAGAATGAGAGAAGGTATGAATGCTAGAATGAAAGACATCAAGAAAAAAAGAAAGAAACTATAGATAGAATGAAAGAAGGTATCAATGCTAGAATAAAAGATATCAAGAAACAAAGAAACAAAGAAAGAAAGAAACTAAAGATAGAATGAGAGAATTTATGAAAGCTAGAATGAAAGATATCAAGAATGAAAGAAAGAAAGAAATTAACTAAAGATAGAATGAGAGAAGATATGAAAACTAGAATGAAAGAAATAAGAAAGAACGAAAGAAACTATAGATAGAATGAAAGAAGGTATCAAAGCTAGAATTAAAGATATCAAGAAACAAAGAAACAAAGAAAGAAAGAAACTAAAGATAGAACGAGAGAATTTATGAAAGCTAGAATGAAAGATATCAAGAATGAAAGAAAGAAAGAAATTGACTACAGATAGAATGAGAGAAGGTATGAAAGCTAGAATGAAAGAAAGAAAGAAAGAAAAGCTAGAAGGAGAGAAGGTATGAAAGCTAGAATTAAAGGTATCAAGAAACATAGAAACAAAGAAAGAAAGATACTAAAGATAGAAAGAGAGAAGGTATGAAACCTAGAATGAAAGATATCAAGAATGAAAGAACAAAAGAAATTTACTACAGATAGAATGAGAGAAGTTATGAAAGCTAGAATGAAAGCTATCAAGAAAGAAAGAAACAAAGAAACAAACTAAAGATAGAATAAGAGAAGGTATAAAATCTAGAATGAAACACCTCAAGAAAGAAAAAATTAACTAAAGATAGAATGAGAGAAGGTATGAAAGCTTGAATGAAAGACATCAAGAAAGAAAGAAATTAACTATAGATAGAATGAGAGAAGGTATGAAAGTAAGAATTAAAGATATCAAGAAACAAAGAGACAAAGAAAGAAAGAAACTGAAAATAGAAAGAGAGAAGGTATGAAAGCTAGAATGAAAGATATCAAGAATGAAAAAAGGAAGAAATTAACTAAAGATAGAATGAGAGAAGGTATGAAAGCTAGAATGAAAGGCATCAAGAAAGAAAGAAAGAAACTATAGATAGAATGAAAGAACGTATCAATGCTAGAATTAAAGATATCAAGAAAAAAAGAAAGAAAGAAAGAAAGAAATTAATTATAGAATGAGGGATGGTATGAAAGCTAGAATGAAAGACATCTAGAAAGAAAGAAAGAAAGATACTAAAGATAGAATGACAGAAGGTATGAAAGCTAGAATGAAAGACATCAAGAAAGAAAGAAATTAACTATAGATAGAATGAGAGAAGGTATGAAAGTAAGAATTAAAGATATCAAGAAACAAAGAGACAAAGAAAGAAAGAAACTGAAAATAGAAAGAGAGAAGGTATGAAAGCTAGAATGAAAGATATCAAGAATGAAAAAAGGAAGAAATTAACTAAAGATAGAATGAGAGAAGGTATGAAAGCTAGAATGAAAGGCATCAAGAAAGAAAGAAAGAAACTATAGATAGAATGAAAGAACGTATCAATGCTAGAATTAAAGATATCAAGAAAAAAAGAAACAAAGAAAGAAAGAAACTAATGATAGAATGAGGGATGGTATGAAAGCTAGAATGAAAGACATCAAGAAAGAAAGAAAGAAAGATACTAAAGTAGAATGACAGAAGGTATGAAAGCTAGAATGAAAGACATCAAGAAAGAAAGAAAGAAACTATAGATAGAATGAAAGAAGGTATCAACGTGAGAATGAAAGATATCAAGAAAGAAAGAAAGAAAAATGTAAACTAAAGATAGAATGAGTGAAGGTATGAAAGCTAGAATGAAAGATATCAAAACAGAAAGAAAGAAAGAAAGAATTTAAAGATAGAGAGAGAGAATGTATGAAAGGTAGAATGAAAGACATCAAGAAAGAAAGAAATTCACTAAAAATAGAATGAGAGAAGGTAGGAAAGTTAGAATTAATGATATCAAGGAACAAAGAAACAAAGAAAGAAAGAAACTAAAGATAGAAAGAGAGAAGGTATGAAAGCTAGAATGAAAGATATCAAGAATGAAAGAAAGAAAGAAATTAACTAAAGATAGAATGAGAGAAGGTATGCAATCTAGATTGAAATAAAGAAAGAAAGAAAGACAGAAACTAAAGATAGAATGAGAGAAGGTATGAAAGCTAGAATTAAAGGTAAGAAAAAACATAGAAACAAAGAAAGAAAGAAACGAAAGATAGAATGAGAGAAGGTATGAAAGGAACTATGAATGATATCAAGAAAGAAAGAAAGAAACTATAGATAGAATGAAAGAAGGTATCAAAGCTGGAATGAAAGACATCAAGAAAGAAAGAAAGAAAAATGTAAACTAAAGATAGAATGAGAGAAGGTATGAAAGGAACTATGAATGATATCAAGAAAGAAAGAAAGAAACTATAGATAGAATGAAAGAAGGTATCAATGCTAGAATTAAAGATATCAAGAAACAAAGAAACAAAGAAAGAAAGAAACTAAAGATAGAATGAGAGAATTTATGAAAGCTTGAATAAAATACATTAACAATGAAAGAAAGAAAGAAATTAACTAAAGATAGAATGAGAGAAGGTATGCAAGCTAGAATGAAAGAAATAAATAAAGAAAGAAAGAAACTAAAGATAGAATGAGAGAAGGTAGGAAAGCTAGAATGAAAGATATCAAGAAACAAAGAAACAAAGAAAGAAATAAACTAAAGATATAAAGAGAGAACGTATGAAAGCTAGAATGAAAGACATCAAGAAAGAAAGAAAGAAACTATAGATAGAATGAAAGAAGGTATCAAAGCTGGAATGAAAGACATCAAGAAAGAAAGAAAGAAAAATGTAAACTAAAGATAGAATGAGAGAAGGTATGAAAGCTAGAATGAAAGATATCAAGAAAGAAAGAAAGAAAGAAAGAAAGAATCTAAAGATAGAGAGAGAGAATGTATGAAAGGTAGAATGAAAGACATCGAGAAAGAAAGAAATTCACTAAAAATAGAATGAGAGAAGGTATGAAAGTTAGAATTAAAGATATCAAGGAACAAAGAAACAAAGAAAGAAAGAAACTAAAGATAGAAAGAGAGAAGGTATGAAAGCTAGAATGAAAGATATCAAGAATGAAAGAAAGAAATGAACTAAAGATAGAATCAGAGAAGTTATGAAAGCTAGAATGAAAGCTATTAAGAAAGAAAGAAACAAAGTAACAAACTAAAGATAGAATAAGAGAAGGTATAAAATCTAGAATGAAAGACCTCAAGAAAGAAAAAAATGAACTAAAGATAGAATGAGAGAAGGTATGAAAGCTAGAATGAAAGACATCAAGAGAGAAAGAAAGAAAAATATAAACTAAAGATAGAATGAGAGAAGGTATGAAAGCTAGATTGAAAGATATCAAGAAAGAAAGAAAGAAAGAAAGAATCTAAAGATAGAGTGAGAGAAGGTATGAAAGGTAGAATGAAAGACATCAAGAAAGAAAGAAAGAAACTATAGATAGAATGAGAGAAGGTATGAAAGTTAGAATTAAAGATATCATGGAACAAAGAGACAAAGAAAGAAAGAAACTAAAGATAGAAAGAGAGAAGGTATGAAAGCTAGAATGAAAGATATCAAGAATGAAAGAAAGAAAGAAATTAACTAAAGATAGAATGAGAGAAGGTATGAATGCTAGAATGAAAGACATCAAGAAAAAAAGAAAGAAACTATAGATAGAATGAAAGAAGGTATCAATGCTAGAATAAAAGATATCAAGAAACAAAGAAACAAAGAAAGAAAGAAACTAAAGATAGAATGAGAGAATTTATGAAAGCTAGAATGAAAGATATCAAGAATGAAAGAAAGAAAGAAATTAACTAAAGATAGAATGAGAGAAGATATGAAAACTAGAATGAAAGAAATAAGAAAGAACGAAAGAAACTATAGATAGAATGAAAGAAGGTATCAAAGCTAGAATTAAAGATATCAAGAAACAAAGAAACAAAGAAAGAAAGAAACTAAAGATAGAACGAGAGAATTTATGAAAGCTAGAATGAAAGATATCAAGAATGAAAGAAAGAAAGAAATTGACTACAGATAGAATGAGAGAAGGTATGAAAGCTAGAATGAAAGAAAGAAAGAAAGAAAAGCTAGAAGGAGAGAAGGTATGAAAGCTAGAATTAAAGGTATCAAGAAACATAGAAACAAAGAAAGAAAGATACTAAAGATAGAAAGAGAGAAGGTATGAAACCTAGAATGAAAGATATCAAGAATGAAAGAACAAAAGAAATTTACTACAGATAGAATGAGAGAAGTTATGAAAGCTAGAATGAAAGCTATCAAGAAAGAAAGAAACAAAGAAACAAACTAAAGATAGAATAAGAGAAGGTATAAAATCTAGAATGAAACACCTCAAGAAAGAAAAAATTAACTAAAGATAGAATGAGAGAAGGTATGAAAGCTTGAATGAAAGACATCAAGAAAGAAAGAAATTAACTATAGATAGAATGAGAGAAGGTATGAAAGTAAGAATTAAAGATATCAAGAAACAAAGAGACAAAGAAAGAAAGAAACTGAAAATAGAAAGAGAGAAGGTATGAAAGCTAGAATGAAAGATATCAAGAATGAAAAAAGGAAGAAATTAACTAAAGATAGAATGAGAGAAGGTATGAAAGCTAGAATGAAAGGCATCAAGAAAGAAAGAAAGAAACTATAGATAGAATGAAAGAACGTATCAATGCTAGAATTAAAGATATCAAGAAAAAAAGAAAGAAAGAAAGAAAGAAATTAATGATAGAATGAGGGATGGTATGAAAGCTAGAATGAAAGACATCTAGAAAGAAAGAAAGAAAGATACTAAAGATAGAATGACAGAAGGTATGAAAGCTAGAATGAAAGACATCAAGAAAGAAAGAAAGAAACTATAGATAGAATGAAAGAAGGTATCAACGCGAGAATGAAAGATATCAAGAAAGAAAGAAAGAAAAATGTAAACTAAAGATAGAATGAGTGAAGGTATGAAAGCTAGAATGAAAGATATCAAAACAGAAAGAAAGAAAGAAAGAATTTAAAGATAGAGAGAGAGAATGTATGAAAGGTAGAATGAAAGACATCAAGAGAGAAAGAAATTCACTAAAAATAGAATGAGAGAAGGTAGGAAAGTAAGAATTAATGATATCAAGGAACAAAGAAACAAAGAAAGAAAGAAACTAAAGATAGAAAGAGAGAAGGTATGAAAGCTAGAATGAAAGATATCAAGAATGAAAGAAAGAAATGAACTAAAGATAGAATGAGAGAAGTTATGAAAGCTAGAATGAAAGCTATTAAGAAAGAAAGAAACAAAGTAACAAACTAAAGATAGAATAAGAGAAGGTATAAAATCTAGAATGAAAGACCTCAAGAAAGAAAAAAATAAACTAAAGATAGAATGAGAGAAGGTATGAAAGCTAGAATGAAAGACATCAAGAGAGAAAGAAAGTAAAATATAAACTAAAGATAGAATGAGAGAAGGTATGAAAGCTAGATTGAAAGATATCAAGAAAGAAAGAAAGAAAGAAAGAATCTAAAGATAGAATGAGAGAAGGTATGAATGCTAGAATGAAAGACATCAAGAAAAAAAGAAAGAAACTATAGATAGAATGAAAGAAGGTATCAATGCTAGAATAAAAGACATCAAGAAACAAAGAAACAAAGAAAGAAAGAAACTAAAGATAGAATGAGAGAATTTATGAAAGCTAGAATGAAAGATATCAAGAATGAAAGAAAGAAAGAAATTAACTAAATATAGAATGAGAGAAGGTATGAAAACTAGAATGAAAGAAATAAAGAAAGAACAAAAGAAACTAAAGATAGAATGAGAGAAGGTATGAAAGCTAGAATTAAAGGTATCAAGAAACATAGAAACAGAGAAAGAAAGAAACTAAAGATAGAAAGAGAGAAGGTATGAAACCTAGAATGAAAGATATCAAGAATGAAAGAAAGAAAGAAATTAACTACAGATAGAATGAGAGAAGTTATGAAAGCTAGAATGAAAGCTATCAAGAAAGAAAGAAACAAAGAGACAAACTAAAGATAGAATAAGAGAAGGTATAAAATCTAGAATGAAAGACCTCAAGAAAGAAAAAAATAAACTAAAGATAGAATGAGAGAAGGTATGAAAGCTAGAATTAAAGATATCAAGGAACAAAGAAACAAAGAAAGAAAGAAACTAAAGATAGAAAGAGAGAAGGTATGAAAGCTAGAATGAAAGACATCAAGAAAGAAAGAAAAAAACTATAGATAGAATGAAAGAAGGTATCAAAGCTAGAATTAAAGATATCAAGAAACAAAGAAACAAAGAAAGAAAGAAACTAAAGATAGAATGAGAGAATTTATGAAAGCTAGAATGAAAGATATCAAGAATGAAAGAAAGAAAGAAATTAACTAAAGAAAGAATAAGAGAAGGTATGAAAGCTAGAATGAAAGAAAGAAAGAAAGAAAGAAAGAAAAGCTAGAAGGAGAGAAGGTATGAAAGCTAGAATTAAAGGTATCAAGAAACATAGAAACAAAGAAAGAAAGATACTAAAGATAGAAAGAGAGAAGGTATGAAACCTAGAATGAAAGATATCAAGAATGAAAGAACGAAAGAAATTTACTACAGATAGAATGAGAGAAGTTATGAAAGCTAGAATGAAAGCTATCAAGAAAGAAAGAAACAAAGAAACAAACTAAAGATAGAATAAGAGAAGGTATAAAATCTAGAATGAAAGACCTCAAGAAAGAAAAAATTATCTAAATATAGAATGAGAGAAGGTATGAAAGCTTGAATGAAAGACATCAAGAAAGAAAGAAATTAACTATAGATAGAATGAGAGAAGGTATGAAAGTAAGAATTAAAGATATCAAGAAACAAAGAGACAAAGAAAGAAAGAAACTGAAAATAGAAAGAGAGAAGGTATGAAAGCTAGAATGAAAGATATCAAGAATGAAAAAAGAAAGAAATTAACTAAAGATAGAATGAGAGAATGTATGAAAGCTAGAATGAAAGACATCAAGAAAGAAAGAAAGAAACTATAGATAGAATGAAAGAACGTATCAATGCTAGAATTAAAGATATCAAGAAAAAAAGAAAGAAAGAAAGAAAGAAACTAATGATAGAATGAGGGAAGATATGAAAGCTAGAATGAAAGACATCAAGAAAGAAAGAAAGAAAGATATTAAAGATAGAATGACAGAAAGTATGAAAGCTAGAATGAAAGACATCAAGAAAGAAAGAAAGAAACTATAGATAAAATGAAAGAAGGTATCAAAGCGAGAATGAAAGACATCAAGAAAGAAAGAAAGAAAAATGTAAACTAAAGATAGAATGAGAGAAGGTATGAAAGCTAGAATGAAAGATATCAAAACAGAAAGAAAGAAAGAATTTAAAGATAGAGAGAGAGAATGTATGAAAGGTAGAATGAAAGACATCGAGAAAGAAAGAAATCCACTAAAAATAGAATGAGAGAAGGTATGAAAGTTAGAATTAAAGATATCAAGGAACAAAGAAACAAACAAAGAAAGAAACTAAAGATAGAAAGAGAGAATGTATGAAAGCTAGAATGAAAGATATCAAGAATGAAAGAAAGAAAGAAATTAACTAAAGGTAGAATGAGAGAAGGTATGCAAGGTAGAATGAAATAAATAAGGAAAGAAAGAAAGAAACTAAAGATACAATGAGAGAAAGTATGAAAGCTAGAATTAAAGGTATTAAGAAACATAGAAACGAAGAAAGAAAGAAACGAAAGATAGAAAGAGATAAGGAATGAAACCTAGAATGATAGTTATCAAGAATGAAAGAAAGAAAGAAATGAACTAAAGGTAGAATGAGAGAAGTTATGAAAGCCTGAATGAAAGCTATCAAGAAAAAAAGAAACAAAGAAACAACCTAAAGATAGAATAAGAGAAGGTACATAATCTAGAATGAAAGACCTCAAGAAAGAAAAAAATAAACTAAAGATAAAATGAGAGAAGGTATGAAAGCTAGAATGAAAGACATCAAGAAAGAAAGAAAGGATGAAACTAAAGATAGAATGAGAGAAGGTATGAAAGAAACTATCAATGATATCAAGAAAGAAAGAAAGAAACTATAGATAGAATGAAAGAAGGTATCAATGCTAGAATTAAAGATATCAAGAAACAAAGAAACAAAGAAACTAAAGATAGAATGAGAGAATTTATGAAAGCTTGAATGAAAGACATCAACAATGAAAGAAAGAAAGAAATTAACTAAAGATAGAATGAGGGAAGGTATGAAAGCTAGAATGAAAGACATCAAGAAAGAAAGAAAGAAACTTAAGATAGAATGAGAGAAGGTATGAAAGCTAGAATGAAAGATATCAAGAAACAAAGAAACACAGAAAGAAATAAACTAAAGATAGAAAAAGAGAAGGTATGAAAGCTAGAATGAAAGCTATCAAGAAAGAAAGAAACAAAGAAACAAACTAAAGATAGAAAGAGAGAAGGAATGAAACCTAGAATGAAAGATATCAAGAATGAAAGAAAGAAAGAAATTAACTACAGATAGAATGAGAGAAGTTATGAAAGCTAGAATGAAAGCTATCAAGAAAGAAAGAAACAAAGAAACAAACTAAAGATAGAATGAGAGAAGGTATGAAAGGAACAATGAATGATATCAAGAAAGAAAGAAAGAAACTATAGATAGAATGAAAGAAAGTATCAATGCTAGAATTAAAGATATCAAGAAACAAAGAAACAAAGAAAGAAAGAAACTAAAGATAGAAAGAGAGAAGGTATGAAAGCTAGAATGAAAGATATCAAGAATGAAAGAAAGAAAGAAATTAACTAAAGATAGAATGAGGGAAGGTATGAAAGCTAGAATGAAAGACATCAAGAAAGAAAGAAAGAAAGATACTAAAGATAGAATGAGAGAAGGTATGAAAGCTAAAGTGAAAGATATCAAGAATGAAAGAAAGAAAGAAATTAAATAAAGATAGAATGACAGAGGGTATGAAAGCTAGTATGAAAGACATCAAGATAGAAAGAAAGAAACTATAGATAGAATGAGAGAAGGTATGAAAGCTAGAATTAAAGATATCAAGAAACAAAGAAACAAAGAAAGAAACAAACTAAAGATAGAATGAGAGAAGGTATGAAAGCTAGAATGAAAGAAATAAAGAATGAAAGAAAGAAAGAAATTAACTAAAGCTAGAATGAGAGAAGGTATGAAAGCTGGAATGAAAGACATTAAGAAGGAAAGAAAGAAAATATAGATAGAATGAAAATAGGTATCAAAGCTAGAATGAAAGGCATCGAGAAAGAAAGAAATAAAAATATAAACTAAAGATAGAATGAGAGAAGGTATGAAAGCTAGATTGAAAGATGTCAAGAAAGAAAGAAAGAAAGAAAGAATCTAAAGATAGAGTGAGAGAAAGTATGAAAGGTAGAATGAAAGACATCAAGAAAGAAAGAAAGAAACTATAGATAGAATGAGAGAAGGTATGAAAGTTAGAATTAAAAATATCAAGAAACAAAGAAACAAAGAAAGAAAGAAACTAAAGATAGAATGAGAGAATTTATGAAAGCTTGAATGAAAGACATCAAGAATGAAAGAAAGAAAGAAATTAACTAAAGATAGAATGAGGGAAGGTATGAAAGCTAGAATGAAAGACATCAAGAAAGAAAGAAAGAAAGATACTAAAGATAGAATGAGAGAAGGTATGAAAGCTAAAGTGAAAGATATCAAGAATGAAAGAAAGAAAGAAATTAACTAAAGATAGAATGACAGAGGGTATGAAAGCCAGTATGAAAGACATCAAGATAGAAAGAAAGAAACTATAGATAGAATGAGAGAAGGTATGAAAGCTAGAATTAAAGATATCAAGAAACAAAGAAACAAAGAAAGAAAGAAACTAAAGATAGAATGAGAGAAGGTATGAAAGCTAGAATGAAAGAAAGAAAGAATGAAAGAAAGAAAGAAATTAACTAAAGCTAGAAAGAGAGAAGGTATGAAAGCTGGAATGAAAGACATTAAGAAGGAAAGAAAGAAAATATAGATAGAATGAAAGTAGGTATCAAAGCTAGAATGAAAGACATCAAGAAAGAAAGAAAAATATAAACTAAAGATAGAAAGAGAGAAGGTATGAAAGCTAGATTGAAAGATGTCAAGAAAGAAAGAAAGAAAGAAAGAATCTAAAGATAGAGTGAGAGAAAGTATGAAAGGTAGAATGAAAGACATCAAGAAAGAAAGAAAGAAACTATAGATAGAATGAGAGAAGGTATGAAAGTTAGAATTAAAGATATCAAGGAACAAAGAAACAAAGAAAGAAAGAAACTAAAGATAGAAAGAGAGAAGGTATGAAAGCTAGAATGAAAGATATCAAGAATGAAAGAAAGAAAGAAATTAACTAAAGATAGAATGAGAGAAGGTATGAAAGCTAGAATTAAAGGTATCAAGAAACATAGAAACAAAGAAAGAAAGAAACTAAAGATAGAAAGAGAGAAGGTATGAAACCTAGAATGAAAGATATCAAGAATGAAAGAAAGAACAAATTAACTACAGATAGAATGAGAGAAGTTATGACAGCTAGAATGAAAGCTATCAAGATAGAAAGAAACAAAGAAACAAACTAAAGATAGAATAAGAGAAGACATAAAATCTAGAATGAAAGACCTCAAGAAAGAAAAAAATAAACTAAAGATAGAATTAGAGAAGGTATGAAAGCTAGAATTAAAGATTTCAAGGAACAAAGAAACATAGAAAGAAAGAAACTAAAGATAGAAAGAGAGAAGGTATGAAAGCTAGAATGAAAGATATCAAGAATGAAAGAAAGAAATTAACTAAAGATAGAATGAGAGAAGGTATGAAAGCTAGAATGAAAGACATCAAGAAAGAAAGAAAGAAACTATAGATAGAATGAAAGAAGGTATCAATGCTAGAATTAAAGATATCAAGAAACAAAGAAACAAAGAAAGAAAGAAACTAAAGATAGATAGAGAGAAGGTATGAAAGCTAGAATTAAAGGTATCAAGAAACATAGAAACAAAGAAAGAAAGAAACTAAAGATAGAAAGAGAGAAGGTATGAAACCTAGAATGAAAGATATCAAGAATGAAAGAACGAAAGAAATTTACTACAGATAGACTGAGAGAAGTTATGAAAGCTAGAATGTAAGCTATCAGGAAAGAAAGAAACAAAGAAACAAACTAAAGATAGAATAAGAGAAGGTATAAAATATAGAATGAAAGACCTCAAGAAAGAAAAAATTAACTAAAGATATAATGAGAGAAGGTATGAAAGCTAGAATGAAAGACATCAAGAAAGAAAGAAATTAACTATAGATAGAATGAGAGAAGGTATGAAAGTAAGAATTAAAGATATCAAGAAACAAAGAAACAAAGAAAGACAGAAACTAAAAATAGAAAGAGAGAAGGTATGAAAGCTAGAATGAAAGATATCAAGAATGAAAAAAAGAAAGAAATTAACTACAGATAGAATGAGAGAAGGTATGCAAGCTAGAATGAAATAAATAAATAACGAAAGAAAGAAACTAAAGATAGAATGAGAGAAGGTATGAAAGCTCGAATTAAAGGTATAAAGAAACATAGAAACAAAGAAAGAAAGAAACGAAAGATAGAAAGAGAGAAGGAATGAAACCTAGAATGAAAGATATCAAGAATGAAAGAAAGAAAGAAATGAACTAAAGAAAGAATGAGAGAAGTTATGAAAGCTAGAATGAAAGCTATCGAGAAAGAAAGAAACAAAGAAACAAACTAAAGATAGAATAAGAGAAGGTTTAAAATCTAGAATGAAAGACCTTAAGAAAGAAAAAAATAATCGAAAGATAGAATGAGAGAAGGTATGAAAGCTAGAATGAAAGATATCAAGAAAAAAAGAATGAAAGAAAGAATCTAAAGATAGAGAGAGAGAATGTATGAAAGGTAGAATGAAAGACATGAAGAAAGAAAGAAATTCACTAAAAATAGAATGAGAGAAAGTATGAAAGTTAGAATTAAAGATATCAAGGAACAAAGAAACAAAGAAAGAAAGAAAGAAACTAAAGATAGAAAGAGAGAAGGTATGAAAGCTAGAATGAAAGATATCAAGAATGAAAGAAAGAAAGAAATTAACTAAAGATAGAATGAGAGAAGGTATGAAAGCTAGAATGAAAGATATCAATAAAGAAAGAAAGAAACAAACAAAGAAAATAAAGATAGAATGAGGGAAGGTATGAAAGCTAGAATGAAAGACATCAAGAAAGAAAGAAAGAAACTATAAGTTGAATGAAAGAAGGTATCAAAGCTAGAATGAAAGACATCAAGAAAGAAAGAAAGAAAGATACTAAAGATAGAATGAGAGAAGGTATGAAAGCTAGAATGAAAGATATCAAGAATGAAAGAAAGAAAGAAATTAACTAAAGATAGAATGAGAGAAGGTATGAAAGCTAGAATGAAAGAAATAAAGAAAGAAAGAAAGAAAGAAAAGATAGAAGGAGAGAAGGTATGAAAGCTAGAATTAAAGGTATCAAGAAACATAGAAACAAAGAAAGAAAGAAACTAAAGATAGAAAGAGAGAAGGTATGAAACCTAGAATGAAAGATATCAAGAATGAAAGAAAGAAAGAAATTTACTACAGATAGAATGAGAGAAGTTATGAAAGCTAGAATGAAATAAATAAATAACGAAAGAAAGAAACTAAAGATAGAATGAGAGAAGGTATGAAAGCTCGAATTAAAGGTATAAGGAAACATAGAAACAAAGAAAGAAAGAAACGAAAGATAGAAAGAGAGAAGGAATGAAACCTAGAATGAAAGACATCAAGAATGAAAGAAAGAAAGAAATGAACTAAAGATAGAATGAGAGAAGTTATGAAAGCTAGAATGAAAGCTATCGAGAAAGAAAGAAACAAAGAAACAAACTAAAGATAGAATAAGAGAAGGTATAAAATCTAGAATGAAAGACCTTAAGAAAGAAAAAAATAATTGAAAGATAGAATGAGAGGTATGAAAGCTAGAATGAAAGACATCACGAAAGAAAGAAGGAAAAATATAAACTAAAGATAGAATGAGAGAACGTATGAAAGTTAGAATTAAAGATATCAAGCAACAAAGAAACAAAGAAAGAAAGAAACTAAAGATAGAAAGAGAGAAGGTATGAAAGCAAGAATGAAAGATATCAAGAATGAAAGAACGAAAGAAATTTACTACAGATAGAATGAGAGAAGTTATGAAAGCTAGAATGAAAGCTATCAAGAAAGAAAGAAACAAAGAAAGAAACTAAAGATAGAATAAGAGAAGGTATAAAATCTAGAATGAAAGACCTCAAGAAAGAAAAAATTAACTAAAGATAGAATGAGAGAAGGTATGAAAGCTAGAATGAAAGACATCAAGAAAGAAAGAAATTAACTATAGATAGAATGAGAGAAGGTATAAAAGTAAGAATTAAAGATATCAAGAAACAAAGAAACAAAGAAAGAGAGAAACTAAAAATAGAAAGAGAGAAGGTATGAAAGCTAGAATGAAAGATATCAAGAATGAAAAAAAGAAATAAATTCACTAAAGATAGAATGAGAGAAGGTATGAAAGCTAGAATGAAAGACATCAAGAAAGAAAGAAAGAAACTATAGATAGAATGAAAGAAGGTATCAATGCTAGAATTAAAGATATCAAGAAAAAAAGAAAAAAAGAAAGAAGGAAACTAATGATAGAATGAGGGAAGGTATGAAAGCTAGAATGAAAGACATCAAGAATGAAAGAAAGAAAGAAATTAACTAAAGATAGAATGAGAGAAGTTATGCAAGCTAGAATGAAATAAAGAAAGAAAGAAGGAGAGAAACTAAAGATAGAATCAGAGAAGGTATGAAAGCTAGAATTAAAGGTATCAAGAAACATAGAAACAAAGAAAGAAAGAAACGAAAGATAGAAAGAGAGAAGGAATGAAACCTAGAATGAAAGATATCAAGAATGAAAGAAAGAAAGAAATTAACTACAGATAGAATGAGAGAAGTTATGAAAGCTAGAATGAAAGACATCAAGATAGAAAGAAAGAAACTATAGATATAATGAGAGAAGGTTTGAAAGCTAGAATTAAAGATATCAAGAAACAAAGAAACATGGAAAGCAAGAAACTAAAAATAGAATGAGAGAAGTTATGAAAGCTAGAATGAAAGATATCAATAAAGAAAGAAAGAAACAAAGAAAGAATATAAAGATAGAATGAGGGAAGGTATGAAAGCTAGAATGAAAGACATCAAGAAAGAAAGAAACAAAGAAAGAAAGGAACAAAGAAGGAAAGAAACTAAAAATAGAAAGAGAGAAGGTATGAAAGCTAGAATGAAAGATATCAAGAATGAAAAAAAGAAATAAATTAACTAAAGATAGAATGAGAGAAGGTATGAAAGCTAGAATGAAAGACATCAAGATAGAAAGAAAGAAACTATAGATAGAATGAAAGAAGGTATCAATGCTAGAATTAAAGATATCAAGAAAAAAAGAAAAAAAGAAAGAAAGAAACTAATGATAGAATGAGGGAAGGTATGAAAGCTAGAATGAATGACATCAAGAAAGAAAGAAAGAAAGATACTAAAGATAGAATGACAGAAGGTATGAAAGCTAAAATGAAAGATATAAAGAATGAAAGAAAGAAAGAAATTAACTGAAGATAGAATGGCAGAAAGTATGAAAGCTAGAATGAAAGACATGAAGAAAGAAAGAAAGAATCTATAGATAGAATGAAAGAAGGTATCAAAGCGAGAATGAAAGACATCAAGAAAGAAAGAAAGAAAAATGTAAACTAAAGATAGAATGAGAGAAGGTATGAAAGCTAGAATGAAAGATATCAAGAAAGAAAGAAAGAAATAAAGAATCTAAAGATAGAGAGAGAGAATGTATGAAAGGTAGAATGAAAGACATCAAGAAAGAAAGAAATTCACTAAAAATAGAATGAGAGAAGGTATGAAAGTTAGAATTAAAGATATCAAGGAACAAAGAAACAAAGAAAGAAAGAAACTAAAGATAGAAAGAGAGAACGTATGAAAGCTAGAATGAAAGATATCAAGAATGAAAGAAAGAAAGAAATTAACTAAAGATAGAATGAGAGAAGTTATGCAAGCTAGAATGAAATAAATAAAGAAAGAAGGAGAGAAACTAAAGATAGAATGAGAGAAGGTATGAAAGCTAGAATTAAAGGTATCAAGAAACATAGAAACAAAGAAAGAAAGAAACGAAATATAGAAAGAGAGAAGGAATGAAACCTAGAATGAAAGATATCAAGAATGAAAGAAAGAAAGAAATTAACTACAGATAGAATGAGAGAAGTTATGAAAGCTAGAATGAAAGACATCAAGATAAAAAGAAAGAAACTATAGATATAATGAGAGAAGGTATGAAAGCTAGAATTAAAGATATCAAGAAACAAAGAAACATGGAAAGAAAGAAACTAAAAATAGAATGAGAGGGTATGAAAGCTAGAATGAAAGATATCAATAAAGAAAGAAAGAAACAAACAAAGAAAATAAAGATAGAATGAGGGAAGGTATGAAAGCTAGAATGAAAGACATCAAGAAAGAAAGAAAGAAACTATAAGTTGAATGAAAGAAGGTATCAAAGCTAGAATGAAAGACATCAAGAAAGAAAGAAAGAAAGATACTAAAGATAGAATGAGAGAAGGTATGAAAGCTAGAATGAAAGATATCAAGAATGAAAGAAAGAAAGAAATTAACTAAAGATAGAATGAGAGAAGGTATGAAAGCTAGAATGAAAGAAATAAAGAAAGAAAGAAAGAAAGAAAAGATAGAAGGAGAGAAGGTATGAAAGCTAGAATTAAAGGTATCAAGAAACATAGAAACAAAGAAAGAAAGAAACTAAAGATAGAAAGAGAGAAGGTATGAAACCTAGAATGAAAGATATCAAGAATGAAAGAAAGAAAGAAATTTACTACAGATAGAATGAGAGAAGTTATGAAAGCTAGAATGAAAGCTATCAAGAAAGAAAGAAAGAAAGAAAAAAGAAACTAAAGATAGAATGAGAGAAGGTATAAAAGCTGGAATAAAAGACATCAAGAAAGAAAGAAATAAACTAAAGATAGAATGAGAGAAGGTATGAAAGCTAGAAAGAAAGACATCAAGAAAGAAAGAAAGAAACTATAGATAGAATGAGAGAAGGTATGAAAGCTAGAATTAAAGATATCAAGAAACAAAGAAACTAAGAAAGAAAGAAACTAAAGATAGAATGAGAGTAGGAATGAAAGCTAGAATGAAAGACATCAAGAAAGAAAGAAAGAAAATATAGATAGAATGAGAGAAGGTATGAAAGCTAGAATGAAAGACATCAACAAAGAAAGAAATAAAGATACTAAACCTAGAATGAGAGAAGGTATGAAAGCTGTAATGAAAGACATCAAGAAAGAAAGAAAGAACGATACTAAAACTAGAATGAGAGAAGGTATGAAAGCTAGAATGAAAGGCATCAAGAAAGAAAGAAAGAAACTATTGATAGAATGAGAGAAGGTATGAAAGCTAGAATTAAAGATATCAAGAAACAGAGAAACATGGAAAGAAAGAAACTAAAAATAGAATGAGAGAAGGTATGAAAGCTAGAATGAAAGATATCAAGAAAGAAAGAAAGAAACTAAAATAGATTGAGAGAATGTATGAAAGCTAGAATGAAAGACATCAGGAAAGAAAGAAAGAAAGATACTAAAGATAGAATGAGAGAAGGTATGAAAGCTAGAATGAAAGATATCAAGAATGAAAGAAGGAAATTAACTAAAGATAGAATGAGAGAATGTATGAAAACTAGAATGAAAGACATCAAGAAAGAAAGAAAGAAACTAAAATAGATTGAGAGAATGTATGAAAGCTAGAATGAAAGACATCAGGAAAGAAAGAAAGAAAGATACTAAAGATAGAATGAGAGAAGGTATGAAAGCTAGAATGAAAGATATCAAGAATGAAAGAAAAAAAGAAATTAACTAAAGATAGAATGAGAGAAGGTATGAAAGCTAGAATGACAGACATCAAGAATGACAGAAAGAAACTATAGAAAGAATGAGAGAAGCTATCAAAGCTAGAATGAAAGATATCAAGAAAGAAAGAAACAAAGAAAGAAAGAAAATAAAGATAGAATGAGGGAAGGTATGAAAGCTAGAATGAAAGACATCAAGAAAGAAAGAAAGAAAGATACTAAAGATAGAATGAGAGAAGGTATGAAAGCTAGAATGAAAGATATCAAGAAAGAAAGAAAGAAAGAATCTAAAGATAGAGTGAGAGAAGGTATGAAAGGTAGAATGAAAGACATCAAGAAAGAAAGAAAGAAACTATAGATAGAATGAAAGAAGGTATCAAGGCTAGAATTAAAGATATCAAGAAACAAAGAAACAAAGAAAGAAAGAAACTAAAGATAGAATGAGAGATTTTATGAAAGCTTGAATGAAAGACATCAAGAATGAAAGAAAGAAAGAAATTAACTAAAGATAGATTGAGAGAAGGTATGAAAGCTAGAATGAAAGACATCAAGAAAGAAAGAAAGAAAAAATAAACTAAATATAGAATGAGAGAAGGTATGAAAGCTAGAATGAAAGCTATCAAGAAAGAAAGAAACAAAGAAACAAACTAAAGATAGAATAAGAGAAGGTATAAAATCTAGAATGAAAGACATCAAGAAAGAAAAAAAGAAACTAAAGATAGAATGAGAGAAGGTATGAAAGCAAAAATGAAAGACATCAAGAAAGAAAGATAGAAAAAATAAACTAAAGATAGAATGAGAGAAGATATGAAAGCTAGAATGAAAGATTTCAAGAAAGAAAGAAAGAAAAAAGAAACTAAAGATAGAATGAGAGAAGGTATGAAAGTTAGAATTAAAGATATCAAAAAACAAAGAAACAGAAAGAAAGAAAGAAAGAAACTAAAGATAGAATGAGAGAATGTATGAAAGCTAGAATGAAAGCTATCAAGAAAGAAAGAAAGAAAGAAAGAAAGAAAGAAACTAAAGATTGAATGAGAGAAGGTATGAAAGCTAGAATGAAAGATATCAAGAAAGAAAGAAACAAAGAAAGAAATTAACTAAAGATAGACTGAGAGTAGGAATGAAAGCTAGAATGAAAGACATGAAGAAAGAAAGAAAGAAACTAAAGATAGAATGAGAGAAGGTATGAAAGCTAGAATGAAAGATATCAAGAATGAAAGAAAGAAAGAAATTAACTAAAGCTAGAATGAGAGAAGGTATGAAAGCTGGAAAGAAAGACATCAAGAAAGAAAGGAAGAAACTATAGATAGAATGAAAGAAGGTATCGAAGCTAGAATGAAAGACATCAAGAAAGAAAGAAAGAAAAATATAAACTAAAGATAGAATGAGAGAAGGTATGAAATCTAGATTGAAAGACATCAAGAAAGAAAGAAAGAAACTTCAGATTGAATGAGAGAAATTATGAAAGCTAGATTGAAAGATATCAAGAAAGAAAGAAAGAAAGAAAGAAACTATTTATAGAATGAGAGAAGGTATGAAAGTTAGAATTAAAGATATCAAGAAACAAAGAAAGAAATAAAGAAAGAAACTAAAGATAGAATGAGAGAAGGTATGAAACCTAGAAGGAAAGATACCAAGAATGACAGAAAGAAAGAAATTAACTAAAGATAGAATGAGAGAAGGTATGAAAGCAAAAATGAAAGACATCAAGAAAGAAAGATAGAAAAAATAAACTAAAGATAGAATGAGAGAAGATATGAAAGCTAGAATGAAAGATTTCAAGAAAGAAAGAAAGAAAAAAGAAACTAAAGACAGAATGAGAGAAGTTATGAAAGCTAGAATGAAAGACATCAAGAAAGAAAGAAAGAAACTAAAGATAGAATGAGAGAAGGTATGAAAGTTAGAATTAAAGATATCAAGAAACAAAGAAACAGAAAGAAAGAAAGAAAGAAACTGAAGATAGAATGAGAGAATGTATGAAAGCTAGAATGAAAGCTATCAAGAAAGAAAGAAAGAAAGAAAGAAAGAAAGAAAGAAAGAAAGAAAGAAAGAAAGAAAGAAAGAAACTAAAGATTGAATGAGAGAAGGTACGAAAGCTAGAATGAAAGATATCAAGAAAGAAAGAAACAAAGAAAGAAATTAACTAAAGATAGACTGAGAGTAGGAATGAAAGCTAGAATGAAAGACATGAAGAAAGAAAGAAAGAAACTAAAGATAGAATGAGAGAAGGTATTAAAGCTAGAATGAAAGACATCAAGAAAGAAAGAAAGAAACTATAGATAGAATGAGAGAAGGTATGAAAGCTAGAATTAAAAATATCAAGAAACAGAGAAACATGGAAAGAAAGAAACTAAAAATAGAATGAGAGAAGGTATGAAAGCTAGAATGAAAGATATCAAGAAAGAAAGAAACAAACAAAGAAAGAAAATAAAGATAGAATGAGGGAAGGTATGAAAGCAAGAATGACAGACTTCAAGAATGAAAGAAAGAAACTATAGATAGAATGAGAGAAGTTATGAAAGCTAGAATGAAAGATATCAAGAAAAAAAGAAACAAAGAAAGGAATAAAATAAAGATAGAATGAGGGAAGGTATGAAAGCTAGAATGAAAGACACTGTAGCGTTCTCCTTTAAATGTGGTCATGGCTCAGGTTTAGTTAGAGTGAGTCATGCATATTTATGTTGCTGAGAGGCGGAGCCAAGAGGCAGAGAATAAGAGGCAGAGCCTGAGGGGGAGAGATCAGATCAGAGTTTTGGAAGGAGTTTGATTAGAGAGTTCAGAAATTTATGTGATTGTGATTAGACTGATGAAAATATAGTAGGAGATCTGAGAAGTGATTGACCAGTGACTGGAAGGGAGAAGGAATAGAACTGAATGTTGAAGTGCTGAAACAAATAAGCAAATAAACTAAAGATCTTTCTATTTCATTAAAGAGTGGACCTGATTCTTTCTAAAGGAGTTATGGGGATCTAGGGATCTCCTGGTGGCAGCAGTGGAAGGAAGGAAAGAGTTTGGTTTTGCCCTGGTGTGCTCTGAGGTCTGAGTCTAGGTGGACAGACCAAGGCACGAGTGGGTCCCACGCCACATAGGTTCCAGAGGTGCGGGATCCAAAAAGGGTCAAATCGCGACATTTGGTGTCCAGCGGCGGGATACGAAGTAATCCAGTGAAGCCTATTGAAATAATCCAGTGAAGCCTATTGAAATAATCCAGTGAAGCCTTTATAAAAGAGTTTATTGAGTCAAGGGTACCTTTTAGACAGGATCTGTGGCAATGAGGTTTGGTTCCTGCTAGAGCTTTTGGGAAAAGCTTAGTAGCGGGGCCTCAGAACCCAGATCAGGGGGGTCTAAGATAGGGAACGACTCTGTGAGGAAATTTCTGAGTTTTACCTCAGGATCTGAGGATCAGAGGGCTTGCTGTGAAATCCCAGGCTCTGAGATAGGAGAGCGCTGTGGATAAGGCAGAAGCCAGGTCATAGCAGATCTGAGGGAGAGAACCTAAGGAAAAGGCTTGAATTCTCTGAGAGGGAATTTCTGAGTTTACCTCAGGATCTGAAGATCAGAGGGCTTACTGTAAAATCCCAGGCTCTGAGATAGGAGAGCGCTGTGGATAAGGCAGAAGCCAGGTCATAGCAGATCTGAGGGAAAGTACTAAAAGAAAAGGCTTGAAAAATTTATATCAGTAACTGGAAGTAAAATAAGAGAAAAGACAGGTCCTTTTAAAAAATTAGTGAACGGTGCTCTAATCACCCCAAAAGGGAAAAGATGCCTCCCAAACGCGCCACAAGGGGGAGTCCTGAGTCTGAAGAGTTACCTCAGGAATTGGAGGGAAATAAGGAATTAAGCCCTCAAGAATTTGAGAAATGGAAACTGGAACGGGAATTTAAATTTAAGGAACTACAGCTCAAAGCTGAGCAGGAGGAGAGAAGGAGGGAACAGGAAAGCAAAGAAAGAGCTGAGCAGGAGGCCAGACAATTTGAGCAGGAAGAGAGAAGAAGGGAACTGGAAATCAGGGCTGAGTCAGAAGCTAAACAACTAGAATTAAGAGAAAAGGAAATGAATTTTCAACTACAGATGAGACAATTAGAGATTTCTGCTCTAAATAATAATCTTAATAATAACAACAGTGGGGGAGGTGGAATCCTGTCAAAGATAGATTTAAAGAAGTTTCCCCAGTACAAAAGAGGGGACTGTCCTGAATCCTTCCTCATTGCTTTTGAACGCACCTGCAATGACTTTGAAATCAGAAATGAGGATAGAATGATGGTTTTAAGAGCGCAGGTTAGCGGAGATCTGGCAGAAATATATGCCCAGATGAATCCCGAGAAGGCAAGAGATTTTGAGGCATATAAAAAGATGGTTTATTCAAGATTTTGTCTGAACTCTGAACACCTGAGGCGGAAATTTCGCTCTCTCTCTAAAAAGCAGGATGAATCGTACTCTCAGTTGGGAGCTAGATTGGCGCAGACTCTGGGTAAGTGGATTGAAAGAGAGGAGATCACTTCTTTAGAACAGTTGAAGGATTTAATTGGGCTAGAACAGTTTTACTCCCTATTACCTGGAGAACTACGGTATTTAGTAAGGGACAAGAATCCTAAAAATTTATGGGAAGCGGGAGAACAAACTGATTTGATTAATGCTTACAGGAACCCTAGATTTTCAGAGCTGAGAGTAAATAAACCAAACTGGGACAATAACTATAAAAAGCCTTTTAATAAAAATTACCTCAGCAGGAATCCTGAGAGAGAAGGTCAGGGCGGGACTTCCCCAAAGTTGCCAAGGGCTAGCCCGCCAAAAACATCAAACCCTGAGGCACGGTTCGCCAAAGTACCTCAGAATGACAAAAGGAATTTTAAATGTTTTAACTGTGGGCAACCAGGCCACTTACAATTCCAGTGTAGGCAACCAGACCCCAACTTGCAGAGAAATGATTCTCTAACCAAAAAGGTGTATTGTGTCAAGCAAGTGGAATCAGGGGAGGAAAATAGTAGACAGAGACCTGATCCCATTACCACCACCACTTCTACTGACCATGAGGAGGAAGATATTCCTATAGCCCAAGTAGTCCATTGTTTCTATATCAGCAATGACCAGACCCTTCTCAGAAACGCAGGTGAAGAGATAGTTGTGAAAGGAAAGAAGTACATTGCAATAAGAGATACAGGATCTCAAATCTCCATTGTCCATTCCGATTTAGTAGCCCAGGAGGACATTATTCCTGGCAAAGAAATGTCTTTAAAGGGAATTGGGAAGGAAACCGTGGTTTTAAAAGTGGCTGAGATACCAGTAGAATACCAGAATTGGTCTGGAAAGTGGCAAGTAGCTGTGTCAGATGAAATACCAGCAGCTTTTCTCCTTGGTTGGGATTTAATAGAGCATGTCAAGAGTGCGTTAGTGCTTACCCGCTCAAAGGGGGGTCAAAACTCACCCTCTGCAGCTCAAACCGATACTGTAGCAGGTGGAGCGGTTACCGTGGCAACCCAGCTTGATGATAGGGCTGAGACAGAACTCATGCTACTACAGAATCCCAAAACAAATAACAATTTTGCCCAGGAGCAGAAGGAGGACATTAGCTTGGGAGTTTGCTTTGAAGCTGCCAGGACTCCCACTGTACTGTCTCCTGAGTGCCCTGAGAGCTTTAGCTTAACCAAAGACCTTCTGTACAGGGAAACGTTAGCTACTCCATACCGAGGAAAAGGGGAACCCCGAAAGCAATTAGTGGTCCCTAGTAAATACAGGGAGAAAATCATTAATCAAGCTCACAGCAGTTTATTTGGAGCTCACATGGGGATCACCAGAACCAAAAGACGGGTTGGCCAGAACTTCTTTTGGCCAGGTATGGGCAAACAGATTACTTGTTTCTGTAAAACGTGTGATGTCTGTCAGAGACGAGGGACTGGGCAGGACAGGACCAAAGCCAGAAAGAACTTAAGGGCTGCCCAGACTAAGCAGAAGACCTGGTATGACAAGAAAGCCCGTGAAAGAACTTTTGGGCCTGAAGATGAAGATCTTTTGCTTAGGCCAGTCAAAGGTCACAAGCTACAATTAGCTTGGGAGGATCCCTATAAAGTAGTGACAAAATTGAACAAAGTCAATTATGTGATACGGAAGGAGGAAGGCCCTGATGCCTTAAAGAGGGATGCATCTAAAGATGTTCAGGAGGAGAAGAGGGAACTGCCTACCCTTTCCCTAGCTAAGCAAGTGAAGCCCCGAGCCAGACTTAAAGATGACGTCACACTAAAACGACCAGCAGATGACATCCTGTGGACAACTGAGTGGCCGATGACCGCCAGTCGATGGAAAAGGGTGCGGAGGAAGGAGCCAGTGGTCAACAGAGGGACTCCTGAGTGCCAGCAGAGGTGTGTCCAGCTGAAGGAGATGACCACAACCGGACCAGTCCATGGTGCGCCAGACTACGACGGGAAAGTGAGAGACTTGGACTTTGCAAATTTTGCCTTTGCAACAGAGACTCAGTTCTTGCCTCGAAAGCCCACAACGTTGTCGCAGATGTGCTTTCCAGGAGGCTAGATGAATGATACCAGGACTTTTATTATAAACTGAAATGGACTATAATTCACGGTTAATTATTTATGTAAAAGTTCAGGATCGTGATTTCTGTATGGTTGTAAATTCTGTAAAATGATAAGGTAAGGTATATTATTGATTAGTAGATTATAAGGTAAAGTATTGTATTGATTATTAAATGATAAGGTAATGTATATTATTGATTAGTAGATGAAAAGGTAAAGTATGGTATTGATTATTAAATGATAAGGTAAGGTATTTGGTTGATATTTAGTAAAAATGTGAAAGTTAAAATGTTATGAGAAAAAAAAAGTTTAAGCTATTGCAGCTGTTTGTTCAGGAGGAAAAATGTGTTTCCCCTCCCAAACAAACCTAAGTAAGGGGGGAGGTCTGTAGCGTTCTCCTTTAAATGTGGTCATGGCTCAGGTTTAGTTAGAGTGAGTCATGCATATTTATGTTGCTGAGAGGCGGAGCCAAGAGGCAGAGAATAAGAGGCAGAGCCTGAGGGGGAGAGATCAGATCAGAGTTTTGGAAGGAGTTTGATTAGAGAGTTCAGAGATTTATGTGATTGTGATTAGACTGATGAAAATATAGTAGGAGATCTGAGAAGTGATTGACCAGTGACTGGAAGGGAGAAGGAATAGAACTGTATATTAAAATACTGAAACAAATAAGCAAATAAACAAAAGATCTTTCTATTTCATTAAAGAGTGGACCTGATTCTTTCTAAAGGAGTTATGGGGATCTAGGGATCTCCTGGTGGCAGCAGTGGAAGGAAGGAAAGAGTTTGGTTTTGCCCTGGTGTGCTCTGAGGTCTGAGTCTAGGTGGACAGACCAAGGCACGAGTGGGTCCCACGCCACATAGGTTCCAGAGGTGCGGGATCCAAAAAGGGTCAAATCGCGACAGACACCAAGAAAGAAAGAAAGAAAGATACTAAAGATAGAATGAGAGAAGGTATGAAAGCTAGAATGAAAGATATCAAGAATGAAAGAAAGAAAGAAATTAACTAAAGATAGAATGAGAGAAGGTATGAAAGCTAGAATGAAAGACATCAAGAAAGAAAGAAAGAAACTATAGGTAGAATGAAAGAAGGTATCAAAGCTAGAATGAAAGACATCAAGAAAGAAAGAAAGAAAGATACTAAAGATAGAATGAGAGAAGGTATGAAAGCTAGAATGAAAGGTATCAAGAATGAAAGAAAGAAAGAAATTAACTAAAGATAGAATGAGAGAAGGTATGAAAGCTAGAATGAAAGACATCAAGAAAGAAAGAAAGAAAGATACTAAAGATAGAATGAGAGAAGGTATGAAAGCTAGAATGAAAGATATCAAGAAAGAAAGAAAGAAAGAAAGAATCTAAAGATAGAGTGAGAGAAGGTATGAAAGGTAGAATGAAAGACATCAAGGAAGAAAGAAAGAAATTATAGATAGAATGAAAGAAGGTATCAAGGCTAGAATTAAAGATATCAAGAAACAAAGAAACAAAGAAAGAAAGAAACTAAAGATAGAATGAGAGAATATATGAAAGCTTGAATGAAAGACATCAAGAATGAAAGAAAGAAAGAAATGAACTAAAGATAGAATGAGAGAAGGTATGAAAGCTAGAATGAAAGACATCAAGAAAGAAAGAAAGAAAAAATAAACTAAATATAGAATGCGAGAAGGTATAAAATCTAGAATGAAAGACATCAAGAAAGAAAAAAATAAACTAAAGATAGAATGAGAGAAGGTATGAAAGCTAGAATGAAAGAGATCAAGAAAGAAAGAAAGAAAAAATAAACTAAAGATAGAATGAGAGAAGGTATGAAAGCTAGAATGAAAGACATCAACAAAGAAATAAATAAAAATACTAAAGCTAGAATGAGAGAAGGTATGAAATCTAGATTGAAAGACATCAAGAAAGAAAGAAACTTCAGATAGAATAAGAGAAGGTACAAAATCTAGAATGAAAGACCTCAAGAAAGAAAAAAAGAAACCAAAGATAGAATGAGAGAAGGTATGAAAGCTAGAATGAAAGCTATCAAGAAAGAAAGAAAGAAACAAACAAACTAAAGATAGAATAGAGAAGGTATGAAAGGAATAATGAAAGATTTGAAGAAAGAAAGAAAGAAACTAAAATAGTTAGAGAGAATGTATGAAAGCTAGAATGAAAGACATCAAGAAAGAAAGAAACTAAAGATAGAATGAGACAAGGTATGAAAGCTAGAGTGAAAGATATCAAGAAAGAAACAAAGAAAAAAAGAAAGAAACTAAAGATAGAATGAGAGAAGGTATGAAAGCTAGAATGAAAGACATCAACAAAGAAAGAAATAAAGATACTAAACCTAGAATGAGAGAAGGTATGAAAGCTGTAATGAAAGACATCAAGAAAGAAAGAAAGAACGATACTAAAACTAGAATGAGAGAAGGTATGAAAGCTAGAATGAAAGACATCAAGAAAGAAAGAAAGAAACTATAGATAGAATGAGAGAAGGTATGAAAGCTAGAATTAAAGATATCAAGAAACAGAGAAACATGGAAAGAAAGAAACTAAAAATAGAATGAGAGAAGGTATGAAAGCTAGAATGAAAGATATCATGAAAGAAAGAAACAAACAAAGAAAGAAAATAAAGATAGAATGAGGGAAGGTATGAAAGCAAGAATGACAGACTTCAAGAATGAAAGAAAGAAACTATAGATAGAATGAGAGAAGGTATGAAAGCTAGAATTAAAGATATCAAGAAACAGAGAAACATGGAAAGAAAGAAACTAAAAATAGAATGAGAGAAGTTATGAAAGCTAGAATGAAAGATATCAAGAAAAAAAGAAACAAAGAAAGAAATAAAATAAAGATAGAATGAGGGAAGGTATGAAAGCTAGAATGAAAGACATCAAGAAAGAAAGAAAGAAAGATACTAAAGATAGAATGAGAGACGGTATGAAAGCTAGAATGAAAGATATCAAGAATGAAAGAAAGAAAGAAATTAACTAAAGGTAGAATGAGAGAAGGTATGAAAGCTAGAATGAAAGACATCAAGAAAGAAAGAAAGAAACTATAGGTAGAATGAAAGAAGGTATCAAAGCTAGAATGAAAGACATCAAGAAAGAAAGAAAGAAAGATACTAAAGATAGAATGAGAGAAGGTATGAAAGCTAGAATGAAAGATATCAAGAATGAAAGAAGGAAAGAAATTAACTAAAGATAGAATGAGAGAAGGTATGAAAGTTAGAATGACAGACATCAAGAATGACAGAAAGAAACTATAGATAGAATGAGAGAAGCTATGAATGCTAGAATGAAAGATATCAAGAAAGAAAGAAACAAAGAAAAAAAGAAAATAAAGATAGAATGAGGGAAGGTATGAAAGCTAGAATGAAAGACATCAAGAAAGAAAGAAAGAAAGATACAAAAGATAGAATGAGAGAAGGTATGAAAGGTAGAATGAAAGACATCAAGAAAGAAAGAAAGAAACTATAGATAGAATGAAAGAAGGTATCAAGGCTAGAATTAAAGATATCAAGAAACAAAGAAACAAAGAAAGAAAGAAACTAAAGATAGAATGAGAGAATTTATGAAAGCTTGAATGAAAGACATCAAAAATGAAAGAAAGAAAGAAATTAACTAAAGATAAAATGAGAGAAGGTATGAAAGCTAGAATGAAAGACATCAAGAAGGAAAGAAAGAAAAAATAAACTAAATATAGAATGAGAGAAGGTATGAAAGCTAGAATGAAAGATATCAAGAAACAAAGAAACAAAGAAAGAAATAAACTAAAGATAGAAAGAGAGAAGGTATGAAAGCTACAATGAAAGCTAACAAGAAAGAAAGAAACAAAGAAACAAACAAAAGATAGAATAAGAGAAGGTATAAAATCTAGAATGAAAGACATCAGGAAAGAAAAAAGAAACTAAAGATAGAATGAGAGAAGGTATGAAAGCTAGAATGAAAGACATCAAGAAAGAAAGATAGAAAAAATAAACTAAAGATAGAATGAGAGAAGGTATGAAAGCTAGAATGAAAGATATCAAGGAAAAAGAAAGAAAAAGGAAACTAAAGACAGAATGAGAGAAGTTATGAAAGCTAGAATGAAAGACATCAAGAAAGAAAGAAAGAAACTAAAGATAGAATGAGAGAAGGTATGAAAGTTAGAATTAAAGATATCAAGAAACAAAGAAACAGAAAGAAAGAAAGAAAGAAACTAAAGATAGAATGAGAGAAGGTATGAAAGCTAGAATGAAAGCTATAAAGAAAGAAAGAAAGAAAGAAACTAAAGATTGAATGAGAGAAGGTATGAAAGCTAGAATGAAAGATATCAAGAAAGAAAGAAACAAAGAACGAAATTAACTAAAGATAGACTGAGAGTAGGAATGAAAGCTAGAATGAAAGACATGAAGAAAGAAAGAAAGAAACTAAAGATAGAATGAGAGAAGGTATAAAAACTAGAATTAATGGTATAAAGAAACATAGAAACAAAGAAAGAAAGAAACGAAAGATAGAAAGAGAGAAGGAATGAAACCTAGAATGAAAGATATCAAGAATGAGAGAAAGAAAGAAATGAACTAAAGATAGAATGAGAGAAGTTATGAAAGCTAGAATGAAAGACATCAAGAAAGAAAGAAAGAAAAATATAAACTAAAGATAGAAGGAGAGAAGGTATGAAAGCTAGAATGAAAGCTATCAAGAAAGAAAGAAAGAAACAAACAAACTAAAGATAGAATAGAGAAGGTATGAAAGGAATAATGAAAGATTTGAAGAAAGAAAGAAAGAAACTAAAATAGTAAGAGAGAATGTATGAAAGATAGAATGAAAGACATCAAGAAAGAAAGAAACTAAAGATAGAATGAGACAAGGTATGAAAGCTAGAGTGAAAGATATCGAGAAAGAAACAAAGAAAGAAAGAAAGAAACTAAAGATAGAATGAGAGAAGGTATGAAAGCTAGAATGAAAGACATCAACAAAGAAAGAAATAAAGATACTAAACCTAGAATGAGAGAAGGTATGAAAGCTGTAATGAAAGACATCAAGAAAGAAAGAAAGAACGATACTAAAACTAGAATGAGAGAAGGTATGAAAGCTGTAATGAAAGACATCAAGAAAGAAAGAAAGAACGATACTAAAACTAGAATGAGAGAAGGTATGAAAGCTAGAATTAAAGATATCAAGAAACAGAGAAACATGGAAAGAAAGAAACTAAAAATAGAATGAGAGAAGGTATGAAAGCTAGAATGAAAGATATCATGAAAGAAAGAAACAAACAAAGAAAGAAAATAAAGATAGAATGAGTGAAGGTATGAAAGCAAGAATGACAGACTTCAAGAATGAAAGAAAGAAACTATAGATAGAATGAGAGAAGTTATGAAAGCTAGAATTAAAGATATCAAGAAACAGAGAAACATGGAAAGAAAGAAACTAAAAATAGAATGAGAGAAGTTATGAAAGCTAGAACGAAAGATATCAAGAAAAAAAGAAACAAAGAAAGAAATAAAATAAAGATAGAATGAGGGAAGGTATGAAAGCTAGAATGAAAGACATGAAGAAAGAAAGAAAGAAAGATACTAAAGATAGAATGAGAGACGGTATGAAAGCTAGAATGAAAGATATCAAGAATGAAAGAAAGAAAGAAATTAACTAAAGATAGAATGAGAGAAGGTATGAAAGCTAGAATGAAAGACATCAAGAAAGAAAGAAAGAAACTATAGGTAGAATGAAAGAAGGTATCAAAGCTAGAATGAAAGACATCAAGAAAGAAAGAAAGAAAGATACTAAAGATATAATGAGAGAAGGTATGAAAGCTAGAATGAAAGATATCAAGAATGAAAGAAGGAAAGAAATTAACTAAAGATAGAATGAGAGAAGGTATGAAAGTTAGAATGACAGACATCAAGAATGACAGAAAGAAACTATAGATAGAATGAGAGAAGCTATGAAAGCTAGAATGAAAGACATCAAGAAAGAAAGAAACAAAGAAAGAAAGAAAATAAAGATAGAATGAGGGAAGGTATGAAAGCTAGAATGAAAGACATCAAGAAAGAAAGAAAGAAAGAAAGATACAAAAGATAGAATGAGAGAAGGTATGAAAGGTAGAATGAAAGACATCAAGAAAGAAAGAAAGAAACTATAGATAGAATGAAAGAAGGTATCAAGGCTAGAATTAAAGATATCAAGAAACAAAGAAACAAAGAAAGAAAGAAACTATAGATAGAATGAGAGAATTTATGAAAGCTTGAATGAAAGACATCAAAAATGAAAGAAAGAAAGAAATTAACTAAAGATAGAATGAGAGAAGGTATGAAAGCTAGAATGAAAGACATCAAGAAAGAAAGAAAGAAAAAATAAACTAAATATAGAATGAGAGAAGGTATGAAAGCTAGAATGAAAGATATCAAGAAACAAAGAAACAAAGAAAGAAATAAACTAAAGATAGAAAGAGAGAAGGTATGAAAGCTACAATGAAAGCTATCAAGAAAGAAAGAAACAAAGAAACAAACAAAAGATAGAATAAGAGAAGGTATAAAATCTAGAATGAAAGACATCAGGAAAGAAAAAAGAAACTAAAGATAGAATGAGAGAAGGTATGAAAGCTAGAATGAAAGACATCAAGAAAGAAAGATAGAAAAAATAAACTAAAGATAGAATGAGAGAAGGTATGAAAGCTAGAATGAAAGATATCAAGAAAAAAGAAAGAAAAAGGAAACTAAAGACAGAATGAGAGAAGTTATGAAAGCTAGAATGAAAGACATCAAGAAAGAAAGAAAGAAACTAAAGATAGAATGAGAGAAGGTATGAAAGTTAGAATTAAAGATATCAAGAAACAAAGAAACAGAAAGAAAGAAAGAAAGAAACTAAAGATAGAATGAGAGAAGGTATGAAAGCTAGAATGAAAGCTATAAAGAAAGAAAGAAAGAAAGAAACTAAAGATTGAATGAGAGAAGGTATGAAAGCTAGAATGAAAGATATCAAGAAAGAAAGAAACAAAGAACGAAATTAACTAAAGATAGACTGAGAGTAGGAATGAAAGCTAGAATGAAAGACATGAAGAAAGAAAGAAAGAAACTAAAGATAGAATGAGAGAAGGTATAAAAACTAGAATTAATGGTATAAAGAAACATAGAAACAAAGAAAGAAAGAAACGAAAGATAGAAAGAGAGAAGGAATGAAACCTAGAATGAAAGATATCAAGAATGAGAGAAAGAAAGAAATGAACTAAAGATAGAATGAGAGAAGTTATGAAAGCTAGAATGAAAGCTATTAAGAAAGAAAGAAACAAAGTAACAAACTAAATATAGAATAAGAGAAGGTATAAAATCTAGAATGAAAGACCTCAAGAAAGAAAAAAATAAACTAAAGATAGAATGAGAGAAGGTATGAAAGCTAGATTGAAAGATATCAAGAAAGAAAGAAAGAAAGAAAGAATCTATAGATAGAGTGAGAGAAGGTGTGAAAGGTAGAATGAAAGACATCAAGAAAGAAAGATAGAAAAAATAAACTAAAGATAGAATGAGAGAAGGTATGAAAGCTAGAATGAAAGATATCAAGAAAAAAGAAAGAAAAAGGAAACTAAAGACAGAATGAGAGAAGTTATGAAAGCTAGAATGAAAGACATCAAGAAAGAAAGAAAGAAACTAAAGATAGAATGAGAGAAGGTATGAAAGTTAGAATTAAAGATATCAAGAAACAAAGAAACAGAAAGAAAGAAAGAAAGAAACTAAAGATAGAATGAGAGAAGGTATGAAAGCTAGAATGAAAGCTATAAAGAAAGAAAGAAAGAAAGAAACTAAAGATTGAATGAGAGAAGGTATGAAAGCTAGAATGAAAGATATCAAGAAAGAAAGAAACAAAGAACGAAATTAACTAAAGATAGACTGAGAGTAGGAATGAAAGCTAGAATGAAAGACATGAAGAAAGAAAGAAAGAAACTAAAGATAGAATGAGAGAAGGTATAAAAACTAGAATTAATGGTATAAAGAAACATAGAAACAAAGAAAGAAAGAAACGAAAGATAGAAAGAGAGAAGGAATGAAACCTAGAATGAAAGATATCAAGAATGAGAGAAAGAAAGAAATGAACTAAAGATAGAATGAGAGAAGTTATGAAAGCTAGAATGAAAGCTATTAAGAAAGAAAGAAACAAAGTAACAAACTAAATATAGAATAGGAGAAGGTATAAAATCTAGAATGAAAGACCTCAAGAAAGAAAAAAATAAACTAAAGATAGAATGAGAGAAGGTATGAAAGCTAGATTGAAAGATATCAAGAAAGAAAGAAAGAAAGAAAGAATCTAAAGATAGAGTGAGAGAAGGTGTGAAAGGTAGAATGAAAGACATCAAGAAAGAAAGAAAGAAACTATAGATTGAATGAGAGAAGGTATGAAAGTTAGAATTAAAGATATCAAGGAACAAAGAGAGAAAGAAAGAAAGAAACTAAAGATAGAAAGAGAGAAAGTATGAAAGCTAGAATGAAAGATATCAAGAATGAAAGAAAGAAAGAAATTAACTAAAGATAGAATGAGAGAAGGTATGAATGCTAGAATGAAAGACATCAAGAAAAAAAAGAAAGAAACTATAGATAGAATGAAAGAAGGTATCAATGCTAGAATAAAAGATATCAAGAAACAAAGAAACAAAGAAAGAAAGAAACTAAAGATAGAATGAGAGAATTTATGAAAGCTAGAATGAAAGATATCAAGAATGAAAGAAAGAAAGAAATTAACTAAAGATAGAATGAGAGAAGGTATGAAAACTAGAATGAAAGACATAAAGAAAGAACGAAAGAAACTAAAGATAGAATGAGAGAAGGTATGAAAGCTAGAATTAAAGGAATCAAGAAACATAGAAACAAAGAAAGAAAGAAACTAAAGATAGAAAGAGAGAAGGTATGAAACCTAGAATGAAAGATATCAAGAATGAAAGAACGAAAGAAATTTACTACAGATAGAATGAGAGAAGTTATGAAAGCTAGAATGAAAGCTATCAAGAAAGAAAGAAACAAAGAAACAAACTAAAGATAGAATAAGAGAAGGTATAAAATCTAGAATGAAAGACCTCAAGAAAGAAAAAAATAAACTAAAGATAGAATGAGAGAAGGAATGAAAGCTAGAATTAAAGATATCAAGGAACAAAGAAACAAAGAAAGAAAGAAACTAAAGATAGAAAGAGAGAAGGTATGAAAGCTAGAATGAAAGATATCAAGAATGAAAGAAAGAAATTAACTAAAGATAGAATGAGAGAAGGTATGAAAGCTAGAATGAAAGACATCAAGAAAGAAAGAAAGAAACTATAGATAGAATGAAAGAAGGTATCAAGCTAGAATTAAAGATATCAAGAAACAAAGAAAAAAAGAAAGAAAGTAACTAAAGATAGAATGAGAGAATTTATGAAAGCTAGAATGAAAGATATCAAGAATGAAAGAAAGAAAGAAATTAACTAAAGAAAGAATGAGAGAAGGTATGAAAGCTAGAATGAAAGAAAGAAAGGAAGAAAGAAAAGCTAGAAGGAGAGAAGGTATGAAAGCAAGAATTAAAGGTATCAAGAAACATAGAAACAAAGAAAGAAAGAAACTAAAGATAGAAAGAGAGAAGGTATGAAACCTAGAATGAAAAATATCAAGAATGAAAGAACGAAAGAAATTTACTACAGATAGAATGAGAGAAGTTATGAAAGCTAGAATGAAAGCTATCAAGAAAGAAAGAAACAAAGAAACAAACTAAAGATAGAATAAGAGAAGGTATAAAATCTAGAATGAAAGACCTCAAGAAAGAAAAAATTAACTAAAGATAGAATGAGAGATGGTATGAAAGCTAGAATGAAAGTCATCAAGAAAGAAAGAAATTAACTATAGATAGAATGAGAGAAGGTATGAAAGTAAGAATTAAAGATATCAAGAAACAAAGAGACAAAGTAACAAACTAAATATAGAATAAGAGAAGGTATAAAATCTAGAATGAAAGACCTCAAGAAAGAAAAAAATAAACTAAAGATAGAATGAGAGAAGGTATGAAAGCTAGATTGAAAGATATCAAGAAAGAAAGAAAGAAAGAAAAAGGAAACTAAAGACAGAATGAGAGAAGTTATGAAAGCTAGAATGAAAGACATCAAGAAAGAAAGAAAGAAACTAAAGATAGAATGAGAGAAGGTATGAAAGTTAGAATTAAAGATATCAAGAAACAAAGAAACAGAAAGAAAGAAAGAAAGAAACTAAAGATAGAATGAGAGAAGGTATGAAAGCTAGAATGAAAGCTATAAAGAAAGAAAGAAAGAAAGAAACTAAAGATTGAATGAGAGAAGGTATGAAAGCTAGAATGAAAGATATCAAGAAAGAAAGAAACAAAGAACGAAATTAACTAAAGATAGACTGAGAGTAGGAATGAAAGCTAGAATGAAAGACATGAAGAAAGAAAGAAAGAAACTAAAGATAGAATGAGAGAAGGTATAAAAACTAGAATTAATGGTATAAAGAAACATAGAAACAAAGAAAGAAAGAAACGAAAGATAGAAAGAGAGAAGGAATGAAACCTAGAATGAAAGATATCAAGAATGAGAGAAAGAAAGAAATGAACTAAAGATAGAATGAGAGAAGTTATGAAAGCTAGAATGAAAGCTATTAAGAAAGAAAGAAACAAAGTAACAAACTAAATATAGAATAAGAGAAGGTATAAAATCTAGAATGAAAGACCTCAAGAAAGAAAAAAATAAACTAAAGATAGAATGAGAGAAGGTATGAAAGCTAGATTGAAAGATATCAAGAAAGAAAGAAAGAAAGAAAGAATCTATAGATAGAGTGAGAGAAGGTGTGAAAGGTAGAATGAAAGACATCAAGAAAGAAAGATAGAAAAAATAAACTAAAGATAGAATGAGAGAAGGTATGAAAGCTAGAATGAAAGATATCAAGAAAAAAGAAAGAAAAAGGAAACTAAAGACAGAATGAGAGAAGTTATGAAAGCTAGAATGAAAGACATCAAGAAAGAAAGAAAGAAACTAAAGATAGAATGAGAGAAGGTATGAAAGTTAGAATTAAAGATATCAAGAAACAAAGAAACAGAAAGAAAGAAAGAAAGAAACTAAAGATAGAATGAGAGAAGGTATGAAAGCTAGAATGAAAGCTATAAAGAAAGAAAGAAAGAAAGAAACTAAAGATTGAATGAGAGAAGGTATGAAAGCTAGAATGAAAGATATCAAGAAAGAAAGAAACAAAGAACGAAATTAACTAAAGATAGACTGAGAGTAGGAATGAAAGCTAGAATGAAAGACATGAAGAAAGAAAGAAAGAAACTAAAGATAGAATGAGAGAAGGTATAAAAACTAGAATTAATGGTATAAAGAAACATAGAAACAAAGAAAGAAAGAAACGAAAGATAGAAAGAGAGAAGGAATGAAACCTAGAATGAAAGATATCAAGAATGAGAGAAAGAAAGAAATGAACTAAAGATAGAATGAGAGAAGTTATGAAAGCTAGAATGAAAGCTATTAAGAAAGAAAGAAACAAAGTAACAAACTAAATATAGAATAGGAGAAGGTATAAAATCTAGAATGAAAGACCTCAAGAAAGAAAAAAATAAACTAAAGATAGAATGAGAGAAGGTATGAAAGCTAGATTGAAAGATATCAAGAAAGAAAGAAAGAAAGAAAGAATCTAAAGATAGAGTGAGAGAAGGTGTGAAAGGTAGAATGAAAGACATCAAGAAAGAAAGAAAGAAACTATAGATTGAATGAGAGAAGGTATGAAAGTTAGAATTAAAGATATCAAGGAACAAAGAGAGAAAGAAAGAAAGAAACTAAAGATAGAAAGAGAGAAAGTATGAAAGCTAGAATGAAAGATATCAAGAATGAAAGAAAGAAAGAAATTAACTAAAGATAGAATGAGAGAAGGTATGAATGCTAGAATGAAAGACATCAAGAAAAAAAAGAAAGAAACTATAGATAGAATGAAAGAAGGTATCAATGCTAGAATAAAAGATATCAAGAAACAAAGAAACAAAGAAAGAAAGAAACTAAAGATAGAATGAGAGAATTTATGAAAGCTAGAATGAAAGATATCAAGAATGAAAGAAAGAAAGAAATTAACTAAAGATAGAATGAGAGAAGGTATGAAAACTAGAATGAAAGACATAAAGAAAGAACGAAAGAAACTAAAGATAGAATGAGAGAAGGTATGAAAGCTAGAATTAAAGGAATCAAGAAACATAGAAACAAAGAAAGAAAGAAACTAAAGATAGAAAGAGAGAAGGTATGAAACCTAGAATGAAAGATATCAAGAATGAAAGAACGAAAGAAATTTACTACAGATAGAATGAGAGAAGTTATGAAAGCTAGAATGAAAGCTATCAAGAAAGAAAGAAACAAAGAAACAAACTAAAGATAGAATAAGAGAAGGTATAAAATCTAGAATGAAAGACCTCAAGAAAGAAAAAAATAAACTAAAGATAGAATGAGAGAAGGAATGAAAGCTAGAATTAAAGATATCAAGGAACAAAGAAACAAAGAAAGAAAGAAACTAAAGATAGAAAGAGAGAAGGTATGAAAGCTAGAATGAAAGATATCAAGAATGAAAGAAAGAAATTAACTAAAGATAGAATGAGAGAAGGTATGAAAGCTAGAATGAAAGACATCAAGAAAGAAAGAAAGAAACTATAGATAGAATGAAAGAAGGTATCAAGCTAGAATTAAAGATATCAAGAAACAAAGAAAAAAAGAAAGAAAGTAACTAAAGATAGAATGAGAGAATTTATGAAAGCTAGAATGAAAGATATCAAGAATGAAAGAAAGAAAGAAATTAACTAAAGAAAGAATGAGAGAAGGTATGAAAGCTAGAATGAAAGAAAGAAAGGAAGAAAGAAAAGCTAGAAGGAGAGAAGGTATGAAAGCAAGAATTAAAGGTATCAAGAAACATAGAAACAAAGAAAGAAAGAAACTAAAGATAGAAAGAGAGAAGGTATGAAACCTAGAATGAAAAATATCAAGAATGAAAGAACGAAAGAAATTTACTACAGATAGAATGAGAGAAGTTATGAAAGCTAGAATGAAAGCTATCAAGAAAGAAAGAAACAAAGAAACAAACTAAAGATAGAATAAGAGAAGGTATAAAATCTAGAATGAAAGACCTCAAGAAAGAAAAAATTAACTAAAGATAGAATGAGAGATGGTATGAAAGCTAGAATGAAAGTCATCAAGAAAGAAAGAAATTAACTATAGATAGAATGAGAGAAGGTATGAAAGTAAGAATTAAAGATATCAAGAAACAAAGAGACAAAGAAAGAAAGAAACTAAAAATAGATAGAGAGAAGGTATGAAAGCTAGAATGAAAGATATCAAGAATGAAAAAAGAAAGAAATTAACTAAAGATAGAATGAGAGAAGGTATGAAAGCTAGAATGAAAGACATCAAGAAAGAAAGAAAGAAACTATAGATAGAATGAAAGAACGTATCAATGCTAGAATTAAACATATCAAGAAAAAAAGAAACAAAGAAAGAAAGAAACTAATGATAGAATGAGGGAAGGTATGAAAGTTAAAATGAAAGACATCAAGAAAGAAAGATAGAAAGATACGAAAGATAGAATGACAGAAGGTATGAAAGCTAGAATGAAAGACATCAAGAAAGAAAGAAAGAAACTATAGATAGAATGAAAGAAGGTATCAAAGCGAGAAGGAAAGACATCAAGAAAGAAAGAAAGAAAAATGTAAACTAAAGATAGAATGAGAGAAGGTATGAAAGCTAGAATGAAAGATATCAAAACAGAAAGAAAGAAAGAAAGAATTTAAAGATACAGGTAGAGAGAATGTATGAAAGGTAGAATGAAAGACATCAAGAAAGAAAGAAATTCACTAAAAATAGAATGAGAGAAGGTATGAAAGTTAGAATTAAAGATATCAAGGAACAAAGAAAGAAAGAAACTAAAGATAGAAAGAGAGAAGGTATGAAAGCTAGAATGAAAGATATCAAGAATGAAAGAAAGAAAGAAATTAACTAAAGGTAGAATGAGAGATGGTATGAAAGCTAGAATTAAAGGTATAATGAAACATAGAAACAAAGAAAGAAAGAAACGAAAGATAGAAAGAGATAAGGAATGAAACCTAGAATGATAGATATCAAGAATGAAAGAAAGAATGAAATGAACTAAAGGTAGAATGAGAGAAGTTATGAAAGCTAGAATGAAAGCTATCAAGAAAGAAAGAAACAAAGAAACAAACTAAAGATAGAATAAGAGAAGGTACAAAATCTAGAATGAAAGACCTCAAGAAAGAAAAAAATAAACTAAAGACAGAATGAGAGAAGGTATGAAAGCTAGAATGAAAGACATCAAGAAAGAAAGAAAGAAAGAAACTAAAGATAGAATGAGAGAAGGTATGAAAGGAACTATGAATGATATCAAGAAAGAAAGAAAGAAACTATAGATAGAATGAAAGAAGGTATCAATGCTAGAATTAAAGACATCAAGAAACAAAGAAACAAAGAAAGAAAGAAACTAAAGATAGAATGAGAGAATTTATGAAAGCTAGAATGAAAGACATCAACAATGAAAGAAAGAAAGAAATTAACTAAAGATAGAATGAGAGAAGGTATGCAAGCTAGAATGAAAGAAATCAAGAAAGAAAGAAAGAAACTAAAGATAGAATTAGAGAAGGTATGAAAGCTAGAATGAAAGATATCAAGAAACAAAGAAACAAAGAAAGAAATAAACTAAAGATAGAAAGAGACAAGGAATGAAAGCTAGAATGAAAGACATCAAGAAAGAAAGAAAGAAACTATAGATAGAATGAAAGAAGGTATCAAAGCTAGAATGAAAGACATCAAGAAAGAAAGAAAGAAAAATGTAAACTAAAGATAGAATGAGAGAAGGTATGAAAGCTAGAAGGAAAGATATTAAAACAGAAGGAAAGAAAGAAAGAATTTAAAGATAGACAGAGAGAATGTATGAAAGGTAGAATGAAAGACATCAAGAAAGAAAGAAATTCACTAAAAATAGAATGAGAGAAGGTATGAAAGTTAGAATTAAAGATATCAAGGAACAAAGAAACAAAGAAAGAAAGAAACTAAAGATAGAAAGAGAGAAGGTATGAAAGCTAGAATGAAAGATATCAAGAATGAAAGAAAGAAAGAAATTAACTAAAGATAGAATGAGAGAAGGTATGCAAGCTAGAATGAAATAAATAAATAAATAAAGAAAGAAACTAAAGATAGAAAGAGATAAGGAATGAAACCTAGAATGATAGATATCAAGAATGAAAGAAAGAAAGAAATGAACTAAAGGTAAATGAGAGAAGTTATGAAAGCTAGAATGAAAGCTATCAAGAAAGAAAGAAACAAAGAAACAAACTAAAGATAGAATAAGAGAAGGTACAAAATCTAGAATGAAAGACCTCAAGAAAGAAAAAAAGAAACTAAAGATAGAATGAGAGAAGGTATGAAAGCTAGAATGAAAGACATCAAGAAAGAAAGAAAGAAAGAAAGAAACTAAAGATAGAATGAGAGAAGGTATGAAAGGAACTATGAATGATATCAAGAAAGAAAGAAAGAAACTATAGATAGAATGAAAGAAGGTATCAATGCTAGAATTAAAGATATCAAGAAACAAAGAAACAAAGAAAGAAAGAAACTAAAGATAGAATGAGAGAATTTATGAAAGCTTGAATGAAAGACATCAACAATGAAAGAAAGAAACAAATTAACTAAAGATAGAATGAGAGAAGGTATGCAAGCAAGAATGAAAGAAATCAAGAAAGAAAGAAAGAAACTAAAGATAGAATGAGAGAAGGTATGAAAGCTAGAATGAAAGCTATCAAGAAAGAAAGAAACAAAGAAACAAACTAAAGATAGAAAGAGAGAAGGAATGAAACCTAGAATGAAAGATATCAAGAATGAAAGAAAGAAAGATATTAACTACAGATAGAATGAGAGAAGTTATGAAAGCTAGAATGAAAGCTATCAAGAAAGAAAGAAACAAAGAAACAAACTAAAGATAGAATGAGAGAAGGTATGAAAGGAACAATGAATGATATCAAGAAAGAAAGAAAGAAACTATAGATAGAATGAAAGAACGTATCAATGCTAGAATTAAAGATATCAAGAAACAAAGAAACAAAGAAAGAAAGAAACTAAAGAAAGGATGAGAGAATTTATGAAAGCTTGAATGAAAGACATCAACAATGAAAGAAAGAAAGAAATTAACTAAAGATAGAATGAGAGAAGGTATGCAAGCTAGAATGAAAGAAATCAAGAAAGAAAGAAAGAAACTAAAGATAGAATGAGAGAAGGTATGAAAGCTAGAATGAAAGCTATCAAGAAAGAAAGAAACAAAGAAACAAACTAAAGATAGAAAGAGAGAAGGAATGAAACCTAGAATGAAAGATATCAAGAATGAAAGAAAGAAAGAAATTAACTACAGATAGAATGAGAGAAGTTATGAAAGCTAAAATGAAAGCTATCAAGAAAGAAAGAAACAAAGAAACAAACTAAAGATAGAATGAGAGAAGGTATGAAAGGAACAATGAATGATATCAAGAAAGAAAGAAAGAAACTATAGATAGAATGAAAGAAGGTATCAATGCTAGAATTAAAGATATCAAGAAACAAAGAAACAAAGAAAGAAAGAAACTAAAGATAGAATGAGAGAATTTATGAAAGCTTGAATGAAAGACATCAAGAATGAAAAAAAGAAAGAAATTAACTAAAGATAGAATGAGGGAAGGTATGAAAGCTAGAATGAAAGACATCAAGAAAGAAAGAAAGAAAGATACTAAAGATAGAATGAGAGAAGGTATGAAAGCTAAAATGAAAGACATCAAGAAGGAAAGAAAGAAACTATAGATAGAATGAAAGAAGGTATCAAAGCTAGAATGAAAGACATCAAGAAAGAAAGAAAGAAAAATATAAACTAAAGATAGAATGAGAGAAGGTATGAAAGCTAGATTGAAAGATATCAAGAAAGAAAGAAAGAAAGAAAGAATCTAAAGATAGAGTGAGAGAAATTATGAAAGGTAGAATGAAAGACATCAAGAAAGAAAGAAAGAAACTATAGATAGAATGAGAGAAGGTATGAAAGTTAGAATTAAAGATATCAAGGAACAAAGAAACAAAGAAAGAAACTAAAGATAGAAAGAGAGAAGGTATGAAAGCTAGAATGAAAGATATCAAGAATGAAAGAAAGAAACTATAGATGGAATGAAAGAAGGTATCAAAACGAGAATGAAAGACATCAAGAAAGAAAGAAAGAAAAATGTAAAGATAGAATGAGAGAAGGTATGAAAGCTAGAATGAAAGATATCAAAACAGAAAGAAAGAAAGAAAGAATTTAAAGATAGAGAGAGAGAATGTATGAAAGGTAGAATGAAAGACATCAAGAAAGAAAGAAATTCACTAAAAATAGAATGAGAGAAGGTATGAAAGTTAGAATTAAAGATATCAAGGAACAAAGAAAGAAAGAAACTAAAGATAGAAAGAGAGAAGGTATGAAAGCTAGAATGAAAGATATCAAGAATGAAAGAAAGAAAGAAATTAACTAAAGATAGAATGAGAGAAGGTATGCAAGCTAGAATGAAATAAATAAATAAAGAAGAAAGAAACTAAAGATAGAATGAGAGAAGGTATGAAAGCTAGAATTAAAGGTATAAAGAAACATAGAAACAAAGAAAGAAAGAAACGAAAGATAGAAAGAGATAAGGAATGAAACCTAGAATGATAGATATCAAGAATGAAAGAAAGAAAGAAATGAACTAAAGGTAGAATGAGAGAAGTTATGAAAGCTAGAATGAAAGCTATCAAGAAAGAAAGAAACAAAGAAACAAACTAAAGATAGAATAAGAGAAGGTACAAAATCTAGAATGAAAGACCTCAAGAAAGAAAAAAATAAACTAAAGATAGAATGAGAGAAGGTATGAAAGCTAGAATGAAAGACATCAAGAAAGAAAGAAAGAAAGAAACTAAAGATAGAATGAGAGAAGGTATGAAAGGAACTATGAATGATATCAAGAAAGAAAGAAACTATAGATAGAATGAAAGAAGGTATCAATGCTAGAATTAAAGATCAAGAAACAAAGAAACAAAGAAAGAAAGAAACTAAAGATAGAATGAGAGAATTTATGAAAGCTTGAATGAAAGACATCAACAATGAAGGAAAGAAAGAAATTAACTAAAGATAGAAGGAGAGAAGGTATGCAAGCTAGAATGAAAGAAATCAAGAAAGAAAGAAAGAAACTAAAGATAGAATGAGAGAAGGTATAAAATCTAGAATGAAAGAACTCAAGAAAGAAAAAATAAACTAAAGATAGAATGAGAGATGGTATGAAAGCTAGAATGAAAGTCATCAAGAAAGAAAGAAATTAACTATAGATAGAATGAGAGAAGGTATGAAAGTAAGAATTAAAGATATCAAGAAACAAAGAGACAAAGAAAGAAAGAAACTAAAAATAGATAGAGAGAAGGTATGAAAGCTAGAATGAAAGATATCAAGAATGAAAAAAGAAAGAAATTAACTAAAGATAGAATGAGAGAAGGTATGAAAGCTAGAATGAAAGACATCAAGAAAGAAAGAAAGAAACTATAGATAGAATGAAAGAACGTATCAATGCTAGAATTAAACATATCAAGAAAAAAAGAAACAAAGAAAGAAAGAAACTAATGATAGAATGAGGGAAGGTATGAAAGTTAAAATGAAAGACATCAAGAAAGAAAGATAGAAAGATACGAAAGATAGAATGACAGAAGGTATGAAAGCTAGAATGAAAGACATCAAGAAAGAAAGAAAGAAACTATAGATAGAATGAAAGAAGGTATCAAAGCGAGAAGGAAAGACATCAAGAAAGAAAGAAAGAAAAATGTAAACTAAAGATAGAATGAGAGAAGGTATGAAAGCTAGAATGAAAGATATCAAAACAGAAAGAAAGAAAGAAAGAATTTAAAGATACAGAGAGAGAGAATGTATGAAAGGTAGAATGAAAGACATCAAGAAAGAAAGAAATTCACTAAAAATAGAATGAGAGAAGGTATGAAAGTTAGAATTAAAGATATCAAGGAACAAAGAAAGAAAGAAACTAAAGATAGAAAGAGAGAAGGTATGAAAGCTAGAATGAAAGATATCAAGAATGAAAGAAAGAAAGAAATTAACTAAAGGTAGAATGAGAGATGGTATGAAAGCTAGAATTAAAGGTATAATGAAACATAGAAACAAAGAAAGAAAGAAACGAAAGATAGAAAGAGATAAGGAATGAAACCTAGAATGATAGATATCAAGAATGAAAGAAAGAAAGAAATGAACTAAAGGTAGAATGAGAGAAGTTATGAAAGCTAGAATGAAAGCTATCAAGAAAGAAAGAAACAAAGAAACAAACTAAAGATAGAATAAGAGAAGGTACAAAATCTAGAATGAAAGACCTCAAGAAAGAAAAAAATAAACTAAAGGCAGAATGAGAGAAGGTATGAAAGCTAGAATGAAAGACATCAAGAAAGAAAGAAAGAAAGAAACTAAAGATAGAATGAGAGAAGGTATGAAAGGAACTATGAATGATATCAAGAAAGAAAGAAAGAAACTATAGATAGAATGAAAGAAGGTATCAATGCTAGAATTAAAGACATCAAGAAACAAAGAAACAAAGAAAGAAAGAAACTAAAGATAGAATGAGAGAATTTATGAAAGCTAGAATGAAAGACATCAACAATGAAAGAAAGAAAGAAATTAACTAAAGATAGAATGAGAGAAGGTATGCAAGCTAGAATGAAAGAAATCAAGAAAGAAAGAAAGAAACTAAAGATAGAATTAGAGAAGGTATGAAAGCTAGAATGAAAGATATCAAGAAACAAAGAAACAAAGAAAGAAATAAACTAAAGATAGAAAGAGACAAGGAATGAAAGCTAGAATGAAAGACATCAAGAAAGAAAGAAAGAAACTATAGATAGAATGAAAGATGGTATCAAAGCTAGAATGAAAGACATCAAGAAAGAAAGAAAGAAAAATGTAAACTAAAGATAGAATGAGAGAAGGTATGAAAGCTAGAAGGAAAGATATTAAAACAGAAGGAAAGAAAGAAAGAATTTAAAGATAGACAGAGAGAATGTATGAAAGGTAGAATGAAAGACATCAAGAAAGAAAGAAATTCACTAAAAATAGAATGAGAGAAGGTATGAAAGTTAGAATTAAAGATATCAAGGAACAAAGAAACAAAGAAAGAAAGAAACTAAAGATAGAAAGAGAGAAGGTATGAAAGCTAGAATGAAAGATATCAAGAATGAAAGAAAGAAAGAAATTAACTAAAGATAGAATGAGAGAAGGTATGCAAGCTAGAATGAAATAAATAAATAAAGAAAGAAAGAAACTAAAGATAGAAAGAGATAAGGAATGAAACCTAGAATGATAGATATCAAGAATGAAAGAAAGAAAGAAATGAACTAAAGGTAAATGAGAGAAGTTATGAAAGCTAGAATGAAAGCTATCAAGAAAGAAAGAAACAAAGAAACAAACTAAAGATAGAATAAGAGAAGGTACAAAATCTAGAATGAAAGACCTCAAGAAAGAAAAAAAGAAACTAAAGATAGAATGAGAGAAGGTATGAAAGCTAGAATGAAAGACATCAAGAAAGAAAGAAAGAAAGAAAGAAACTAAAGATAGAATGAGAGAAGGTATGAAAGGAACTATGAATGATATCAAGAAAGAAAGAAAGAAACTATAGATAGAATGAAAGAAGGTATCAATGCTAGAATTAAAGATATCAAGAAACAAAGAAACAAAGAAAGAAAGAAACTAAAGATAGAATGAGAGAATTTATGAAAGCTTGAATGAAAGACATCAACAATGAAAGAAAGAAACAAATTAACTAAAGATAGAATGAGAGAAGGTATGCAAGCAAGAATGAAAGAAATCAAGAAAGAAAGAAAGAAACTAAAGAAAGAATGAGAGAAGGTATGAAAGCTAGAATGAAAGCTATCAAGAAAGAAAGAAACAAAGAAACAAACTAAAGATAGAAAGAGAGAAGGAATGAAACCTAGAATGAAAGATATCAAGAATGAAAGAAAGAAAGATATTAACTACAGATAGAATGAGAGAAGTTATGAAAGCTAGAATGAAAGCTATCAAGAAAGAAAGAAACAAAGAAACAAACTAAAGATAGAATGAGAGAAGGTATGAAAGGAACAATGAATGATATCAAGAAAGAAAGAAAGAAACTATAGATAGAATGAAAGAACGTATCAATGCTAGAATTAAAGATATCAAGAAACAAAGAAACAAAGAAAGAAAGAAACTAAAGAAAGGATGAGAGAATTTATGAAAGCTTGAATGAAAGACATCAACAATGAAAGAAAGAAAGAAATTAACTAAAGATAGAATGAGAGAAGGTATGCAAGCTAGAATGAAAGAAATCAAGAAAGAAAGAAAGAAACTAAAGATAGAATGAGAGAAGGTATGAAAGCTAGAATGAAAGCTATCAAGAAAGAAAGAAACAAAGAAACAAACTAAAGATAGAAAGAGAGAAGGAATGAAACCTAGAATGAAAGATATCAAGAATGAAAGAAAGAAAGAAATTAACTACAGATAGAATGAGAGAAGTTATGAAAGCTAAAATGAAAGCTATCAAGAAAGAAAGAAACAAAGAAACAAACTAAAGATAGAATGAGAGAAGGTATGAAAGGAACAATGAATGATATCAAGAAAGAAAGAAAGAAACTATAGATAGAATGAAAGAAGGTATCAATGCTAGAATTAAAGATATCAAGAAACAAAGAAACAAAGAAAGAAAGAAACTAAAGATAGAATGAGAGAATTTATGAAAGCTTGAATGAAAGACATCAAGAATGAAAAAAAGAAAGAAATTAACTAAAGATAGAATGAGGGAAGGTATGAAAGCTAGAATGAAAGACATCAAGAAAGAAAGAAAGAAAGATACTAAAGATAGAAAGAGAGAAGGTATGAAAGCTAGAATGAAAGACATCAAGAAAGAAAGAAACAAAAATATAAACTAAAGATAGAATGAGAGAAGGTATGAAAGCTAGATTGAAAGATATCAAGAAAGAAAGAAAGAAAGAAAGAATCTAAAGATAGAGTGAGAGAAATTATGAAAGGTAGAATGAAAGACATCAAGAAAGAAAGAAAGAAACTATAGATAGAATGAGAGAAGGTATGAAAGTTAGAATTAAAGATATCAAGGAACAAAGAAACAAAGAAAGAAACTAAAGATAGAAAGAGAGAAGGTATGAAAGCTAGAATGAAAGATATCAAGAATGAAAGAAAGAAACTATAGATAGAATGAAAGAAGGTATCAAAACGAGAATGAAAGACATCAAGAAAGAAAGAAAGAAAAATGTAAAGATAGAATGAGAGAAGGTATGAAAGCTAGAATGAAAGATATCAAAACAGAAAGAAAGAAAGAAAGAATTTAAAGATAGAGAGAGAGAGAATGTATGAAAGGTAGAATGAAAGACATCAAGAAAGAAAGAAATTCACTAAAAATAGAATGAGAGAAGGTATGAAAGTTAGAATTAAAGATATCAAGGAACAAAGAAAGAAAGAAACTAAAGATAGAAAGAGAGAAGGTATGAAAGCTAGAATGAAAGATATCAAGAATGAAAGAAAGAAAGAAATTAACTAAAGATAGAATGAGAGAAGGTATGCAAGCTAGAATGAAATAAATAAATAAAGAAGAAAGAAACTAAAGATAGAATGAGAGAAGGTATGAAAGCTAGAATTAAAGGTATAAAGAAACATAGAAACAAAGAAAGAAAGAAACGAAAGATAGAAAGAGATAAGGAATGAAACCTAGAATGATAGATATCAAGAATGAAAGAAAGAAAGAAATGAACTAAAGGTAGAATGAGAGAAGTTATGAAAGCTAGAATGAAAGCTATCAAGAAAGAAAGAAACAAAGAAACAAACTAAAGATAGAATAAGAGAAGGTACAAAATCTAGAATGAAAGACCTCAAGAAAGAAAAAAATAAACTAAAGATAGAATGAGAGAAGGTATGAAAGCTAGAATGAAAGACATCAAGAAAGAAAGAAAGAAAGAAACTAAAGATAGAATGAGAGAAGGTATGAAAGGAACTATGAATGATATCAAGAAAGAAAGAAACTATAGATAGAATGAAAGAAGGTATCAATGCTAGAATTAAAGATCAAGAAACAAAAAAACAAAGAAAGAAAGAAACTAAAGATAGAATGAGAGAATTTATGAAAGCTTGAATGAAAGACATCAACAATGAAGGAAAGAAAGAAATTAACTAAAGATAGAATGAGAGAAGGTATGCAAGCTAGAATGAAAGAAATCAAGAAAGAAAGAAAGAAACTAAAGATAGAATGAGAGATGGTATGAAAGCTAGAATGAAAGTCATCAAGAAAGAAAGAAATTAACTATAGATAGAATGAGAGAAGGTATGAAAGTAAGAATTAAAGATATCAATAAACAAAGAGACAAAGAAAGAAAGAAACTAAAAATAGATAGAGAGAAGGTATGAAAGCTAGAATGAAAGATATCAAGAATGAAAAAAGAAAGAAATTAACTAAAGATAGAATGAGAGAAGGTATGAAAGCTAGAATGAAAGACATCAAGAAAGAAAGAAAGAAACTATAGATAGAATGAAAGAACGTATCAATGCTAGAATTAAACATATCAAGAAAAAAAGAAACAAAGAAAGAAAGAAACTAATGATAGAATGAGGGAAGGTATGAAAGTTAAAATGAAAGACATCAAGAAAAAAAGATAGAAAGATACGAAAGATAGAATGACAGAAGGTATGAAAGCTAGAATGAAAGACATCAAGAAAGAAAGAAAGAAACTATAGATAGAATGAAAGAAGGTATCAAAGCGAGAAGGAAAGACATCAAGAAAGAAAGAAAGAAAAATGTAAACTAAAGATAGAATGAGAGAAGGTATGAAAGCTAGAATGAAAGATATCAAAACAGAAAGAAAGAAAGAAAGAATTTAAAGATACACAGAGAGAGAATGTATGAAAGGTAGAATGAAAGACATCAAGAAAGAAAGAAATTCACTAAAAATAGAATGAGAGAAGGTATGAAAGTTAAAATTAAAGATATCAAGGAACAAAGAAAGAAAGAAACTAAAGATAGAAAGAGAGAAGGTATGAAAGATAGAATGAAAGATATCAAGAATGAAAGAAAGAAAGAAATTAACTAAAGGTAGAATGAGAGATGGTATGAAAGCTAGAATTAAAGGTATAATGAAACATAGAAACAAAGAAAGAAAGAAACGAAAGATAGAAAGAGATAAGGAATGAAACCTAGAATGATAGATATCAAGAATGAAAGAAAGAAAGAAATGAACTAAAGGTAGAATGAGAGAAGTTATGAAAGCTAGAATGAAAGCTATCAAGAAAGAAAGAAACAAAGAAACAAACTAAAGATAGAGTAAGAGAAGGTACAAAATCTAGAATGAAAGACCTCAAGAAAGAAAAAAATAAACTAAAGACAGAATGAGAGAAGGTATGAAAGCTAGAATGAAAGACATCAAGAAAGAAAGAAAGAAAGAAACTAAAGATAGAATGAGAGAAGGTATGAAAGGAACTATGAATGATATCAAGAAAGAAAGAAAGAAACTATAGATAGAATGAAAGAAGGTATCAATGCTAGAATTAAAGATATCAAGAAACAAAGAAACAAAGAAAGAAAGAAACTAAAGATAGAATGAGAGAATTTATGAAAGCTAGAATGAAAGACATCAACAATGAAAGAAAGAAAGAAATTAACTAAAGATAGAATGAGAGAAGGTATGCAAGCTAGAATGAAAGAAATCAAGAAAGAAAGAAAGAAACTAAAGATAGAATTAGAGAAGGTATGAAAGCTAGAATGAAAGATATCAAGAAACAAAGAAACAAAGAAATAAATAAACTAAAGATAGAAAGAGACAAGGAATGAAAGCTAGAATGAAAGACATCAAGAAAGAAAGAAAGAAACTATAGATAGAATGAAAGAAGGTATCAAAGCTAGAATGAAAGACATCAAGAAAGAAAGAAAGAAAAATGTAAACTAAAGATAGAATGAGAGAAGGTATGAAAGCTAGAAGGAAAGATATTAAAACAGAAGGAAAGAAAGAAAGAATTTAAAGATAGACAGAGAGAATGTATGAAAGGTAGAATGAAAGACATCAAGAAAGAAAGAAATTCACTAAAAATAGAATGAGAGAAGGTATGAAAGTTAGAATTAAAGATATCAAGGAACAAAGAAACAAAGAAAGAAAGAAACTAAAGATAGAAAGAGAGAAGGTATGAAAGCTAGAATGAAAGATATCAAGAATGAAAGAAAGAAAGAAATTAACTAAAGATAGAATGAGAGAAGGTATGCAAGCTAGAATAAAATAAATAAAGAAAGAAAGAAAGAAACTAAAGATAGAAAGAGATAAGGAATGAAACCTAGAATGATAGATATCAAGAATGAAAGAAAGAAAGAAATGAACTAAAGGTAAATGAGAGAAGTTATGAAAGCTAGAATGAAAGCTATCAAGAAAGAAAGAAACAAAGAAACAAACTAAAGATAGAATAAGAGAAGGTACAAAATCTAGAATGAAAGACCTCAAGAAAGAAAAAAAGAAACTAAAGATAGAATGAGAGAAGGTATGAAAGCTAGAATGAAAGACATCAAGAAAGAAAGAAAGAAAGAAAGAAACTAAAGATAGAATGAGAGAAGGTATGAAAGGAACTATGAATGATATCAAGAAAGAAAGAAAGAAACTATAGATAGAATGAAAGAAGGTATCAATGCTAGAATTAAAGATATCAAGAAACAAAGAAACAAAGAAAGAAAGAAACTAAAGATAGAATGAGAGAATTTATGAAAGCTTGAATGAAAGACATCAACAATGAAAGAAAGAAACAAATTAACTAAAGATAGAATGAGAGAAGGTATGCAAGCAAGAATGAAAGAAATCAAGAAAGAAAGAAAGAAACTAAAGAAAGAATGAGAGAAGGTATGAAAGCTAGAATGAAAGCTATCAAGAAAGAAAGAAACAAAGAAACAAACTAAAGATAGAAAGAGAGAAGGAATGAAACCTAGAATGAAAGATATCAAGAATGAAAGAAAGAAAGATATTAACTACAGATAGAATGAGAGAAGTTATGAAAGCTAGAATGAAAGCTATCAAGAAAGAAAGAAACAAAGAAACAAACTAAAGATAGAATGAGAGAAAATATGAAAGGAACAATGAATGATATCAAGAAAGAAAGAAAGAAACTATAGATAGAATGAAAGAACGTATCAATGCTAGAATTAAAGATATCAAGAAACAAAGAAACAAAGAAAGAAAGAAACTAAAGAAAGGATGAGAGAATTTCTGAAAGCTTGAATGAAAGACATCAACAATGAAAGAAAGAAAGAAATTAACTAAAGATAGAATGAGAGAAGGTATGCAAGCTAGAATGAAAGAAATCAAGAAAGAAAGATAGAAACTAAAGATAGAATGAGAGAAGGTATGAAAGCTAGAATGAAAGCTATCAAGAAAGAAAGAAACAAAGAAACAAACTAAAGATAGAAAGAGAGAAGGAATGAAACCTAGAATGAAAGATATCAAGAATGAAAGAAAGAAAGAAATTAACTACAGATAGAATGAGAGAAGTTATGAAAGCTAAAATGAAAGCTATCAAGAAAGAAAGAAACAAAGAAACAAACTAAAGATAGAATGAGAGAAGGTATGAAAGGAACAATGAATGATATCAAGAAAGAAAGAAAGAAACTATAGATAGAATGAAAGAAGGTATCAATGCTAGAATTAAAGATATCATGAAACAAAGAAACAAAGAAAGAAAGAAACTATGATAGAATGAGAGAATTTATGAAAGCTTGAATGAAAGACATCAAGAATGAAAGAAAGAAAGAAATTAACTAAAGATAGAATGAGGGAAGGTATGAAAGCTAGAATGAAAGACATCAAGAAAGAAAGAAAGAAAGATACTAAAGATAGAATGAGAGAAGGTATGAAAGCTAAAATGAAAGACATCAAGAAGGAAAGAAAGAAACTATAGATAGAATGAAAGAAGGTATCAAAGCTAGAATGAAAGACATCAAGAAAGAAAGAAAGAAAAATATAAACTAAAGATAGAATGAGAGAAGGTATGAAAGCTAGATTGAAAGATATCAAGAAAGAAAGAAAGAAAGAAAGAATCTAAAGATAGAGTGAGAGAAATTATGAAAGGTAGAATGAAAGACATCAAGAAAGAAAGAAAGAAACTATAGATAGAATGAGAGAAGGTATGAAAGTTAGAATTAAAGATATCAAGGAACAAAGAAACAAAGAAAGAAACTAAAAATAGAAAGAGAGAAGGTATGAAAGCTAGAATGAAAGATATCAAGAATGAAAGAAAGAAACTATAGATAGAATGAAAGAAGGTATCAAAACGAGAATGAAAGACATCAAGAAAGAAAGAAAGAAAAATGTAAACTAAAGATAGAATGAGAGAAGGTATGAAAGCTAGAATGAAAGATATCAAAACAGAAAGAAAGAAAGAAAGAATTTAAAGATAGAGAGAGAGAATGTATGAAAGGTAGAATGAAAGACATCAAGAAAGAAAGAAATTCACTAAAAATAGAATGAGAGAAGGTATGAAAGTTAGAATTAAAGATATCAAGGAACAAAGAAAGAAAGAAACTAAAGATAGAAAGAGAGAAGGTATGAAAGCTAGAATGAAAGATATCAAGAATGAAAGAAAGAAAGAAATTAACTAAAGATAGAATGAGAGAAGGTATGCAAGCTAGAATAAAATAAATAAATAAAGAAAGAAAGAAACTAAAGATAGAAAGAGATAAGGAATGAAACCTAGAATGATAGATATCAAGAATGAAAGAAAGAAAGAAATGAACTAAAGGTAAATGAGAGAAGTTATGAAAGCTAGAATGAAAGCTATCAAGAAAGAAAGAAACAAAGAAACAAACTAAAGATAGAATAAGAGAAGGTACAAAATCTAGAATGAAAGACCTCAAGAAAGAAAAAAAGAAACTAAAGATAGAATGAGAGAAGGTATGAAAGCTAGAATGAAAGACATCAAGAAAGAAAGAAAGAAAGAAAGAAACTAAAGATAGAATGAGAGAAGGTATGAAAGGAACTATGAATGATATCAAGAAAGAAAGAAAGAAACTATAGATAGAATGAAAGAAGGTATCAATGCTAGAATTAAAGATATCAAGAAACAAAGAAACAAAGAAAGAAAGAAACTAAAGATAGAATGAGAGAATTTATGAAAGCTTGAATGAAAGACATCAACAATGAAAGAAAGAAACAAATTAACTAAAGATAGAATGAGAGAAGGTATGCAAGCAAGAATGAAAGAAATCAAGAAAGAAAGAAAGAAACTAAAGAAAGAATGAGAGAAGGTATGAAAGCTAGAATGAAAGCTATCAAGAAAGAAAGAAACAAAGAAACAAACTAAAGATAGAAAGAGAGAAGGAATGAAACCTAGAATGAAAGATATCAAGAATGAAAGAAAGAAAGATATTAACTACAGATAGAATGAGAGAAGTTATGAAAGCTAGAATGAAAGCTATCAAGAAAGAAAGAAACAAAGAAACAAACTAAAGATAGAATGAGAGAAGGTATGAAAGGAACAATGAATGATATCAAGAAAGAATGAAAGAAACTATAGATAGAATGAAAGAACGTATCAATGCTAGAATTAAAGATATCAAGAAACAAAGAAACAAAGAAAGAAAGAAACTAAAGAAAGGATGAGAGAATTTATGAAAGCTTGAATGAAAGACATCAACAATGAAAGAAAGAAAGAAATTAACTAAAGATAGAATGAGAGAAGGTATGCAAGCTAGAATGAAAGAAATCAAGAAAGAAAGATAGAAACTAAAGATAGAATGAGAGAAGGTATGAAAGCTAGAATGAAAGCTATCAAGAAAGAAAGAAACAAAGAAACAAACTAAAGATAGAAAGAGAGAAGGAATGAAACCTAGAATGAAAGATATCAAGAATGAAAGAAAGAAAGAAATTAACTACAGATAGAATGAGAGAAGTTATGAAAGCTAAAATGAAAGCTATCAAGAAAGAAAGAAACAAAGAAACAAACTAAAGATAGAATGAGAGAAGGTATGAAAGGAACAATGAATGATATCAAGAAAGAAAGAAAGAAACTATAGATAGAATGAAAGAAGGTATCAATGCTAGAATTAAAGATATCATGAAACAAAGAAACAAAGAAAGAAAGAAACTAAAGATAGAATGAGAGAATTTATGAAAGCTTGAATGAAAGACATCAAGAATGAAAGAAAGAAAGAAATTAACTAAAGATAGAATGAGGGAAGGTATGAAAGCTAGAATGAAAGACATCAAGAAAGAAAGAAAGAAAGATACTAAAGATAGAATGAGAGAAGGTATGAAAGCTAAAATGAAAGACATCAAGAAGGAAAGAAAGAAACTATAGATAGAATGAAAGAAGGTATCAAAGCTAGAATGAAAGACATCAAGAAAGAAAGAAAGAAAAATATAAACTAAAGATAGAAAGAGAGAAGGTATGAAAGCTAGAATGAAAGATATCAAGAATGAAAGAAAGAAACTATAGATAGAATGAAAGAAGGTATCAAAACGAGAATGAAAGACATCAAGAAAGAAAGAAAGAAAAATGTAAACTAAAGATAGAATGAGAGAAGGTATGAAAGCTAGAATGAAAGATATCAAAACAGAAAGAAAGAAAGAAAGAATTTAAAGATAGAGAGAGAGAATGTATGAAAGGTAGAATGAAAGACATCAAGAAAGAAAGAAATTCACTAAAAATAGAATGAGAGAAGGTATGAAAGTTAGAATTAAAGATATCAAGGAACAAAGAAAGAAAGAAACTAAAGATAGAAAGAGAGAAGGTATGAAAGCTAGAATGAAAGATATCAAGAATGAAAGAAAGAAAGAAATTAACTAAAGATAGAATGAGAGAAGGTATGCAAGCTAGAATGAAATAAATAAATAAAGAAGAAAGAAACTAAAGATAGAATGAGAGAAGGTATGAAAGCTAGAATTAAAGGTATAAAGAAACATAGAAACAAAGAAAGAAAGAAACGAAAGATAGAAAGAGATAAGGAATGAAACCTAGAATGATAGATATCAAGAATGAAAGAATGAAAGAAATGAACTAAAGGTAGAATGAGAGAAGTTATGAAAGCTAGAATGAAAGACATGAAGAAAGAAAGAAAGAAAGAAACTAAAGATAGAATGAGAGAAGGTACAAAATCTAGAATGAAAGACCTCAAGAAAGAAAAAAATAAACTAAAGATAGAATGAGAGAAGGTATGAAAGCTAGAATGAAAGACATCAAGAAAAAAGAAAGAAAGAAACTAAAGATAGAATAAGAGAAGGTACAAAATCTAGAATGAAAGACCTCAAGAAAGAAAAAAATAAACTAAAGATAGAATGAGAGAAGGTATGAAAGCTAGAATGAAAGACATCAAGAAAGAAAGAAAGAAAGAAACTAAAGATAGAATGAGAGAAGGTATAAAAGGAACTATGAATGATATCAAGAAAGAAAGAAAGAAACTATAGATAGAATGAAAGAAGGTATCAATGCTAGAATTAAAGATCAAGAAACAAAGAAACAAAGAAAGAAAGAAACTAAAGATAGAATGAGAGAATTTATGAAAGCTTGAATGAAAAACATCAACAATGAAGGAAAGAAAGAAATTAACTAAAGATAGAATGAGAGAAGGTATGCAAGCTAGAATGAAAGAAAGAAAGAAAGAAAGAAAGAAACTAAAGATAGAATGAGAGAAGGTATGAAAGCTAGAATGAAAGATATCAAGAAACAAAGAAACAAAGAAAGAAATAAACTAAAGATAGAAAGAGACAAGGAATGAAAGCTAGAATGAAAGACATCAAGAAAGAAAGAAAGAAACTATAGATAGAATGAAAGAAGGTAAAAGCTAGAATGAAAGACATCAAGAAAGAAAGAAAGAAAAATGTAAACTAAAGATAGAATGAGAGAAGGTATGAAAGCTAGAATGAAAGATATCAAGAAAGAAAGAAAGAAAGAAAGAAAGAAAGAATCTAAAGATAGAGAGAGAGAATGTATGAAAGGTAGAATGAAAGACATCAAGAAAGAAAGAAATTCACTAAAAATAGAATGAGAGAAGGTATGAAAGTTAGAATTAAAGATATCAAGGAACAAAGAAACAAAGAAAGAAAGAAACTAAAGATAGAAAGAGAGAAGGTATGAAAGCTAGAATGAAAGATATCAAGAATGAAAGAAAGAAAGAAATTAACTGAAGATAGAATGAGAGAAGGTATGAAACCTAGAATGAAAGCTATCAAGAAAGAAAGAAACAAAGTAACAAACTAAAGATAGAATAAGAGAAGGTATAAAATCTAGAATGAAAGACCTCAAGAAAGAAAAAAATAAACTAAAGATAGAATGAGAGAAGGTATAAAAGCTAGAATGAAAGACATCAAGAAAGAAAGAAAGAAAGAAAAATATAAACTAAAGATAGAATGAGAGAAGGTATGAAAGCTGGATTGAAAGATATCAAGAAAGAAAGAAAGAAAGAAAGAATCTAAAGATAGAGTGAGAGAAGGTATGAAAGGTAGAATGAAAGACATCAAGAAAGAAAGAAAGAAACTATAGATAGAATGAGAGAAGGTATGAAAGTTAGAATTAAAGATATCAAGGAACAAAGAGACAAAGAAAGAAAGAAACTAAAGATAGAAAGAGAGAAGGAATGAAAGCTAGAATGAAAGATATCAAGAATGAAAGAAAGAAAGAAATTAACTAAAGATAGAATGAGAGAAGGTATGAATGCTAGAATGAAAGACATCAAGAAAAAAAGAAAGAAACTAAAGATAGAATGAGAGAATTTATGAAAGCTAGAATGAAAGATATCAAGAATGAAAGAAAGAAAAAAATTAACTAAAGAGAATGAGAGAAGGTATGAGAACTAGAATGATAGAAATAAAGAAAGAACGAAAGAAACTAAAGATAGAATGAGAGAAGGTATGAAAGCTAGAATTAAAGGTATCAAGAAACATAGAAACAAAGAAAGAAAGAAACTAAAGATAGAAAGAGAGAAAGTATGAAACCTAGAATGAAAGATATCAAGAATGAAAGAAAGAAAGAAATTAACTACAGATAGAATGAGAGAACTTATGAAAGCTAGAATGAAAGCTATCAAGAAAGAAAGAAACAAAGAAACAAACTAGAGATAGAATAAGAGAAGGTATAAAATCTAGAATGAAAGACCTCAAGAAAGAAAAAAATAAACTAAAGATAGAATGAGAGAAGGTATGAAAGCTAGAATTAAAGATATCAAGGAACAAAGAAACAAAGAAAGAAAGAAACTAAAGATAGAAAGAGAGAAGGTATGAAAGCTAGAAAAAGGTAACAAGAATGAAAGAAAGAAATTAACTAAAGATAGAATGAGAGAAGGTATGAAAGCTAGAATGAAAGACATCAAGAAAGAAAGAAAGAAACTATAGATAGAATGAAAGAAGATGTCAAAGCTAGAATTAAAGATATCAAGAAACAAAGAGACAAAGAAAGAAAGAAACTAAAGATAGAATGAGAGAATTTATGAAAGCTAGAATGAAAGATATCAAGAATGAAAGAAAGAAAGAAATTAATTAAGAAAGTATGAGAGAAGGTATGAAAGCTAGAATGAAAGAAAGAAAGAAAGAAAGAAAGAAAAGCTAGAAGGAGAGAAGGTATGAAAGCTAGAATTAAAGTTATCAAGAAACATAGAAACAAAGAAAGAAACTAAAGATAGAAATAGAGAAGGTATGAAACCTAAAATGAAAGATATCAAGAATGAAAGAACGAAAGAAATGTACTACAGATAGAATGAGAGAAGTTATGAAAGCTAGAATGAAAGCTATCAAGAAAGAAAGAAACAAAGAAACAAACTAAAGATAGAATAAGAGAAGGTATAAAATCTAGAATGAAAGACCTTAAGAAAGAGAAAATTAACTAAAGATAGAAGGAGAGAAGGTATGAAAGCTTGAATGAAAGACATCAAGAAAGAAAGAAATTAACTATAGATAGAATGAGAGAAGGTATGAAAGTAAGAATTAAAGATATCAAGAAACAAAGAAAGAAATAAAGAAAGAAACTAATAAGCATAAGAGGCAGAGAAAGGAACGGATATGGGGAAAAACATAAGGGTAGCGACTTTAAATGTGAAAGGCCTAGGGTCTGTGTTAAAGAGAAGGAGGATAGAATTATTATTAAAGAAAAGTAAAGTTGACATTATCTATTTACAAGAGACACATCAACTAAAGGATGGAGTCAATGAATTGAAATTACAAAACATCCATATATATGAAAAAGCATTTGGGACCTCTAAATCTAGAGGGGTAGCAATATTAATATCTAAACATTGTGAATTTGTGATGAAAGAAGTAATAAAAGATAGTAATGGTAGATATTTGATAATTCAAGGTCAAATGGGGGAGGAAGATTATACATTAGTAAATGTGTATGCACCAAACATGAATCAAGGAGAATTTTATAGAACTGTGATTGAAGAAATGGAAAAGGTTAGGAAAGGATATGTGATTATGGCAGGAGATTTTAATATGGTTCTGGATAAGGTGAAAGATAAATCCACATGTAAAAAAGATGAGTTGAATAAAAGAGGTACCCTCCTGAGTAAGATATTAAACACTACGGATTTGAAAGATATATGGAGAGAATTAAAGGGAGATGAAAGAAGGTTTACATATTATTCTTCTGTACATAATAGTTATTCTAGAATAGATTTTATGTTTATTTCACAAAACTTAATTTCAAAAGTAGTAGATACAAATATTAATGTGATAAAAATAACAGATCATGCGTTGATGGTGTTAGAGATGAAAGTTAAGAAGGACTATAGAGAAGCTAGAAGACGGAGAATGGACTCCAATATTTTTCAACATACAGAGGTTGTGGATAAAGTTAAGAAAGAATGGTTGGAAATATGGTCATTTAATGAAGCAGGTGGGAATAAAATAGGAGTGTTATGGGACACTATGAAAGCAGTCATGAGAGGAATCGCCATAAGAGAATCCTGTAGATTAAAAAAATTGAGAGAAGAAAATATAAATAGAATTGTAGAATCATTAAAGGATTTAGAAAGCAAATATTTTATGGATAGAGATAACAAAAAATTAATTGAGATCCAAGCTAAAAGAAAGGAATTAGAAGGTATAGAGCTAGAAAAGGTCCAGAGAGACTTGATATACGCTAGGAGGAATTTTTTCGAATACAGTAATAAAAATTCAAAACTTTTAGCTAGATTAGTTCAAACTAAAAGAGCAAAAAATATAATTGGAGTGATTAAAGACAAAACGGGAAAGAATTGTAGCTTAATGAAAGAAAAACTAAAGATAATACATGAATTCTATCAAAATTTGTATAAAGGTAATAGTGTATCGAAAGAAGATATAGAAAATTATATTAAAGAAAATGTTAAGAGTAAATTATCAGAGAATGATAAAAAGGATTTAGATAAAGAGATAAAAGAGGAAGAGATTATAGAGATTATTAATAAATTAAAAAATGGTAAAACTCCAGGTTTTGACGGTTTAGGATCAGAATATTATAAAACTTTTAAACCAATATTGATCCCTAAGTTAAAAGTGCTCTATAATGAAATATTGGAAGGAGAGAGAATACCAGATTCTTGGAAACATTCATTAATAACTCTTATCCCAAAGCCTAATAAAGACTTAACAGACCCAAGTTCATATAGACCCATTTCACTATTAAATCAAGATGCAAAGATTTTTACTGCAATACTTGCGAATAGAATTAATAAATTTATTATAAAATATATTAAAGAGGATCAGAATGGTTTTTTAAAGGGTAGACAAATGGAGAATTTGACTAGGAGGGTATTGAATATTTTATACAATATAGAAAAAGACAAATTGAAGGCAGGTATTTTATCATTAGATATATTTAAGGCATTTGATTGCGTGGAATGGCCAACATTAAAGATTTTGTTAAAAGGTTGGGGTTTTGGAAAGAAATTTAGGGGGATAATAGATCAACTATATCTGGGGAATACCTCTGTAGTAATAGTTAATGATGGGATTACAGAACAAATAGCTTTAGGCCGAGGCACTAGACAAGGTTGCCCTCTTTCTCCAGTTCTGTTTTGTTTGATTATTGAAATGTTGGCAAATGTAATAAGGAATGATGATTTAATCGAAGGTATGGGGAAAAAGAATAAAATAAAGATTAATTTATTTGCTGATGATTCCTTGTTGACAGTGAAAAATCCGTTAGAATGCGTAGATAAAATTAGAACTCATTTAGAAAAATTTGGAAGAATAACTGGATTATGTGTGAATTGGCAAAAATCTGAATTAATGTTATTTAATCATAATAGAGTAGAACAAGAAAGGTGTGTTGAAAAATATGATTTCAGATTATGCAAATCAATTAAATATTTAGGAATAGATCTAGCAAAAAATATTCAAAAAATAAAGGAATATAATTATAATAAACTAAAGGAAGTGATTAAAAACAAATTACAGGAATATAGTAACTTTAAGCTATCTTGGTTTGGAAGGATTGCATTGATAAAAATGAAAATCTTACCAAAAATTAATTTTTTATTTAGAATGCTACCAATACAGTTAACAGAGGATGATTTGAAATTTTGGCAAGGAATAATTAATAAATACTGTAATGAAGGGAAGAGATCTAGAATAAATAAAAAGTATTGGTATAGAACAAAGCAAAAAGGTGGTATAGGTTTACCAAATATAAAAAATTATTATTTGGCTAACCAATTGAGGTTTATTGGGGAAATTATATATAATCCAGAAAGGCTAATTTGGTGGGAGATGGAATCATCAGAATTACAGGCAGATATAGAAACATATTTATTTGGTATAATTAAGAAAGATAAAATAAGGGAAATTAATAATCCATTTTTAAAGACATTGTTAAATATATGGTATAAGTGCAAAAAGAATTTATGTTCATCATATTCCCCACTTGGATTAGTGACAGAAATAGAAAATTTTCCTACCAATATGAAAGTATATGTGGATCTATTTAAAGAAAAGAAAGTGATTAGATTGAAAGATTGGTTGTATAAAATGAGATCGATAGATCAAATGAAACAAACTCTTCAGAATAGGAGCATTTCATGGTTGAATTATATACAATTAGAAAGATGGACTAATGAATGGGTAAATAAATATAATAAAGGTAGAGAATATACAAAATACGAACAATTGTTATTGTCATATGAGGACATTCGGATGACTGACTCAGTGAAAGGTACTGTGAGCAAAATTTACTTACTTCTTCTTAATTTAGAGGAAGAGGAAAGTGAGAAAGAAGGATTAAAAATAGTGTGGGAGCAAGATATTGGGAAAAGAATAAATGAAGAAGAATGGAGGATGATATGGAAAATGAGGGTGTTAAGATTTATGTCAGTAAGAATAAAGGAAAATTTTTTTAAACTTAGTTTAAGATGGTATTTAACACCGTCAAAATTAAATAAAATTAATGCCAATCATCCGAATGTCTGTTGGAAATGTGAGAAGGAAATTGGTACATACTTTCATATGTGGTGGGAATGTGAAAAAGTGCAAAGATTTTGGAAACAAATTTTTAAAGAATTAAGCTACATATGTGAAAAAGATATAGAATTTAATGCTGAGATTGCTTTGTTATCAATATTTGAGAATGTGGAATATGACAAAATGACTAAAGAATTGATAACCAACTTATTAACAGCAGCTAGATTGATTATAGCTAGGCAATGGAAATCAAAAGTCGAATTGCAAATTGAAGAATGGTATAAAGAAATATGGAATATAGCAATAAATGATAAATTAACTTGTAACTTAAAGGTTAAGAAAGGAGAGTTGAAAAAAAATAACTTTTATGATATATGGGGGAGATTTTTGGAATATGTATTAATAAGAGGAAAAGGGAAAGCTCCAAATCAAGAATCAATGCAGTTTTGGAGAAGAGGACAATAGAAGAAGAGGAAGAAGAAGAAGAAGAAGAAGGAAGAGGAAGATTATGGCAAGAGGTCCCGCATATGGTGGTGGGGAACACAGTTAAATTGTATTTTAGTTTGTATGTTATATGTTTTTGTTTAAATTTAAAATAAAGGGGAAAAAAAATTTCAAAAAAAAAAAAAAGAAAGAAACTAATGATAGAATGACGGAAGGTATGAAAGCTAGAATGAAAGACATCAAGAAAGAAAGAAAGAAAGATACGAAAGATAGAATGACAGAAGGTATGAAAGCTAGAATGAAAGACATCAAGAAAGAAAGAAAGAAACTATAGATAGAATGAAAGAAGGTATCCAAGCGAGAATGAAAGACATCAAGAAAGAAAGAAAGAAAAACGTAAACTAAAGATAGAATGAGAGAAGGTATGAAAGCTAGAATGAAAGATATCAAAACAGAAAGAAAGAAAGAAAGAAAGAATTTAAAGATAGAGAGAGAGAATGTATGAAAGGTAGAATGAAAGACATCAAGAAAGAAAGAAATTCACTAAAAATAGAATGAGAGAAGGTATGAAAGTTAGAATTAAAGATATCAAGGAACAAAGAAACAAAGAATGAAAGAAACTAAAGATAGAAAGAGAGAAGGTATGAAAGCTAGAATGAAAGATATCAAGAATGAAAGAAAGAAAGAAATTAACTAAAGATAGAATGAGAGAAGGTATGCAAGCTAGAATGAAATAAATAAATAAAGAAAGAAAGAAACTAAAGATAGAATGAGGGAAGGTATGAAAGCTAGAATTAAAGGTATAAAGAAACACAGAAACAAAGAAAGAAAGAAAGGAAAGATAGAAAGAGATAAGGAATGAAACCTAGAATGATAGATATCAAGAATGAAAGAAAGAAAGAAATGAACTAAAGGTAAATGAGAGAAGTTATGAAACCTAGAATGAAAGCTATCAAGAAAGAAAGAAACAAAGAAACAAACTAAAGATAGAATAAGAGAAGGTACAAAATCTAGAATGAAAGACCTCAAGAAAGAAAAAAATAAACTAAAGATAGAATGAGAGAAGGTATGAAAGCTAGAATGAAAGACATCAAGAAAGAAAGAAAGAAAGAAACTAAAGATAGAATGAGAGACGGTATGAAAGGAACTATGAATGATATCAAGAAAGAAAGAAAGAAACTATAGATAGAATGAAAGAAGGTATCAATGCTAGAATTAAAGATATCAAGAAACAAAGAAACAAAGAAAGAAAGAAACTAAAGATAGAATGAGAGAATTTATGAAAGCTTGAATGAAAGACATCAAGAATGAAAGAAAGAAAGAAATTAACTAAAGATAGAATGAGGGAAGTTATGAAAGCTAGAATGAAAGACATCAAGAAAGAAAGAAAGAAAGATACTAAAGATAGAAGGAGAGAAGGTATGAAAGCTAAAATGAAAGATATCAAGAATGAAAGAAAGAAAGAAATTAACTAAAGATAGAATGACAGAGGGTATGAAAGCTAGAATGAAAGACATCAAGAAAGAAAGAAATAAACTATAGATAGAATGAGAGAAGGTATGAAAGCTAGAATTAAAGATATCAAGAAACAAAGAAACAAAGAAAGAAAGAAACTAAAGATAGAATGAGAGAAGGTATGAAAGCTAGAATGAAAGATATCAAGAATGAAAGAAAGAAATTAACTAAAGCTAGAATGAGAGAAGGAATGAAAGCTAGAATGAAAGATATCAAGAATGAAAGAAAGAAACTATAGATAGAATGAAAGAAGGTATGAAAGCGAGAATGAAAGACATCAAGAAAGAAAGAAAGAAAAATGTAAACTAAAGATAGAATGAGAGAAGGTATGAAAGCTAGAATGAAAGATATCAAAACAGAAAGAAAGAAAGAAAGAATTTAAAGATAGAGAGAGAGAATGTATGAAAGGTAGAATGAAAGACATCAAGAAAGAAAGAAATTCACAAAAAATAGAATGAGAGAAGGTATGAAAGTTAGAATTAAAGATATCAAGGAACAAAGAAAGAAAGAAACTAAAGATAGAAAGAGAGAAGGTATGAAAGCTAGAATGAAAGATATCAAGAATGAAAGAAAGAAAGAAATTAACTAAAGATAGAATGAGAGAAGGTATGCAAGCTAGAATGAAATAAAGAAAGAAAGAAAGAAAGAAACTACAGATAGAATGAGAGAAGGTATGAAAGCTAGAATTAAAGGTATAAAGAAACATAGAAACAAAGAAAGAAAGAAACGAAAGATAGAAAGAGATAAGGAATGAAACCTAGAATGATAGATATCAAGAATGAAAGAAAGAAAGAAATGAACTAAAGGTAGAATGAGAGAAGTTATGAAAGCTAGAATGAAAGCTATCAAGAAAGAAAGAAACAAAGAAACAAACTAAATATAGAATAAGAGAAGGTACAAAATCTAGAATGAAAGACCTCAAGAAAGAAAAAAATAAACTAAAGATAAAATGAGAGAAGGTATGAAAGCTAGAATGAAAGACATCAAGAAAGAAAGAAAGAAAGAAACTAAAGATAGAATGAGAGAAGGTATGAAAGGAACTATGAATGATATCAAGAAAGAAAGAAAGAAAATAGATAGAATGAGAGAAGGTATGAAAGTTAGAATTAAAGATATCAAGGAACAAAGAAACAAAGAAAGAAAGAAACTAAAGATAGAATGAGAGAATTTATGAAAGCTTGAATGAAAGACATCAACAATGAAAGAAAGAAAGAAATTAACTAAAGATAGAATGAGAGAAGGTATGCAAGCTAGAATGAAAGAAATCAAGAAAGAAAGAAAGAAACTAAAGATAGAATGAGAGAAGGTATGAAAGCTAGAATGAAAGATATCAAGAAAGAAAGAAAGAAAGAAAGAAAGAATCTAAAGATAGAGAGAGAGAATGTATGAAAGGTAGAATGAAAGACATCAAGAAAGAAAGAAATACACTAAAAATACAATGAGAGAAGGTATGAAAGCTAGAATGAAAGATATCAAGAATGAAAGAAAGAAAGAAACTAAAGATAGAAAGAGAGAAGGTATGAAAGCTAGAATGAAAGACATCAAGAAAGAAAGAAAGAAAAATATAAACTAAAGATAGAATGAGAGAAGGTATGAAAGCTAGATTGAAAGATATCAAGAAAGAAAGAAAGAAAGAAAGAATCTAAAGATAGAGTGAGAGAAATTATGAAAGGTAGAATGAAAGACATCAAGAAAGAAAGAAAGAAACTATAGATAGAATGAGAGAAGGTATGAAAGTTAGAATTAAAGATATCAAGGAACAAAGAAACAAAGAAAGAAACTAAAGATAGAAAGAGAGAAGGTATGAAAGCTAGAATGAAAGATATCAAGAATGAAAGAAAGAAACTATAGATAAAATGAAAGAAGGTATCAAAACGAGAATGAAATACATCAAGAAAGAAAGAAAGAAAAATGTAAACTAAAGATAGAATGAGAGAAGGTATGAAAGCTAGAATGAAAGATATCAAAACAGAAAGAAAGAAAGAAAGAATTTAAAGATAGAGAGAGAGAATGTATGAAAGGTAGAATGAAAGACATCAAGAAAGAAAGAAATTCACTAAAAATAGAATGAGAGAACGTATGAAAGTTAGAATTAAAGATATCAAGGAACAAAGAAAGAAAGAAACTAAAGATAGAAAGAGAGAAGGTATGAAAGCTAGAATGAAAGATATCAAGAATGAAAGAAAGAAAGAAATTAACTAAAGATAGAATGAGAGAAGGTATGCAAGCTAGAATGAAATAAATAAATAAAGAAGAAAGAAACTAAAGATAGAATGAGAGAAGGTATGAAAGCTAGAATTAAAGGTATAAAGAAACATAGAAACAAAGAAAGAAAGAAACGAAAGATAGAAAGAGATAAGGAATGAAACCTAGAATGATAGATATCAAGAATGAAAGAAAGAAAGAAATGAACTAAATGTAGAATGAGAGAAGTTATGAAAGCTAGAATGAAAGCTATCAAGAAAGAAAGAAACAAAGAAACAAACTAAAGATAGAGTAAGAGAAGGTACAAAATCTAGAATGAAAGACCTCAAGAAAGAAAAAAATAAACTAAAGATAGAATGAGAGAAGGTATGAAAGCTAGAATGAAAGACATCAAGAAAGAAAGAAAGAAAGAAACTAAAGATAGAATGAGAGAAGGTATGAAAGGAACTATGAATGATATCAAGAAAGAAAGAAAGAAACTATAGATAGAATGAAAGAAGGTATCAATGCTAGAATTAAAGATATCAAGAAACAAAGAAACAAAGAAAGAAAGAAACTAAAGATAGAATGAGACAATTTATGAAAGCTTGAATGAAAGACTTCAACAATGAAAGAAAGAAAGAAATTAACTAAAGATAGAATGAGAGAAGGTATGCAAGCTAGAATGAAAGAAATCAAGAAAGAAAGAAAGAAACTAAAGATAGAATGAGAGAAGGTATGAAAGCTAGAATGAAAGACATCAAGAAAGAAAGAAAGAAAAATGTAAACTAAAGATAGAATGAGAGAAGGTATGAAAGCAAGAATGAAAGATATCAAGAAAGAAAGAAAGAAAGAAAGAAAGAAAGAAAGAAAGAAAGAAAGAAAGAAAGAATCTAAAGATAGAGAGAGAGAATGTATGAAAGGTAGAATGAAAGACATCAAGAAAGAAAGAAATTCACTAAAAATAGAATGAGAGAAGGTATGAAAGTTAGAATTAAAGATATCAAGGAACAAAGAAAGAAAGAAACTAAAGATAGAAAGAGAGAAGGTATGAAAGCTAGAATGAAAGACATCAAGAAAGAAAGAAAGAAAAATATAAACTAAAGATAGAATGAGAGAAGGTATGAAAGCTAGATTGAAAGATATCAAGAAAGAAAGAAAGAAAGAAAGAATCTAAAGATAGAGTGAGAGAAATTATGAAAGGTAGAATGAAAGACATCAAGAAAGAAAGAAAGAAACTATAGATAGAATGAGAGAAGGTATGAAAGTTAGAATTAAAGATATCAAGGAACAAAGAAACATAGAAAGAAACTAAAGATAGAATAAGAGAAGGTACAAAATCTAGAATGAAAGACCTCAAGAAAGAAAAAAATAAACTAAAGATAGAATGAGAGAAGGTATGAAAGCTAGAATGAAAGATATCAAGAATGAAAGAAAGAAAGAAATTAAGTAAAGATAGAATGAGAGAAGGTATGCAAGCTAGAATGAAATAAATAAAGAAAGAAAGAAAGAAACTAAAGATAGAATGAGAGAAGGTATGAAAGCTAGAATTAAAGGTATAAAGAAACATAGAAACAAAGAAAGAAAGAAACGAAAGATAGAAAGAGATAAGGAATGAAACCTAGAATGATAGATATCAAGAATGAAAGAAAGAAAGAAATGAACTAAAGGTAGAATGAGAGAAGTTATGAAAGCTAGAATGAAAGCTATCAAGAAAGAAAGAAACAAAGAAACAAACTAAAGATAGAATAAGAGAAGGTACAAAATCTAGAATGAAAGACCTCAAGAAAGAAAAAAATAAACTAAAGATAAAATGAGAGAAGGTATGAAAGCTAGAATGAAAGACATCAAGAAAGAAAGAAAGAAAGAAACTAAAGATAGAATGAGAGAAGGTATGAAAGGAACTATGAATGATATCAAGAAAGAAAGAAAGAAACTATAGATGGAATGAGAGAAGGTATGAAAGTTAGAATTAAAGATATCAAGGAACAAAGAAACAAAGAAAGAAAGAAACTAAAGATAGAATGAGAGAATTTATGAAAGCTTGAATGAAAGACATCAACAATGAAAGAAAGAAAGAAATTAACTAAAGATAGAATGAGAGAAGGTATGCAAGCTAGAATGAAAGAAATCAAGAAAGAAAGAAAGAAACTAAAGATAGAATGAGAGAAGGTATGAAAGCTAGAATGAAAGATATCAAGAAACAAAGAAACAAAGAAAGAAATAAACTAAAGATAGAAAGAGACAAGGAATGAAAGCTAGAATGAAAGACATCAAGAAAGAAAGAAAGAAACTATAGATAGAATGAAAGAAGGTATCAAAGCTAGAATGAAAGACATCAAGAAAGAAAGAAAGAAAAATGTAAACTAAAGATAGAAAGAGAGAAGGTATGAAAGCTAGAATGAAAGATATCAAGAATGAAAGAAAGAAAGAAACTAAAGATAGAAAGAGAGAAGGTATGAAAGCTAGAATGAAAGACATCAAGAAAGAAAGAAAGAAAAATATAAACTAAAGATAGAATGAGAGAAGGTATGAAAGCTAGATTGAAAGATATCAAGAAAGAAAGAAAGAAAGAAAGAATCTAAAGATAGAGTGAGAGAAATTATGAAAGGTAGAATGAAAGACATCAAGAAAGAAAGAAAGAAACTATAGATAGAATGAGAGAAGGTATGAAAGTTAGAATTAAAGATATCAAGGAACAAAGAAACATAGAAAGAAACTAAAGATAGAATAAGAGAAGGTACAAAATCTAGAATGAAAGACCTCAAGAAAGAAAAAAATAAACTAAAGATAGAATGAGAGAAGGTATGAAAGCTAGAATGAAAGATATCAAGAATGAAAGAAAGAAAGAAATTAACTAAAGATAGAATGAGAGAAGGTATGCAAGCTAGAATGAAATAAAGAAAGAAAGAAAGAAAGAAACTAAAGATAGAATGAGAGAAGGTATGAAAGCTAGAATTAAAGGTATAAAGAAACATAGAAACAAAGAAAGAAAGAAACGAAAGATAGAAAGAGATAAGGAATGAAACCTAGAATGATAGATATCAAGAATGAAAGAAAGAAAGAAATGAACTAAAGGTAGAATGAGAGAAGTTATGAAAGCTAGAATGAAAGCTATCAAGAAAGAAAGAAACAAAGAAACAAACTAAAGAGAGAATAAGAGAAGGTACAAAATCTAGAATGAAAGACCTCAAGAAAGAAAAAAATAAACTAAAGATAAAATGAGAGAAGGTATGAAAGCTAGAATGAAAGACATCAAGAAAGAAAGAAAGAAAGAAACTAAAGATAGAATGAGAGAAGGTATGAAAGGAACTATGAATGATATCAAGAAAGAAAGAAAGAAACTATAGATAGAATGAGAGAAGGTATGAAAGTTAGAATTAAAGATATCAAGGAACAAAGAAACAAAGAAAGAAAGAAACTAAAGATAGAATGAGAGAATTTATGAAAGCTTGAATGAAAGACATCAATAATGAAAGAAAGAAAGAAATTAACTAAAGATAGAATGAGAGAAGGTATGCAAGCTAGAATGAAAGAAATCAAGAAAGAAAGAAAGAAACTAAAGATAGAATGAGAGAAGGTATGAAAGCTAGAATGAAAGATATCAAGAAACAAAGAAACAAAGAAAGAAATAAACTAAAGATAGAAAGAGACAAGGAATGAAAGCTAGAATGAAAGACATCAAGAAAGAAAGAAAGAAACTATAGATAGAATGAAAGAAGGTATCAAAGCTAGAATGAAAGACATCAAGAAAGAAAGAAAGAAAAATGTAAACTAAAGATAGAATGAGAGAAGGTATGAAAGCTAGAATGAAAGATATCAAGAAAGATAGAAAGAAAGAAAGAAAGAAAGAATCTAAAGATAGAGAGAGAGAATGTATGAAAGGTAGAATGAAAGACATCAAGAAAGAAAGAAATACACTAAAAATACAATGAGAGAAGGTATGAAAGCTAGAATGAAAGATATCAAGAATGAAAGAAAGAGAGAAACTAAAGATAGAAAGAGAGAAGGTATGAAAGCTAGAATGAAAGACATCAAGAAAGAAAGAAACAAAAATATAAACTAAAGATAGAATGAGAGAAGGTATGGAAGCTAGATTGAAAGATATCAAGAAAGAAAGAAAGAAAGAAAGAATCTAAAGATAGAGTGAGAGAAATTATGAAAGGTAGAATGAAAGACATCAAGAAAGAAAGAAAGAAACTATAGATAGAATGAGAGAAGGTATGAAAGTTAGAATTAAAGATATCAAGGAACAAAGAAACAAAGAAAGAAACTAAAGATAGAAAGAGAGAAGGTATGAAAGCTAGAATGAAAGATATCAAGAATGAAAGAAAGAAACTATAGATAGAATGAAAGAAGGTATCAAAACGAGAATGAAAGACATCAAGAAAGAAAGAAAGAAAAATGTAAACTAAAGATAGAATGAGAGAAGGTATGAAAGCTAGAATGAAAGATATCAAAACAGAAAGAAAGAAAGAAAGAATTTAAAGATAGAGAGAGAGAATGTATGAAAGGTAGAATGAAAGACATCAAGAAAGAAAGAAATTCACTAAAAATAGAATGAGAGAAGGTATGAAAGTTAGAATTAAAGATATCAAGGAACAAAGAAAGAAAGAAACTAAAGATAGAAAGAGAGAAGGTATGAAAGCTAGAATGAAAGATATCAAGAATGAAAGAAAGAAATTAACTAAAGATAGAATGAGAGAAGGTATGCAAGCTAGAATGAAATAAATAAATAAAGAAGAAAGAAACTAAAGATAGAATGAGAGAAGGTATGAAAGCTAGAATTAAAGGTATAAAGAAACATAGAAACAAAGAAAGAAAGAAACGAAAGATAGAAAGAGATAAGGAATGAAACCTAGAATGATAGATATCAAGAATGAAAGAAAGAAAGAAATGAACTAAAGGTAGAATGAGAGAAGTTATGAAAGCTAGAATGAAAGCTATCAAGAAAGAAAGAAACAAAGAATCAAACTAAAGATAGAATAAGAGAAGGTACAAAATCTAGAATGAAAGACCTCAAGAAAGAAAAAAATAAACTAAAGATAGAATGAGAGAAGGTATGAAAGCTAGAATGAAAGACATCAAGAAAGAAAGAAAGAAAGAAACTAAAGATAGAATGAGAGAAGGTATGAAAGGAACTATGAATGATATCAAGAAAGAAAGAAAGAAACTATAGATAGAATGAAAGAAGGTATCAATGCTAGAATTAAAGATATCAAGAAACGAAGAAACAAAGAAAGAAAGAAACTAAAGATAGAATGAGAGAATTTATGAAAGCTTGAATGAAAGACATCAACAATGAAAGAAAGAAAGAAATTAACTAAAGATAGAATGAGAGAAGGTATGCAAGCTAGAATGAAAGAAATCAAGAAAGAAAGAAAGAAACTAAAGATAGAATGAGAGAAGGTATGAAAGCTAGAATGAAAGTTATCAAGAAACAAAGAAACAAAGAAAGAAATAAACTAAAGATAGAAAGAGACAAGGAATGAAAGCTAGAATGAAAGACATCAAGAAAGAAAGAAACTATAGATAGAATGAAAGAAGGTATCAAAGCTAGAATGAAAGACATCAAGAAAGAAAGAAAGAAAAATGTAAACTAAACATAGAATGAGAGAAGGTATGAAAGCTAGAATGAAAGATATCAAGAAACAAAGAAACAAAGAAAGAAATAAACTAAAGATAGAAAGAGACAAGGAATGAAAGCTAGAATGAAAGACATCAAGAAAGAAAGAAAGAAACTATAGATAGAATGAAAGAAGGTATCAAAGCTAGAATGAAAGACATCAAGAAAGAAAGAAAGAAAAATGTAAACTAAAGATAGAATGAGAGAAGGTATGAAAGCTAGAATGAAAGATATCAAGAAAGAAAGAAAGAAAGAAAGAAAGAAAGAATCTAAAGATAGAGAGAGAGAATGTATGAAAGGTAGAATGAAAGACATCAAGAAAGAAAGAAATACACTAAAAATACAATGAGAGAAGGTATGAAAGCTAGAATGAAAGATATCAAGAATGAAAGAAAGAGAGAAACTAAAGATAGAAAGAGAGAAGGTATGAAAGCTAGAATGAAAGACATCAAGAAAGAAAGAAACAAAAATATAAACTAAAGATAGAATGAGAGAAGGTATGGAAGCTAGATTGAAAGATATCAAGAAAGAAAGAAAGAAAGAAAGAATCTAAAGATAGAGTGAGAGAAATTATGAAAGGTAGAATGAAAGACATCAAGAAAGAAAGAAAGAAACTATAGATAGAATGAGAGAAGGTATGAAAGTTAGAATTAAAGATATCAAGGAACAAAGAAACAAAGAAAGAAACTAAAGATAGAAAGAGAGAAGGTATGAAAGCTAGAATGAAAGATATCAAGAATGAAAGAAAGAAACTATAGATAGAATGAAAGAAGGTATCAAAACGAGAATGAAAGACATCAAGAAAGAAAGAAAGAAAAATGTAAACTAAAGATAGAATGAGAGAAGGTATGAAAGCTAGAATGAAAGATATCAAAACAGAAAGAAAGAAAGAAAGAATTTAAAGATAGAGAGAGAGAATGTATGAAAGGTAGAATGAAAGACATCAAGAAAGAAAGAAATTCACTAAAAATAGAATGAGAGAAGGTATGAAAGTTAGAATTAAAGATATCAAGGAACAAAGAAAGAAAGAAACTAAAGATAGAAAGAGAGAAGGTATGAAAGCTAGAATGAAAGATATCAAGAATGAAAGAAAGAAATTAACTAAAGATAGAATGAGAGAAGGTATGCAAGCTAGAATGAAATAAATAAATAAAGAAGAAAGAAACTAAAGATAGAATGAGAGAAGGTATGAAAGCTAGAATTAAAGGTATAAAGAAACATAGAAACAAAGAAAGAAAGAAACGAAAGATAGAAAGAGATAAGGAATGAAACCTAGAATGATAGATATCAAGAATGAAAGAAAGAAAGAAATGAACTAAAGGTAGAATGAGAGAAGTTATGAAAGCTAGAATGAAAGCTATCAAGAAAGAAAGAAACAAAGAATCAAACTAAAGATAGAATAAGAGAAGGTACAAAATCTAGAATGAAAGACCTCAAGAAAGAAAAAAATAAACTAAAGATAGAATGAGAGAAGGTATGAAAGCTAGAATGAAAGACATCAAGAAAGAAAGAAAGAAAGAAACTAAAGATAGAATGAGAGAAGGTATGAAAGGAACTATGAATGATATCAAGAAAGAAAGAAAGAAACTATAGATAGAATGAAAGAAGGTATCAATGCTAGAATTAAAGATATCAAGAAACGAAGAAACAAAGAAAGAAAGAAACTAAAGATAGAATGAGAGAATTTATGAAAGCTTGAATGAAAGACATCAACAATGAAAGAAAGAAAGAAATTAACTAAAGATAGAATGAGAGAAGGTATGCAAGCTAGAATGAAAGAAATCAAGAAAGAAAGAAAGAAACTAAAGATAGAATGAGAGAAGGTATGAAAGCTAGAATGAAAGTTATCAAGAAACAAAGAAACAAAGAAAGAAATAAACTAAAGATAGAAAGAGACAAGGAATGAAAGCTAGAATGAAAGACATCAAGAAAGAAAGAAACTATAGATAGAATGAAAGAAGGTATCAAAGCTAGAATGAAAGACATCAAGAAAGAAAGAAAGAAAAATGTAAACTAAACATAGAATGAGAGAAGGTATGAAAGCTAGAATGAAAGATATCAAGAAAGAAAGAACGAAAGAAAGAAAGAAAGAAAGAAAGAATCTAAAGATAGAGAGAGAGAATGTATGAAAGGTAGAATGAAAGACATCAAGAAAGAAAGAAATTCACTAAAAATAGAATGAGAGAAGGTATGAAAGTTAGAATTAAAGATATCAAGGAACAAAGAAACAAAGAAAGGAAGAAACTAAAGATAGAAAGAGAGAAGGTATGAAAGCTAGAATGAAAGATATCAAGAATGAAAGAAGGAAAGAAATTAACTGAAGATAGAATGAGAGAAGGTATGAAACCTAGAATGAAAGCTATCAAGAAAGAAAGAAACAAAGTAACAAACTAAAGATAGAATAAGAGAAGGTATAAAATCTAGAATGAAAGACCTCAAGAAAGAAAAAAATAAACTAAAGATAGAATGAGAGAAGGTATGAAAGCTAGAATGAAAGACATCAAGAAAGAAAGAAAGAAAAATATAAACTAAAGATAGAATGAGAGAAGGTATGAAAGCTAGATTGAAAGATATCAAGAAAGAAAGAAAGAAAGAAAGAATCTAAAGATAGAGTGAGGGAAGGTATGAAAGGTAGAATGAAAGACATCAAGAAAGAAAGAAAGAAACTATAGATAGAATGAGAGAAGGTATGAAAGTTAGAATTAAAGATATCAAGGAACAAAGAGACAAAGAAAGAAAGAAAATAAAGATAGAAAGAGAGAAGGTATGAAAGCTAGAATGAAAGATATCAAGAATGAAAGAAAGAAAGAAATTAACTAAAGATAGAATGAGAGAAGGTATGAATGCTAGAATGAAAGACATCAAGAAAAAAAGAAAGAAACTAAAGATAGAATGAGAGAAGGTATGAAAGCTAGAATTAAAGGTATCAAGAAGCATAGAAAGAAAGAAAGAAAGAAACTAAAGATAGAAAGAGAGAAAGTATGAAACCTAGAATGAAAGATATCAAGAATGAAAGAAAGAAAGAAATTAACTACAGATAGAATGAGAGAACTTATGAAAGCTAGAATGAAAGCTATCAAGAAAGAAAGAAACAAAGAAACAAACTAGAGATAGAATAAGAGAAGGTATAAAATCTGGAATGAAAGACCTTAAGAAAGAAAAAAAAAAACTAAAGATAGAATGAGAGAAGGTATGAAAGCTAGAATTAAAGATATCAAGGAACAAAGAAACAACGAAAGAAAGAAACTAAAGATAGAAAGAGAGAAGGTATGAAAGCTAGAAAAAGGTAACAAGAATGAAAGAAAGAAATTAACTAAAGATAGAATGAGAGAAGGTATGAAAGCTAGAATGAAAGACATCAAGAAAGAAAGAAAGAAACTATAGATAGAATGAAAGAAGGTATCAAAGCTAGAATTAAAGATATCAAGAAACAAAGAGACAAAGAAAGAAAGAAACTAAAGATAGAATGAGAGAATTTATGAAAGCTAGAATGAAAGATATCAAGAATGAAAGAAAGAAAGAAATTAACTAAAGAAAGTATGAGAGAAGGTATGAAAGCTAGAATGAAAGAAAGAAAGAAAGAAAGAAAGAAAAGCTTGAAGGAGAGAAGGTATGAAAGCTAGAATGAAAGTTATCAAGAAACATAGAAACAAAGAAAGAAACTAAAGATAGAAAGAGAGAAGGTATGAAACCTAGAATGAAAGATATCAAGAATGAAAGAACGAAAGAAATTTACTACAGATAGAATGAGAGAAGTTATGAAAGCTAGAATGAAAGCTATCAAGAAAGAAAGAAACAAAGAAACAAACTAAAGATAGAATAAGAGAAGGTATAAAATCTAGAATGAAAGACCTTAAGAAAGAAAAAATTAACTAAAGATAGAAGGAGAGAAGGTATGAAAGCTTGAATGAAAGACATCAAGAAAGAAAGAAATTAACTATAGATAGAATGAGAGAAGGTATGAAAGTAAGAATTAAAGATATCAAGAAACAAAGAGACAAAGAAAGAAAGAAACTAAAAATAGAAAGAGAGAAGGTATGAAAGCTAGAATGAAAGATATCAAGAATGAAAAAAGAAAGAAATTAACTAAAGATAGAATGAGAGAAGGTATGAAAGCTAGAATGAAAGACATCAAGAAAGAAAGAAAGAAAGAAACTATAGATAGAATGAAAGAACTTATCAATGCTAGAATTAAAGATATCAAGAAAAAAAGAAACAAAGAAAGAAAGAAACTAATGATAGAATGAGGGAAGGTATGAAAGCTAGAATGAAAGACATCAAGAAAGAAAGAAAGAAAGAAAGATACGAAAGATAGAATGACAGAAGGTATGAAAGCTAGAATGAAAGACATCAAGAAAGAAAGAAAGAAACTATAGATAGAATGAAAGAAGGTATCCAAGCGAGAATGAAAGACATCAAGAAAGAAAGAAAGAAAAATGTAAACTAAAGATAGAATGAGAGAAGGTATGAAAGCTAGAATGAAAGATATCAAAACAGAAAGAAAGAAAGAAAGAATTTAAAGATAGAGAGAGAGAATGTATGAAAGGTAGAATGAAAGACATCAAGAAAGAATGAAATTCACTAAAAATAGAATGAGAGAAGGTATGAAAGTTAGAATTAAAGATATCAAGGAACAAAGAAACAAAGAAAGAAAGAAACTAAAGATAGAAAGAGAGAAGGTATGAAAGCTAGAATGAAAGATATCAAGAATGAAAGAAACAAAGAAATTAACTAAAGATAGAATGAGAGAAGGTATGCAAGCTAGAATGAAATAAATAAATAAAGAAAGAAAGAAACTAAAGATAGAATGAGAGAAGGTATGAAAGCTAGAATTAAAGGTATAAAGAAACATAGAAACAAAGAAAGAAAGAAAGGAAAGATAGAAAGAAATAAGGAATGAAACCTAGAATGATAGATATCAAGAATGAAAGAAAGAAAGAAATGAACTAAAGGTAAATGAGAGAAGTTATGAAAGTCAGAATGAAAGCTATCAAGAAAGAAAGAAACAAAGAAACAAACTAAAGAAAGAATAAGAGAAGGTACAAAATCTAGAATGAAAGACCTCAAGAAAGAAAGAAAGAAAGAAACTAAAGATAGAATGAGAGAAGGTATGAAAGGAACTATGAATGATATCAAGAAAGAAAGAAAGAAACTATAGATAGAATGAAAGAAGGTATCAATGCTAGGATTAAAGATATCAAGAAACAAAGAAACAAAGAAAGAAAGAAACTAAAGATAGAATGAGAGAATTTATGAAAGCTTGAATGAAAGACATCAAGAATGAAAGAAAGAAAGAAATTAACTAAAGATAGAATGAGGGAAGGTATGAAAGCTAGAATGAAAGACATCAAGAAAGAAAGATACTAAAGATAGAATGAGAGAAGGTATGAAAGCTAAAATGAAAGATATCAAGAATGAAAGAAAGAAAGAAATTAACTAAAGATAGAATGACAGAGGGTATGAAAGCTAGAATGAAAGACATCAAGAAAGAAAGAAAGAAACTATAGATACAATGAGAGAAGGTATGAAAGCTAGAATTAAAGATATCAAGAAACAAAGAAACAAAGAAAGAAAGAAACTAAAGATAGAATGAGAGAAGGTATGAAAGCTTGAATGAAAGATATAAAGAATGAAAGAAAGAAATTAACTAAAGCTAGAATGAGAGAAGGTATGAAAGCTGGAATGAAAGACATCAAGAAGGAAAGAAAGAAAATATAGATAGAATGAAAGAAGGTATCAAAGCTAGAATGAAAGACATCAAGAAAGAAAGAAATTAAAATATAAACTAAAGATAGAATGAGAGAAGGTATGAAAGCTAGATTGAAAGATATCAAGAAAGAAAGAAAGAAAGAAAGAATCTAAAGATAGAGTGAGAGAAAGTATGAAAGGTAGAATGAAAGACATCAAGAAAGAAAGAAAGAAACTATAGATAGAATGAGAGAAGGTATGAAAGTTAGAATTAAAGATATCAAGGAACAAAGAAACAAAGAAAGGAACTAAAGATAGAAAGAGAGAAGGTATGAAAGCTAGAATGAAAGATATCAAGAATGAAAGAAAGAAACCATAGATAGAATGAAAGAAGGTATCAAAGCGAGAATGAAAGACATCAAGAAAGAAAGAAAGAAAAATGTAAACTAAAGATAGAATGAGAGAAGGTATGAAAGCTAGAATGAAAGATATCAAAACAGAAAGAAAGAAAGAAAGAATTTAAAGATAGAGAGAGAGAATGTATGAAAGGTAGAATGAAAGACATCAAGAAAGAAAGAAATTCACAAAAAATAGAATGAGAGAAGGTATGAAAGTTAGAATTAAAGATATCAAGGAACAAAGAAAGAAAGAAACTAAAGATAGAAAGAGAGAAGGTATGAAAGCTAGAATGAAAGATATCAAGAATGAAAGAAAGAAAGAAATTAACTAAAGATAGAATGAGAGATGTTATGAAAGCTAGAATGAAAGCTATCAAGAAAGAAAGAAACAAAGAATCAAACTAAAGATAGAATAAGAGAAGGTACAAAATCTAGAATGAAAGACCTCAAGAAAGAAAAAAATAAACTAAAGATAAAATGAGAGAAGGTATGAAAGCTAGAATGAAAGACATCAAGAAAGAAAGAAAGAAAGAAACTAAAGATAGAATGAGAGAAGGTATGAAAGGAACTATGAATGATATCAAGAAAGAAAGAAAGAAACTATAGATAGAATGAGAGAAGGTATGAAAGTTAGAATTAAAGATATCAAGGAACAAAGAAACAAAGAAAGAAAGAAACTAAAGATAGAATGAGAGAATTTATGAAAGCTTGAATGAAAGACATCAACAATGAAAGAAAGAAAGAAATTAACTAAAGATAGAATGAGAGAAGGTATGCAAGCTAGAATGAAAGAAATCAAGAAAGAAAGAAAGAAACTAAAGATAGAATGAGAGAAGGTATGAAAGCTAGAATGAAAGATATCAAGAAACAAAGAAACAAAGAAAGAAATAAACTAAAGATAGAAAGAGACAAGGAATGAAAGCTAGAATGAAAGACATCAAGAAAGAAAGAAAGAAACTATAGATAGAATGAAAGAAGGTATCAAAGCTAGAATGAAAGACATCAAGAAAGAAAGAAAGAAAAATGTAAACTAAAGATAGAATGAGAGAAGGTATGAAAGCTAGAATGAAAGATATCAAGAAAGAAAGAACGAAAGAAAGAATCTAAAGATAGAGAGAGAGAATGTATGAAAGGTAGAATGAAAGACATCAAGAAAGAAAGAAATACACTAAAAATACAATGAGAGAAGGTATGAAAGCTAGAATGAAAGATATCAAGAATGAAAGAAAGAAAGAAACTAAAGATAGAAAGAGAGAAGGTATGAAAGCTAGAATGAAAGATATCAAGAATGAAAGAAACAAAGTAACAAACTAAAGATAGAGTGAGAGAAGGTATGAAAGGTAGAATTATAGATATCAAGGAACAAAGAGACAAAGAAAGAAAGAAACTAAAGATAGAAAGAGAGAAGGTATGAAAGCTAGAAGGAAAGATATCAAGAATGAAAGAAAGAAAGAAATTAACTAAAGATAGAATGAGAGAAGGTATGAATGCTAGAATGAAAGACATCAAGAAAAAAAGAAAGAAACTAAAGATAGAATGAGAGAATTTATGAAAGCTAGAATGAAAGATATCAAGAATGAAAGAAAGAAAGAAATTAACTAAAGATAGAATGAGAGAAGGTATGAAAGCTAGAATGAAAGATATCAAGAAACAAAGAAACAAAGAAAGAAATAAACTAAAGATAGAAAGAGACAAGGAATGAAAGCTAGAATGAAAGACATCAAGAAAGAAAGAAAGAAACTATAGATAGAATGAAAGAAGGTATCAAAGCTAGAATGAAAGACATCAAGAAAGAAAGAAAGAAAAATGTAAACTAAAGATAGAATGAGAGAAGGTATGAAAGCTAGAATGAAAGATATCAAGAAAGAAAGAACGAAAGAAAGAATCTAAAGATAGAGAGAGAGAATGTATGAAAGGTAGAATGAAAGACATCAAGAAAGAAAGAAATACACTAAAAATACAATGAGAGAAGGTATGAAAGCTAGAATGAAAGATATCAAGAATGAAAGAAAGAAAGAAACTAAAGATAGAAAGAGAGAAGGTATGAAAGCTAGAATGAAAGATATCAAGAATGAAAGAAACAAAGTAACAAACTACAGATAGAATGAGAGAAGGTATGAAAGTTAGAATTAAAGATATCAAGGAACAAAGAGACAAAGAAAGAAAGAAACTAAAGATAGAAAGAGAGAAGGTATGAAAGCTAGAAGGAAAGATATCAAGAATGAAAGAAAGAAAGAAATTAACTAAAGATAGAATGAGAGAAGGTATGAATGCTAGAATGAAAGACATCAAGAAAAAAAGAAAGAAACTAAAGATAGAATGAGAGAATTTATGAAAGCTAGAATGAAAGATATCAAGAATGAAAGAAAGAAAGAAATTAACTAAAGATAGAATGAGAGAAGGTATGAGAACTAGAATGAAAGAAATAAAGAAAGAATGAAAGAAACTAAAGATAGAAAGAGAGAAGTTATGAAACCTAGAATGAAAGATATCAAGAATGAAAGAAAGAAAGAAATTTACTACAGATAGAATGAGAGAACTTATGAAAGCTAGAATGAAAGCTATCAAGAAAGAAAGAAACAAAGAAACAAACTAGAGATAGAATAAGAGAAGGTATAAAATCTAGAATGAAAGACCTCAAGAAAGAAAAAAATAAACTAAAGATAGAATGGGAGAAAGTATGAAAGCTAGAATAAAAGATATCAAGGAACAAAGAAACAAAGAAAGAAAGAAACTAAAGATAGAAAGAGAGAAGGTATGAAAGCTAGAATGAAAGATATCAAGAATGAAAGAAAGAAAGAAATTAACTAAAGATAGAATGAGAGAAGGTATGAGAACTAGAATGAAATAAATAAAGAAAGAACGAAAGAAACTAAAGATAGAAAGAGAGAAGTTATGAAACCTAGAATGAAAGATATCAAGAATGAAAGAAAGAAAGAAATTTACTACAGATAGAATGAGAGAATTTATGAAAGCTAGAATGAAAGCTATCAAGAAAGAAAGAAACAAAGAAACAAACTAGAGATAGAATAAGAGAAGGTATAAAATCTAGAATGAAAGACCTCAAGAAAGAAAAAAATAAACTAAAGATAGAATGGGAGAAGGTATGAAAGCTAGAATAAAAGATATCAAGGAACAAAGAAACAAAGAAAGAAAGAAACTAAAGATAGAATGAGAGAAGGTATGAAAGCTAGAATTAAAGGTATCAAGAAACATAGAAACAAATAAAGAAAGAAACTTAAGATAGAAAGAGAGAAGGTATGAAACCTAGAATGAAAGATATCAAGAATGAAAGAAAGAAATTTACTACAGATAGAATGAGAGAACTTATGAAAGCTAGAATGAAAGCTATCAAGAAAGAAAGAAACAAAGAAACAAACTAGAGATAGAATAAGAGAAGGTATAAAATCTAGAATGAAAGACCTCAAGAAAGAAAAAAATAAACTAAAGATAGAATGAGAGAAGGTATGAAAGCTAGAATTAAAGATATCAAGGAACAAAGAAACAAAGAAAGAAAGAAACTAAAGATAGAAAGAGAGAAGGTATGAAAGCTAGAATGAAAGCTATCAAGAATGAAAGAAAGAAAGAAATTAACTAAAGAAAGTATGAGAGAAGGTATGAAAGCTAGAATGAAACAAAGAAAGAAAGAAAGAAAGAAAAGCTAGAAGGAGAGAAGGTATGAAAGCTAGAATTAAAGGTATCAAGAAACATAGAAACAAAGAAAGAAAGAAGCTAAAGATAGAAAGAGAGAAGGTATGAAACCTAGAATGAAAGATATCAAGAATGAAAGAACGAAAGAAATTTACTACAGATAGAATGAGAGATGTTTTGAAAGCTAGAATGAAAGCTATCAAGAAAGAAAGAAACAAAGAAACAAACTAAAGATAGAATAAGTGAAGGTATAAAATCTAGAATGAAAGACCTTAAGAAAGAAAAAATTTAATTGAAGATAGAATGAGAGAAGGTATGAAAGCTTGAATGAAAGACATCAAGAAAGAAAGAAATTAACTATAGATAGAATGAGAGAAGGTATGAAAGTAAGAATTAAAGATATCAAGAAACAAAGAGACAAAGAAAGAAAGAAACTAAAAATAGAAAGAGAGAAGGTATGAAAGCTAGAATGAAAGATATCAAGAATGAAAAAAGAAAGAAATTAACTAAAGATAGAATGAGAGAAGGTATGAAAGCTAGAATGAAAGACATCAAGAAAGAAAGAAAGAAACAATAGATAGAATGAAAGAACGTATCAATGCTAGAATTAAAGATATCAAGAAAAAAAGAAACAAAGAAAGAAAGAAACTAATGATAGAATGAGGGAAGGTATGAAAGCTAGAATGAAAGACATCAAGAAAGAAAGAAAGAAACTATAGATAGAATGAAAGAAGGTATCAAAGCGAGAATGAAAGACATCAAGAAAGAAAGAAAGAAAAATGTAAACTAAAGATAGAATGAGAGAAGGTATGAAAGCAAGAATGAAAGATATCAAAACAGAAAGAAAGAAAGAAAGAATTTAAAGATAGAGAGAGAGAATGTATGAAAGGTAGAATGAAAGACATCAAGAAAGAAAGAAATTCACTAAAAATAGAATGAGAGAAGGTATGAAAGTTAGAAATAAAGATATCAAGGAACAAAGAAACAAAGAAAGAAAGAAACTAAAGATAGAAAGAGAGAAGGTATGAAAGCTAGAATGAAAGATATCAAGAATGAATGAAAGAAAGAAATTAACTAAAGATAGAATGAGAGAAGGTATGCAAGCTAGAATGAAAGATATCAAGAAAGAAAGAACGAAAGAAAGAATCTAAAGATAGAGAGAGAGAATGTATGAAAGGTAGAATGAAAGACATCAAGAAAGAAAGAAATACACTAAAAATACAATGAGAGAAGGTATGAAAGCTAGAATGAAAGATATCAAGAATGAAAGAAAGAAAGAAACTAAAGATAGAAAGAGAGAAGGTATGAAAGCTAGAATGAAAGATATCAAGAATGAAAGAAACAAAGTAACAAACTAAAGATAGAGTGAGAGAAGGTATGAAAGGTAGAATGAAAGACATCAAGAAAGAAAGAAAGAAACTACAGATAGAATGAGAGAAGGTATGAAAGTTAGAATTAAAGATATCAAGGAACAAAGAGACAAAGAAAGAAAGAAACTAAAGATAGAAAGAGAGAAGGTATGAAAGCTAGAAGGAAAGATATCAAGAATGAAAGAAAGAAAGAAATTAACTAAAGATAGAATGAGAGAAGGTATGAATGCTAGAATGAAAGACATCAAGAAAAAAAGAAAGAAACTAAAGATAGAATGAGAGAATTTATGAAAGCTAGAATGAAAGATATCAAGAATGAAAGAAAGAAAGAAATTAACTAAAGATAGAATGAGAGAAGGTATGAGAACTAGAATGAAAGAAATAAAGAAAGAATGAAAGAAACTAAAGATAGAAAGAGAGAAGTTATGAAACCTAGAATGAAAGATATCAAGAATGAAAGAAAGAAAGAAATTTACTACAGATAGAATGAGAGAACTTATGAAAGCTAGAATGAAAGCTATCAAGAAAGAAAGAAACAAAGAAACAAACTAGAGATAGAATAAGAGAAGGTATAAAATCTAGAATGAAAGACCTCAAGAAAGAAAAAAATAAACTAAAGATAGAATGGGAGAAAGTATGAAAGCTAGAATAAAAGATATCAAGGAACAAAGAAACAAAGAAAGAAAGAAACTAAAGATAGAAAGAGAGAAGGTATGAAAGCTAGAATGAAAGATATCAAGAATGAAAGAAAGAAAGAAATTAACTAAAGATAGAATGAGAGAAGGTATGAGAACTAGAATGAAAGAAATAAAGAAAGAACGAAAGAAACTAAAGATAGAAAGAGAGAAGTTATGAAACCTAGAATGAAAGATATCAAGAATGAAAGAAAGAAAGAAATTTACTACAGATAGAATGAGAGAATTTATGAAAGCTAGAATGAAAGCTATCAAGAAAGAAAGAAACAAAGAAACAAACTAGAGATAGAATAAGAGAAGGTATAAAATCTAGAATGAAAGACCTCAAGAAAGAAAAAAATAAACTAAAGATAGAATGGGAGAAGGTATGAAAGCTAGAATAAAAGATATCAAGGAACAAAGAAACAAAGAAAGAAAGAAACTAAAGATAGAATGAGAGAAGGTATGAAAGCTAGAATTAAAGGTATCAAGAAACATAGAAACAAATAAAGAAAGAAACTTAAGATAGAAAGAGAGAAGGTATGAAACCTAGAATGAAAGATATCAAGAATGAAAGAAAGAAATTTACTACAGATAGAATGAGAGAACTTATGAAAGCTAGAATGAAAGCTATCAAGAAAGAAAGAAACAAAGAAACAAACTAGAGATAGAATAAGAGAAGGTATAAAATCTAGAATGAAAGACCTCAAGAAAGAAAAAAATAAACTAAAGATAGAATGAGAGAAGGTATGAAAGCTAGAATTAAAGATATCAAGGAACAAAGAAACAAAGAAAGAAAGAAACTAAAGATAGAAAGAGAGAAGGTATGAAAGCTAGAATGAAAGCTATCAAGAATGAAAGAAAGAAAGAAATTAACTAAAGAAAGTATGAGAGAAGGTATGAAAGCTAGAATGAAACAAAGAAAGAAAGAAAGAAAGAAAAGCTAGAAGGAGAGAAGGTATGAAAGCTAGAATTAAAGGTATCAAGAAACATAGAAACAAAGAAAGAAAGAAGCTAAAGATAGAAAGAGAGAAGGTATGAAACCTAGAATGAAAGATATCAAGAATGAAAGAACGAAAGAAATTTACTACAGATAGAATGAGAGATGTTTTGAAAGCTAGAATGAAAGCTATCAAGAAAGAAAGAAACAAAGAAACAAACTAAAGATAGAATAAGTGAAGGTATAAAATCTAGAATGAAAGACCTTAAGAAAGAAAAAATTTAATTGAAGATAGAATGAGAGAAGGTATGAAAGCTTGAATGAAAGACATCAAGAAAGAAAGAAATTAACTATAGATAGAATGAGAGAAGGTATGAAAGTAAGAATTAAAGATATCAAGAAACAAAGAGACAAAGAAAGAAAGAAACTAAAAATAGAAAGAGAGAAGGTATGAAAGCTAGAATGAAAGATATCAAGAATGAAAAAAGAAAGAAATTAACTAAAGATAGAATGAGAGAAGGTATGAAAGCTAGAATGAAAGACATCAAGAAAGAAAGAAAGAAACAATAGATAGAATGAAAGAACGTATCAATGCTAGAATTAAAGATATCAAGAAAAAAAGAAACAAAGAAAGAAAGAAACTAATGATAGAATGAGGGAAGGTATGAAAGCTAGAATGAAAGACATCAAGAAAGAAAGAAACAAAATATAGATAGAATGAAAGAAGGTATCAAAGCGAGAATGAAAGACATCAAGAAAGAAAGAAAGAAAAATGTAAACTAAAGATAGAATGAGAGAAGGTATGAAAGCTAGAATGAAAGATATCAAAACAGAAAGAAAGAAAGAAAGAATTTAAAGATAGAGAGAGAGAATGTATGAAAGGTAGAATGAAAGACATCAAGAAAGAAAGAAATTCACTAAAAATAGAATGAGAGAAGGTATGAAAGTTAGAAATAAAGATATCAAGGAACAAAGAAACAAAGAAAGAAAGAAACTAAAGATAGAAAGAGAGAAGGTATGAAAGCTAGAATGAAAGATATCAAGAATGAATGAAAGAAAGAAATTAACTAAAGATAGAATGAGAGAAGGTATGCAAGCTAGAATGAAATAAATAAAGAAAGAAAGAAAGAAACTAAAGATAGAATGAGAGAAGGTATGAAAGCTAGAATTAAAGGTATAAAGAAACATAGAAACAAAGAAAGAAAGAAACGAAAGATAGAAAGAGATGAGCAATGAAACCTAGAATGATAGATATCAAGAATGAAAGAAAGAAAGAAATGAACTAAAGGTAAATGAGAGAACTTATGAAAGCTAGAATGAAAGCTATCAAGAAAGAAAGAAACAAAGAAACAAACTAAAGAAAGAATAAGAGAAGGTACAAAATCTAGAATGAAAGACCTCAAGAAAGAAAGAAAGAAAGAAACTAAAGATAGAATGAGAGAAGGTATGAAAGGAACTATGAATGATATCAAGAAAGAAAGAAAGAAACTATAGATAGAATGAAAGAAGGTATCAATGCTAGAATTAAAGATATCAAGAAACAAAGAAACAAAGAAAGAAAGAAACTAAAGATAGAATGAGAGAATTTATGAAAGCTTGAATGAAAGACATCAAGAATGAAAGAAAGAAAGAAATTAACTAAAGATAGAATGAGGGAAGGTATGAAAGCTAGAATGAAAAACATCAAGAAAGAAAGAAAGAAAGATACTAAAGATAGAATGAGAGAAGGTATGAAAGCTAAAATGAAAGATATGAAGAATGAAAGAAAGAAAGAAATTAACTAAAGATAGAATGACAGAGGGTATGAAAGCTAGAATGAAAGACATCAAGAAAGAAAGAAAGAAACTATAGATACAATGAGAGAAGGTATGAAAGCTAGAATTAAAGATATCAAGAAACAAAGAAACAAAGAAAGAAAGAAACTAAAGATAGAATGAGAGAAGGTATGAAAGCTAGAATGAAAGATATAAAGAATGAAAGAAAGAAATTAACTAAAGCTAGAATGAGAGAAGGTATGAAAGCTGGAATGAAAGACATCAAGAAGGAAAGAAAGAAAATATAGATAGAATGAAAGAAGGTATCAAAGCTAGAATGAAAGACATCAAGAAAGAAAGAAAGAAAAATATAAAGTAAAGATAGAATGAGAGAAGGTATGAAAGCTGGATTGAAAGATATAAAGAAAGAAAGAAAGAAAGAAAGAATCTAAAGATAGAGTGAGAGAAAGTATGAAAGGTAGAATGAAAGACATCAAGAAAGAAAGAAAGAAACTATAGATAGAATGAGAGAAGGTATGAAAGTTAGAATTAAAGATATCTAGGAACAAAGAAACAAAGAAAGAAACTAAAGATAGAAAGAGAGAAGGTATGAAAGCTAGAATGAAAGATATCAAGAATGAAAGAAAGAAAGAAATTAACTAAAGATAGAATGAGAGAAGGTATGAAAGCTCGAATTAAAGGTATCGAGAAACATAGAAACAAAGAAAGAAATTAACTAAAGATAGAATGAGGGAAGGTATGAAAGCTAGAATGAAAAACATCAAGAAAGAAAGAAAGAAAGATACTAAAGATAGAATGAGAGAAGGTATGAAAGCTAAAATGAAAGATATGAAGAATGAAAGAAAGAAAGAAATTAACTAAAGATAGAATGACAGAGGGTATGAAAGCTAGAATGAAAGACATCAAGAAAGAAAGAAAGAAACTATAGATACAATGAGAGAAGGTATGAAAGCTAGAATTAAAGATATCAAGAAACAAAGAAACAAAGAAAGAAAGAAACTAAAGATAGAATGAGAGAAGGTATGAAAGCTAGAATGAAAGATATAAAGAATGAAAGAAAGAAATTAACTAAAGCTAGAATGAGAGAAGGTATGAAAGCTAGATTGAAAGATATCAAGAAAGAAAGAAAGAATCTAAAGATAGAGTGAGAGAAGGTATGAAAGGTAGAATGAAAGACATCAAGAAAGAAAGAAAGAAACTATAGATAGAATGAGAGAAGGTATGAAAGTTAGAATTAAAGATATCAAGGAACAAAGAGACAAAGAAAGAAAGAACCTAAAGATAGAAAGAGAGAAGGTATGAAAGCTAGAATGAAAGATATCAAGAATGAAAGAAAGAAAGAAATTAACTAAAGATAGAATGAGAGAAGGTATGAGAACTAGAATGAAAGAAATAAAGAAAGAACGAAAGAAACTAAAGATAGAATGAGAGAAGGTATGAAAGCTAGAATTAAAGGTATCAAGAAACACAGAAACAAAGAAAGAAAGAAACAAAAGATAGAAAGAGAGAAGGTATGAAAGCTAGAATGAAAGATATCAAGAATGAAAGAAAGAAAGATATTTACTACAGATAGAATGAGAGAACTTATGAAAGCTAGAATGAAAGCTATCAAGAAAGAAAGAAAAAAAGAAACAAACTAGAGATAGAATAAGAGAAGGTATAAAATCTAGAATGAAAGACCTCAAGAAAGAAAAAAATAAACTAAAGATAGAATGAGAGAAGGTATGAAAGCTTGAATGAAAGACATCAAGAAAGAAAGAAATTAACTATAGATAGAATGAGAGAAGGTATGAAAGTAAGAATTAAAGATATCAAGAAACAAAGAGACAAAGAAAGAAAGAAACTAAAAATAGAAAGAGAGAAGGTATGAAAGCTAGAATGAAAGATATCAAGAATGAAAAAAGAAAGAAATTAACTAAAGATAGAATGAGAGAAGGTATGAAAGCAAGAATGAAAGACATCAAGAAAGAAAGAAAGAAACTATAGATAGAATGAAAGAACGTATCAATGCTAGAATTAAAGATATCAAGAAAAAAAAGAAACAAAGAAAGAAAGAAACTAATGATAGAATGAGGGAAGGTATGAAAGCTAGAATGAAAGATATCAAGAATGAAAGAAAGAAAGAAATTAACTAAAGAAAGTATGAGAGAAGGTATGAAAGCTAGAATGAAAGAAAGAAAGAAAGAAAGAAAGAAAAGCTAGAAGGAGAGAAGGTATGAAAGCTAGAATTAAAGGTATCAAGAAACATAGAAACAAAGAAAGAAAGAAGCTAAAGATAGAAAGAGAGAAGGTATGAAACGTAGAATGAAAGATATCAAGAATGAAAGAACGAAAGAAATTTACTACAGATAGAATGAGAGAAGTTATGAAAGCTAGAATGAAAGCTATCAAGAAAGAAAGAAACAAAGAAACAAACTAAAGATAGAATAAGAGAAGGTATAAAATCTAGAATGAAAGACCTTAAGAAAGAAAAAATTAACTAAAGATAGAATGAGAGAAGGTATGAAAGCTTGAATAAAAGACATCAAGAAAGAAAGAAATTAACTATAGATAGAATGAGAGAAGGTATGAAAGTAAGAATTAAAGATATCAAGAAACAAAGAGACAAAGAAAGAAAGAAACTAAAAATAGAAAGAGAGAAGATATGAAAGCTAGAATGAAAGATATCAAGAATGAAAAAAGAAAGAAATTAACTAAAGATAGAATGAGAGAAGGTATGAAAGCAAGAATGAAAGACATCAAGAAAGAAAGAAAGAAACTATAGATAGAATGAAAGAACGTATCAATGCTAGAATTAAAGATATCAAGAAAAAAAGAAACAAAGAAAGAAAGAAACTAATGATAGAATGAGGGAAGGTATGAAAGCTAGAATGAAAGACATCAAGAAAGAAAAAAATAAACTAAAGATAGAATGAGAGAAGGTATGAAAGCTTGAATGAAAGACATCAAGAAAGAAAGAAATTAACTATAGATAGAATGAGAGAAGGTATGAAAGTAAGAATTAAAGATATCAAGGAACAAAGAAACAAAGAAAGAAAGAAAGAAACTAAAGATAGAATGAGAGAAGGTATGAAAGCTAGAATGAAAGATATCAAGAATGAAAGAAAGAAATTAACTAAAGATAGAATGAGAGAAGGTATGAAAGCTAGAATGAAAGACATCAAGAAAGAAAGAAAGAAACTATAGATAGAATGAAAGAAGGTATCAAAGCTAGAATTAAAGATATCAAGAAACAAAGAGACAAAGAAAGAAAGAAACTAAAGATAGAATGAGAGAATTTATGAAAGCTAGAATGAAAGATATCAAGAATGAAAGAAAGAAAGAAATTAACTAAAGAAAGTATGAGAGAAGGTATGAAAGCTAGAATGAAAGAAAGAAAGAAAGAAAGAAAGAAAAGCTAGAAGGAGAGAAGGTATGAAAGCTAGAATTAAAGGTATCAAGAAACATAGAAACAAAGAAAGAAAGAAGCTAAAGATAGAAAGAGAGAAGGTATGAAACCTAGAATGAAAGATATCAAGAATGAAAGAACGAAAGAAATTTACTACAGATAGAATGAGAGAAGTTATGAAAGCTAGAATGAAAGCTATCAAGAAAGAAAGAAACAAAGAAACAAACTAAAGATAGAATAAGAGAAGGTATAAAATCTAGAATGAAAGACCTTAAGAAAGAAAAAATTAACTAAAGATAGAATGAGAGAAGGTATGAAAGCTTGAATAAAAGACATCAAGAAAGAAAGAAATTAACTATAGATAGAATGAGAGAAGGTATGAAAGTAAGAATTAAAGATATCAAGAAACAAAGAGACAAAGAAAGAAAGAAACTAAAAATAGAAAGAGAGAAGGTATGAAAGCTAGAATGAAAGATATCAAGAATGAAAAAAGAAAGAAATTAACTAAAGATAGAATGAGAGAAGGTATGAAAGCTAGAATGAAAGACATCAAGAAAGAAAGAAAGAAACTATAGATAGAATGAAAGAACGTATCAATGCTAGAATTAAAGATATCAAGAAAAAAAAGAAACAAAGAAAGAAAGAAACTAATGATAGAATGAGGGAAGGTATGAAAGCTAGAATGAATGACATCAAGAAAGAAAGAAAGAAAGATACGAAAGATAGAATGACAGAAGGTATGAAAGCTAGAATGAAAGACATCAAGAAAGAAAGAAAGAAACTATAGATAGAATGAAATAAGGTATCAAAGCGAGAATGAAAGACATCAAGAAAGAAAGAAAGAAAAATGTAAACTAAAGATAGAATGAGAGAAGTAATGAAAGCTAGAATGAAAGATATCAAAACAGAAAGAAAGAAAGAAAGAATTTAAAGATAGAGAGAGAGAATGTATGAAAGGTAGAATGAAAGACATCAAGAAAGAAAGAAATTCACTAAAAATAGAATGAGAGAAGGTATGAAAGTTAGAATTAAAGATATCAAGGAACAAAGAAAGAAAGAAACTAAAGATAGAAAGAGAGAAGGTATGAAAGCTAGAATGAAAGATATCAAGAATGAAAGAAAGAAAGAAATTAACTAAAGATAGAATGAGAGAAGGTATGCAAGCTAGAATGAAATAAATAAATAAATAAAGAAAGAAACTAAAGATAGAATGAGAGAAGGTATGAAAGCTAGAATTAAAGGTATAAAGAAACATAGAAACAAAGAAAGAAAGAAACGAAAGATAGAAAGAGATAAGGAATGAAACCTAGAATGATAGATATCAAGAATGAAAGAAAGAAAGAAATGAACTAAAGGTAGAATGAGAGAAGTTATGAAAGCTAGAATGAAAGCTATCAAGAAAAAAAGAAACAAAGAAACAAACTAAAGATAGAATAAGAGAAGGTACAAAATCTAGAATGAAAGACCTCAAGAAAGAAAAAAATAAACTAAAGATAGAATGAGAGAAGGTATGAAAGCTAGAATGAAAGACATCAAGAAAGATAGAAAGAAAGAAACTAAAGATAGAATGAGAGAAGGTATGAAAGGAACTATGAATGATATCAAGAAAGAAAGAAAGAAACTATAGATAGAATGAAAGAAGGTATCAATGCTAGAATTAAAGATATCAAGAAACAAAGAAACAAAGAAAGAAAGAAACTAAAGATAGAATGAGAGAATTTATGAAAGCTTGAATGAAAGACATCAAGAATGAAAGAAAGAAAGAAATTAACTAAAGATAGAATGAGGGAATGTATGAAAGCTAGAATGAAAGACATCAAGAAAGAAAGAAAGAAAGATACTAAAGATAGAATGAGAGAAGGTATGAAAGCTAAAATGAAAGATATCAAGAATGAAAGAAAGAAAGAAATTAACTAAAGATAGAGTGACAGAGGGTATGAAAGCTAGAATGAAAGACATCAAGAAAGAAAGAAAGAAACTATAGATAGAATGAGAGAAGGTATGAAAGCTAGAATTAAAGATATCAAGAAACAAAGAAACAAAGAAAGAAAGAAACTAAAGATAGAATGAGAGAAGGTATGAAAGCTAGAATGAAAGATATAAAAAATGAAAGAAAGAAATTAACTAAAGCTAGAATGAGAGAAGGTATGAAAGCTGGAATGAAAGACATCAAGAAGGAAAGAAAGAAAATATAGATAGAATGAAAGAAGGTATCAAAGCTAGAATGAAAGACATCAAGAAAGAAAGAAATTAAAATATAAACTAAAGATAGAATGAGAGAAGGTATGAAAGCTAGATTGAAAGATAGCAAGAAAGAAAGAAAGAAAGAAAGAATCTAAAGATAGAGTGAGAGAAAGTATGAAAGGTAGAATGAAAGACATCAAGAAAGAAAGAAAGAAACTATAGATAGAATGAGAGAAGGTATGAAAGTTAGAATTAAAGATATCAAGGAACAAAGAAACAAAGAAAGAAACTAAAGATAGAAAGAGAGAAGGTATGAAAGCTAGAATGAAAGATATCAAGAATGAAAGAAAGAAAGAAATTAACTAAAGATAGAATGAGAGAAGGTATGAAAGCTCGAATTAAAGGTATCAAGAAACATAGAAACAAAGAAAGAAAGAAACTAAAGATAGAAAGAGAGACGGTATGAAACCTAGAATGAAAGATATCAAGAATGAAAGAAAGAAAGAAATTAACTACAGATAGAATGAGAGATGTTATGACAGCTAGAATGAAAGCTATCAAGATAGAAAGAAACAAAGAAACAAACTAAAGATAGAATAAGAGAAGATATAAAATCTAGAATGAAAGACCTCAAGAAAGAAAAAAATAAACTAAAGATAGAATGAGAGAGGTATGAAAGCTAGAATTAAAGATATCAAGGAACAAAGAAACATAGAAAGAAAGAAACTAAAGATAGAAAGAGAGAAGGTATGAAAGCTAGAATGAAAGATATCAAGAATGAAAGAAAGAAATTAACTAAAGATAGAATGAGAGAAGGTATTAAAACTAGAATGAAAGACATCAAGAAAGAAAGAAAGAAACTATAGATAGAATGAAAGAAGGTATCAATGCTAGAATTAAAGATATCAAGAAACAAAGAAACAAAGAAAGAAAGAAACTAAAGATAGAATGAGAGAATTTATGAAAGCTAGAATGAAAGATATCAAGAATGAAAGAAAGAAAGAAATTAACAAAAGAAAGAATGAGAGAAGGTATGAAAGCTAAAATGAAAAAAATAAAGAAAGAAAGAAAGAAAGAAAAGATAGAAGGAGAGAAGGTATGAAAGCTAGAATTAAAGGTATCAAGAAAGATAGAAACAAAGAAAGAAAGAAACTAAAGATAGAAAGAGAGAAGGTATGAAACCTAGAATGAAAGATATCAAGAATGAAAGAACGAAATTTACTACAGATAGAATGAGAGAAGTTATGAAAGCTAGAATGAAAGCTATCAAGAAAGAAAGAAACAAAGAAACAAACTAAAGATAGAATAAGAGAAGGTATAAAATCTAGAATGAAAGACCTCAAGAAAGAAAAAATTAACTAAAGATATAATGAGAGAAGGTATGAAAGCTAGAATGAAAGACATCAAGAAAGAAAGAAATTAACTATAGATAGAATGAGTGAAGGTATGAAAGCTAGAATGAAAGATATCAAGAATGAGAAAAAGAAAGAAATTAACTAAAGATAGAATGAGAGAAGGTATGAAAGCTAGAATGAAAGACATCAAGAAAGAAAGAAAGAAACTATAGATAGAATGAAAGAAGGTATCAATGCTAGAATTAAAGATATCAATTAAAAAGAATCAAAGAAAGAAAGAAACTAATGATAGAATGAGGGAAGGTATGAAAGCTAGAATGAAAGACATAAAGAAAGAAAGAAAGAAACTATAGATAGAATGAAAGAAGGTATCAAAGCTAGAATGAAAGACATCAAGAAAGAAAGAAAGAAAAATGTAAAGTAAAGATAGAATGAGAGAAGGTATGAAAGCTAGAATGAAAGATATCAAGAAAAAAAGAAAGAAAGAAAGAATCTAAAGATAGAGAGAGAGAATGTATGAAAGGTAGAATGAAAGACATGAAGAAAGAAAGAAATTCACTAAAAATAGAATGAGAGAAGGTATGAAAGCTAGAATTAAAGGTATAAAGAAACATAGAAACAAAGAAAGAAAGAAACGAAAGATAGAAAGAGAGGAGGAATGAAACCTAGAATGAAAGATATCAAGAATGAAAGAAAGAAAGAAATGAACTAAAGATAGAATGAGAGAAGTTATGAAAGCTAGAATGAAAGCTATCGAAAAAGAAAGAAACAAAGAAATAAACTAAAGATAGAATAAGAGAAGGTATAAAATCTAGAATGAAAGACCTCAAGAAAGAAAAAAATAATCGAAAGATAGAATGAGAGAAGGTATGAAAGCTAGAATGAAAGACATCAAGAAAGAAACAAAGAAAAATATAAACTAAAGATAGAATGAGAGAAGGTATGAAAGCTAGATTGAAAGATATCAAGAAAGAAAGAAAGAAAGAAAGAAAGAAAGAATCTAAAGATAGAGTGAGAGAAAGAATGAAAGGTAGAATGAAAGACATCAAGAAAGAAAGAAAGAAACTATAGGTAGAATGAGAGAAGGTATGAAAGTTAGAATTAAAGATATCAAGCAACAAAGAAACAAAGAAAGAAAGAAACTAAAGATAGAAAGAGAGAAGGTATGAAAGCTAGAATGAAAGATATCAAGAATGAAAGAAAGAAAGAAATTAACTAAAGCTAGAATGAGAGAACGTATGAAAGCTGGAATGAAAGACATCAAGAAGGAAAGAAAGAAAATATAGATATAATGAGAGAAGGTATGAAAGCTAGAATTAAAGATATCAAGAAACAAAGAAACATGGAAAGAAAGAAACTAAAAATAGAATGAGAGAAGGTATGAAAGCTAGAATGAAAGATATCAAGAAAGAAAGAAACAAACAAACAAAGAAAATAAAGATAGAATGAGGGAAGGTATGAAAGCTAGAATGACAGACATCAAGAATGAAAGAAAGAAACTATAGATAGAATGAGAGAAGGTGTGAAAGCTAGAATGAACGATATCAAGAAAGAAAGAAAGAAAGAAAGAAAGAAAATAAAGATAGAATGAGGGAAGGTATGAAAGCTAGAATGAGAGACATCAAGAAAGAAAGAAAGAAAGATACTAAAGATAGAATGAGAGAAGGTATGAAAGCTAGAGTGAAAGATATCAAGAAAGAAAGAAAGAAAGAAAGAAAGAATCTAAAGATAGAGTGAGAGAAGGTATGAAAGGTAGAATGAAAGACATCAAGAAAGAAAGAAAGAAACTATAGATAGAATGAAAGAAGGTATCAAGGCTAGAATTAAAGATATCAAGAAACAAAGAAACAAGGAAAGAAAGAAACTAAAGATAGAATGAGAGAATTTATGAAAGCTTGAATGAAACACATCAAGAATGAAAGAAAGAAAGAAATTAACTAAAGATAGAATGAGAGAAGGTATGAAAGCTAGAATGAAAGACATCAAGAAAGAAAGAAAGAAACTATAGGTAGAATGAAAGAAGGTATCAAAGCTAGAATGAAAGACATCAAGAAAGAAAGAAAGAAAGATACTAAAGATAGAATGAGAGAAGGTATGAAAGCTAGAATGAAAGATATCAAGAATGAAAGAAAGAAAGAAATTAACTAAAGATAGAATGAGAGAAGGCATGAAAGCTAGAATGACAGACATCATGAATGACAGAAAGAAACTATAGATAGAATGAGAGAAGCTATGAAAGCTAGAATGAAAGATATCAAGAAAGAAAGAAAGAAAGAAATTAACTAAAGATAGAATGAGAGAAGGTATGAAAGCTAGAATGACAGACATCAAGAATGACAGAAAGAAACTATAGAAAGAATGAGAGAAGATATGAAAGCTAGAATGAAAGATATCAAGAAAGAAAGAAACAAAGATACTAAAGATAGAATGAGAGAAGGTATGAAAGCTAGAATGAAAGATATCAAGAAAGAAAGAAAGAAAGAAAGAATCTAAAGATAGAGTGAGAGAAGGTATGAACGGTAGAATGAAAGACATCAAGAAAGAAAGAAAGAAACTATAGATAGAATGAAAGAAGGTATCAAGGCTAGAATTAAAGATATCAAGAAACAAAGAAACAAAGAAAGAAAGAAACTAAAGATAGAATGAGAGAATTTATGAAAGCTTGAATGAAAGACATCAAGAAAGAAAGAAACAAAGAAACAAACTAAAGATAGAATAAGAGAAGGTATATAATCTAGAATGAAAGACATCAAGAAAGAAAAAAAAGAAACTAAAGATAGAATGAGAGAAGGTTTGAAAGCTAGAATGAAAGACATCAAGAAAGAAAGATAAAAAAAATAAACTAAAGATAGAATGAGAGAAGGTATGAAAGCTAGAATGAAAGATATCAAGAAAGAAAGAAAGAAAAAAGAAACTAAAGATAGAATGAGAGAAGGTATGAAAGTTAGAATTAAAGATATCAAGAAACAAAGAAACAGAAAGAAAGAAAGATAGAAACTAAAGATAGAATGAGAGAATGTATGAAAGCTAGAATGAAAGCTATCAAGAAAGAAAGAAAGAAAGAAAGAAAGAAAGAAAGAAAGAAAGAGAGAAATTAAAGATTGAATGAGAGAAGGTATGAAAGCTAGAATGAAAGACATCAAGAAAGAAAGAAAGAAAAATATAAACTAAAGATAGAATGAGAGCAGGTATGAAAGCTAGATTGAAAGAAAGAAAGAAAGAAAGAATCTAAAGATAGAGTGAGAGAAGGTATGAAAGGTAGAATGAAAGACATCAAGAAAGAAAGAAAGAAACTATAGATAGAATGAGAGAAGGTATGAAAGTTAGAATTAAAGATATCAAGCAACAAAGAAACAAAGAAAGAAAGAAACTAAAGATAGAAAGAGAGAAGGTATGAAAGCTAGAATGAAAGATATCAAGAATAAAAGAACTAAAGAAATTTACTACAGATAGAATGAGAGAAGTTATGAAAGCTAGAATGAAAGCTATCAAGAAAGAAAGAAACAAAGAAAGAAACTAAAGATAGAATAAGAGAAGGTATAAAATCTAGAATGAAAGACCTCAAGAAAGAAAAAATTAACTAAAGATAGAATGAGAGAAGGTATGAAAGCTAGAATGAAAGACATCAAGAATGAAAGAAATTAACTATAGATAGAATGAGAGAAGGTATAAAAGTAAGAATTAAAGATATCAAGAAACAAGGAAACAAAGAAAGAAAGAAAGTAAAAATAGAAAGAGAGAAGGTATGAAAGCTAGAATGAAAGATATCAAGAATGAAAAAAAGAAATAAATTAACTAAAGATAGATTGAGAGAAGGTATGAAAGCTAGAATGAAAGACATCAAGAAAGAAAGAAAGAAACTATAGATAGAATGAAAGAAGGTATCAATGCTAGAATTAAAGATATCAAGAAAAAAAGAAACAAAGGAAGAAAGAAACTAATGATAGAATGAGGGAAGGTATGAAAGCTAGAATGAAAGACATCAAGAAAGAAAAAAAAGAAACTAAAGATAGAATGAGAGAAGGTTTGAAAGCTAGAATGAAAGACATCAAGAAAGAAAGATAAAAAAAATAAACTAAAGATAGAATGAGAGAAGGTATGAAAGCTAGAATGAAAGATATCAAGAAAGAAAGAAAGAAAAAAGAAACTAAAGATAGAATGAGAGAAGGTATGAAAGTTAGAATTAAAGATATCAAGAAACAAAGAAACAGAAAGAAAGAAAGATAGAAACTAAAGATAGAATGAGAGAATGTATGAAAGCTAGAATGAAAGCTATCAAGAAAGAAAGAAAGAAAGAAAGAAAGAAAGAAAGAAAGAGAGAAATTAAAGATTGAATGAGAGAAGGTATGAAAGCTAGAATGAAAGACATCAAGAAAGAAAGAAAGAAAAATATAAACTAAAGATAGAATGAGAGCAGGTATGAAAGCTAGATTGAAAGAAAGAAAGAAAGAAAGAATCTAAAGATAGAGTGAGAGAAGGTATGAAAGGTAGAATGAAAGACATCAAGAAAGAAAGAAAGAAACTATAGATAGAATGAGAGAAGGTATGAAAGTTAGAATTAAAGATATCAAGCAACAAAGAAACAAAGAAAGAAAGAAACTAAAGATAGAAAGAGAGAAGGTATGAAAGCTAGAATGAAAGATATCAAGAATAAAAGAACTAAAGAAATTTACTACAGATAGAATGAGAGAAGTTATGAAAGCTAGAATGAAAGCTATCAAGAAAGAAAGAAACAAAGAAAGAAACTAAAGATAGAATAAGAGAAGGTATAAAATCTAGAATGAAAGACCTCAAGAAAGAAAAAATTAACTAAAGATAGAATGAGAGAAGGTATGAAAGCTAGAATGAAAGACATCAAGAATGAAAGAAATTAACTATAGATAGAATGAGAGAAGGTATAAAAGTAAGAATTAAAGATATCAAGAAACAAAGAAACAAAGAAAGAAAGAAAGTAAAAATAGAAAGAGAGAAGGTATGAAAGCTAGAATGAAAGATATCAAGAATGAAAAAAAGAAATAAATTAACTAAAGATAGATTGAGAGAAGGTATGAAAGCTAGAATGAAAGACATCAAGAAAGAAAGAAAGAAACTATAGATAGAATGAAAGAAGGTATCAATGCTAGAATTAAAGATATCAAGAAAAAAAGAAACAAAGGAAGAAAGAAACTAATGATAGAATGAGGGAAGGTATGAAAGCTAGAATGAAAGACATCAAGAAAGAAAGAAAGAAAGAAATTAACTAAAGCTAGAATGAGAGAAGGTATGAAAGCTGGAATGAAAGACATCAAGAAGGAAAGAAAGAAAATATAGATATAATGAGAGAAGGTATGAAAGCTAGAATTAAAGATATCAAGAAACAAAGAAACATGGAAAGAAAGAAACTAATAATAGAATGAGAGAAGGTATGAAAGCTAGAATGAAAGATATCAAGAAAGAAAGAAACAAACAAACAAAGAAAATAAAGATAGAATGAGGGAAGGTATGAAAGCTAGAATGACAGACATCAAGAA